>CM053600.1:34602094-34718999 GCA_028646575.1 Pseudocheirus occidentalis
TGGAAAATAGATCCAGGAGAGACAATTTAAAAATTATTGGACTACGTGAAAGCCATGATAAAAGAAAAAAAAAAGAAACTAGAAAGCATCCTTCAAGAAATTCTCAAGGAAAGTTGCCCTGATATTTTAGAACCAGAGGGCAAAATAGAACTTGAAAGAATTCACCGTTCACCTCTTGAAAAAGATCCCCAAAAGAAAACTCCTAGGAATGTTATAGCCAGGTTCCAGAGTCCCCAGATCAAGGAGAAAATATTACAAGCTGCCAAGAAAAAACAATTTGAATACTGTGGAAACACAATTAGGATAACACAGGATCTAGCAGCTTCTACATTAAGGGATCGAAGGGCTTGGCATTATATATGATATTCCAGTGGTCAAAGAAGCTAGGATTAAAACCAAGAATCACCTAACCAACAAAATTGAGTGTAATATTCCAGGGGAAAATATGATCATTCAAATGAGGTGAAGGGTTTTCAAGCATTCTTGCTGAAAAAATCAGAACTGAAAAGAAAATTTGACACTCAAATATAAGAAGCATGAAAAGGTAAACATGGAAAAGAAATCATAAGGAACTTATCAAAATTGAACTCTTTACATGCCAACATGAAAAAATGGTAATTGTAACCTATGAAACTTTTCTCAGTGTGAGGATAGGTGAAGGGAATACAAATGTATATATATGTATACATACACATATGTCTATATAGGAGGGTATATATGCATATGAATACATATTTGAGTATGTGTATATATGTGTACATAGAGGGCACAGGATCAATTGAATAGGAAGGAATAATATTTTTAAAGGTGAAATTGAGTGGTGGGAGAGGAATAGAATGAGAGGAGACAGGGAGAGACAGAATGGGGTTAATCTAACTGTTACAAAGGAGGGGAAGAACAGGAAGGCAAAAGGGAAGGAGTCAGCCTTATTCTCATTGAATTTGACTTTGGGAGGGAATGACATAAACTCTAAACTGAGTATCTTACCACACAGGAGAGCAGGGGGGATGGGGATAAGAGGTGGGATGATGAAGGGGAAGGGATGATGGGGGGGAGGAGTGCTTGATGCACATACTTCTGTAAAGGGACAGGGACAGGGTAGAGAATAGATCAAGGAGGGGCCAGGATAGAAAGGAGGGACATAAAATTAGTCTCTCACAATATGTCCATTATGGAGATGTTCGATGTAAGTACACATGTACAGCCTGTATTGAATTTCTTGTCTCTCCAGTGGGGGTGGGTGATAAGGGAGGAAGGGAAAGAATCTAGAATTTAAAGTTCTATAATCAAATGTTTAAAAAATATGTATTTATTATTATTATTATTATTATTATTATCTTCATCCAACTGGGAATTAAGATATACAGGTACTGGGGTAGGGAGATCCATCTTGCCCAATGGGAAGTCAGAGGGGTGATGGGGGAGGACATAGGAGAGATCAGATTGGGGGAGGGGTTATACAGTGGGATAGGGCTGTTTTGGGGGGAGGGAAAAAATGGGGAGAAAATTTCTAACTCAAAATCTTGTGGAAATGAATGATGTAAACAAGGAAATAAATAAATAAATGAATAATAAAAGAAAAACAGGTCAAAGGCAGATAATCTAAGAATCTGCATGAATCAGCTAGATGAAGTGGATGGTGGCGTACAGGGTTGAACCTGAATTCAAATCTGGCCTTGATGTTTCAGTGTGTAATCCTCAGCAAGTCTCTTCTCTGTCTTCCTCAGTTTGCTTAATGGTAAAAAAAAAAATGATGGTAATGAGGACAATAATAATACCTATATCCAAGGGTTCTAAGGTTCAGATGAGATATTTGTTTAAAAGAAAAAAAATTGCTCAGCTCAGTGCCTGGCACATAGTAGATGCTTAATATAACACTTATTTCTTCCTTTCCTTTCCTCTGAAAAGCATGACTGAAAAAGCCTGAATACCATGATGTAATAAATAAAACTGCTGTCCTATTAGAATTAGAAGGCAAAGTAAAAATAGAAAGAATTCACTAATCACCCCCTGAAAGAAACTCCAAAATGAAAACTCAGAAATTTATAGCTAAAATCTGGAGTTTCTAGGTCAATGTAAAAATACTACAAGCAACCCTAAAAGAAAGTATTCAGTTACCAAGGAGTGACAGATAGGAAGGATCACACAAGACTTGACAGCTACCAATATAAAGGAGAGAAGTTTTGTTATTCAGTGTTCAGCATATTTGTCTTGCATCATCTCCCCATTCTCCATCCCAATGTTTCTGAAGACCCTGTTGCTAATGTACAAACTCCATTTCCCACCTCCCCCCTGCCTACTCCCTCACATCAGTCTCTTTTAACAGTATTATGGGGACAGCTAGGTGGTATAATGAATAGAGGACTGACCCTGGAGTCAGGAGGACCTGAGTTCAAATGTGGTCTCAGACCCTTAATAACTAGCTGTGTGACCTTGGGCAAATCACTTACCACAATTGCCCTGCCTTCCCCCCTCCAAAAAGACAAAACAACAACAACAACAAAACAAGCAAACCCAATATTATGTCCTTTTCTAGATCTGTGATCGTTGGAATGCCTGCCCATAATTAACAACCCTTTTCTCATCTTGAACCTTTTTCTTTCTCATTTCTGCTACTCACTGAGTTCTGGCTCCTTCATGGTGACAGTGCATTATCATTGCCCACCCATTCCAATATTGGTTGTGCTTTCACTTATTCTTACCAACTCTTTGGCCAATGCTCTTTGCTTCCCATTGCTACTTCTGTTTCTCCTGTGTTACCAGTGCTTTCCTTCTTATTTTTGCTTCTCAGTCCCTCTGTAGCATTTGATATTGTTGACCATTCTCATCTTCTGGATACTCTCTCTTCTTTGGATTTTTGTTGCATATATTTCTCTCCCTTCCTCCCTCCTTTACCTGGTCTTCTTATCTCTTCTGTTGGATTTTCATCCTTGTCACACCCACACACTGAGTATGTCCTGCAAGACTGTCTTGGGTCTTTCCACCTATTCTTTCTCCTTTGATGATCTCATCAGTTCCCATATATTCAGCTATCATTTCTATGCAAGTGAATCCCAGTTCTAAATATCTTTTCCTAATCTCTTTCCTGAGTTTTAATCTTATATTACCAAATGCATGAACATTTGGGGACAGCATGAATTGGGGATCCTATAGGCATTTCAGAGTTAATGCATCCCAAATCCCCAAAGAACTCATCTTTCCTTTCAGACCTTCTTCCTTCCATTCTTATTATTGTTAAGGCCAATTCTATCTGCATTGTCACCCAGGGTCAAAGCCTCAGTATTAATTAGCCTTGATTCGTTGTTCTCATTCATTCCACATATTCAGTCCTTTGTCGTTTCTATCTTCCAAATCTCTTTTATATGTGTCCCCATTTTACTACTCACACAGTGAGCATCCCAGTACATGCCTGTGTCATCTCTTGCCTTGACTATCACAGTTACCTCAAAATTACTCGCCCTACCTTACATCTTTCAACACTCCATTCTATTCTCTACTCAGGTGCTAAAATGATTTTGCTAAGGCACAGACTTGATCCTATCAACCCCATCTTTCCACTCAGTAAATTCCAGTGACTATTATCTGCAGGATAAAATGTTAAGTTCTTTGCTTTCTGTCAAAATCTCTTCACAGCTTGGTCCCTTCCTAAGTTTCTAATCTTCTTATAACCTTCTTCCCCTGCTATCTCCCAGATACTCTGTAATCTAACTCCACTAGCCTTTTTGCTATTCCTCACATTGACACTCCAATTGAAGAAGTTACCCATAAAGAGAGTTAGGGTTGCTCAAGACCCCAAAATACCAACGTGCTGGGTCCTGCTGAAAGAATTTGACTAAGTCTTCTCAGCCAAGGAAAAGTAAAGTTTATTGAAAGTTTGCCATATGGGGTAGACTCTTAAGGAGCCTAGGTATCTGTGATGCTTGCATTGGGCAAGCAGGACAGAGTAAGTCTATGACAGAGTACGGCTGTCACAGAATAAGTCTGTGCTATGGCACTCTCACAGAGCAAGTCTGTGCTAAGCCATTCTATGGGGCTCTCACACCACATGGAGGGAAGATGAGATCCTGTGTACAGAGGAATCTATGGGTGGTCTAGAGGAGGAGTTTGGGGAGGGTCTTCAGGAGGAGTCAATGAGATCAGACTCCAGTAATGAGTTTGTGAAGGGTCTTCAGGAGGGGTTAATGAGATCATTGCAATTGATAGGCTCAAGGGTGGGAAATAAATAGACAATGGAGGGTTAGGCTAGTAACAGAAGTTTGCTCCCAGCCACAATGAAAAACTTATGGCCTCTGCAAATGCTTCATCAATTGGGAAGATTTAATCAGACTTCAAGGGATTTCCCAGAGCCTGTACCTTATAGCTATTGCAGCCTTTTCACTGGCTATTTCCCATTTCTGGAATACTCTCTTTCCTTTCCTAGATCTACTGGCTTCCCTGAATTCCTTCAAGATTCTGCTCAAATTCCACCTTCTGTATGTGGTCCTTACCTATTCCTCTTTCCACTCTTCTCCCTCCTCCCACTTGGACTGCTGCTAGTACCTTTTCTCTGAAATTATCTTCCATTCATACACTGCATAGTTTCTAAGGCCATCATTATTTGCATCTTGTTTCATTCATTAGAATGTGACTTCCTAGATGGAAGAGATTGTGTTTCTACCTTTCTTTGAATTCCTAGCTGTTAGCTCAATACCTGATACATAGTAATCACTTAATAAATACTTGTTGACTGACCTCAGTATTGAAATCTGATATTCCAAAAGGCAAAAGATAAAGACTTACAATCAATAAATTACTTTGCAAAAATTGGTGTAAGTCCTATAAGGGGGAAAATGGATCTTTAATGGGATAGAGGAGTTTCAAGCATTTCTGATAAAAAAATATTAGAGTTAAGTAGTAGCTTTGAAATATAGTCACAGGAGTTGAGAGAAACATAGAAAATAAAGATATTTGAGATAATTGGAGGGACTATGCAAAGACAAAGCATTTATGTTTTAAGAGGAAAAGATGCAAATATTCTTCCTGAGTTTTAATGACTTGATGGGTCATAGAGGTCTTGAATAAGAGGATCTGAGTGTTGATGTCTTTTGTTTTGATGATCTTAAGGTAAGAAAAGTAAGAAAAGGGAAGAGGAAAAGAGTACAATGGAGAATAAAGGAGAAAGATCCCTGGGATGGAGCTTAACTATTTGTCCTAATCTGTTAGTGAGAAGAAATGTATATAAATGTGAAAGAGTGGGGGGGGGGGAGGGGAGGAGCTTGGACCACAGGAACCTCACTCTTACCTCAACCAGATAAAAAGGAGCTGAATGTATAGGTGCCTGCATAATTTGATGTAGCAAGCACAGGATATGAGGACAGGGAAAAGTGAGAGACCTAATGAGGAGGGATTCTTGAAGGAAGAGTCACAAGCAAAAGAAATTTGAAAGGCAGAGTGTGGATTGAGGTGGGACGGGAGAGAAGAGATGAAAGAAAGAAAAGGAAAGAATCTAGGTGAAGGAGAAAGAGGAAGGGCGGGAGTACAGAAACATATCGCTCTAATCTCACTGCTCCATTTCCAGCTTCTTTTTTTGTAGAGGAACTGGGAGGAAAGAGTAGAAAAATGGAAATGTTAGTCACTGCACCAGCTGATAGACATCAGGTACAGGATAGTTATTTATATATCCATTACCACAAAAGAAAGAAAAGGCTTATTACAAAAGATTCACATGTATAAGTTAACACATATTTCAAGCATAATTTATAACCTGTCACTCCTCCTTTCCTATTTCTGGAAGTAGGAAACTTGCAGTAGAGTAGTGGGATTGCTAGACATATTTCATTTTATTTTCAGTCTGTGCTGCCCATGCAGCATTCCATGGTTGAGGTCTTCTTATTTGGGCTTTCATACTCTAGAACAGACCCAACAGTGGTTCTTTCCTTCTTGGAAAAATTGCAGAGTTGCAGGAAGCACCCTTGCTGACCCTTGTTACTACTTAGGAATGACCAGCCTTTCAAATGCAAATATCATTGCCAGGATTGGAAACTTTCATCAGTTCAGCAACCTGTGCTCAGGGAAAGTAGCTCAAAGTAGTAGAGGCAGTTAACAGATTTCTGATCAAGTGTCTGATTCACCTAGGCAGACAGACATTCTTGCTTCCATGCACATGTAGTTGCCATAGCTCCTACTGTGGGGATAGGAGGGGGGTACAATCTCCTCCCCTTATTTTGGAAAATCCAAAGGAAAATTGGCTTTAGTTATGTGCTACCAAAGAAGATGCTTAAAAAAAAAAAGGGTAGAAACTGTTTCTCCTCACTCCTTGGCTCACAGAGTGGGCAGCTCAATCAACAATCCTCTTTGGTATGGCTCCTTCTCTCTCTAGTCTAGAACAATGTGTTCCTCCCCATGTAGCCAAAGCATGCATGCCCAGCTCTGTGGGAAGCTCTCCAATCCAACCCCCTACTACGCTTTGACGACTTAATTTAACTCAACAATTATTTTTATTAAATGCCTACTTTGTACCAAGAACTATGCTAGGCACTGGGGATACAATGTTAAAAAAAAAAGTCCATACACTTTAGGAATTCATGTTCTCCTGAAGGGATAGTCCACAGACACAGATAAAGAGATACAAAATAAATAAATAAGTAAACACACACACACACACAAACACATATAAATTAATTTTAGGGGATGTGAGAGGCAGTAACAATTGAAGGAAGGGATGCCAAAAGGTCTCATGGCATATGAGCTGAGCTCTAAAAAGAGTGAGGGCTTCTGAGAAAAGAGTATTCTAGGCATGTAGAAATGCTCTTTCTTCCTAGAGTCCTCATATAACTTTCTTTGGGTATAGTGTTCACTTAATAAAGTTCCCACAATCTGCTTGTCTCCATAATGTAACTCTCTTCTCTGCTGCCAGGAAACACATGAATTGCAGCTGCTTCCTTCCTTGGGTTTTCATCTCTTTGTATTTTTATCTGTCTGGTGTGTTTACAACTGGATACAACATCATCTACTGGTCTAGTATCTTCTCAAAGCTACATGAAAGATGTGGGGGAAAGTGGGCTAAGGGGTGGGAAGAAAGACAAATTTTCCTGTCCTAGAAAGACCGGAAATTGTCTAGATCTTATTTAAACCACTCAGAATGGTTAAATTGTTTACCCAGCCAATTATATCATTCTCTTGTTGACAGAGAGAAAATTTGTATCTCATAAAGACATCAAGATACACACACACACACACATATGGTATATATGTATATATATGGTATATATGTATGTATACATGCACACACACACATACACACATATCTTTATACTTTACCACTTCTTTAACACTTTGTGATTACATTCTGTGCCTTCTGTGACTACATCTCCTGAATTAGGGGCCTGGGCCTTAGTCTTTGAGCAATAAAGAATCATCTAGGCCTCATGAATAGGGGAGTGATGTATGTAATCCTGCATTTTAGGAGTATCAATTTGGCAGCTGTTGTGAGAATGAAATTTGGAGGAAAAAGACTAGAAGCAGAGGTACCAATTAAGAAACTATAGCTTTAGTTTAGGCAGGAAGTGAAGAACATCTGAGCTGAAGCATCATCAAAGAGAAGGGTTTGGTTTCAAGAGATGTTGTAATATATGGAAAATTGATTGATATGAGACATGAGGAAGAATCAACTTAATGTCAATGAATTAATGAATTTATATTTGAAATGAAAAAGCACTGAAGTATACGGCACATTACTTTAGAGAAGAATGTTTTTGGCCAAAGATGATAAATGGAGTCATAAGATAATTGATTGACATTTTTCAGGTAGTGGTAGTGTTGATTTGATTAATATTTCCGGGGCTGGTGATGGAAATTGAGAGGGATGGGGAGGAGTTTGGAGGAAGGACAACATGGCATGAAGATGGCCAGAGAGATGCTTGGAAAGGCTGGGTTGGATGACATATGGTGAACACTTCCTAATCAGGAGCCCAGGGTCTTCTAGGTAGGAGCTGAAGTACTAGATTCAAAGATGGAAATTTGTTCTCAAGAAGATAACTCATGTTAGTAATTTTAGGAAAATTTTAGTGATTTGTATTCATGTTGTTTATTTGTTTCAGTCATGTTTGACTCTCTGTCACCCCATTTGGGGTTTTCTTGGCCAAGATACTAAAGTGGTTTGCCATTCTCATCTCCAGCTCATTTTATAGATGAATACACTGAGGCAAACAGGTTTAAATGATGTGCCCAAAATCACACAGCTAGTAAGTATCTGAGGCTGGATTTGCACCCAGGTCTTCCTAACTCCAGGACCCAGGATGTTCTATGCATTGTGCTACCTAGCTGCCTAACATGTAACATTAGTTTATCTTATTTATTTATTTATTTATTTTTGGTGGCTCTGAGGAAAGTACTTTCAATAGAAAGTATATACTGGTATGTACTAGTTTTGTGAGTATGACATAAATGCTGACTTTTCAACTGTGACACTTTAATGCTTCAAAGATCCCTTGGTTTTGTTGTAGTAAGTACTCCTTAGGTGTAGATAATGTCTCTATGACCTCTATGACGTAAGAGAAAGTGTGTAAATGGTTGAGGTAAAAAAATCCATAATTCCCTCCCTCATCTGGTGATGAACCTCACCTAATTTAGCTGTGCTCCCTCTGTTGCCAAGTTCATTCTCCCCCTTCCTGTTTAGTAGGATTTGCTAGAACTTGTACTCTACTGCCATAGCCTTTGAAAACTCAGGGTCAACCCCATAATGAAGCACCAGAGGAGATCTGTAGAGGAGGTATTAGGTATTCTCTATTAATCTATCAGATTCATCTGTGAAAGGTGTGATTGTGTCTGATGCAGTACACCATTTGTTTATTTCTTTTTCCTTAGGGGTAGTTTCTGATGCTGTTGATGGTCTTTAAATAAAATTTGCCCCATACAAGGTATTGAGAAATGGTTTAGTAATTTTGATGTTTTCATCCAATATCCATGCTTGTAGAATGAGGACAATGGGATAAATAGGTAGCTAGGTGGCTCAGTGGATAAGAACACTGGGCTTATGGAGTCTGAGAAGTCTGGACTGGAGTCTTCTCAGATACTGAGAAGCTATGTGACTGTGGCTAAGTCACCTAACCTCTTTCTGTCTCAGTTTCCTCTTCTCTAAAATGAAGATAATAATAGCACTTACCTCACAGATATGTTGTAAGGATCAAATGTGATATGTGTAAAGTGCTTAGCACAGAGCCTGGCACATAGTAGGTACTTAATAAATGCTTGCTTCCTTTCTATTGGGAATACTTTTTTTGAGAGCTTTTAACTCCTTAAGCAGTAAATCTAGTTTAGTTTCTTTCCTTTAATTGTGTATGTATTATAACACAAAGATTAAATATTTGGTCTTTGTTGTTAATGATCTCATTTTTAACAGCCTTAATATCAGTAGAATGTTATAGTGATAACCACTCTTTTCCTAAGGAATTTACAACTTTTTATTCTCTAAAACCATATTATAGTTATCTTGCTTTGTGATTCTCTCAGAATTTGGCTTATGCCTGTGCTTTTGGTAACTGTCACACTATGTGGGAAAGTGTGGTTCATCTAAAATGTATAAATAAGACCCTGGTAGGAGTCTCACAGTAGATGAGAGGAATGAGGGACTGAGACACTATGTGACAGGAAGCCTGAGTTCTTCTAGGTGAGAATGCCTAAGGGGAAAAACTAGAGGAGGCGGGGGAAGAGGGAGGTGGGAGGTGGTAGTGGGTGGAGAAGAGAAACAGTCTTTCCAACACACCCAAATGACCAGATTCATCATTGCATGAAACTTAATGAGTTACACCCACTCCCTCTGCCAGAAGCTTAAGTGAAAGGCTTGAGCTTCCTCATTTGTGTTACTGAATGTTAAGAGAGCATGTGAAATGAGAGAGTCGGGAAAATGTACTTCTGGCTGATCTGTGGTAAGCTGCTTTTATTCTTTCTATGGAATGATTTCTAATCCACTGCTTTTGGCTTTTGGTTACAAGGGATAGCAACAGGGTACTGTGGGAATTTAGATAAAAGTGAACTTGCCTAGGGAGAAAAACTGTAGTCTGCAATTTGCAAGCATGCAGTAACCACCATAAGCTTTACTCGAAGAATTTTATTTGTTCCTTTTTTAGCCTAATACCATTTATTTATGGATTTATAAGGAATATAGTAGGATTTGGATTTTAAAGTCTTTTTACCTCTTTTTTTCCCTGCCCTGAGTGATGCATAGTCTTGAATACAGCCTCCATAGTATTGAATCCATTCTCCTTCATGGGGAGAATATATGTAGGCTCACATTACATCTTAAATATTGTGCCCTTTACCCAGTCGTCTACCTTCATTTCAGTAATTACAGGTTGTTATTGCTGAAAATGAATCCTGTGAATGGCTTCAACTCAAACTGTGCTCTTTTACATGCCTGGGAAAAACTTGCAAGGAAAAATTAGAAAGACCTTGTCTTAGAGCCATCATGATCAGAGTTTGGATTAAAGCTCATTTGGAGTGCTCAGATTCCTGAAGAATATTTAAAGCATGGAAGGTTGTTTGACTCACATTCTTGTCTATTAAGGTTTTATTTTCTATAGCTATTAACTAAGCTCCCTGTTAAAAAAAAATAACTTGTGTGGGTGGTAGTTTTTCTTAGACTTTGATTGCTTAATTCTACTTTTGCGAAAATGGAAGTTTGCATGCAGGGCAATTACATTGGAAACGGTTGCAGAGGAAAGTCAATCTATATACATTAGGAGAATAAACTTGACTGAAGGCAGAGAAAGCATCCAGCACATCTATTTTTGCATTTAGTTTTTAGTTATATTGCATATTTTATTGACTATGGCTGCTACTCCTTTTTTTTCTTTTTTATATGCTACAGGCATCAGGTGGTCAGAGTCTCTTGGTTTTCATTATTTTCTTCATTTCACAACTGACATTTCAGCAATAAAATGGGTCCTCATGAGTGTTTTTAAAGCTCATTTTTAGCTAACCGGCAAACACAGTTGCAAGAAACATAGGTGATTTATAAGAACATCAAGTTATTTCTTCTCCTGAGACCTGTTGGGTCAGTAGGATGAATATGTTGCGTGTTACAATACATGCACACGTCTAGACCTCATTTCCACTCATTACCCATCTAAAAGCCCCAAAAGTAAAAGCACTTTTACAATTCACTTAAGATTAAAACATTATTAAATTTGACCTTATGATAGTTTTGTAAAACAAATAGACTTGCTTAACTGGAATAATAATCTTTAAATAATGAGGAATAAAAATTATTCACAGGTTAATTGAGATGAGAATGGAGAGAACTAAAAATATGATTAAGTCTTTGTATTATACAGTAGAGTTGGAAAAAGGTACTGTACAATGATTTACATCATAATTAGACACTTAAGAATTTGTGTCTTCCCCGTCAGTCCCAAATATATTTCATTTTTTTCTAGTAAATAGCTGGGTTTTGAGCTAGCCTCTTGTGTCTTGATTGGGTCTGATCATCACAATTGGCCTTCTTTAGTTTAATATACCTCTTTATTTTGTTTTTACAATTAAAGAAATGTTTAAAAATAAAGTACTGATTCTCTGCTTCAAGAAGGATGTTGTTACTGTATTTATTTTCTATATTTGTTTCTTCTGTAGAACTTTTTTGTGTTATGAAGATATTCTTTATTCATGTTTATCAAAAATTCATTATGTTGCACCCTACAGTCAGTATTTTAGAAAATTCTTTCCAAGATTTGGGTAAGATTTTCTGATGATTGTATGTGAATTATAGGTATTTGCAGCCAATTTCATTTTATAAATTTGCCTTGCATGATGGCAAAGCAAATTCTATATAATGACTGTGAGAGATGGTTTTTAAAAAAAATTTCTAATGCATTATGCTTGATTTTAAAAAATTCTAACAGTAACATAAAAAAGCTTCCCTTTTCAAGTGTATGCTACTCTTAGAAGATCCTGGTGCCCCAGGAGATTGGAGAATGGGTGACTTTCTCCTGTCTTAGTATCCTAACTCTCCCCAACCCCTTCCTAACCACCTCACATTCCCATTGAGTTGTAATAGGTTGTCTCCTGGAAAAGAGAGGCGGAGGGTAGGTAATGTAAGATGGGTTAGGGGTATTTGCAGAGATCTCTGAAAAAAATGTCCACAGTATTCTTGTATACAGTAAACCCAGTGTATACAGCATGCAAAATGTATATGGTATGTTCAGGTATTAAAAAGTACAGCCCTGAGTAGACTGGAAAGAGTCACAGAGAATGACCTAGGGCATGGCCCTGCCCTTGAGGTTGCAAAATAAAAGGCTTTTAGCCCCACCCCTAAGGGCTTGTAAGAAGGACCTTTGGAGACTATATTGAACAAAAGACTCTCGGGAACTTTCACTATAGTTAAATTGTCAGTCAGGCTGGCATCTCCATATTCTCAGAATAATTTGGCAGTGCAACAGTGCCCAGAGTCTTCAAGATCATTTCAGTAATGTTGGACCTTACTTTAAAAATACCCATTCTATCACAGTCTGGATTTATTTAACCAATAAATTATGTGGAGAGGGAGAGATGATTGGTTTAATAAAAGGCGTTGTCATTGGTAGCTCATTCTTTTAAAGAAAAAAGAAGCAAAAAATAAAAACAGAAGGTTTTTTTGAGTGGTAGAAGATTTGTCAAAATAAATACCCCTTTTCCTTTCCGCTTATTTCGTCTGTCCTTTGAGTGGTGAAATCACTACCTTCACTTTTAGAATTCTCTGTTCCTTTTCAATAGAATATTGTCAATGTATGTCTTTCAGATGGCCATTTTTCTTTCAAGTCTTTGATTTCATTTTGTCTTTTTTTGTGATTCCTTCATTCAGCATTTTATGATCCCTTTATTCAACATTCAATACTTTCCTTCTCCTTTTCACTTCATTTGTATTTTTGTATCCTGTTTATGGAAAGAAAGTAGGCACAAGAGACAAGAACTCTGTGTGTTTGTGTGTGTGTGTGTGTGTGTGTGTATGTATGTACACATCCACACATAGTAGATGGTTCTGTTAAAAACTACAAAATCTTGAATTGATAGGGCATACTCTGAAAAACTTTCTCAGAAAAATTTATCTTTATGTGTCCTTGGGAAGTAGCTGTCAGGCTGTGAATGAGTTATTAAAAACTTTAGTTTTCCAACATCTCTTTAGTCATTTGTCTCCCAGTAACTTTTCTAATGTTCATTTCCCTACCTGCTTTTGGTTTAGTGACCCATTTGTGAAGGTCATAGAGAAAAAATTGCAAGTTTTATTCATGTCTATTGCCTATATACATTAAAATTGTTTATTTTTATTGGCCTTTACTCTTATACATTACCTTTGTTTTCTAATATGTCCCTCCCCCTTTCCCTTGCCCAATGAGCCATTCCTTGTAACAAAGATTTAACTAGCCAACACATTGACTATGTCTGACAGTGATTATTTTTTGTTTATATTTTTGGACTATATCTGTGATTTAATTGGTATAGGTAATTACTGAAGAATAACTCCCTCCACCAATGCAGTTTGACATTTGTTTGTCAGTTTACAGCCTCCAAGAGTTGCCTGGCTATATTGTGAGGTTAAATGATTTTCCCAGAGTCACATAGCCAGTATATTTCAGAGGCAGAACTTCAAACCTGGTCTTCTTCTTGACTCTGAACCTGGCTCTCTTTCCTAACAAATGGACCGAGTTAGAAATGGGATGGAGAATTCTAAGGCAAATGTATATTTGTGTTTTTTTGCAAGACTATGTTATCCAAACTGCTATTTTGGTAAAGAGTGTATTCCTCCTCTTGGGTTTCATTTGTACACTGCTCCTTCTCAGGCATGGCATGACCTTGTACAGGATAGATTTATAGGACAGAATTGGTCTGATCATCTTGAGATGCCATGTCAAGTAGTAAAGCAATGGTGCTAGGCAACAGCAGTCTTTCTGGACTATTTTTAAGTGAGAATAACTAGGGGAAAATATTTTTGACAAGAAGTTTGTGACATTACTCTTATTTCCATTTTTTTAAAAAAGAGCATTATGGAACAGTGTTCACTGGTATTCTGGACATGTCAGGAAAAAGCAAGCATATTATATGGTTGTCCATGACAGATTTGTGGGAGGATGTGGGGTAAGAGTCTCATAGGATGAGTAGGCGTGGGACATTTGATTTTTTTAAAATGCCATGAAAATTAATTGTACCAACATTAGTTGATGCCATGAAGTAGCAGAGAAATTTTACAGAGACTTGATAAGACCCTATAAATTAAATCATCACATACTCTGATACTTGATGACTTTGATACAGAGATGGAAAAAGGATGGAGAGAAATCTATGGGGAAAGCCTGGTTATGTAAGAAAGTTTTAGAGTGACTAAAGACTTGAATATTGCATAAGAGCTTCATGCTTTTATATATGATGAATTCTTTCTTTGAGAAAAGAATTGGTAAGCACTAAACATACAAACATCAAATAACACCATAAAGAATGAAATAGATTCTAACAGACAAGAAGAGACTTGTTATTAATATGGGTGTTATTCTTGAATTAGCTACCTTTGTATAATGAGACTATTACCTCATAAAAGCTATGGTGAGAATTAATTAAAACAAAAAAAGAGGAAAAATAATGAGAAAAGACGGTCTTCAATTGAAATAACTTCCCCCTAAACTAACCAGTTGTCAGTCAAAAATTGATGATAGAATAGAAAAGGTATTGACAATAACTATAGTAATTTTATTTAGATTAACCAATAATGTACATTTTAAATTAATTATATTATGAATTATTTTTATTGTAAATTGTCATTTACCATAATGTAAATTAGTTACTACAACAAGGAAAGACCAAAAGAGCCTGGAAAGCACTTAGCAGACCTCTGACTTCATTGCCAGAATGAGATATAGGCAGGGATGCCAAAGGCAGGAGGTTAGAATGTAAACTCATTTGTAAAATCTTATGAAGAGGAATAATGTATGATTATGAGCAGTATCATCCTATAAGGCAGAAAGAAGCAGTGGAGGGTAAAATCAGTTTAAAGAAAACCTTGGCAAGACAACCAACTAAGCAAAGTAATCTGAGGGGCATTTAAGGATGAAAGGGAAAGAGGACAAAAAACAAGAGAATGGAAAATATTTTTTAAAGTCACTATTGTTAATTGTTTCTTTCAACAAAGACAGTGGAACCATCACACATCGATTCTCATATTACACCTCCACATGTGCTCAAAGAGATAGTGGAAATGGCACTAATAGATATAAAGATGGGGAAAGCAGCTGAATCAGACCAAAAATACCTAGAGATCACAATGAAGGCATGAAGGTGTTCAGTGAACAGTACTCATTTGAGGGAGGAAAATAACTCAGACCTTAATACTACCCTTAAAAAAATCTCTGAGAGAACATCAATAATGAGTAACCTCTATGTCTTTTCTCCCATCTACATAAAATCTTTAATAGAGTCATCTTTATATAAATCAAGAACATCTTCAGTGATGGTATTCATCTGTTTTTAAAGACAAAGTTTATGTGTTTCTTTTGCCTGATTCAATTCATGAATCCTATTTCATTAGGAGCAAGAAAAACCCAAATCAAGTAATCATATCAATAGATGCAGAAGAAAAACTTTTGACAAATAACAAAATTCATTTCTGATAAAAACATAGGAATAAATGGATGTTTCCTTAATATGATAAGTAGTATCTTTTTAAAACTAAGAACCACTATGAAAGGGATAAAGTATTGGCCTTTTCAATTAGATTGAATAAATCTAATTGAATCTAAATAAATCTAAATTATCACTGTTGTCAACACTGCTTGCTGTTTGATATACTTCTAGAAATAGTGGCTGTAGCAACAAGATAAAAAAATTGAAGAAATAACTACAGACAAAAAAAATTATTGATTTTTTGCAGATGATGATTATGGTTTAGTTTGGTTTAGTTTGAGAACCCTGCCTTCCTTTTATTGTTTCCCATTTATCCTATATGTAGCTTTCTTTGTATATATTTATTTGCATGTTGTCTTCCATATTAGATTGTAAACTTCTTGAGGGTAGGGACTATCTTTTGCCTCTTTTTGTATCCCCAGTGTTTAGCACAGTGCTTGACACATAGTAGGTGCTTAATAAATGTTTATCAAATTGAATTGAAAATCTTTCATAAGAAACCCTATTGGGAGTTTTTAAAATGTAGCCTTGCCAGAAGAGGAGCATTTTGACCTAGATGGCAGTTCAGATCCTAAATCTTCTTATGAATAGTTGATCTATTCTTATGAATAGTTTTAGAGCTGGAAGAAACCTCAGAGGTCATGTAATCCTACTCATCCTTTTGGGCATGTGGATACTGAAGCCCAGAGGAATGAAGTGACTTCCCTGAGGCCACACAGTCCACAGAAGAATCAGAGCTTAAACTCAGGTCTTCCATTATTTCATTATAACCGAAAATAGGAGCAGTTTGTTTGAAACTGAGAAACTTATCCCCTAGAGTTGCTGAAGGGCATAGTAGGTGCTATATAAATGCCAATTATTATTATTAATTATTGCTCTATTGGGGAAGATAAAGGATTGGGTCTTACCTATCAGTGGAACGTTCCGAGGAAGGGAAGGTAGTGTTAAATAACTTCCAGACAGGTTTGGATTTTATGTTGCACCCTGCCCTTATCTGTCATTCTCCCTTCCATTGAACAGAATTTGTTATCTTTCAGGGAATCTTGAATAATTTTAATGTATGGATTAGAGATACTTTTTTGAGAGATACCTTTTTGAAAAGATAGCTGTGATAATGATGTTTTTTTTCCTCAACCGAATCTAATGTCTTTTTATTATCAGCAGAGCAGCACAGTGGAATCTTATATTCTCTGTCTTTCAGTCAATTAGGAAATGGTAATTTTGTAGTTCCTTGTAGATGATCATTTGTTGAAAGCCTACTTTTCTCCTACTTCACCCTCAATGGGGATGCCTTTGAGCATGGATGATTCTCCTATGATTTTGATTAGATAGGAGAATAGATACATAGGTTGCTCATTATTGATATTCTCAAGGTTTTCTTTATGGTTTTAATAACTTTTAAGATCTTTTTTCTATGACTTTGGTATATTTATTTTCCCATAAAACATCTAGGATATTGATTCCTCAACATTCCCATAGCTGTTTCACATCCATCACAGATTTCCTTCCATATATGCTTGGTCCAGTCCAGCTGACCAGCTGCTTTTCCCATCTTTATTCTCTTTAGAGCTGTTTTCACCTTCCTTTTGAGCACATCTGGACCTGTGATGTTAAGGCCCATGTGTGATTGTTTCACTGCATTTGATGGAGGAAACTGTTTGCAATCTGATTTTTAAAAACGTTTTCCAATTTCTTCTTTGTTGTCCTCTTCCATTTTTTGTCTTTAAATGCCCTTCATATTATTTTGCTTAGTGGGATGTCTTGCCAAGCTTTTCTTTAAAGTGATTTTACCCTCTTATGTCTCTCTGCTTTAGGAGACGATGCTACCCATAATCTTATATCATTCTTCTTTGTAAGGTTTTGCTAACAGTTTTGTAATCTAATCTTGGCTTGGCTTTGTGAAGTCAAACATGTTTGCTTTCTGGCTCTGTAAAATATTTCTAGGCTCTTTTGGTCTCTTTACTGTTGCATTTGGTTTATAGTGGTTTTACTTTTGTATAAAATCATTATAATTAGTATCAATGTCATACTTGTTCATTTCATGTTGTTATTTATTCAAATTGTTCAATGCTAAGTTGTTTCAATTGTATACCATGTTTTTCCTCATTATTAGTCTGGTGCTTTTTAACCTGTTCTCATCTGATAAATTGATGGTTTGACTGCAGACAGGTGACTCAGTAATAATTCCACATCAATATTAAGTCTTTTCCTGTCTGTCAAGAGAAAATTTGTTTAATTTTTTGCATTGTCATTTGACATTCTCCATGTCCAGAATCTACCCCCTTTCTTGGTAAATATATACACATGATGTGTGAAGGTGTGAGATTTATAATCTGAAAATCTTTGACTTTTCTCATTTTTTTTGTCTATTAACTATGCTCTTCATGTTGTTTGACAATGCATATTTGTTACAAGAATTGTAAATGTTTGTTAATTAAAAGGAAAAAAATTAACAATTAGGGTTTATTGACAGTCTAGACACTATATGGTTCCCCTCTCCCATCCTGGCCACTCACTGCCAAATGGAAGGACTGAGGAGTTCCATATTGTATTTGTCTTGGTTTCATTTGTCACTACAGCCAAAAAAACCCGTTACCAATTGGCCAGCCTATGGAGTGATGTTCCTTTCCATATTTAGGAAGGCTAATTCTTGGAAAACAGATTTGTTCTGTTACCAGGCTATACTCCAGGATTTACCAGCATGGTATAATCTGGTATAGTCTTTGAGAACTAGTTTCCTCCATACTGTGATGATGAGACATTTAAGATTAACATAAATATACATATATTCTGTATGCTTG
The DNA here is from genome assembly GCA_028646575.1 of Pseudocheirus occidentalis. Lineage (NCBI taxonomy): Eukaryota > Metazoa > Chordata > Mammalia > Diprotodontia > Pseudocheiridae > Pseudocheirus > Pseudocheirus occidentalis. Next base: position 34,620,517 of record CM053600.1, read on the forward strand.
CTTAAAAGTTTTTTACTCACAGTGATGGGAGATTAAAAAAAAGAAGTATGTAGACTACTGGTCCAAATGATGGCATATAATCTTTCATTTGATGCTAAACCAACTAATAAAGCTATGTAATATTGGCTAGATTACTAATCTATTAAAATCTCACTTTCTCCAGTTGTGACATAAGAAAAGATTGCTCATCTTAAGTATACTTATGGTTGCTACTTTGAGCTCTCCCATTCCGCCTTATTAGGCAGGTGAGACTGTTGCTTGGTTTTCTTATTTTAAAAATGCATCATGTATCAGATATGTTCATAGACCCCATAGCTGGAAGATGTTCTTAGAGATCTTCTTGTCTACTCTTCTCCTTACAGGTGGGTAAACTCAAGTACAGGGAGGTTGTGACTTAGTCCCAATTCAGTTAGTAAATATCAGAGTTGGAATTTGAACCCAATTCCTCTGATGGTCCAGGCCTTTTTCTGCCATACTGTCTCAAATGTGCTAGTTCTTGGAGAATTTGAATAGTACAGTGACATTATTAGTAGATTTCCTCAGTTTGGAGATATTCAAGCAGGTACAGTGATGAACTCTTAGCTAGATTGGAGAGATTAGTTAGATGCCCTCTATGATATCTGTGTTTCTGTGCTGGCCATCTAAATTTTCTGTGAGTCATGATTGAAAGTTAAATGACTCTCATTATCTTTAGGATAAAGACTAAGCAGCCCTGTCTGGCATTAAATGTCTTCTCTAGTATGGTAAAAATCTGGCCTGTCCTACATTATGCCACACAAATGAGATAAGATAGAGAAAGGTATTTGTAATCTCGCTGTGCAGTGTAAATGAAGAACGGTGTAATTATTAGGTTCATTATCACTGCCTTCACCATATGTGCAGCTCCAGCCAGGCTGGTCTAGTCACTGCCCTGGAACAAATCATATTCCAGCATTTTTGTTCATACTGCAGTGCTTGTGATTGTCATGTTCCCCCTTGTCTCTGTCTATTCAAATTTTTTTCATCACTCAAGGTCCACCTCTTTTCTGATTCCTTTCTTAGGCAACTTCAAAGCATAGCTGTTTCCTATACTAGGCCTTTCCTGATCTCCCCAACTCCCCAGTTATCCTCTTTCCTTCTTGAAATCACTTTGTATCTGCCATTTAGGCAGATTTTTTTATTATTCATTTTTATTATTTATTATTTAGGCAGCTAGATGATCGTGTATAAAGATACTCTGGGCCTGGAGCCAAGAAATTCTGAGTCCAGATTCAGCCTTACATACTTCTATCTGTGTGACCCTGGGTAAGTTACTTAGACTGGTTGCATCAATTTCTCCATCTATAAAATGGGGATAATAATAGCTTCATAGGGTTGTTGTAAGAATGACATCAGACAATATTTTGAAGTGCTTAGGCATTGGTATGGCTATCTATCTTTCTATCTTTCTGGTGCTACACAAGTGTTAGTTATTATTATTAATTATTATTATTATTATTTGCCTGTGTATATATTTGAACACAGAAAACAAAGCACCAATCAAAAGAATCCATTGATTTTCTGCAGAATAAAACCATAAACTTGAACTCACAGGATACATAGCTGGTAATTTATCAGTTCTAATGACCAAAAACAAATCAGGCATATTTGCTCTGAGTAAGACTCCACTTACCTTCTTCTCTTATTCCTAAGACTTCCTTTCCTTTCTTCCCTCATACCATAAATTACTTTGTATATAGGTATACATGTACAGATCTCCTCAGATAGAATTAAAACCCTTAAGGATAAGGACTACAGTACTTTTATCATTGTATTCACAGCTTCTGACACATTGTCTAGAGTACAATAGGTGTTTTAATAAATTTTTGTTTATTGATTGATCGAATAAAAGTCTATTGTAACTCCAAGGAAAAGCCAAGCATTTCTTGAATTTCAATATTGTTTTACTGTACCTTGCTTGAAATATCTAAATTTTTAAAAATATGTAGAAATTTTAGGTTTGGAATTTAGTCTATATTTCTTTATGTCCTACTTAGGAGGACACTAGACCTTTGTTTAAAAAAAATACATTGAGGAAATGAATTAAAAATTAGTGTTATGAGTTTCATTAAAATGATGATGGTTGTCTTGATTGCAATAAGGGTTTTTTTTTACTCATTAGAAGATAATAGAAAATCTTCATTTGGTTTAAAGACAGTTAAGAACATACAAGGAATCTGGGGGACCCTAAAGAGAATTTTTGTAGGCTTGGCATCAATTCCTTGAGTCTGTTATTGTAATAAGTTTAAAGTATTTTGACTGACTAGAGAAGGCTTTAGGAAGGGTAACATTAAGAATTATTTTTATGTGGGAAAAACTTGCTTTAAAAAAATGGACCAGTGATGATATTTCATATAACTATTTTGTTACGCAGTTTAACTAGCACAGCACTGAAATGTTACTTCCTTGGAATTTGAAATAGGTTTTTTTTCTGCTTTCTCTGTTCTATTCTTCTCATGCCTAAATGGGGAAAAAAAACACAAAACAACCAAACAACAGTTTGGTAGGAACAGATGGCAGCTCTGGGCGTTTATTCTGTAACAGTTTTGGATTACTGAGTGAGGGATGATTTCACTCATTCTCTTGGTATGGTGAGGCTAATGGAGGGGGGGGTAGTTCCAACTTGACATCAGGTAAACATAACCCTAAATTTAGGCCTCCTAGATCCATTATGTAACTTGTGCAGTAATGGAATTAGATTTTCATAGGGATATTTAATTTGGAAACATGCTCAGTTGTTCAAAAGGTTGGCACTTCTGCATATTTTTTAATTAATACCTGATACATTAAAGTTCTGTGATGGAGAATTAAATTGACATTGGTGGGAAAAGGCCATAGATGTCTTACTCTAAAGTAATCAGTTATTTTTGCTTAGTCTAAAAAGAAAAGTATTTTTCCATAATTAGAAAAATAAAACAATGGATACCTTTTTTGGCAAAGAGGACTGTTCTGTAAGTAATGGCCTCCAAATTTCTGAAGATTAAATTAGAGAGAAGTGATTACTCTATAAATCATCCCCATAAGCAGGGACAAGGGTAGCAGGATAGATTTTTGAGTTAGAAAGGATATCATCTATATGGTCTACCTCTTTTATTTTACAAATGAGGAAACCTGGGCAGGATGAGTAATACCCAAAAACATATGGAAGGCAAATATGGGTTCATACATAAATTCTCTAACCCAGGGTCCAGGGCTGTTTCTGTACCATATTGCCTCCCTTTGAAGGAAAATTAAGAGTTGGAAGTATTTGGAAATAAAAAGCAAATGATTTGTAATGCCAAAATCTGAAAATAAGCATAAGTGTAATGGAGAGAGGCAAATTTTCAAAGTAAGCATATAGTTTAATCAAAACAGAAAACCAAAAATTCACATGGGACTACAGTCTTATGCTATTTGAAGGAGAGACATGGAGTTCAAGGATGATGCTTGCAAAATCATCCTGTCCTACTGAGCCAAAGCTTTCATTCACAATTTTATAACATGGATAACTTTGTTGATAATTATAATTACAAAATATTTTATATGTTCATGCAGAAAAGACTTATGATACCTCTTATTTCTGTTAAAAACACTAGAAAACATTGGAATACATGGACCTTTCCTTAAAATTGATTAAATGATATTTATCTACAACCAAGAGCTAGCATTAATATTAATATGTAACAGCAATAAACTAAGATCTATTCCATTAAAATCAGGGGTAAAACAGTATGTTCATTGCTACTACTTCAGTTTGACATAGTACTGATTACCCATAAAAGCTCTACTCCCTTACCTATTCTCTATAATGAAAGAAGGAAAGAGTATTTTAAAGCTTTTCTGCATCCAAGCTTGGTCTTTAAACAGCATTCAGTTTTATTTTTAGGGTTGTTTGTATATTGTTGTGGTCTTTGTGTTTATTGTCTCTTGTGTCTTCCTGTTTCACTCTGCTAAGTTAGTTCATTTTTTGTCTTCTCATGTTTCACTGAATTCTTCACAATCATCATTGTTTACAGCATTGCAGCGTTTCACAATTCCATATACTAAAATTATTTGGCCTTATCCCAGTGAATGGGCATACTCTGTTCAGTTCTTTCACAGCTATCACAAAAAGTGCTGCTATGAATATATTTATGTATAATACCTTTCTTTTTCTCTCTGATGTATTTTCTGTGCCTTATTTGTTTAAGAGTTCTCCCTCTGGCCATAATTGTGAAAGATAGTTAACAGGCCATTATTAAAATGCCCAGTAAACATAATCCTAATCCTCTACCAAAATAATGTCATAAACCCTATGGAAGACAGACTCTATACTGTGTTCTTTAAACATAATATCTGAGAGAGTTTTGCAACTAGCAATAAGCATTTATTAAGTGCCATTGTGTGTCAGGCAACTGTGCTAATAATACTAAGGAAGGCAAACCCAACCCTTGCTTTCAAGGACCTCATAATCTAATGGATGATAGACAACATTCTAAAGCCTGTGTACAAATAAGATAAACTCAAGAAAACCTGGAAGTAATCAAAAGTAAGAGTATACTCCAGTTAAGGAGGAGCAGGAAAATCTTCTTGCAGAAGGTGGAACTTGAAGGAAGTCAGGAGGTAGAGATGAAGAGGAGGAAATTTCCAGGCACTGAAAGTGCTGAGTTGAAAGATAGGAAGTATCTTGTGGGAAGAACAACAAAGGAGAACAGTTATCAGTGGATCTCCAAGTATGTTTAGACAGAAGACTGAAAAGGAAGGAAGGATGGACCAAGGGTTAAGGTTAAGAAGGGCTTTAAAAGACAAATGGAAGATTTTATATTTGATCCTGGGGGTGATAGGAAACCACTGGAGTTTTTTTTACCTTTTTTTCAGTCCTTTAGGAGGACTGGTTTGACGACTGAGTGGAAAATGGACTGGAGTGAAGAAAGACTTGAGACAGGGAGATCTGTGAGGAAGGTAAAATAACAAATTTTATATGACTGATAAAATGATGAGCAGTTTAGGATGAAAACTCCAGGTTTTCAAGCTTAGGTGAGAGAATGATGATATTCTCAATAGGGAATCTAGGGAGAGTGGAGGGTTTTGGGGAAAGGATAATGAGATCGGTTTTGGACATGTTTAAGATGTCCAATAAGCATGTGGAAATGGGAGACTGGAGGTCAACAGGAGAGTAGAGTTGAAAATCATTAGCAGAGATATGATAATTGAATCCATAGGAGCTGATGAGCTTGCCAAGTGAAATTTTTTTTCCCGTCTAATGGGAGAAGACAAAGCCCTGGGGATGCCCAGATTAGCAGATCTGATTTTGATAAAGGTCTAGCAAAGGACACTAAGAAGGAACAGTCAAAAAGGTAGTAAAACCAGGATATAATGCCATGAAAACCTAGAGAGGAGACTATTAAGAAGAGGGTGATAGTGGTGTCAAAGACTGCAGAGAGGCTAAGAAGGATGAGGATTGAGTAAAGGCTTTTAGATTTAGCCACAAGATCATCAGTCATGTTAGAGAGAGCAGTTTCAGTTGAATAATTTGATCTGAAGAGAGTGAAAGGAAAGGAAGTGAAAGATCTTTTTGTAGTTGACTTCAAGGAGATTGGTTATGCAGGTCAGGGAGAACTATGGGATGATAGTGGAGACACAGATGGATCAAGTGAGGGTTCTTTTTTTTTAAGATGGATTACACAGGGCTTACAACCTGGGTAAGAACTGAAGAGTAGAAGGATTCAAGGTCATGGTGAGGAGGAAGAACAGGGTTTGGGGATGAAAGGCAAAAGAAGTAGAATGGCAATAGATTGTGTTCACATAAGAAAATTTCAAGAGTTCATGAGCATGGAGGTGGTATATTCTTAGGTGATGGCAAGATCAAGTGTGTCACCATCTTTATTGATAAGATAGGATGGAGGAGCAGATCATATAAAATGAATACGTTGTGGAGCTGTGAGATTGGAGTGTTTCAGGGAGTATCTGTCTCTTATGTATGTATGTATCTGTCTGTCTATCTATCTATCTATCTATCTATGTCTTCTAGTATAAGAGCAGAATTTGAGAAGACTAGTGTAAATTAGGCATTGACACTGAGGAAGAAAGGAGAGTTTTCTGGAAGGCAATAATAGACAACAGTTACCAAATTTACTTAAAAGGAAAATTGGTGTTAAGGATTGGGACTTACTCTAGTCAGGCCCTTAATGGTTTATTGTTGGTAGGAAACAAGATATTAGATCATTCAGTAATTAACAAAAGGAGATTTACCTAGTCATATCAGAGGAAACATAAAACAAGGATATTCAGTGGGCATACCCTGTTATATTTGCTTTTGCACAACTAATTGGTTTTGGTAATACGATCAATTCAGATTTCTTTTGCAGGGAACAAGAGTTTTGGGGACCACATAGCCACATCAGCTACCTGAGCCAGTCAATCAGTCAAGTCTCAAGGAAGGGCTTGGTTCCTCTTAAGGAAAAGAACCTGTTAGATAGGATCTTAGGAAGAGCTATTCCACTCTAGACAGAGCCCTAAGAAACATTTTTCCTATTACTAATGGTAATATTAAGGTTCTCCCGTGGAAGACTGTCTCTTCATGATGGAGGGTTTTGTAAAGCTCAGTGAAAGAATGAGCTATGCCATGCAAGGTTACCAAAGATGGACAGGTCTTAGTGGAGAGTTCTGACAAAAGGTAATCCACTGGAGAAAGAAATGGCAAACTACTCTAGTATCTTTGCCAAGAAAATCACATGGACAGTAGTAAAATGATAAAAGAGATTACACTGGAAGATGATCATAGGGGATTGGAATGTTAAAGTAGGAAATCAAAATATAATTGGAATAACAGGCAAGTTTGGCCTTGGAGTACAAAATGAAGCAGGGCAGAGACTAATAGAGTTTTGTCAAGATGATTCATTGGTTGTAGCAAACACTCTTTTTCAACAGCCCAAAAGACAACTCTACACCTGGACATCACCAGTGGTCAATATAAAAATCAGATTGATTATATGCTTTGTGGTCAAGGGTAGAGAAACTCTATATAGTCAATTAAAACAAGACCTGGAACTGACTGTGGCTCAGATCATGAGCTTCTTATTGCAAAATTTAGACTTAAATTGAAGAAAGTAGGGAAAACCATCAGACCTTAGAGGTATGATCTAAATAATATCCCTTGTGCATATGAAGGGGAGGTGATGAGTAGATTTAAGGCATTAGATCTGTTAGATAGAGTACCTGAAAAACTATGGACAGAGGTTAACAAAATTGTACAAGAGGCAACAACAAAAACATTCCAAAGAAAAAGAAAAGCAAGGAAATAAAATGACTTTCTGATGAGGCTTTACAAATAGCTGAGAAAGAAGGAAAGAGAAAGGGAAGGGGAAAGATATACCCAAGTGAATGCAGAATTCCAGATAGTAACAAAGAGAGATGAAGGAAACAGTAGATAGAAGGAAACAGTAGAATGGGTCTCTTCAAGAAAATTAGAGGTATCAAGGGAAAGTTTCATACAAAAATGTGTATAATAACAGACAAAATTGTAGGGATTTAACAGAAGCAGAATGATTAAGAAGAGATGGCAAGAATATATAAAAGAAGTATACAAGAAAGATCACCTGTAAGCCTGATGGTGTTGTTACTGATCTAGTCAGACATACTGAAGAATGGAGTCAAGTGGGCTTTGCTAACAATAAGGCTAGTGGAAATGATGGAATTCCAACTGAACTACTTAAAATCCTGAAAGATGATGCTGTTTAAGTGCTGTATTCAGTATGCTAATCAATTTGAAAAATACAACAGCGGCCACTGGATTGAAAAACATCAGTTTATATCCCAGTCCTAAAGAAAAACAGTGCTAAGGAATGTTCAGATTATCAAGCAATTGCACTCACTTTACACACCAGCAAAGTTATGCTTAAGAGTCTGCAACCTAGGCTTCAGCAAAACATCAACCAAGAATTACCAGAAGAGGAAATTGCCAGAGACCAAATTGTCAATAACTGCTGGATTATGGAGAAAACAAGGGAGTTCCAGAAAAAAATTTTTTTACTTCTGCTCCATTGACTACGTTAAAGTCTTTGCCTATATGGATCACAATAAAATGTGACAAGTGCTCAAAGAGATGAGTACAAGGCTGTACTTAGTGTATTTGACTCAATACGAGTACACCAAGGAACAACAATTGGAACTGAACATGGAACAACTGATTGGATGAAGGTTGGAGAAAGACTGTGATAAACCTGCTTATTGCTACCTTATTTAAATTATATGCAGAGTACATCATGTGAAATGCTGGGTTGGATGACTCAAAAGCCAGAATTAAGGTTGTTGGGAAAAATACCAACTATCTCAGATACGCAGATGATACCATTCTGATGGCAGAAAGTAAAGAGGATTAAGAAAGCCAATTGATGAGGGGTGAAAGAGAAGAGTGTAAAAGCTGCCATGAAGTTTAGCATAAAAAAAAAAAAGATCTTAGCAACTAGTCTCTTTGCTTCCTAGCGAAAAGAAGGAGAAAAAAAATGGAAACAGGGTCAAGGTATTATATTCTTGGGCTCTAAGATCACTGTAGATGGTGATTGCAGTCATGAAATTAGAAGATACTTCTTGAAAAGAAAGCTATGGCAAATCAGAACAGACTACCAACAAGCAGAGACATTACCTTGCCAACAAAGGTATGTATAGTCAAAGTTTTTCCAGTTGCAGCGTAGACGGTGAGAGTTGGATTGTAAAGAAAGCTGAGCACTGCAGAATCAGCACTTTTGAATTGTGTTGGAGAAGACTTTTGAGAGTTCCTTGGACAGCAAGGTCAAATGAGTCAATATTTAGAAATTCATCCAGGCAACTCATTGGAAGGCAAAATACTAAAGCTGAAGCTTAAATACTTTGGCCACATAATTAGAAGGTAGGACTCGTTGGAAAAGAACCTGATGTTGGGAAAGATTGAAGGCAAAAGGAAAAGGGACAGCAGAAGATGAAATGGATACATGGTGTCATGGAAACAATAAACGTGAACTTGGGACAGATGTTGAGAGATAAAATGGAGGAAAAGAAGGGCTTGGTGTGCTATGGTTTAGGCGGGTCATGAAAAGTCAGACTCTGAACAACCGAGCCACGCCACCAACAACAATATTAGAATAGTTTTGGCTAAATGTCTTTCTGAAACCAGTCACTCCTTCTTTACTCTGTTTAAAGGATTCCCTCTCAGTTTGGTCCAAGGGGAACAAAGAGATACTTCTTTCTTTTAATTTGATTAAACTGAAAGGTTGACTCAGTTTACTTTTCAAGGTAGAATAATTAGGACTTAGAGTCAAGTGAAATTAAAGAATTCAGGCCAGGACACTGTTAAAATGTTACTTCTTAATAAAGTCTTAGTGCTGTTCTATTCAGTCGTTTTTTAGCCTTGTCTGACTCTTCGTTGAACCCTTTGGGATTTCCTTGGAAAAAAGATAGAGGGGTGGTTTGCCATTTCCTTCTCTAACTCATTTTATGAATAAGGAACTGAGGCAAACAGGTTTAAGTGACTTGCCCAGAGTCTAATGTCTCAGGCTGGATTTGAATTTGGGAAGGTGAGTCTTCCCCGCTCCAGGCCCTTTGCTCAAATCCACTGCGCCCCCTAGCTGCTCCTTAATGCAATGTTTCCACAACTGTATTTGTAGTTAGCCTTGATAGGGAAAAAAGATAAGCCTTAGTTAAGGAAATTATCAGTCTTTTCTGTGACAATTTCAAGGGTGTATGAATAAAACTCAGAGATAGTATAGTATTCTTAGTGATCAATTGTTTCTTGTAATTTAGAAGGAGAAACAGTCTATCAGTATTTTACTTTTCTCAGATAAATGACTTTATCTATATACTTGAAATCAGAATTGACAGTTGACAACATCTTCCTGGGTTAGCTAGAACAGTCAACTTGCATTTTTTTTTTTAGGAATGGAGAAAAATAGATATGGATAAATGGAAACAGGCCACAACACAGGAAGTGTCCATAACAACAAGAAATCTTCTCACACTCATACTTTAGTTTACGAATGTCTTTTAAACAAAATAACAATTTTCATATGATTCATCTTTTCACCTAGGAGACTTAAAACTTAAAGTGTACAAGGTTAAATTAAACCCAGTAGCATCTATGCAAAGTGGGGAAGGAACATAGTGTAAGAACATAGTGTAATCATTTTAATCACCATTAAAATGATTTAAGAAACACTCTAATAACACGGTAGCATTTACTTTGCATTTGGTTAGAGCTTTTCATCTTGAGGTCTTTAAATGCTTTTGAAGTATTAGATGGTAACAAATGTGCTATTCTTTGGGGGAGGGTGTTGAGAGGGGTGGGGAATGGAGAGTTATTGTACTTAGAAAAGCTTGGTCCCTTGACTTCTTTCATCAGTATTCACCGAATAGCATTGCTGTTTCCTCTCTCCCTTTTATGTCTTCTCTACCTTGTCACTTGAGACCTAATTTTTGGGGAGGGGTACAGCTAATTGATAGAGCTGTTTATTTTTTAAAAACAATATATTTGCCCTCATTTATTTGATGTTATAGCAACCTTGATTTCAGACTACTTTGGTTCATAAAGCATCCACCCCTGACATTCCTTCTGCCTTTTGGCTTGTGCTTTTGCCTCCTAAGAATATAGAAAGACCGTGGGTAACCACAGTGCCTACCTCCAGTGAAAGGAATATCCCTTGCAGATAAAATTAGTCCCTTGGATTAGATCTGAAGAAAAGACAAAATTGTGCTAAAGAGCCATGAGTATGTAGAATATTAGTAGAAGGGATAAAGGTGGAATGATTGTGTTACTCCTCCAGGTGGCACTGATAGGGTAGGGAGAGGATGTAATTTTATTTTCTATGGAGAGGAAACCCTAGTTTTTGTTAGGATGAATGGCATTGAATATAACATTGTACAATATGACTATGGTATGAGCATCATGGGAGTCTCATCACCAGAGTGGGCGTAAGGTGGTGAATTTTGCAGTTGTAATAGCTCAGGAACTGCCCTCAGGGGCAGCTAGGTGGCACAGTGGATAGAGCACTGGGCTTAGAATCAGGAAGACTCATCTTCATGAGTTCAATTCTAGCCTCAGATACAAATTAGCTGTATGACCCTGGGCAAACCACTTAACTCATTCGCCTTAGTTTCCTCAATCTGTAAAATGAACTGAAGAAGGAAATGGTAAACCACCACAGTGTCTTTGCCAAGAAAACCCCAAATGGGGTCATGAAGAGTTGGACATGACTGAAATAACTGAATAATAACAACTATAATGAGAGATAATTGGGAACTACCTCCTAAGCATCATCTACTCAGTCAGAGAAGCATTGTGATTTATTTAGGTGGTAGAGGGTATTACTGCCCACAACCAAGAACAAATTCATGGATCCTTGAAATTTTCTGTTTTAGATGGGTATTTTTTCATTTTTGATTTTATTTTCTTAATGTCATCTCTTTGTACCAACCTTCCCCACACTGGGCTCCCTAGGGACTGAGAGTGGAAAGAGTAACCAAAGCCACACCCCTAGGCTTGTCCCCAAGAGGGCCCTAACTTGATTATTTTTATTGAAGTGGGAAAAGGAGAGAAGTTGTAAAACCTGAAGAGGAGGGGTAATACTTTTCCATGGGATCATATATCCTTCCTAGGCAGCATGACGGTGCCTTTTGTCTATTTTATTTTATTGAAGTTTAAATAAAGTTTACCAATTTTGACCAAAAAAATTTATAGTCTGGTTAAAATAATCTTAGGATTGCTACATCTCAGAATGCGTTTAGGCTGATGAGGGAAGCTAAGAGCAACTAAATGGTTTCCTCCCTCTATATACATGTGTTCCCACCACCACCCAACAGTGGGAGAAAAGGGAGGGTATCCCAGCAGGGGTAGGGTTTCTGGGAAAATTCTAGAATGACTCACTAAAGAGATGGTTGGTCAACATCTAGAAAAAGAAGTGCTAGCATCACAGTGCTTCTCTGACTGAGCAGATGATGCTTAGGGGGTAGTTCCCAGTTATCTCTTGTTGTAGTCATTATTGTTCAGTTATTTCAGTCATGTCCAACTCTTCATGACCCCATTGGGGGTTTTCTTAGCAAAAATACTGTGGTTGTTTGCCATTTCCTTCTTTAGTTCATTTTGCAGATTGAGGAAACTGAGGCAAACAAGTTAAGTGACTTGTCCAGGGTTGCACAGCTATAGCTAGCTCATAAAGAGCATGGTTTCATCAAGATCAAGTCATTCCAGACTATCTTAATTTTCTTTTTTGATGAGATTATTAAGCTAGTAGATGAAGGGAATGATGTGGATAGTTTGCCCAGATTTTAGGAAAACTTTTGATGAATTATCTCAATATATTCTTGTGGAGAAGATGGAGAAATATTGATTAGACTGTAATACGGCTAGGTCTATAACTAGTTAGATGGCTGGACTCAAAGAGTAGGTTTGAATAATTAATGTCATTGTGACCAGAAGTCTCCAGCAGAGTACTCTAGGTGTTTCTGCTTGGTTTTGTGCAATTTAACATTTTTTTGTCAATGATTTTGATAAAGCACCATCTGAGATACCTATCAGATTTGCAAATGACACAGTGGACAACAGTCAGGACCTGGAAAGGTTCTGCAAGGTAAGAGTACTGGTTGAATCTAAGAAAATAAAATTCAGGGACAGCTAGGTGGCACAGTTAATAAAGCATCGGCCCTGGAATCAGGAAGACCTGAGTTCAAATTTGGCCTCAGACATTTGACACAGTTACCAACTGTGTCACCTTGGGCAAATCACTTAACTCCAGTTGCCTTGTCTTCCACCCTCAAAAATAAAAGAGTTTACAGAAAGAGTTTACCAAAATAAAATTCAGTAGGAACAAATAAAAGTAATATACTCAAGTATAAAAAAATGATTTTCAGAAGTATAAGATGGTTAGAATCATGGATAGTTTTCACTTCTAAAACATCTCAAGGTTTTAGTGGACCTCAAACTTAATATGAAAGAGCAATGTGATGTGGCCAAAAAGGCTAATGCCAGCTTGGGCTGAGTTAAGAGAGTCGTAGCTTCCAGGAAGAGAAAGGTTGAATTCCCATTGTATTCTGCCCTTTTTACATCTGCTTTGGAGAATAATGTTTGATCCTGGGTAGCACAGCCTAAGAAGGACATTGATAAGCAAATTTGAGAGTATCCAGAGTAGAGCAACCAGCATAATGAAGGGCCTTGAGTTTCTGTGATATGAGGATCAGGTGAGGGAGCTGGCCATGTTTAAACTGGAGAAAGGTTTCATAGGACTGTTATGTGGAGGAAGGACTAGATCGGCGCTGTTTGGCACCACAGGACAAGATCGGTTTCACCAGTTACAAAGTTCAAAGGGGTTAATTGAGACTTGCTGTTAGGAATGACTTTTTTGACAATTAGAATTGTTTCAGATGGGAAACAGCTTCTTAGAGAGATGGTAAATTTCCCCTCCTTGGATGTCTTCAAGAAGAGTGTAGAAGACCACTTGTCAAGTATATTACAATGGGGATTTCTTTCATGGACTAGATGGCCATCAAAAATACTTCCAAATTCTGTGTGCTTGTGTGTATATGTTGAGTATATTTTAAGAGTTGTGGTTCAGAACATTTTTAACTTTCTGGCCTCCTTTTTATAGTTGATTATATATCTTTTTAGAAACAATTTCTCTGAACAGTATACTTTCACCTCCACTATACCCCTGTGGACCTGCCAGCTATGAGATGTTTTTGGAAAGGATTCTTTTCTTCCTATTGCCTTTCCAGTACGTACCAGTATTTGTCCGTATCCCTTCGTGTTGTGCTTATTTCTGTGTTCATTTCTCTCAGTGTTTGGTCTTTTCTTATGAGGCCAATTAAAGTGCTGATAGTATCATTGTAGTAGTATGAATTCTGGCTTATTGAAGATATGCATAAATGTACTTGTTAACAATTCTTGGAGAGGGCATATAAATCCTTCACCTTTTTGTTCTCCTTAAAAGTTAGTACAGAGCTCCAGGATAGCACCACCTTGCAGGAGGCCTCAGTGGGAAGGGCAAAACTGATCAGAATCACAGGGGATTCCTTACTTGAGTAGGTGCTCACCTGGTGATTGAATTGAATTGAAGTGAAAGAAGAAATACTTGCTTGGAATATTACTTGAAAGGGCTCCAAAAGCCAAGCTCACTTCTTCAGTTTATTTGCGACATAATTCTGTGAGAAAGAGCTATATGTTTACTGATCACTAGATCAGTTTTTATGTTATATTTTACATGTTTTAACTTGCAATATTTGAAGAGTCCTAAAACCTGTCTGCCTAGAATGTTTATGTCAGCAAACCCACAAATTGTGGGTGGTTGGTTGTGCTTTTTTTTTTGTCTTTTTGGCAGAGGCAGACTTTTCACACGGCTATTTCTATTTTGATCATTATACTTGCTTTGTACCCAAAGTAGCTAATTCAGGCAGTTTTGGCACCATCACCTCCAGGTGAGTCTCCTTGACAGATTTTTAAATGTTTTCCTTTTGTCATCAAAGATCCAGACAGTCTTATCCTTCCTTAGTAATAGGCATACTTGTCATACAGGCTACCACATGTTTGTGGCCGCTCCCCAAAATGGTACAGTCACCTGATTAATCAGATGGCCTTCCCACTCTGTGTGAGTATTGGGCTAGGAAAATGTGACTTGTAGAGGTGGAAAGGAAGTAATGCTGCCAGTACTATGAGGAAATAAGGATTGCTGGGTGCTCTAGGAGCTCTCTCTTGAGGTTCCTTCTTGGTTCATGTCTCTTCCTTAATGGATTAATGGAACCCTGCTTGCTTTTTTTTTTTTTTTGTCTGGATAGCTGCATTTGTTACTGGGCATGACAAAGAGGTAAGTTAGCTAAGACAAGTCTCTAAACCTGGAGGGACCAGACAGAGTCTATCATAGATATTAGGGACAAGGATAATGGGACTGGGATTTTGTTGGAGTAGATGGAGAATACCCATTTTCTAATCAACTTTTAGAGAGTTGCCTAGATCATTGAGAGCTTAAGTGACTTGCCCATCACATGGCCATGGATGAGAAGTTATGAATTCAGGTCTTTTGAATCCCAGGCAAGTACTGTCTATATCCACTGTCCCTTATCACAGATTGTTTGTTGTAAACACACCTAAATTGAGTGCTTTGGTGGTTGCCCTTTTTTGGATGGGCTTTACCTATCTCTTCTCAGTGATAATGGTCCTTGTGGTCCTCTAGGTCCTCAAGTGTGGCCCTTTGATGGAATCAAAACAAGATCCAAACCTTGAGGCCACAGGTTCCATAGAACCCCTGTTCTATGGATTTAAATCCTTTTTTTGGAGGCAGAAGTGCTTGAAGTATCAGATTTCCCTTTTGGCCTAAAAAGAACAAAAGTTTCATATACTTGCCTGGAGCTAAGACAGTATAAACTAGAGCTTTCACTTGATAATATAATCAGTCTCTGCTATGGACCATTTAAATCTTTTCTGGAAGTTTCTGTTACCATTTGGAATGTAAATTTGATTTATAATTATGAGTGAAAAGTTTCCAAACTAGTTTGAGGTAGTTTTACCTACTTAAACTATTATGTTTTGCTATGAGATTTATGTTGGTGAAAGTGAAATGGTTATAATTTTCATGTTATAAGTTTATTCTTAAAATATGCTGCTAGAATTTTCAAATCACATTTGGCCAGAAAAGCATCTGACAAGTAGAATAGAACTAGAAAAGAGTGGAAAAATTAAGTGCTCGTGATGGAATCAAGTGTGATTGATAGAAGCAGTGTGCATAGCTGATAGAAAGTTAGGAAGACTGGGTTTTGAGTCCTGCTGCTTCTGATACATACTTGATATTTGACTTAGGGAACTCTCTGAGACTGTTATATGTTGCAGATTAGGTGCCCAGCTACATTGCTAGAGTGAGCTTCCTTACTAGAAAAATTTGATTGAATTTAATTAGAAAATTTAGTTGGGAAAATAGCTTGTGGTGGTCTGGCAGTTTTGCATCTAATGGTCCAGGTGCTAAACTGTCCAGTAAATAATAGTAAACATATATTAAGCACTGCTATGTGCTAAACTCTGGGAAATACAAATATTGAAGAAGAAAAAAAAGACAGTCCCTACCTTTAAGAAGCTTATAATTTAATGGGGGAAGACAGTATGGTAAAGGGAGCTGAAAAGATGGGGAGGGGCAGAAATATTCCATGGAGAATAGAGAAGTACCATGGAGGTAGAGAAGTCAGTCAGCAAATTCCCTGAGTATGAAGCCAGGTAAGAAATGAGATGTCTGAGCTAAACTTTCTCCTTAAATGGAGGCTTGGAGTTCACGGCCCCACCCTCCAGTGGAAGAGGAGAGGTGGAAGAGTGTTTATCCTTCCTTGTCAAAGAGGGCCATGACATCAGGAAGGTGATGCCTGACTTGCAAGTCAATTGGATTAAAGTTTAGGAGGGCTGTTGCAGAGTCACAGGCCTCACTCTCTCCTCCTGAGCTGTCTGGGTCCATTGACAAGTGTAGATCAGGATGTTTGGAGATGACCCTGGATGCAGGGGGAACCTTGGCCTTTTAAAGCCAGGTCTCAGTTGACTGAGGCAATGCCCCTTCATTGATTAAAGCTAGGTAAGTACTGAGTCAAAGAATGGACTCTTTACCTAATCCAAAAAAAAAAAATCTGGGAGGTTGAAGACCTCAAGGTTTCTGGCCAAAAAAGAAACAATTACTTCAATTCAGTTCAACACTCTCTGAGCCATCAGGGTCCAAACAATGATCAAGTGAGAAGTTAAGTACCAAGGCTGAAGAAATCTTATAGGATGATGAGTTTATCCCCAAAATGAGCTTCCAGGGGCATCCTGGGAAAAGTCAGAAAAGTTTGGAAGGAGTATAACCGGGTGAGAATTGAGAATTGATTATGTTGATATAGGTAAAGTATTTTGTTATCCGTGACTAGCTATGACAGTATGGTGAATATTATCATTATTGTTTTATGCTTTTTTCCTTGCTTGAAGAATTATTTCAATCAGTCAGTAAGCATTTTTGAGATAGTTACCATGCCAGGTCCTATACTAAAAAGTCCTGTCCTCAAGGGGTTGCTTATGTTTTAATGAGGGAGACAATATATGTACCATAGAGGCTAAGGCCTCCTGCAGAAGTGAATCTTGAAGAAGCCAAGAATTCTAGAAGGCTTCCTCCTCTTAAAGAGGGAGAACATTACAGGTATTGGGAATGTTTAAGATCAGTGGAATAGCATCAAGACAGGAGATAGAGATTCATGCCTGGAACAGCAAATAGGGCAGTGTGAATGGATTGTAGTGGAGGGCAGTGATAGTGGAAGAAAGCTGGAAATAGTAAGATTGTCAACAAGCATTTATCTATTTTTCTATTTATTTATTAAACACTATTTATTTATCTTGCTTGCCATATGCCAGGCACTTTTGTAAGAGCTAGGATACAAAGAAAGGCACAAAACAACCTGGAGGCCAGATTTTGATAAACTTCAAAAGCCAGATGAGTTGATATTTGAACCTAGAGATGGATAGAGTGGCCAGGCCTGGAGTCAGGAAGGCCTGAGTTCAAATCTGCCCTCAGACACTTACTAGTTGTGTGACCCTGAGCAAATCATTTAACCCCATTTGCCTCAGTTTCCTCATAAGATGAGAAGGAAGTGACAAATCACTCTAGTATCTTTGCTGAAAAAATCCCAAATGAGATCACAAAGAGTTACATACAACTGAACAGTAACAAGGAAAGATGAGTAGGAGCCACTGGAGTTTAGGATGGGGGTTGGAGTGTGTAAAATCATCAGACCTGTACTTTGGCATTTCTTGTATCATTGTGACAGCTTGGTCATTTATAAGGTTAACTTGTAATTCATCTTGTCTTGTGATCTCAGTATTTTCCCTGTTGATTTTGCTTCTGGTAATTTAGATTTTTAACTGAGTCATTTTCCCTCTTGAGATCTTTAGTGGTTTTAATCTCCCCCCCCCCCCCATATATTCCCCTGTCATTCATTTTCTGTCTCCTTCCCATTTAGTAGTGGGGCTAACCTTAAAGTTCTCAGCCTTCTCCACTGTGATTCCTTTACTTTTTGCTCATCTTGGTCCCTGCCCCACCTCTTTGGGGAGATGGTCTGTCTGCAGTGGGGTGCCAGTCTATTTTCTTGCAGCCACGATACAACTCCACATGCTAGCCCACTGCATTAGTTTTGCAGGCTTCTGGAAGGATAGAGTGGGTGTTTTTGGCAGAAACAAGTGTTTCTGTCACTGTGGGGTTTCCTAATCTAGGGACTGCCCTAGGCTTGTTCTCTTCCTCATAAACCTCCCCTTCCCTTGTGTCTGGGCAGAGTTCATGACAGGGTCAGCCTGTGAAAGCAGAGACTGTAGCAGTAAGAAAACTCCTGAATGAGTTTCAAAGCACAGGTTTATTATTCCCTGTCAGATAGGTATGTAGGGGGTACTTATTAGTATTTTCTACTCTTAATTATTTTGTTGATATTCTTGGGGTTTTTGGTTCTGTGGAAATAACTGCAGTTCTGTCTCTGTCACATAATCTTTTCTTTGCGTTTGTTTGGGTTTTTTGAAAGTTGATGGAGACTAGAGAACAAATCTTATCCTCTATCTTATTGGTCACGTGACCTGGAAGTTCTAAAGTTCTATTTTTTACTTTTGTTGTAATAGTTATTTATTGGATTAATGATAACTGTAGCTTTTGATTAGATATACATGGTAGGGTATGTAATATTTAATCATACTTTTGAAATTCAAATTGATAATATGCATGTAGTTACTAATTTCTTTAATGAAATACTTTAATTACTGATTAGCATTTATGATAGAAGTATTAAAAGACTAGATAACTAATCTTGATAATTTTATTTCTTGATTTGGTGTTTCACTGGCAAAATTATAAGACTTATTAGAAGTAACTCATTAGATTGTCCAAAAAAGTAATATACTTAGTTAAAAACAAAAGTGGGAGAAAGTGATGCTAGAATTGAAATGACAGAAGTGGAAAAAACTATATTAGAATAAAAAACTAAACGAGAAAGAAAACTATTGTCAAAGCAAGGAGGAAACATAAATTGCTTTTGTAGATTAATTAGAGGCAGAAGTAAATGAGCTTTTAATTTGAAAAAATGTGCACTGAAATCGTGATACTGTCTAATGGATTTGTTAATTAACGAGGTTCTCCCTCATGTTAGTCAACTCTCACTGGATGCTTTAAACGTTCAGTTTTTTTTTTTAAGAACAATTTTAAATCACCTTCATTTTGTAGTCTGTCCCTTCCCCCCTTCCTACCCACTGAGACATTTCTTTTAAAAAAGAGTGAAAACAGAAAAAAAAAATGTGTAAACTTACTTACCATATTCTAACTTAAACTCGAATGTTGCTGTAATTAATTTCATGTGGGCCAGCTTATTGACCTTATTTCTAAGATTCGGTAGAGTGTATGTAACTAAACTAGAGGTAACTTTCTTTCTACTTGTAATTACATGTGGTATGATTTCTGACTTTGACTTGTCCCTATGAGCAAAGGTGAATCAAATGAAGACTGAAAAAACTTAGTTGAAGTCCTCAGTTCTTAACTGATATATCAACAGACAGACTGGTGCTTCCTCTCTCTCTGTGTGATTCAATCCAGTTTTTCACTGATTAAATTTGTCGCCTGTTACACAGATCTCTTCATGTTGAGAGGAAATTTTGAAGTCTTTCCTAGAGTATTCTCTTTATGGTTTGCAGATAATTGTTGAGTAACATGAATTCATATTGTAGGATAGTCTTAGAAATCCCATGACAAATTAAAATTGTAAGGCTGCAATGAGGTAAACTATATAAATATTTTTTACATAGCAGAGGCATAGTAAAAGATGGTCTAAAACATCACAGTTTGTGAGTATGTATGTATATACACATATAAATATATATGGTTCTCTTAATCCGTATTTTAGGTAAGTTACATATCCAGTGTTACATAAAAATTTTCAATTTTATTTGGTTTATGGTAAGAAGAGAAGAATAAAAAATAGGTACTTATTACT
Source organism: Pseudocheirus occidentalis (assembly GCA_028646575.1). Lineage (NCBI taxonomy): Eukaryota > Metazoa > Chordata > Mammalia > Diprotodontia > Pseudocheiridae > Pseudocheirus > Pseudocheirus occidentalis. The sequence continues at coordinate 34,640,473 of CM053600.1, forward strand.
TTTCTAACCTGATCTTATAATGCTCTGTTAAGGCTTTTTCTCATGTTCTCCCTAATGCTCCCCCATCCCAATTTTTTTGCTACTTAGAGAGGGAACTTTTAAAGGAAAGACACAGACGTGTATACACACATGTATGTATGTATACATACATATACACATGTGTATGCACGTACAGCAAACATATACACGTGTGTATTTTCCATCTGATAAGTCCAGATAGAGAGATACTTGTACATGCAGTTCCATTTATGAGATTGCCTTGGCAATCAGAATAGAAAGCTCAGTTCAGCAGAATGGGGCTTATTCTACTTTTGGTCATTTTGACATTGGTTTCTTGGTTTTTGACAGCTGCTGAACAATTCATGCGCTAATAGAAATTTTTCTAAGGTCTCTTTAAGAAGTTACTTAAGATGATAGGGCTGAGAGGGGAGGAATGGGTAATATAGGGGAAAGGGCAAAGACCTGGAAATACAAAAGGATACCACAGGAATTTGGGTCTCCTACTTCCTGTGAGTATGAATCACACTAACTGGATCCTCAAGGAACAGGTTTTCAGTGATACAAAAGAATATGGATGTAATTAATGACCTCGTCCGTTATTTTCTCCCTGTCAGCAAGTGAACCCTTAATAACGTTGACTTTTCTTAGTGTTGCTGCTAAAATAATTTGTCTACTTAGTTCTAGTAATTTATCTTAGTTCTGGCAGGTAGGTGACAAAATGAATGTGAGTTCTAGACTTGGAGACCCAAGTTCAAATTCAGCCTCAGACACTGGGCAAGTCACTTAACTTCTGTTTTGCTTCAGCTTTTTCATCTGCCGGATGGGGGCAATGATACCACCTATCCTGCAGAATTGTTGAGAGGATCAAATAAGGTAATAATTGTAAAGCCCTTGGCACAGTGCCTCACATTAAGTGCTGTAGAAATGTTAGCTGCTGTTATTTTAACTTTGTTATATCAGTGGATAGTGTCAGAGAACAGTTCAAGTGAGCAACACGCTGAAGCGGGTCATGAGTTTGTAGATAACATTTCTGTCTTAATTTGATATTATCTTCTTTAAGTAGTTGGTCACTAATGTCCCTTCAAATTCTAGAATTCTGAGTCTCTGAAAGACCTAAAAAGATTGGTGGGTTGAAAGTCAGAAAAACTGATTTCTTGTCCCTGTTCTGCCCCAGGCTGATTTTTGTGGCTAGAACTAGAGGAGTTGGGGCTTCAGAGCCGGGCAAGTGCTGCATGGGTCAAGCAATGCGACAAAATGCCCCTCAAATCAGCTTTGTAATTCATTAAAGAGGGAAGACTCTCCTCTCCTCCTTCTTCCCCGCTGTTCTCAGTCAAAAGGTTTAGTCATAGATTATGAAGTTTTAATATGATGACAAATATGATACTAAACTAGTTATAAAATTACAGCCTAGCCTTGTGAGGTACAAAGGAGTCCCTTGAGAGAGAATCAAAAGGGAATAACTATTGTATGAACAAACACATTTACCACACTCCTGGGGGCTTTAAATAACTAAGCCCTGGGGAGTTCAAAGCAGTGAAGGCTCCTTAGCTCTTTGTGGAAAAGATCTCATGCTGGGGGGAAAGAAAGGATGTTTTCTTCCTCACCCCCATCAAGTTTGGTATTTAGCAGTTGAGTGCTAGACACTTTTTCTGCCCTTGGAGGCTTAATTGGTTTGAGAAAACTCATTCATGGCACAGTTGGAGGAACAGAGAGACAAACATTCCAGACTGACAGGGTTATACAGAGACTATCAAGTAATTTGTAGGTTAGCATGTTATCTCCCCCATTAGACTGTGAGATCCTTGAGGGTACAGACTGACTTTTGCCTCTTTTTGTAAACCCAGAGCTTAGTACAGTGTCTGGAGCATAGTAGGCACTTAATAAATGTTGTTTGATTAAAATAAGGATACAACTTCCGAGAACATGACACACTGGGAACAGCAAAGAGCTGTCTATGGAGAAGAGCAAAGCTTGGAAACCCATCTTAATAATATACCTAATGACATACATAGCAACAGCTCAGAAGCCGTACCAAAGGGGAACTGGGTGAGGCCTCTGAAGAGAGAAAGGACCTCTAGGATCTGTGTTCCCTGTGAGTGGAAGAAGTGAAAACTTCTTAGACTATACTCTAAAATCGAGTAAGGCTTTTTGTGGGAAACAGGCCTGAGTTCAATCACATGATTGACAAGGACTCATTGAAAGGAAGTTGAATTTTGAATAATGGGAAAAAAATGAAATTTTTGGAGAAGAGATCATGAAACATGCCTCTTCCCTCATGAAAAAAAGAAAAGGGGGTAAAATGACTAGGATAAAACATTTTATTTGCACACATTGTGTGTGTGTGTTTGTGTATGTGATGTAATTGATCTTTTTGACAAATCTTCCTAAAGGAAAAAGGCTACAATGTAATCATAAAATTTATGAGATTTTAAAATATGTTCCTTCGACCTATTCCCTTAAGGGAGTATGAACGATCCTTGGAGTGAATTAAAGAAATCAACCTTTTGACAAAGAATTAGAAATCAAGGGGAGGCCCATTAATTGGAAAATGACTGAACAAATTGTGGCATGTCATTGTGATGGAATGCTATTATTATATAAGAAATGACAGGGGATCAGATTTTCAAAAAACCTGGAGAGACGCATATGAACTGATGCAAAGTGAAGTGAGCAGAACCAGAACACCTTGTACACAGTAACAGCAATGTTATAATGATCATCAACTGCGAGAGACTTAGCTGTTTTGATCAATGATCTAAGACAGTTCCAAAGCATTATTGATGAAAAATGGTATCTACCTCCAAAGAGACAATTGTTAAACCCTGAGGGCAAATTAAAGTATTTTTCGCTTTTTTTTTTGTAATATGAGCAACATGGAAATATATTTTACATGATTTCATATTTATAATTGATATATTACTTGCCTTCTCAATGGATAGGAAGAGACTGGAAGAAGAGAGAGAATTTGGAACTAATTTTTTTTTTTAATGAATGTTAAATTTTTTTAAAAGCCAAATTTACTGACTAAACAAACAAATTACAAATAGCTAAGCCCCTGGGGGAATGTGCATGGGGGGAAGAGAGAGTCTTGATTCAGGAGCACTTTGTGGAGGATAGCTTGGCAGTGAGGGTTGGAGAGGAGGGATTTGTTTCTGTGTCCCATTGGCCATAGCATGAAACTTAAAAGTGAGAGATATCCCATCCAGCAATTTAAAACCTCATCATTTCAAGAGGGAATTCGAGGCACTTTGTGGCGCAGACAAACATTACAGATAGACACATATACTGAAAAGAGGTCCCTTGAAGGAGGAAGCAGCTTCAAGGAAAGTGACACCTGGCTGCCTTTGTACTCAAGAGAGCTAACCCTGGCAATTGAGAGTTAAGCTATGGAGAAAAGCAGGGAATTCAGCTGAGCAACCCACCCACAAGATTCACTGACTCTAATGGAAGCTGTGTAGGGGCTTATTATGAGGGACTATATTATCAGGGATTGTGATTTCCTGTGTGTCTATTACATACGTCAACCAATCAAGTCATAGATTAAGTGCCTACTGTGTACTGAACACTAAACATTGGAGACTAAAAGTCATCTCCTGCTTTCAAGGAGCCCATAGTCTAATATGAGAAACAAAATAGAACGTCCAAACTACCACATATGAAATATAGATATATACATGTATGTGTATATATACATGTACACACATATATAAATATATGAAATTTTGGAAATAATCAAAGAGGGGTGTCATTAGATTTAAGGACTGGAAAGGCTCCATTCAGAAGGTGACATTTGAGCTAAGACTTGACAGAAACTAAGTAAACCAGGAAGGAGTTGAAGATGAACAAGAGGAAAGTTCCAGCCATCTGGGAGTTGGGAGATGGAGAGTTTTGTGGGAGGAACAGCAAGTAGATCAGTGTCTCTGGATGGAAGAGTATGTGGAGGTAAATGGCTGAATTGGGGATGGTTTTGAGTGAGAAGAGACTTGAGGCAGGCAGAACTACCAGCAGGCAGTTGGAATATACAAATGAGGGGATGAGCGTCTGCAGTAGCATGGTGGCAGTGACAGGAAAGAAGGGGGCATATGCATGAGATATTTCAAAGGTGATATTGGAGGACCTTGGCAACAGCTTAGATATGGGGAAAGGGGGTAGGCGGGTGTAAGAGATAGTGGGGTGTTGAGGACAACAAGCTTGAGGATGGTGTTGCCCTCAACAGTAGTAAGGAAGGTAGGAAGTGGGGGATGGTTTAGAGGAAATGTTGAGTTTAAGAAGTCTAGTGCACATCTAGTTTGAGATGTCTGAAAGGCGATTGGAGATTAACAAAGGGTCATTAGGGTGAGATGGGTAGATCTGAGAATTAAAACCATTGTAGCTGATGGGGAGGGAAGCATTGAACAGAGTATGAAAATATGTGAGATTGGGGAAGATAGAGGAGGTCATCTGCTGGAGGAGATGGGAGATGGGAGATTAACAAAGGGTCATTAGGGTGAGACAGGTGGATCTGAGAATTAAAACCATTGTAGCTGATGGGGGGAGGGAAGCATTAAACAGAGTATGAGAATATGTGAGATTGGGGATGATAGAGGAGATCATCTGCTGGGGGACATGGGATGATACAGCCCAGAGGGGGTGATGTACATTGTCATGTAAGGTTGTTCTATCAGTGGTTTTGCTTAGTTAACATTTCTGCCAAAAGGGAGAGGGTTCAGTCTAGCAGGAGGTGGGAAATTACCGTGATAGAAAAACAAAGGCACCAATTAAATCTATTTGAAGAAAAAATACAGTGTAAGTAATTAAGAGATGAAGGCATGTTTTTGAAGAAAAATGAAAATAAAGGAAGCAATTAAGATCAATTCTGTAGAATGGAAGGGGAATTGATTATTATAATGACTTGGGGAATAAAACTTCAGAGTTAGAAGGGGCCTTTTGAAGATCAGCTTCTCTGATCCACCTCTTGCATCTCCTTATTTTTCTTTTCCACAATAGTTATTAGCAAGGTACCTCCCACATAGCAGCCAGCAAGGAAGTAGCAGGTGTATTATTGCCTTGGCTGCAGGAACATGACTTTTTTATTTTTATTGCTGGAGGCAAACTGATCTGCCTAGAAATGAGGGAGAAAAAGGGGATCTCTGGAGAGGAGGTGAGAATTTGTTGGTTTGGGGGTTTCTGTAGGAGGGGTGAAGTGCTTGTACATTCCTTTGGCTTCACAGGAGCTTGGAACCTGACCCTCTCTATCCAAGTGTCCGAACATGTTCATATTCTCTCTCATTTAAGATGAAAGGAAGCTTTGTAAAAAGGCTCAGAATGTATTCAGTAGTACTCTAAAATCATTTTGCTCTACCTTATCCTTGTATATGTAGCTATCTTTTTTCTTAAAAAAAAAAGCTTGTAAGTAATTTTAAGCATTCGAATTATATCTTGCATTGCATAAGTGTATTGGGTAGGCTATTAGGCTTAGTGTCAGAAAAACCTGTGTTTAAATCTGCCTCAGACTGAGACCCTGGACAAGTCATTTAATCTCTCTAAGTCTCAATTGCCTCTATAAAATGTGGCCAAGAGTAGTACCTACCTCACAAGGTCCTTGTGATTATCAGATAAGAAAATGTTTGAAAAGTGCTTTGTAATCCTTAAAACATTATAAATATCAGTTAATCTCATTATGAAGTATAAGGGGATTTTTTGTTTTTGTTTTGTGCTGGGAGTGGGGAATATAAGGTTAAGAAAATGTTTTTGGTAGGAAATGTTCTTTTGGCATATTTTTCCCTAAACCTTTATATCTCCTTTTTCTCCCTCCAGGTCTTTGGGATATACTCATAGACTCTGATGAAACTTTAATGGAGTTCCAAGTGGCTGGTGCAAAAAGACTCTCAAGTTCTAGTTGCTGTTCATTTTGATAACATTTGCAGTTTTATACATCTAAATGCCAGAGTTCTCTTGGGGAGAATTGTGCTGGACACCATTATTGCCTTTTGAGAAGGTAGGTTATATGTATATGAAGATCCTTCATGTGTGTAACTAGTAATAAATTTTGTTGTTAGCGGGAAAATAACTGACTCTCAGAAAGAGAAAATTTGGAGAAATGACAAGTCAGTTATTGACTCTTTAACAATCCCAATGTGATAGTTTTCTAAAAGACAGCTACTAATGAACTTTCTCTTCTTCCTTGACTAAATTGCTTGCATAGTCTCTTAGAGGTATCTTCTGTTTTATCATATTTATGTTAGATTACATTAAAAAATATAGTTTAAAATCTCCTTTTTAAAATAAAGTACTTTGAATAAATCTTGGAAGGTAAAAAAAATCTCAGTTAAAAAAATAATCCTTATAAATTAAAATTTCTAAGGTGGTAATTTCCATACCTTTCCAAGTCTCTCAGTCCACTTTCCTTCTACCTTCCAGTCCATCTTCCGCTTTCCTTCTCAACAAAGGAACTCCCTTCATTTTTCACTGAGAACCCATTTGTTGGAACATCTGTCTTCTCCTGTATTTTACATCTTAAAATTCCTTGACAACCTCCTCCTCCATTTTCTCCTCCTTTACTCTATCAGTATTCATTAGGAATATTGGTCTACAGTTTTCTCTCTCTGTTTTGACTATTATTGGTTTGTATTCGGGCAACATCAGTTCTTTCTCTGGAGGCAGACAGCATTTTTCGTCATGAGTCCCTTGGAATTGTCTTAGATCATTGTATTGCTGAAAATAGCTAAGTAATTTCCAGTTCTACATTGTGAAATATTGCTGTTACTATGTTCAATATTCTTCTGGTTGTGCTCACTTCACTCTCTATCAATTCACTTAAGTCTTTCCAGGTTTTCCTGAAAGCATCCCATTCATCATTTCTTAGAACAAAATAATATTCCATTACAATCATATGCTGTAACTTGTTTAGCTATTCCACAATTGGGCATCCTCTCAGTTTCCAAGTCTTAGCCACCACAAAAAGAGCTTTCTTTTTTTTAAAAAAATCTCTTTGGGAGATTAACACTTGAATACTAAGATTACCAAATCTCTTAGTGGCATTGCTGGATCAAAGAGTATGCACAATTTGATAGCCCTTTGGGGATAGTTTTCAAAGTGGTCTCCAGAATGGCTGATCAGTTGGCAACTCCACCAACGGTGTATTAACACCTCAGTTTGAATCTTTACTTTTCAAGTTTATTTCTTACAAACATTTTTTGCTGGATTCTACATTCTGCCATCCCCTGCATTTTGAGTGAATTCATTCCATTCACTTTCACTGTTATGATCATTTCCCTCCATAGTTTTTTTTTTTCCAATTCTCTTTGACTCCTCCCCTACCTTTATAAAGATTAAGACAATAGTGAAAGAGGACTGCCCTGAGCACTAGTGCTTTGAGTTTGATGTAGACTGCTTCTGTTCCTGTGTCCTATTTTTTTTCCCCCTCCTACATCTAAATCATAGGTTCTTGTCCTTTCTTTCCTTTCTTCATCATGTGCTCTCCTTAGGTAGATTTTGTTTTGCTTAGGATCAATCCCTTTCTTAATTACTCCTTCTTATACCCACCTTTCCCTTCTCTCTTGTTTCCCATTAAATGAGATGTATTTCTCTATTCAGTTGTGTTGTATATTCTTCCCTCCTTTGACTAGTTCAGATAAAAGTGAGGTTTAAGAGTTAACAGTTCTGTCCCCTTCTTCATCTTTGTTTTTATAGACTTCTAATTTCATATCACTATTAAGTGAGATAATTTTTACCTCTCTCTCTTTTCCTTTACCTCCTGGTATATTCCTTTTTTAACTCTCTCTCTTTTTTAGAACATCAAAATATAAAATCATTCCCAGGGCATCTGTCTTATTAGCATCCCTCCATAACTGCTGATAATGTTAGGTTTCTTAGGATACACATATATCATTTCCCCCAGTTAGAATGTTAACAGTTTATCTTCATTTGCTATTTTATGCTTGCATGTCTCTATTTACCTTCTTATGTTTCATTTGATTAATGTGTGTGCATTTCAAAGTTTTCATATAGCTTTGGTCTTTCCATCTGCAAGTCGTCTATTTCCTTACAGATCTAATTTTTTCCCCTATAGGATTTTACTCAGTTGTGCTGTTATTCTTGGTTATAAGCCCATATCATTTGCTTTCTTCATTCCAAACTCTCTGTTTCTTTGTAGTAGTGGCTGTTAAATCTTGTGTCATCTGATTCTCTCTTCTTGGTGCTTGAATTCTTTGTTTCTGGTTGCTTGCAGTATTTTTTTCTTTAAATTAGAAGCTTTGGGTTGTAGCTATAATATTTCTGGAAGTATTTTATCTGGAATTTTCTTTCTGTAAGCAATAAGTAGATTTTTTTTCTATCCTTATTTTGTTCTCTGGACAAAAGATCGGGGCAGTTTTGTATGAAATATGATGGCTAACCTCTTTATTTTGTCATGTTTTTCAGGTAGTACAATCACTCTTAATATATCTCTCCTTGACTCTGTCAACAAATCAGTTGTTTTTGCTGTAAGATACATTATACTTTTCTGATTTTTTTTTTTCAGTCTTTTGACTTTTAAAAAATATTTCCTTTTGTCTCATGAAACCATTAACTTCTACTTGGTACATTGTAATTTTTAGAGATTGATACTTGGGTAAGATTTTTGTGCCTCTTGTTCCAAGTTGTTAATTCTATTTCCATTTCTTTCTTCCATATCTCTTATGTCCCTTCAAAAATTTTTTTTACTCTAAGGCTTTCATTTAATTTTAAAAATATTTTTAAACTCGTTCATTAAAAAGAAAAAAAACCTCTTGCTTTATTTCTTCTTTAGATTTTTATGACATTGTTCTCTCTTCATTCTTCAACCTTCTGATTGTCATCCCAATATCCTTTGCTGGATTTCCATCCAGGTCATGTCTGTGATCTGTGGGCGTCCCCCAAGGCCCACTTCTCTTCTCCCTATTTCATTTGATGATCTCAACAGTCCCTATGGATTCAGTTATCAGTTCAATGCAGATGATTCTTGTATCTGTTTTTCTAGTCATTATCTCTCTCCTGACTTCTCATCTCAAATCTCCCACTGCTTGTTGGACTTCTCAACCTAGCTCTGAGACAGCTGGGTGGTACAGTGGATAGTGCTCTGAGCCTAGAGTCCAGAATATCTGCATCCACATCTAGCCTCAGATACTTCCTAGCTTTGTGACCCTGGGCAAGTTACTTAACCTTCTTTTGCCTCAGTTTCCTCAGCTGTCAAATGGGAATAATACCTACTTTGGAGGGTTGTTGTCAGGATCAAATGAAATAATATTTTAAAAGTGCTTATTGCAGTATCCATAAGTTCTATAAATGCTCATTCCCTTTTACTTCTCTTCATAGACATCTTAAACTTGACACGTCCAAAGCTGAACTTTATTACCTTCTCCCCTAAACCCTTCTTTGATATTTGCTGTTACTTTCAGTGACATCATTACCTTTCTGGTCACCCAGGCTCAACTGAAGTACTGTCCTCAGCTCTTCACTCTTGTCACTTCCATATCCATTCATTTGCCAGGGCCTTTCATTTCTGCCTTCACATCTGTCATCCGTACCCTCTTCTTTCCTCTCGTACTCCCAGTGCAGACAGTCCCTGGTATAGGACCCAGTACCTGGTACGGGCCTTTATCTTCTCACACTTTGATAAACAATGGCTTGTGGCTGGTCTCTTGCCTCAGGTCTCTTCCCACTCTAGTCCATGCTATACTCAAGCTCTCAGTACAGGTCTGACAATATCAGGCCTCTATTTAGTTGGCTCCAGCGACTCCTCCAGAACCCAGTATGAAATCCTCTGGCATTTGAAGCCTTTCATAACTTAGCCCTTTCTTAGCTTTCTAATCTTCCACCTGACTCCCTTCCACATACTCTGCAGTCTAGCAACACTTGCCACTTTGCTGCCACCCACCAGACATTCCGTCTCCCAGTGCTGGGCTTTCTTACCTGCTGTCTCCCATGTCTGGAACTTTCCTCTTCCTTATCCTAACCTCCTTCCTAGCTTCTTGAGCTTCCTTCAAGTCTCAGCTAAGGTTCTACTTCTTCTTCGTGAAGCCTTTCCCAGTTCTTCTTAATCTTGCCTTCCCTCTGTGATTATCTCAAAAGTATCCTCTGTGTATGTGTGTGTGTGTGTGTGTGTGTGTGTGTGTGTGTGTGTGTGTGTAAAACATTATTTATATATGGTTGTTTATATTTTATCTTCTCATTCGCCTGGGAGCTCCTTGAGAGCAGAGACTGATTTTTGCCTTTCTTTGTGTCCCTAGGGCTTAGTTAGCATGGTGTCTGCCATCATAGTAAGCATGTAATAAATGCTTGTTAACTTGACTCCACCTCGAGGCAGCTAGGTAACTTAGTGGATAGAACACTGATCCTGAAGTCCAGAAGACCAGAGTTCAAATCCACTTTCCATGTGGCCCCAGGCAAGTCATTTTATATATCTGCCTTAGTTTCCTCAGCAGTCAAGTGAGATTAATAATAGTAGCTAACTCACAGGGCAGTTCTGAATATCAAAGGAGATAGTATTTGTAAAAAACTTAAAGTGCCAGGCACATGCTCCCTCTCTTCCTTCTCTCCTTCCCTCCTTCCCTCTTTCCTTCCCTCCTTCCTTCCCTCTTTCCTTCCCTCCTTCTCTCCTTCCTTCCTTCCCTCCTTCCTTCCTTCCTTCCTTCTCTAATTGTACTCTTTCCTAATCTATGTTTCCTTGTAAATATTTTTGAACTGTTCTCTTTTTCTGGGTTTCTGTCCCTGTTACCATAATAACCTTTTATGGTGAGTTTCCTTTTTTTGTTTGGTCATTCTTATAATCTGATTACTTACTTTGGATGTTATATCAGGGCCAAGCTTTGTACAATTCTTATGCAAATGACTGGACTGTACTTGTACCCTCTTGAGAACTACAGTTGCTTTCTTGGGCTGTTGGATGTTATTAGAGGCTCTCAAGAACAACTCAAGCTGGAAATTAGCAAGCTTATCTGCTACTAGTGATATAATTACTGCTTGCCTTGGTCGGAACTCTGCAAGTTCCTGACCTGGGTTTGGTTCTAAGCAACACCTTTTGGCTTGCTTCTTAGTTGGATTTCCAGTAGACGGTTCCTATTCTTAAGCATTATCAGCTAACTAGAAAACTCTGAAGTTTCAGAGTGGCAGAATTACATGTTTATCTTTGGTCTGCAATTCCTTCCCTGATTATTCAACTGTAAACTTCAGACTGTGTTGGTGTTTGTACCTGAGACCCTATAGTACTCCCAATGGCAGACATACACCACTCTTGTTTGCTTCGGAACTTGTTCCTCACTCATACAGCATAGGTTGGACAATCCTCCTTTCCCAGCACCCTTGCCCACTTCCCCTGAAGCACAAGTACTATCTTGACCATTCTAGGTCTGTGACCTGGAACTGGGTAGTCAGTTACAGAGCTGCTAGTTGGCACCTGTCACTGTTCTCTGCACAGGGTCTGACCCTGTTGTGTCGGTCTGGGACTTTTTTTTGCCCTGGTATATGTTAGAATTCCCCATACTGCTTGCTTCCTTTGGACACCTTCCTACTTAGACTAGGTCCCTAGTGTTGGAGACATTTCAAGATTTTTGTGGAGTAGTTGTGGGGGAGAGCTTAGCTGTACTTTCTTTTACTACTTCACAATTCTTGCCGGGTTGGTATACTATCCTTGATTTCTAGTGCTCCTTATCTCTTCTGTCAGATTGCCTCTGTAATCAGTCAATCTCTTAGTTAGTCTTCAATGTTTTTCCTCTTTATTAATTCCTTCCCTGCTTCTTGTAAGCATGATTAGGTCTCTTATCAACCTTCAAAAAATATCTTCATTTAACCCTATATTTTTTTCAATCATTATCCTTTTTCAACCAACTTCCTAGAAATGCTTTCTACATTGTTGCCTCTACTCCTCCCTCCCACCTCCTCCCTGACCCCCCAATCCTTTGTAGCTTGGCTTCCAAACTTATTTGGGTGAAACAGGTCTTTCCAAAATTAGCAATGACTTCTTAATTGTTGTGTCCAGTAGCTTTTCCTGAAGCCTCGTTTTTCTTGACTTTTCTGTAATACTTGGCACTGTTTATTATTCTCATCTCTTGGAAGAAGTCTCTCTCTTATTATAGTTTGTCATTGTATTTCATTTTTTGATCATTATTTGGCCAGGTGGCAGTTTCCCAGTTTTGCTAGAATAGTTGTGGTTCTGAGTTGCCTGCCCCTGTTCAAGCAGCCATTTTGCCTGAAAGACCCTTTCTATTTTTTGAACTGTCTTATTTAACCACTTTTTTGGTTCTTGTTTGGGGCATTTTGAGTCTGACATTAAAAACTGTTCATCAGTTTGTAAAATTTAGCAGTAATTTCTAAAACTTGGTCTCCATTTAATCTTAGCCCCCCCCCCCCCTCTTTTTTTTGGCTGTCTCTAAGCTCAGCCTCCTGTGGGGAAAGAACAGGTTTGTAACCAAGGCCTCCCACCAGAATCTAATTTTAAATTTGCAATCTGTCTTGTGATTTTCCCTTCAGATTTAACTTGGAAGTAAATACATTCCATTCGTTTTTCCTCTATACTAAAAGATATTTTCAAGCTATAAAAGAATAATCATTTTGTTTATTTTGCATGCATTTTGTAATACTTTATTGAGTTAGAGATAATTGTATTATAATTTTTCCCTTTATGAATATCTTATATCTGTCAGTTATTAGAAAATCCCTGTGAAACACAGAAGATCCTTATTCGAACACTACTAGTTATAGAGCTGAATTCATATGAGGTATATCCTTTTTATATTCTATTTAAGGGGACTGAGTTAATCCTAAAAACCTTCTTTTGAGGCAGTATTTATTATGAAGCATCCTTACATTATGGACCTTGAAGACAGCAGTAGAGAAATCCTAGTATATTTTAGTAGTAAATAACAGTCTTGGCTTCCTTTTCTAGATCAGAAAACTTCAACAAAGTGCATGTAATCCTATTGTTATAGAAGAAATTAGTGAGGAAACAAAATACAGGGTTCAGTTTTTTTCAGAATGCAGACTTCTATTAATGTTTTTTATCTAGTTTCTGATAGAATAGTATAATTACCTTAACCATACTCTGATTCAGGTGATTTTTTTTAAAGTCCATTTTAGAATGTAGATACATTCCTGTCTCCAAATTTGATTTTTACTTCGGTTTAAAGGAGACCCAAGACTTCCACTTTTAGGCTTAATATCCAAGACAGCAAATGGTGTTTTTTGATGTTTTAGCAGGTTTTCTGTTTTTATCTGTTTTAACTGTTAAAGTTATCAATTTTGTGTTGTCATTCTTTTGTACCTGTCACCATTGTCCTGTTTACATTCCCACTTAAAAAACAAAACAAAACAAACTCAGCCCTCTAAAATTTTAATGAAAGGAAAAATTAATGTCCCCCAAACCTGATTTGTGCTGTTGAAGAGGTTACCCATAAAGAGGGTTAGGGTTTCTCAAGAACCCAAAATACCAACACGCTGGGTCCTGCTGAAAGAATTCGACTCAAGCCTTCTCAGCCAAAGAAAAGTAAAGTTTATTGAAAGTTCGACGTATTGAGTAGACTCTTAAGGAGCCTAGTTATCTGTGATGCTTGTATTGGGCAAGCAGGACAGAGTAAGTCTGTCACAGAGAAAGTCTGTGCTAAGCCATTCTATGGTGCTTTCACACCACATGGAGGGAAAATGGGGTCTTATATACAGAGGAATCTAGGGGTGGTCTAGAGGAGGAGTCTGGGGAGGGTCTTCAGGAGGAATCAATGAGGTCAATGCAAGGGTGGATTGATATTTTGATAGGCTCAAGAGTGGGAAGTAGATGGACAACAGAGGGCTAGGCTGGTAACAGAGATTTGGGCCCAGCCACAGTGAAAAACGTATGGCCTCTGCAGATACCTCATCAAGTGGGAAGATTTAATCAGACTTCCGGGGGTTTCCCAGAGCCTGTACCTCAAAGATTCAAGGAGAGTTCAAGGGGGTTCCCAGAGCCTGCACCTCATCACAGTGAAGTTCCATTTTAAACTTCAGGTTCCATTTTAAACTTCAGTCCAAAGACACATAATTTAGAATTAGATCTTGATTTTTTTGTTCCAGTTCAGGGGGAAGCATTGGTGTGGAAAAGTAAAAAGACTGGGTAGTTATAGCACTTTACTTTTATTGCTTTATAAATAACTTTCTCTCAAATATAGTAAAACTGCAAGTGAAACTTAACTTGTGGAGTCCATGGTTAACTGACTTTTTTTCTCTTTGTTCTTTTTATTTTGTAGAAATTGGTAAATGATAATATAACATGTTGTAAGGTGCTCAAATAAATGGCTTTAATGATGAGTGATCAAGTCAGGGAAGATTCAGCTCAGGGTTCTGTGCCTGCCTTGTTGTTTAGTCACATTCAACTTTTCATGACCCCCCTTGGCCTAGATACTGGAGTGGTTTGCCATTTCCTTTTCCAGCTCATTTTACAGATGAGGAAACTGGGGAAAAACAAAAGTTAAGAGACTTGTCCAGGGTCACACAGCCTGTAAGTGTCTGAGACTTGATTTGAACTGAGGTCTTCCTAATTCCAGGTCCAGTAGTCTTTCCACTGAACCACTTAGCTGCCTCTGTAGACCTATTGAACAATGATAACATTAAGAATAAGACACATTTACATTTTGAACTTTTCCTCCCTCCCTCCCTCTCTCCCTTCCTCCTTCCCTCCCTCTCTGTCTCTGTGACTCTTTTCTGCCTAACCGCACGATTCACATTACTGACATAGGCACTTTCAGCTCTTTCACTAAGGTCTGTTTACTAGCTTCTTACTCCTACCATCTCATTCCTTGCATAAATTACTTTACTTATGCCATATTCCTTGCCTGGGAACCCCTCCCACCTTCTCCTCTTGTTCAGATCAGGCCCATTTTACCAGGCCCAGCTCAGGTCCCACTGAGTTTCTTCTCTACTGCTGTATCATGATTTGTCCCGTATATAAGTAGTAACTAGAATCAGCAGTATATGATCGTACATTTCATCATTTAGTGTCATTTATTATCCCTATTTGTAATTATAGAATAGGGCAGGCCTTGGTTTCAAGAAGACCAAAGTTCAAGCCTTGATGTATGCTAGCATGTTACAAGATGTATGTTGGCAGTGTTACTCTGGACAAGTGCCCTACCTCTCAGTGCCTTAGAATGGCAACTGAGTTGTGGAGAAATTGCTGACTCGCATTGGTAGAAAGAGTTTTCTCATCCTGGAGTACCCTACTACTGAAATCTATTCATCTAGTTCCTGTTCCTATTCTCACAGGGATTTCTATGGCTTTGTTTCTTTAATTAGATTAAGACGGATTGGGAAAGGCTTTCTATAGAAGACTTGAATGACGTCAGGGGAGCCAGGTGGGGAAGATGAGGAAGGAGAGGCTTCCAGGCATGGAGGATAGCCAGAGAAAATGGCCAGAGATGGAGTGTTTTGTTTGAGAAATAGCAAGAAAGCCAGTGTCACTGGATCAAAGGAGTAATCTAAGTGAAATCTCTGTGGTTAGTTTAAGGAAGACCTGTACATACATGCTACCATAGTTCCATCAGATAACCATTATCCTTTTACAGTTAATGTGAGAGAAGTAAACAATGAACTTTATAGTGATCACAGAAATTGGCACGAAATAACATTAAGCTTAGGCAGTGGAATTGGACAAGGAAAAAGAGGAGTTAATCAGTTTCAGTTCAATTCAGTAAACATTTATTAATTGCCTCTTGTGTGCTTCCACTGTGCTAAGTCTTAATAAAGATTTTTAAAAAGTCACTGTCCTTAAGGAACTTTGAGTAGAATGCGGCAAGACAACACACAAAAAAAGAGGCTGGAAAGAGGTTTGGGGAGACCCCAGGGCCCTGGACCGTCTTACTCAGTGGAGTCAAAGATGGAGATGCTAAATGGAGGGAGCAGATGTACTCTGAAGCTCCCTTTGCTTAACCCATTTCCTGGCATTAACTCTCAACACTCACTAGTAGGCATCGATCAGTCAATCAACAAACATTTAATTAAACACTTATCATGTTTCAGAAACTATTCTAGGCTGTGAGAACCAGATGATGCAAATAAAGTCTTCAAAGAACTTGTGTTTTACTGGGGATAGGGTACATAAGGGTAATACAAGAGAAAATGTAGAGGCAGTGTGGCATATTTGATAGATATAGAACTTGGGTTTAAAATTTGGGCATGTTTGGTTTGATAGGCCTACTGAACAATTAGGAAGGATTCCACCAATTTACATATGATGGAAGTTGAGGAGATGGATTAGCCCTAGACGAGTACTTTAATTCATGGAAGCTGATGATCTGTCCAAAATACAGAAGAGAAGGTGGCCCAGGTCAAGGTTCTTTGTAACATTTGTAATAAAGTGGCATGATTTGGGTGATGATCTGGCAAAGAACACTGATAAAGTTGTAGTGAATTCATTCGGCATCATGGTGTGACTTCCTTCAGAGTTCAGCAAAACAACAGAGCAAACAAATGAAGGTTTTCTGTGGTTAAGGATTGATTGGCACAATTTCAATGGCAGTAGAACAAGGGGGCAAAGGGATTCAAAGGTGGAAGATTATATACATATATATATATATATATATATATATATATGTTGGTCAGTTAGAGTACCAAGATTCTGAAGAAAGGGATTTCCATAACTGAATCATATTATTTATCTGAGCTGGTATATAGTTATAATTTAATCCCATGGCTGTATCGTTAAACTTATATTCTTCCTGCTTGACTCTTCTCCTAGCCTCAGGAGTTGTTCCTGACTCTCTCTCCTTTCTACCTTAAAACTCTAACACCTGCTCTTCATGAGATGACTTCACTCTCTACTTTACTAAGAAAGTAGAGACCATTCACTCTAAGATCCATTTCCTGTCCATATCTCAAAATCCCTCTGTATCAGTAATCCTTAACTGAGTGGGGAGTCTGAATTTAGAAATATTCCAATAACTATATTCAGTATAATTGGTTTCCTTTGTAACTCTATGTAATTTATTTCATGCATTTAAAAATATTATTCCTCTGAGAAGGGTCTCTAATCCCCTTTACCTGCCTGTCAGAGGGAGTCTGTGACACACAAAAAAGGTCCTAAATCCCAACTCTACATAATCTTTTCTCTCTTCTTTTACTTATGTCCTTGATTCTATCTTCTTCTATCTCTGGGCTTCCATCATGATCCTAGTTACTTTTACTGTTATTATTCCTGTTTAAATAGATGAAAAAATGTGGCTCAGGGATGTTAACTTAGGAAAACTGAGAGGGATGAAGGAGGAGTAGAGATGGTGGCAAAGACAAAGAATAGACTTAAGAGGAATAAGACTAGAGGGAAATATAAAAGGATAGGAGATTATAATAAGAGAAAGGGAGTTTGAGAGTTCAGTCATTGTGGCAATGGTACAGTTATGAGTCATGGTGATTTCCCTGTGGGTGGTTATGAGTATAGTGAAACTGTGGGTCAGGAGAGCTGAGAAGGAGGATGAACTGGAAGGCCAGGGTATTTGTTGTTGTTTATTTTCAGTCATGTCTGACACTTTGTGACCCCATTTGGGGTTTTCTTGGCAAAGATACTGGAGTAGTTTGCCATTTCCTTCTCCAACTCATTTTATAGACAAGAAGTTGAGGGAAATAGGGTTAAGTTCCTCGTCCAGGGTGACACAGTGTCTGAAGCCAGATTTGAACTTACTTAGATGAGTCTTCCTGACGTGAACTCTCCACTTCATCACCAACGAGTATTTCAGGAATGTTAAAGTATATATTTAATTCTTCAAGTATGAAGCTTAGAGATAGGACCTTTGATTGATGTACTAAATTCCTTAGGGAAAAAGGGAAAATGACTGAAAAACTGGTAGTTTAAAGCAAGCAGCATCTTGCCTGCATGACAATAGTCAGCAAACATATATCAAACACTTCTGTGTCAAGCATTGGTCTAAGTGGAGAACTATTTGCTGCCTGAGAGGTAGAAGGATCTGAGTTCAAATTTGGACTCAGACACTTACTAGCCAGGCAAGTCACTTAATTTGTGTTTGACTCTGTTTCCCTATCTGCAAAATGAGCAGGAGAAGGAAATGGCAAAAGCACTCCATTATCTTTGCCAAGAAAACCCTGGATGGGGTCACAGAAATCTGCACACGACTGAACATGACACAATAATAATAACAACAACAACATTGTGCTAAGTGGTGCGATATGAAGCATGGCCAACAGTCCCTACTGCCAAGGGGCTCACAAGCCCAAAAGGGAGACAACATACAAACAGCTGTGTACAGACAAGATAAACAAAACGGCTAAATTAGAGAGAATCACTGAGCATTAAGGAGAATTGGGAAGGACTTACTAAGGAAGGTGAGACTTAGTTGAGACTCAAAGTGAGCCAGGTTCTGAAAGGAAAAGTTGCTGAAGATTTTGACTGAAGGAGGGTTTTTAAATGGAGAACGCTAAATGTCAATTTCTGGAGATAGGGAGAGCACCTGGTGCTAGAGATATTTGTAAAGCCCTTCTCATCCTGCCTGACACTGCAGGGGCTTAATGAGTCATGATTGATCAATTGAATTGTTTATCAGTTGTTGATTAAATTGTTGGTCAGTCAACAAGCCACTGTGGTAGGGGATACAAAGACAAACACAGAACAATTCCCATCCTCACAGAACTTACAGGATTCTTTTAGGGAGACAGTATGTAAGTATACCAGAATAGAGATAGGAATAGAGACTGGACCTGCAATTTCATTGGTAGAGGGAACTCCCAGATAAGGACCTTCTCTGCAACTCAACCATTTTAGAAAATTGCTTAGAGTACCAATGTTGAGTGACTTACTCAGGGTCATACAGTATCAGAGTCAGGGACTTAAACTCAGGTCTTTCCTAATTCCAAAGCCAACTCTTTATCCATTTTGCCACATTATTTTTGAAGATTTATACATGTATATTCAGAATAAATACAAGTTTCGGTTGATTGGGGGTAATACGTACTTCACCCTCTGGTCAGGCTGAACTTCCTTCTTGCCAGATCCCTCACTCATTTTTCTTGCTCAGCTGGGACCCAGTTTCTGCCTTTCCTTGACTTTATCTCTAGTTAGCACTCTTGGATTCACCCCTCTGGGAACAGCTTTCATCCTAAGCTACTACCGAAAGAATATCAGAACTGGAGGTTTCTGAGGCTACTGTCTCAGAAAAGCAAACTCCACCTTGCTTTCAAACCTCTCCCCACCTTGTTTATTGACTCACTTGTTTGTGTTTAGTTGTGAGTCTAAGCTGCTTTTGGGAAGCTATGAAAAATCAATAAAATCTATTTTGTTCATCTCAAGTCCCTGGTTGGGAAAGTCCCAGAAGTTTCTTGTCTCTCCTATGTGCTTTAATATTGATGGCTTCACTTTTGGTTCGTTTGTATTTGGTTGACAATCTGCTTCGGGGGCTATGGGTCTAAATTATTAGGACATATTACACACGTGTCACAGCATAGTCAATCAAAGTGCGTACTATGAGCTAGGTGTTGTAGTAAGTATTGGAGATACAAATAAAGCCAAAGACAATCTCTGCTCTCAGGAAGCTTGCAATCTAATGGGGGAAGACTGCACAAAAAGAGGCTTAAAGGGGAAGATGGGAAGAAAAGGGGGGAAGATGCAGCATGGGGCACAATGAAGTCCAAGAGCAGCTGGTGGTAAATGGAGAGAAGACCGTGTTGAGTTCCCTCAATTAGAAGCCCTAGAGCCCACGGTCCTGCCTTCCAGCCAGAGGGTCAGAGAGACAGAGGTACTGATAAGATGTGAGTATCAGATTCAGTCTTGTAGGATAATGAGATTCTACAGCCTCCTCTTTCATTTCCAACTACCTGCACCCCTTTTGGACTTCTTTGGATCTTTCTGGTATGCCTTCTTTTCCCCCATGGGGAAAGAAAACACAAGAAATAAACATATGTAATAACAAGGAAAAAAATAATGTCATCTATCGGCCTATAGAGTGACAAAAGAATGTGCAAGTATTATATATTCACAAGTAAACTACTTAGCTAGTAGTGCAAGTTCTGTTGATTCAAACTTCACAGCATCACTCTGTAATGCCAAGCAAAGGGAACTTCCAAGGTTTGGATGACTAGCATAGCAAACTCCATTTATTCAGTGACAGATTAAGGCAAAGCATTCACAGAAAAGAGAAAATCAAAATACAGTGTAACTCATTCATTTAGCAAGTAAGTTCTCCATTCAATTGTAAAGTACCGAGGTCCAAGTATCCCACCCCTGGCCAGTAGTCAAAGTAGCCCACTCCTGGGCAGTACATTCAGTTACTCTCTTCTCAAATGGAGATTAGTTTCCAATCATAAACAAAGTACACTCATTTGGTCAATAACAGAGCACAAAAAAAGTCAGTTTTCCCACCCCTGAATCATAGCTGAATTACAAAACCATTCATTAATGCCAAGCACTTTCTCAAAAGGGGCAGGAGAGCACAAAAGGCCACTTACCCTTAAGCTACAACAAGGTTAAGATATCATCATAGCATTGAGAACCCAAGGAAAATCAGCAAGGCCTCTTCCAGGATTTCTGTAAACATACAACAAGAAAATCCTCCTTCAGAGCTTCTGAATCAACAGCAAGGTTCCAGGACCTCTACAATAGCAGCACTGTCCTTCACCAGCAGGTGAATCTGGCAAAACAACATCAAAACAGACAAAATACCGGCATTATAGCCATGCCTCCTCAGTTCTTGGCAGCTCTGGGTGGCAGTTCTCAAAAGTCCTGGGTGGCTCCAACTGGACCTCAGCAGTCTTTCTCTCAGCAACTCTGGCCTCCTCTGCTTGGGCCTTCTCTCTGCTTGGACTTCTCTCTAAATCCACAGCTCCTCCCAGTTCAGCCCTCTCTCTTCATGTCAAGTCCATCACACAAGTGGGATTCACCAGCTCTGGGTTTTAATGCTCAACCCCAAAACCAAACCAATACAGGGGTATCTTTAAATTCCATTACCATTACACACTCATATACACTTGCTTTCTTCTCTCCTCCAGCTATGACACTGCCCTTGTTCAGGCCCTCATCACCTTGCCTGGACTGTTGCAGTAACCTTCTGGTTAGTCTGTAAGCCTCAAGTCTCTCCCTACTGCATTCCATTCTCCACTCAGCTGTCTTCCTAAAGTACAGGTCTGACTGCATTGCATGCTCTTGCCTCATTAAATAGACTCTAGGGGTTCCTTTTCCTCTCTGAGCACCAAGGCTCCCAGTCCTCCCAGCACAGTAAGCAGAGCTTCTCAGATCTTCTCTTTGGCATTCAAAACCCTTCATAAATTTCCCCCCTCTGACTTTTCCAGTCTTCTTAACTCCTCAGTCCTCTCTATATACTCTGCAATCTAGTAACACTGGCTTCCTTGCTGCCACTCAAAAGAAGACACTCCCATCTCCTGGTTTGGGGTATATTCAATTGCTGTCTCTCATGCCCAGATTTCTCGAACCCTTTTCATCTCCACCTCCCGGACTCCTAACTTTCTTCAAATCTCAGCTAAAATTCTACCTTTTACAAGAAGTCTAAGGTATATTTGAACAGATACAGTAATTAATATGTGTTGACAGTTACATACAAGACACACATGATATGGGTTAATATCAGCATTGTTATCTACCTACACGTATAACCATTTCTCTAATTTTGCCTGTAAAAGCATTTTAGTATGGTCACCAGTTGAATGAATGTAGCTCTTCTCTGACGCAATAATCTATCTTCCCCTGTAGCTGAAGTATTTGATAATATGCGTTGATCATAGGCCTCATTAGAATTATAGACCTGTATTCTAAAACTAGAGCTTATAGTAAAAGGTCCAGGTTAGCTAATAGTTATAATATATATATATGTTCTGTGATTGTATCTATCCTCTAGGAATCTCTATCACCAAAATTCTAAGATAACTTCCTTACTAATTAGCACTTTAGTTTTAGTATCATATAGCCCTCCTTTGTCCGTTTCAGGTTAAGTTTGAGGTCCATCTCCTATTCAATCCTCCTACCCTTTCTCCTATGTTTATATATTTTTCTTATGCACCATAATTATGAAAAGTAGCAAATCCAGTCTCATTCCTTCATTCTCTGCCACTTCTCTCTTCTCTTTTTCCTTTAAATCCACAGAACAGAACCAGTCCACTCCCAGTGTTTCTGTTTTTCTTATTCATCTTCTCCCAAAGACCTTGAAGAGAAGACTGTTTTTTTCTTTAGAAAATTTTTTTCTTGTCGCTACCAATAGCTTGAATTTCTTCCTCTGAATTTTGCAGCTACTCATAGCTTGAATTTCTTCCTCTGAAAATTGCCTATTTATATCCTTTGATGATTTATTAATTGAGGAATTGTTATCTTTACAAATTTAACCCAGTTCCTTATATATATATCTTATAAATGAGTCCTCTGTCATAGAAAGTTAACTACAAAGATTTCCCACCCCCTTATATTTGCTTCTCTTCTAATTTTAGCTGTGTTGATTTTATGGAAAAAAAATTTAATTTCATGTGATCAAAATCATTCACTTTACCTTTTGTGATTCTCTATCCTTTATTTGGTCCTGAGCTCCATTGGTATCCAAAGACATGAGAGGCAATTTCTTCCTTGCTCCTTTAGTTTGTTAGCAGTGTTCTTTATATTTTTATCATGTACTCAATTTTGCAGTTCTGGTCTTTCCCTCAAAAGTGGTCAAATATCCATTACCCTCTTCCTTCTCCCCCCTCTCCTGATGATGCTCAGCTTTGCAGAGTGAGTTATCCTTGGTTCTAAGCCTATCTCTTTTACTATCTGGAATATTATATTCCAAGTTGTCCTCTCATTTATGATAGAAACTTCTAGGTCTCATGTGGTTCTGAATGGGAAACTTTCATACTTAAACTTCTTCTTGGATGCTTGCAGGAATTATTTGATGTGGGAGCTTTGGATTTTGGTTGTAATACTCTTGGAACTTTTCTTTTTTTCAGTTTGCTCTTAGTGTCTTTGCCTAATTAATAGTCAAAGTTCGAATAGTGGTGGGCAGTTTTCATTTATGATTTCTTGAAATGTAATGTCTAAATATATTGAGGGTATTGAAGGATTTTCTTTATTATGGATTTCAAGAAATCTATCAAAGCTAAACTCTCTCTCCTTGACCTCTTTTCCAAGGTAGTTGTTTTTGATAGGAGATGTTTTATATATTCTTATTTTTTCAATCTTTTCATTTTCTTCCAGTATTTCTTGTTGACTGGTGGAGTCATTGGTTTCTGTTTGATCTATTCTGTTTTGGGGAAAATCCATTACTTGGATGGCATTGATGTCTTTGTTTGATTTCTCCTGTTTCTTTCAAGTGCTTTTTCTCCCACTTCTTTTTTTTTTTTTGCTTTTTTTTTTTTGGAGGGCAGTTGGGGTTAAGTGACTTGCCCAAGGTCACACGGCTAGTTTTTGTGTGTGTGTTAAGTGTCTGAGGCTGGATTTGAACTCAGGTACTCCTGACTCCAGGGCTGGCGCTCTATTCACTGCGCCACCTAGCTGCCCCTCCCGCTTCTTTTTTTAAAAAATCATGCTTCATGTCTTCTAGGTATTCATGTGGTCCTTGTGGAAAATCTGTTTTTTCCTTTGAGTGTCTGCTTTCAGTTATTATAGTTAGATTTGTAATAATTCTTAATATTGTTTGGTGTTTTCTTTGATTTACTCATCTCTCCAGCTTTAGTTCTTACATTGTGGCTTTTGGCCAGGGCCATACTCTGTTGTTGTTTTGGGTGGAATAAATCAGCCCTAGTGGGTCTTCTGGACTCTTGCACCAACCTCATTTCATGGTGTTTGGGCCCTCTTAAGATCCAGAGAGTTGGGTCTTCAGAACCTCTCTTGGATCACTGGACAGAATGTTAGGGCTCCCATAGCTCCTAGGCTTATGCTTTCCCAGTTTGAGCACTGAGGCACAATGCTAGTTGGTAGTGTTTCCCCTGGGGTTCTAAGGTGCCCATTCTGTGATTTTTGTCAAGGGAGCTTTCTGCTCCTACCACATCTGGATATAGAGCCTAGTAGGCTATACTTGTCTGTTTTCTGGTTGTGCTGACGCTCATTTTACTTAAAAGTTGTTTTTTTCTATTGCTATCGGGCTTTTGGCTGAGCTTTTGTGGACCTTTGGAGTTGAAGAAGTCAAATAGTTTTTCATTGATTTCATTTCATTGATCATTATTTCTTGATCATCTTCAGTCAGACATGAATTGGGGGAGGGGTGGTTCTGAAGTGTTTGGGAGCCAGGAGGCTCTTTTCGTAGAAAATCTACTCCTATCCTCTTGTTGAGTCTTTCACCTCAACCAATATTTGACTCTTGTGGTACTGGAGAATTCCCAAAGTCAAATTTCTCATGATTCACTTCTGAGTTTGAAGACCTAGTGCTCTTGTAATGCTTGTTGTCATCACTTCATTCTGTTTTCCTATAAGGTGCTTGACCTTTGTTCTCCAGGAGGATCATGACATCAGGAAGACGATGCCATGATTTTCAAGTGAATTGGATTTAAGCGAGGGAGGGCTGTGCCAAGTCACCAGCCTCACTTTCTCCCCTGGACCTATCTGCATCTCACGGCAAGACATAGATCAGGAAAACTGGAGATGGCCCCCAGAGATCTATGTGTCCTATGAAAAGTCATGGTTTGCAGATTCCCGGTGCTATCTGCAGTATCTCAATAGTATCTTGAACGAGCTATAATCATTTCTAACTAGTGCTGAAGCTGCATTGAAAGGTGGTAGAGCTTGATGTATTTTAGCCATTTTATCCAGCTTCCTTGGAAATTTTCAAGCTTGCTTTGATGAATCTCAGTTATGGTTAATTAATTCAAAAGCTGCAAAAACTACTTTTCTCAGCTTTCTAGTTATAGATGTGTAAGTAGTGAGAAGGGTGTGATTGTGAGAATTATGAAAGAAGTAGAAACCACAGCATTTGGCATCTGACTGGTACACTCAAGGGATACTCCTCTTGATAGGAATAGAGAAGTTTGGAAGAGGGATGGGATTTGGGGGAAAGATAATGAGTTCTGTTTTGGTCATATGGTCCTGGGGCACATCCTGGGGTAATCAATAATGTCAGATTTTGCAGCATTGTCTAAAAGGGTGACAATAGAGAAAAGGTCATATTCAGATTTGGCCATTTAGAGATAATTGGTAACTTTAAAAAGAACATTTTCAATTGAGTGGCAAGGTAGGAAGCTACATAGCAAAAAGCTGAGAAAGTAATCAGATGAGTGGAAACAGGCAGCAAGTATTGACAGCTTTTTGTAGAAATTTGGATTAGAAATGGAGACATAGGATGATTTAAGGGGATGGAAGGTCTCAGGAAGCTTTTTAAAGAATAGGGCAGACTTTGGGAATGTTTGTAAAGCAGTAGAGAAAAACCTAGTAGATGGGGACAGGTTGAAGATGAGAGAGAAGACAAGAAAAGACGGCAGAGGCAATCTCCTAGAGGAAAAAATGGGAGGGGAGTGGAACGAAGGCTGCACGTGGAGGGCCACCTTGTTAGCAGAGACTAGAGGACAGGAGTAGAGTAGAGACTAAGGAATGAATGGTATCAAGGAATTAAGAGATGCCGAGAAGGAAAGAACAGGGAGTTCATGAATAATGGCCCCTTTCTTTGGTCAAGTATGAGATAAGCTTCTCAGTTCAAAAATTTGAGAGAAGTGGAGGTGAGGAAGATAGGAAGATAGAAAAGAAGTTTTTTAACTGCCTCTATATGGAATGAGTCAGAAAAATAATTTCTTAACTGTAGTGAGGGCCCAGTTGAAATGAGATAACCTTTATTTATAATGGACCCAGTCAACTTGGTTCTATTTCTTCAGCTTTCTTTTGTAGCATGAGCACAGGAGCAAAGGAGACATATGGTAGAACTAATTCAGGGTTGGAATATTCCAAGGCATGGTTAGAAATTGACCAAGGCGCTAAGGAATTTGGGAATGGGGACAGTGTGGAGTTGAACTAACTAATTATAGGGTCAAGAATGGTAAAGAAAAAGTGAAATCAGAGTAGCACTAATGATCTGAGAAAATTGTTTGGAGTGAGGAATTTGAAGTTATGATGAAGTCAAAGAATAGGTTTAAGGAGTTAACCACAGGGAGAGATGAAGTATGAAGATGAAGTATGGCTATATCATAGGGTATGATCAAATAGAGGAATGTAATACTTTTTGATCTTATAACTGAAACACTTGTGGGTAATGGTGAGATCTGGTGTGTGAGCATTATTGTACGCAGCTGAGGTAGAAATATGGACAGTGTAAAAAGAGAGAGAAAGTAGGATAAACAGGGGTGTTTCAGTTTTGTGATGTGTTGTGGTGGAACTGTCTCAAAGAATTCAGAGTCAGACCACCTCTAATCCAAGTATAGGCATTTATTGAGTATTGATGACACCCCCCAAAAGAGGGCTAGGTTCCAAGAGGAACCAGCAACTTCAGAGAAAACAAGATGAATTTTTATGGGGTAAATATGCAATTACATAACAGAAATTATAAACATTAAGAAGGCAGGAGAGGCACAATTTGCCCACCATGGAGATGTCCTGTGTAACTACACAGCTACAGCCTCTGTTGAATTGATGCTCCTCTCAGTGGGAGTGGGTGACAGGGGAGGAATTGCAAGAATCTAGTATTTAAAGCTATACAATCAAATGCAACTGGGAAATACATACAGGGACGGGGGGCAGGGAGCTCCTCCCTTCCCTGCTAGAAAGCTAGAGGGGTGTTGGAGGAGGGCATAAAAGGGAACAGATTGTGGGAGGGGTCTTACAGTGGGATCAGTGTTCTGGGCTGGGGGGTAGGGGCAAAAAGGGGAGAAAATTTGTAACTCAAAACCTTGTGGAAATGAATGATGTAACCAAGAAAATAAATTAAAATTTAAAAAAAAAAAAAAAGAAGGCAGGAGAGGTTTGTTAAGGGAAGGAGTCCCAGCCATAATGAAACTATGTGTGTGATTACCCACAGTGCATACAGAAAAACCCCCATTGAGGGAGTATGTATGTATGATAATGATATGGCAAAAATGCTGGAATGATTTGGCATTTCCTTCTTCAGTTAATTTTACAGACAAGGACTCAGCAAACAAGATTAAGTAATTTACCCAGAGTTCACGCAGCTAGTAAATGTCTGAGGCTAGATTTGAACTCAGGAAGATGAATCTTCCTGACTTCAGGCCCAGCGCCATATCCGCTGTACCACCCACCTCTCTAAACTAAATTTTAGTGACCTGAATTGAGTCCTTGTCAAGGTAGTAGAGGATCTTTATCCAGCATCAAAATCTTCACAGTTCATGGCATGGTGTTTGAGGCTTAATTGTATGGTGACACCATAGAATCTTAGGGTTGAAATGCACTTCAGTGATAATCTAGACCAATGGATACCTGAAGCATAAATCCCTAATGAATAGTTAACTAGTAACTCCATATAGAAGCAGTTACAAATAGATTAGCCTTTGTTTGAACAGGTCCTACGACAGGGATCTCACTCTTTATTAAAGAAATCCATTCTTCTTTAGGAAAGCATTTCAGTTTGTATATAGCTTAAAGACAGACATGGATCAGTTAAATAACATTCTTAAAGCACTGTATAACTTGGTACCAGATCCTTTTGGTATCCAGTTCTTATTACAGAGGTCATAGCATGAAGAGATTGCTATAAGTTGGAATAATAGATGTAACAGGCAAGGAAAATTTGCATTTCATGAATATCTTAGCTTTTGATTTTAGACTTTATTTTTCCTGTTTGTTTCTTAACATCTTTCTTCCTCCACTATTTCAATTTAAAATCCATGAATGATTCTCAAAATAGAACTGTTAATGGCACTGTTTGACAGTTGCTTAGAAATTGTCGTATTTTTTGACTGCCAATCAATAGAACGTTTGGACAAAAAGCCTATTCCAAAGACAATGTGGCCATAGTGAATGGAAGACCTAGAGAGTCCCTCTCCTGACATGTACCTGTGGGTAAATCTCTTAACCCTCTCAGTGCTCCAGGAATTTGGCTAAGACTGGAAGCTGCAGTTTCTTTAAGACTGAGAAGTTGGGTTTCCTTAATGGGAATTCACTATTCAAGTGAAATCCCAGCTCTTGTCCTATCCCTATCTATCTAGCTCCTGTGTGGCAATAAAAAAATCACAGCGTAGAAATGTGTTCAGTATTCCTTCCCTCTTACAATATGTCCTCTTTAGAGTTGGAGTGGGGTAGCCCTCCCTGGTGCCTTTGTTTTTAAATGCCATTCTTGGTTTTTGGCTGCTGCTTAAAGACAGGGGAAGTGGCAATGAGTTTTTTGCTTTGGAATATTTAATTCCTTCCAGTGAGAAAAGTAGTTCCTAAAAGCTGAGTAATATTTAGTGGTTTCATAATATATCTTTCTGTTTGCAATGGTGTACCAGATTAATGTTCTTTGGTTAGATTTGTTCCCAGAAATAAACTCATTAGCATGTTACTAAACAGAGAACTAGTTTTTCCCCCCCCTTACTCACAATCATCTTACTTAAAAGCTGTCTTTTAAGAAAACATAAAGCCTGTGGAATTAGAGGTAAATTTCATTTATCCCTACAGCTTAGACCTCTAGATAGAGTTGATATGACTTGTACTTTAAGAATTTCCATTTTTTATTCATTACATTACATGGTTAAACCTGGTGTTCAAGGGAATAAATTTTCTGTAATAAGGTTATCTAATGAATGCTTATGCTGAAATTGACAATAATTGATAACAATAATTGATAATCATACCACAACCTCCCCACTCTCTATTCCCCCTGCACTCACAGAGAATGATGATTAAAAGGAAATTCTTCTGTTATCTAAAGAGGTAGCCAAGGAAGCCAATCAAATTTGATTAAAAATATCTTCTCCGTTTATACAGTGACAGAAGGCAAACTAACAATCTGGCCACTTAATTTTTTAGGGGATAGATGAGCAAATTTTAATAGTTTAAATTCAGTTTTCATTTTTTAAACTAAGAAAGGTTAAAAAAAAGATTTATAAGCTTTTTGTTGTCATGGCATTTACTGGGACCATATCACTAGTATTTATTAAGTGCCTTATATATGCATTGGGCTAAGTGCTATAGCCTCTATGCTAAGGCAAATATTTGTAACCCTCCTTTTCCAAACCCCCATCCCTTAGTGTCATTTCTTGCGGATGTCAGGAGTTTTTACTTTTCAGAATACCAGATGGAATGAATCTATTGGAGGCTATTAGAACAGCTGTGATTACCTTCATATTTCCTGTGAGATAAGGTGTTTTGCCTTCCTTCTCCCATTTCTGTTTATTTTTTGAAATGTCTATATCTACTAGTGATTCAATTAATCAAATTTCTTCCACCCCACACCCCTTTGTCTTACAGACCATAAAATCATGGGAAATACAGAAAGCCAAAATGTAGAGCACAGGTTTTATGGTGAGAAGCAGGGGAACCTGTCAAGGAAGCATACATCCCATTCTCTTCGCCTGTCCAACAAGACCCGACGGATGAGACATGCTTCCTCCGCAAGGGTGATCCACAGGAATTCTGAAGTGAGCACGCGATCCAGCAGCACTCCTAGCATCCCACAGTCTCTGGCAGAAAATGGCATGGAGCCCTTCTCCCAAGAAGGCAACCTAGAAGATTTTGGGAGTCCGATTTGGGTGGGCCGGGTGGGTATGGGCTTGAGACCTGTCTCTTGTCATACCGATTCTTCCATCACTCCTAGTATAGACAGCAGCACAATCCTTACTGCAGCTTCTGCACAAAGCATGCCAAACTCTGAGGAGAGCAGGCTTTATGGGAATGACTCTACGTATTTGCCTGAGGGAGGCAGAAGGCAGCGTCCCTATACAACCAATGGGACCACATTCATGGAAACTTCAAGCTTTAAAAAGAAACGCTCAAAATCTGCAGATATCTGGCGGGAGGACAGTTTGGAATTTTCACTGTCTGATCTGAGCCAAGAACATTTAACAAGCAACGAAGAGATCTTGGGTTCAGTGGAAGAGAGAGAACGTGGGGAGGATCGGGGGATGGAAGCCAGGGATGGTTCACAGCAGCTGAGTACCTGCCACCGTGCCAATTCCCTGGGTGTCTTGTATGTACCCCAGAATAACGGAGTAAAAGCAAATCATGGACCAAGGAGCAAATTTGTGGGATATTGTGGGAATTTAATGTCTGATGTTCCAGATCTTGCAAACCGTAAGATGCCATCAGCTGTTGCCGAGGATACTCCTCCATACAGTAATTATAATACACTTCCCTGTAGGAAATCTCACTGTCTTTCTGAAGGTGCCACCAACTCACAAATTAGCCATAGCAACAGCATGCAAGGCAGAAGAGCAAAAACAACTCAGGTAAAGTGATTTAATTCTACTTAAGCATTTTAGAAAAGATCTTTAAAAGTACACAGCTTTGCTGTTAGAGTATTCCATTCATTTTGATCAGCTTTTAACCATTCTGACTAATGTTTTAAAAGGACTGGGTGATATGCTGGTAGCTCTGTTGCTACTTTTCTCTGGAGAAGCTCATCTCCTTTCCTTATCTTATAGTTTCTTGGTTAAGGGGTAGGGCTTAAGAGAAGAGGGAGAAACAGGAAATGGGAGTAACTTCTCAGTGCAAACTTGACTGTGATTAGAGTTTGTTTCTTCCAAACATCCTTCCTATTGTCACCATGGACAGAATACTTTTGATTGTAGGGAGACTGGAAGCTTGACCTCTGAGGTGTTTTTAGCCTCTAAATCTAATTTGATGGTCCTTCAAATGAGTGGGAGTAGGGTTAGAAGGGAACTTAGCCTTTGTTGGAATTCTTACTTCAGAGACACTCTGAATGAGTAGAGTACATTGCATTTGGTTTTCTTTGCTATCGAGTAAGTGGTTGGCAGGCTATATTTTGTCTTATAGGAACTAGTTCAATTTCCCTTTTCTTCCTGGGTAAGAGAGTTGGAAGATCCAAGTTCCATTCCTTGCCTTACACCCAGTTAGTTCAAGCTTGATCAAGTTCAAAAACACTTTTGACCTCAGGTTTTTCCTCTGTAAAATGTGAACTCTTATACTTGCCCTACCCACCTCTCAGTGTTGTTATAAGGATTAAGTGAGTAGTTTATGTGAAATTGCTTTGAAAAGTTAAAATTTCTATGTAGATTCACGGTCATAGTAATTATCACTACTGTTATTATTAATAATAATAATGCTAACAGAATCTTTCCCTGACACTCATTCTGTTCTTGTCCCTAAATTAGTTATAGAAGAAGTCTTTAGTTTTTTTGTTTTTTTTTTTTTGGAGGCACTACCTAGGGCAATTTCCCTTTAAATTACTTATATTGAAAACCACAGCAGGACCAGGACCACAAGAGAAGCTTCAGATCATTCTCTTAGATTAGGTTGGAGGTAAGCAGTAGGTAGGTAGTCAAACTTGACCAGAAATGGCATGTCTATTTGGCATATTGGTCTGCCTTCAGAAGATATTAATTCACACTCTCAAAACGCCATAACATTTTTTACACAATGACTATTGTCAGTGGAATGAAGGGACTGAAATCATAAGAGAGATTCAGAGACTGCATTAGAAGATGAAAATTGCATTCATTTTTAATAACTTAGTCGTTGATCTTATCCATATTACCTTTTTTTTTTGGTCTTGGAGTACAATGATGTTTGCATCCTATCTTGTAACTTACAAGGAAAAGATTCTTAACTTGGGATGATGGACATCAAGTTTGCATCCTGATGTTCAAAATGAGTTTGTTTTTTTTTTAACCAATATTCTCTTCTTAAGTGACCTATAGTCAGAGCCTCCTTTCAGTTAATACGATTCAGGGAGTTAATGAGAAAGATAAGTGAGATACCTTGGGAGTGAATAAATGGAAGGTTTTATAGAATTCACAAAAGTGATTACTGTGCAGAAGGTTTTTTTGTTTTGTTTTGTTTTTTTGCTTTTTGGAGGGCAATTGGGGTTAAGTGACCTGCCCAAAGTCACACGGCTAGTCAGCGTGTCAAGTGTCTGAGGCCGGATTTGAACTCAGGTCGTCCTGACTCCAGGGCCGGTGCTCTACTCACTGTGCCACCTAGCCGCCCCCCTGTGCAGAAGTTTTAAAGGAAAAAAAGTCTTTTTTTTTTAACCTCAAACTTGAATTTGAGAAGCTATGCAAAGAACACATTTTCCAAATTTTAGATTTGTGCCTAACTATCTTTTGGCTTAGCTGGTTCCATGTTTTCAAAACTGAAGAAAACCAGTTATAAAATTTTTATCTTCACATAATAATCTTTCCTATCCTATCCTATCTGTTGGAACTTTTGAAGATGATCTAAAGAAATTCATTAATGCCATTTAAGAAGAAAAGCCATCTTCTATGTTTAAAGGGTAAGAACTATGTTGCAGTCATTTGAATATAATTTCCACTGAGCAGCTGTTTTTAAAGTGAGTTTCAAAGAAAATCATTACTGATAGTATATGATATGGGCTTATTATTGAGCCAGTGGCAATGATGTGATGTTCCTATCAATTAATTTATATTAATCTCTGGCAGAAGATGGGGAATTTCCTTTTTACTACCTCATAGCACCTGGAGATATTACTTGGTGTCATCTAGGTGTGGTAAAAAGGCAAGATATTTCCCAACCAGGTCATAACTCACAGGATCATAGAACTTAGAGCTAGCAGTGACCAAAGGGGCCATCTAGTTCACCCTTATTTCACAGGGAAAGAGACTAAGATCTGGATAGGACTCGTCAAAGGTTCCCCAGATAATAAGTGACAAAAATCACTTGAACCCAGGTCACTTACTCCAAAGCCAGTGCTCTTCCTCTTCCTTTTGACTATACGGCCTCTTGTTAATGGGTGATTCCTTTAAAGGTGATTTGGAATCGCAGAGTGATGGATTTGTCAAGATGCAAAAGGAAGAGAATCTTTGGTGTATCATCTAATCCATATCCCTTAGAGATGGCGAAATTAAAGCCCAGATTAGTTAAATGATTTGCCCAAGATCACAAAGATAGCAGCCAATTGGGACTCAGGTTTCCTGACTTCTAGTTCAGTGCTCGTGGGAAGGATTTTTCCAATAAATATGAACATGGTTGGATTTTTATATTGAAATGTAAAGGTGTTCTCAGTACCCACTGCATTGTAGTAGCGAGTACAATCTCTCTTCCCCTTCTCTGCTAGAAAACCATCCCCACCAGGTGCCTCCATTCCCTTTCCTCCAAACCCTAACCCTCTGCAGTCTCATCTGGCTTATGACTTCATCATCCAACTGAAACTGCTCTTTCTAAAGCAGTGACCTCTAAAGGGCCAAATCAAATGGCCTTTTCTCAGTTCTCAGCCTTCTGTAGCCTTTGACAATTTTGCTCCCCCTCTTCTTGTTGATATTTTCTCCTCTCTAGCTTTTCCTGACATGGTTCTCCAGAGAATATCCGGATTCTCTTGCTATCTTTCTAACCTTCTCAGTCTTCTTTGCTGGTTATTCATGTCATGTTAACTAAACGTAGTTGTTGGGAAAGCCATGAGGAGCAGTGAATAGAGCACTGGCCCTGGAGTCAGGAGGACCTGAGTTCAAATCCAGCCTCAGACACTTAACACTGACTAGCCATGTGATCTTGGGCAAGTCAATTAACCCCAATTGCCCTGCCTTCCCCCTCCAAAAAGCAAAAAACCCCACAAAAACATGCACAAGAAACCCCCCTAAACATAGTTGCTCCCTAAGTCCCTGTCCTGGGCCTTCTTCTACTTCTGTGCTCACTTGCTTGGTGATCTCATCAGCTCCCATGCATTCAGATATCATATCTATGTAGATAATTTCAAGATCAATATATCCAGCCCTTACCTTTATTCTCAGCTCCAATGTCTAATCACTAACTCCCTTTTGATTGTTTGGAACTGGCTGTCTGATAGTGAAACTCACCCTATCCAAAACTGAACTCATTGTCTTTGCCCTAAAACCTGCTTTCCCAACTTCCCTGTTACTTGTGAGGATCCTTCCACTTACCTAGAATTGCAGCTTCAAGGTCATCTTTACCTCCTTACTCACTGTACCCCCAAAACTAATCTGTTGTCAGATCTTGTCATTCACAGCATCTTTCATATGGATCCCCTCTGCATTCCCACAGCTACCGCCCTGGTTCATCCCATCATCCCTTCTTACCTGGACTATTACAATACTGTTCTAGTTGATCTTCCTACCTCTTCTTTCCTTGTTCTATTCCATCTTCCACTCAGCTGTTTAAGTGATTTACCTAAAGTGCTAGTTTGACCCTGTCACTCCCTGTCATTTTCAGTCGTGTCTGACTCTTCATGACCCCCAAGGACCATGGCATGCCAGGCCCTTCTTTCCTCCATTTGATCTCTCAAAATCTGTCCAAGTTAATGTTCATTTATCCATCCATTTCATCCTCTGCTGTCTCCTTTTCCTTTTTCCTTTAATCTTCCCCAACATCAGGGTCTTTTCCAGTGAGTCCTGTCTTCTCATTATGTGGCCAGAGTATTTAAGTTTTTACTTCAGTATTTGACCTGGCAGTGAATTGTCTGAATTAATTTCTTTAAGTATTTTAATCTCCTTGCTGTCCAAAGAACTTTCAACAATCTTCTCTAGCATTACAAAAGCATGAATTTTGTGGTGCTCAGCTTTCCTTAAAGTCCATCTCTCACAACTATATATTGCTAGTGGAAAAATCATAGCTTAGGCTATCTGGACCTTTGTTGACAAGGTAATGTTTCTGTTTTTTAATATGCTGTCCAGATTTGTCAGAGTTTTCTGTCTAAGGAGCAAGCAAGCTATGAACTACATGGCTATAGTCACTGTCTGCAATGATCTTGGAGCCCAAGAATATAAAACCTGACACTCCTTCCATTTCTTCTCCCTCTGTTTGCCAGGAAGTGATGGGACCAGTTGCTAAGATGGAGTTTTTCTTGATGTTAAGCTCCAAGCCAGCTTGTACGCTCTCCTCTTTTAAGCCACATATGTTGGCTTTCTTAATCTTCTTTACTTTCTGCCATCAGAGTGGTATCATCTGCATATCTGAAAGTGTTGATATTTCTCCCAGCTTTTGATTCATCCAACGTGGCATTTCACATGATGTACCCTTCATATAAGTTAAATAAACAAGGTGGTAATATGCAGGCTTATTGTAGACCTTTTCCAACCATAAACCAGCCAGTTGTTCTGTGTTCAGTTCTGTTGCTTCTTGGTGTCCATATAGGTTCCTCAGGAGGCAAGTAAAATGATCAGCTACTCCCATCTCTTTGAGGACTTACCACTTTTTATTGTGATTCATATAGTCAAAGACTATAGTGTAGTCGATGAAGCAGAAGTTGATGTTTTTCTGGAACTCCCTTGCTTTCTCCATAATCCAGGAAATGTTGGCAGTTTGGTTCTGATTTCTCTACAGCTTCTACTAATTCTCAGTTCACATTGTTCGCATTATGGTAGGGCCTTCAGAGCTCACGTTGGTCTCATCAGCTCAGGCAGTCACACTGTATCTTGTTCCAACATACTGATGTCATTTTGGTCCTCTTTGAGGACAAAGGACAAAAACCATTGCTGAAATCTAAATTGCAGAATGTTCAACATAACCTTACTGGCATGTGAAATGAGCACAATTTATCTGTAATTTGAACATTCCTTGGCATTGCCCTTCTTTAGGACTGGGACATAAACTGATCTTTTCCAATCCAATCACCACTGTTTTGTTTTCCAAATTTGCTGGCATATTGAATGCTGCACTTAAACATCAATTCTCAGAGTTTTAAATAGCTCATTTGGAATTCCATCACCTCCACTTACCTTATTATTGGCAATGTTTCTGAACGCCTCCTTAAATTCATTCTTCAGGATGTCTGACTCTAGATCAGTAACCACACCATCATGGTAATAGGTGATGTTAAGATCTTTCTTGTATAATTCTTTTGTATATTCTTGCTACCTCTTAATCTCTTCTGCTTCTGTTAAATCCCTACCATTTTTGTTTTTTATTATGCCCATATTTTCTTGGATATATTTTCCTTGATATCTCTGATTTTCTTGAGGCCATCTCTTGTCTTTCTCATTCTTTTACTTTCTTCTATTTCTTCGCATTGCTTGTTTAAGAAACCTTCTTTTCTCTCCTTGTTGTTCTCCAGAATTCTGCATTTAATTGGGTATATCTTTCTTTTTCCCCTTTCCTTTTCACTTTTCTTCTTTTCTCAGCTATTTGCCTCATCAGACAGCCATTTTGCTTTCTTGCTCTTTTTCTTTGGAATGCTTTTATTACTATCTCCTGTACAGCTTTGCTAACCTCCATCCATAGTTCTTCAGGTACTCTCTCTACCAGATCTAATACTTTAAATCTATTCATCACTTTTACTTCATATTCCTAAGAGATGTTATATAGGTCATACATATATGGTCTGATGGTTTTCCCTACTTTCTTCAATTTAAGTCTAAATTTTGCAACAAGAAGCTCATGATCTGGTAGGGGAAAGATGGGGAGAAAATTTGTAACTCAGAATCTTGTGGAAATGAGTGATGTAAACAAGAAAATAAATTAATTAATTAAAAAAAAAAAGCTTATGATCTGAGCCCCAGTCAGCTCCCACTACTCAGCAGAGTCTCTAGAATCCAATCTGAAGACCTCTGTTTGACATTTAAAGCTCTTTATAAACTAGCCCCTTTTACCTTCCAGCCTTTGCACTTTACTCTCCTTCATATACTCTGTTCTAGCTTGCCTAATTACTGACTTCCCATAGAGCACAACCTCCTCCTGTCTTTGCCCTTTACACTGGCTGTGACAATGTCTGGAATGTTTTCCTTCTCTTTGACTTTTAATTTCTTTTGTAGTTGTTATTGTTGTTCCTTTGTTTCAGTTGTGTCCGAATCTTCATGACCCCCATTGGGATTTTCTTGGCAAAGATCCTGGAGTGGTGATGCCATTTCCTTCTTCACCACATTTTACTGAGAGGAAACCGAGACAAATAGGTTTAAGTGACTTGCCCAGGGTCTTGCAGCCAAGTGAGCGTCTGAGCTCAGATTTGCCTTCAGGAAGTCCCTGCATTCAAGCCTAGCACTCTGTCTAATGCACCTCTACCTGCTGCTTAGTTTCTGTGGCTTCCTTCAATTCTTAGCCCCTGTGGGAAGCCTTAATTAACTGCCACTTCTCTCCTTTCCTTCCTGATATTACCCTTCCACTTACTTTGTATATGTCTTGTATTAACAGGTTGTTTCATCCATCAGAATGTGAGTGTGTTGAGGGCAGGGACTGTTTCTCATACATTGCCTATTGCTATCTCATAGTAAGCCCTTAATAAATGCATTTTGGTTGATTGATACAAGAAAGAACTTTTATGGGGCAGCTAGGTGTCGCAGTGAATAGAGTACCTGCCCTGGAGTCAGGAGGACCTGAGGTCAAATCTGACCTCAGAAGCAGCACAAAACTAGCTGTGTGACCTTGGGCAAGTCACTTAACCCCAATTGCCCTGTGTTTCCTCTCCAAGAAAGGAAAGAAGGAAGGGAGGGACGGAGGAAAGGATGGAAGAGAAGGAGGGAGGGAGGAAAGGATGGAAGAGAGGGAGGGAAGGAAGGAAGGAAGGACTTCCTAACAATTAGTGTGGTAGAAAGTGCAATAGGCTTCCTGGCAGAAGTAGTTTGCTTTCCCTCTTGAGGGCTTCTTGGACATATAACAACACAATAATCATTAAAGCTTTCAAATCACAGCAGCAAATTACTAACTATACCTTTGTAGGCCAAAATTCCCTCACCCCAAGATGAATATTCCACGACCTGAGGTCCTCACAACTCTGTTGTTGAGTTAAGGCAAACGTGTTAAGGCAAAGATGCATGAAAAATTTAATTTTTGTTCCTTATTATAACCAATGTGTATTTGCTCCTAAGCCCTGACTAATGATCACAAACAGACATGTTCTTTTATAAAGTACTGTATAATAACATAATAGATAAATAATAGACTCATAAAGCCTGAGGGGACCTCAGAGGTAATCTGCTTTAAATGCAAACCTGATGAGTTATCTTCTCTACAACATAGTATCAGAGATTTAGAACTGAGAAAGACCTTAACTTTTTTTCATTGAGCAAAAATCTACCTTCTTTCCCTCCCACACCTCCTTCCCACAACTGAAAAAGAAAGAAAAACAAATATATGTACACAGTCAAAACAGATTCCCACTTTGGCCATATGCAAAATGTCTCAGAAGTCCATTATTTCTGTCCAGACGGGGTAGCAGGTTTTATCAGGAGTTTCCTGGAATAGTGGTTTGTCACTGAGCTGATCAGATTCCTTAGTCTGTCTTTGCAGAGTAGTTATTGTATAAATTGCTTTCCTTGCTTTGGTCACTTCATCCCATATCAGTTCATAAAAGGAAAGGTTTCTCTGCAAAGATCTCTTTCAACATTTCTTATAACACAGTACTATTCCATCACATTCATATGCCATAACTTGTTCAGCGATTCCTCAGTTGATAGATTCTCCCTTCGCTTCTAGTGCTTTGTCTCCATAAAAAGAATTGCTGTAAATATTTTTGTATGTGAGTCTTTTCCCTCTTCCTTTGATCTCTTTGGGATATAGAGAGTATGGCTTGGTCAAAGGGTGCAAATGGTTTAACAAATTTGGAGGCATAATTTCAAATTGCTTTTCAGAATGACTGGATGTACAGTTGATTTTAAAAGCCAAACACAAGACTTTATATTTATCCCTATTCTAATTCATTTATTAGGACGAAGCCCATTATTCTAGTCTCTTGGTCTTTCCTTGATCATCCAGTGTATTCAAATAAATTCAGGAGATACAGCTATGTGAAACAAGCTTATATCAAATAAGTATGCCATCAGTTTTTTCAGACAAGTTACTAATAAAAATATTAAATGGAATTGATCTTTGGGCAAAGCACTTTGGCTCTCTACTAGACACTTATTCAAGTTGATGTGGATCAGTAGTCTTTAAATCAGCAATTTCTAAGATATTTCCTAGGGTACTGCTGCTGTTTGCTGCTAATTACTCTTTTCCTTTTTTATGGAGAGGAGTGCCCTCATAAATTTGACTTTCTCTTTTAATATTTTTGAGGTTTTAAAAAAATTTTTATATCACATTTTCTAATTATATTTTTTCATTAATTTTTTAAAATTAATTGATTTTTACATCACATTTTTAACATCACATTCTTTTCCCAGTATATCTCCTTCTCTCCTGAGTTAGCCTTCCTTTGTAACAAAGATTTAAAAAGAAAGATTTAAAAAGTTTTCTGCTGATTATTTTTAATGACATCTTTACCACTCTATCAAGACGCAGCTTATTCACCTCTTCAATTGTAATTAACTATAAAAATAGAACAACCCATACCATACATAGCATGACTTAAGTCAACTGCTTTTGTGAAGATAGTGTCTTTTATCTGTCCTTAAATTTCATGGCACTTTTTTTAAGGAGCAGGTGAGAATATATTTTGAATGTACTCTTCATCCCAGGGGGCCGCTGTGGAGTCTTCATGCAATTTGTGGAACTACTAAGATGGTTCAGATACATTTTTCATTTTTCATGACCACTTAAGGTAGAAATAATGGTAACTTGTAGTTCCAAAACGCAGAGTTAGGTTCTTGAACATGCAGTAGAAACTGGTGAAAGGTCAGTGAAAACTTGCAACCGAAAGATCTGTGTTGAGTTTGCAAGATTTATGAAGTTGTCTGATGGCTCTGAAGTGTAATTGTAATGGAATAGTTTCCTCATGAAATTATTATTTTTATACTTTTTAGGCTATTTTCAGGTATCTTTTGACCCGATAATGGGCCAGTTTTAACAGTTAGTTCTCTGTCCACCCACAGAACATCGTCATTCAGATCATCTCCAGGTTGTTTTTAAATAACATTTTTGTCAGCTTCTTCCTTCCTGTAACTCCTAAAATTAACTAATTCAGAAAAGATCAGCCACTGTGACATAAATTGAGATTAGGAATTTTCATAGAATTTGATTCCATTCCCCCTCATTTTGTAGATAAGGAAACTGAAGTTCAGAGAGGATCTTGCCTGTGTTTTCTGCAGACTGCTAAAAAATATTACCATTTTTTCAACCCTTCCACTTTGTTAGTGCCTGTTGTCTGAGGCAGGACACAGTCATGCTGAGAGTAGTTGGAAGAGTCAATACTTGAATCCAACTATAGCAGAAAGGCAAGTTTCAATGTTACAGAATGTCATCTAACCCTTAGAGGAAGGGTTCTGAACAAGCTGTAAGATAAGAATGTCGAAAATTGCCCCAGTCATCCAAAAAAGTTCTCATTCTTCTCAGCTGTAAGAGTTCAATTCAAGAGGCATTTATTAAGCCCCTGCTATATGCCAGGAACTGTGATAAGTGCTGGGGATAGCAATGAGAAAAAGAAGGACCATCCTCAACCAGTTTACAGTCTAATGTGGGAAAATCACAAAGGAAATCAAAATGGGTGGTGAAGCTGGATTCAAAACTAAGCAAAGCTGCTGATGGAAAATGGAAAGTTACTTGAAAAATTCTAAGGGTCCTGAGCCTTCTACTAAGGAAGGCTTTGGGAAGTGTTTATTGCTGCATCCTCCAGCCCTTAAGAAATGACATTAAGTAGGGATATCTCAACTACTATATTAGAGGTAAATGAAGTGAAATTATATCGTGAGTAAACTTGCTTCACTGTATTAGAATAATTCCTTCAAACAAATTATAATGATATTAGAATATTTGGTGGAATTTAGGATCCTAGGATTTAGAATTCAAAAGAGATTTAGAGATAATCCAACCTCACTTTTCTACTTGAAACCTAAAGTAATTAACATTGTGTTAATGAATCTCTCAAGTTCCTGAGTTTCTGGGTGTTTGACATACCTCAGGTGATAAGACTAGGGGGTTAGAAGTTGGCAGTCAGCTGTTATTTCTTTATGGACTAGATTAAAAATTTATATAATTTGGTGTGCAGTATTGGACACATATTTCCACTTACAGAAGCAATAAAAATTCTCTGCTTGAATCACAGATTCAGCTGTTACTTTAAGCTGTGAGCAATAAAGGTAGATAAATCCATCCTGTGCTACAAAGCCACTCCTATAAAAATGTCTCCTCATCTCTTTACTTTGTTTAGGAGGATGAATAAATCCAAGTATTTCTTAGGTTGGATTGTGTTAGAAATCAAGCAGTCAATCAGAAAGCATTTATCGAGCCCCCCTACATGTGCCAGCCACTGGGCTAAGGAATCAACTACTAATGATAAAACCAGCCCTCCTAAGAAGGAGAGGAAACAGTATGAAAATATATATTGCAGAAATATAAAGTAAATAAATGCAGTAGTTTGGGAGCAAGGGCACTAGTAATGGAGAGATCAAGAAAGGCTTCATTCAGAAGATATTGTTTGAATCGCATCTTATAGAAAAAGATTCTATGAGACAGAGGGAACGTATTCTAGGCATGTGTGACTGCCACTTAAAAGACTTGAAGATTGGGGGGCAGCTAGATGGCATAGTGAATCGAGTACTGGCCCTGGAATCAGGAGGACCTGAGTTCAAATCTGGCTCAAAAGAAAACAAAAGATATATACTTAATTTTCAGACTTTGGTGATGAGAACCAAGTAATGAGAACCTTCAGTCAGGGAGACCACTTAAGAAACATAAAATCTAGGCAAGAGGTGATAAAGTCCTGAACTAAGATGGTAACTATGTGAATAGAAAGAAGTGGGATGCAAGGCAGAAAAGAAAGATCTGCACTTTAATAATCAAAGGTCCCAGAAATCTTCAAAGTAAAAAATATTTGTGAACCATGCAAAAAAATGATGAAACTAAAGTTTTAATACAGTGAAAAAATATACCTTAAAAAAAAAAAGAAAAAATGCCAGAAGAAACTATTCTAGATTTTCAAGTCCCAATAGCAGCAAAACTGGTATATTCCGAAGATGCAACAAAATGCGTACTAAGCACATTGTAAGAATGAAAGGAAGAAATGATATTAGTAAAAACATTGTGGAATAAGATAAAATACTTATTCCAGTTAAGGGCCCTTAAAACAAGATGGTAATGAACTTGGCAATTTAGAATTATCTCTGGAGAACTTAAATAAAACAATGATTCAGGAGAAAGCAGAATTATTTTTCTGCAAAATTGAATGTTAAAACAACAGAGGAGGCAGGAGAGAGGAAAAAACAAACAGTACCCAGAAAGTTTCTCAATAAGAAACAGATTTGGAGTTTTGTATTTACAAAATTTGTATTTGTATTTAAAAAATTGGTTGTGAGGCGTGCTTGCTTAGAGTGAATGTGTAGTAGTGTAGAGTGAAGCCTGCTTTAAGAAACAGGATTTCAGTTTGTGTTGTTTAAATGTATTTCTTTGCTATAAGAGAGGGTTCTATTGGGAGGCCAAAAAACCCAGCAGTTTATTAAATCATCAATAAAATATTTAACAAAAGGGAGGCAGATTTGGAAGCTATGCAGAAAAAAGGTCTAGATATGGAGGACAAAGAAAAAGGAGAAAATTTAAGAATGATCTTTCTGAAAACGGTGAAAAATAATTTGATGGTGAGATTTAAGGACATCGTATAAAAAGTTTACCAAAAAAAAAAAATGAAAACAAAGGAAAGATTAAAAATGAGCAGAATTCACAGAATACCAATTGGGGGTAATCCCAATTTCTCTTCACTCATGTAAACAAGGCTTTAAATTTCAAAACTACAGTGACAAGGAGTTGGTTTTATAAGCAGTTGAAAAGCACAATGTTTTGAAAGATTTGAAACACAGAATAGTTCTACAGTAGTAAGTAATAATAGCTAGAGTAGGATATGGTGAAAAATGAAGAATTAGACCTTTATCTGAAAATTAACTCAGTCTTTTAAAATACAAAAGATAGTCTTTTAAAGTCCTTTCTGAATTTGAGACACTTGTGGAAATAAAAGTCTACCTTAAAATGGCTTTTGACATTCAGAAAGCCTAGAGTTAGAGTTGAGTTATTAGATACTTTTCAATGGAATCACCCTAGAAGGGTTAGAAATGAAAGTAATGCTGTTTTCCTTGACTCCTGATTCATATAAGGGGGAAGAAATGAAGAGAGGAATAAATCAATTTTATTATTGGATTCTTAGTGACTCTCTGTGTAGAAATATGAAACAAAATGCCAATAAAATAAAAACAAGATCAAGAAGATGATTCATTTTGTTCAGAATAGATTTATACCAGGAATGCTTTAATATTAGGAAAATAATATCATAGAACATAAATAACAAGAATCCTAGAACCTTGTCCTATTAGTATATATAGAAAAATTCTTTCTTAAGATGCAGTGTTCGTCTTTAAAAGCAATTACACAAAAAGCATATAGATAGAATTTTTCTGTAACATATTACAAAATATTATTGTAATAAAAAATATAGAGGCTTCACTACTGCTGTCGGTAGAGCTTTGTGCTCTGCTGGTTATTTTGTGACCAACTTTTGGAAATGAAAATAGAGCAATAATGTCAGAAACTGAAATTAAAAGAAAATATAGGTGAAGAAAAGCATAAAATCTTCATTTGAAGATGATGTGCTGACTTATCTAGAAAACTGAAGTAACTCCACAGTAAAAAAAAAAAGAGTCAGCAATAAAATATTGGGATATAATAAACACATAAAATCATTATTTAAAGAACCAAGTTGATAGGAGAAAAATGTTTCTGATTATGATGAAATGCGTAAACTACTTGGGCATTAATTTATCAAGATAAACAAATATGCCAGTTAATAAAATGTATATGGAGAAATAAACAGACAAGAATATCCAGACTCATGGCTGGGGAGTGGGGGAGAAAAGGGTAAAAATATAATACTGCTATATTTTAATATAAATCAGTAACCATCAAAATTATTTGATATTTGATCGAAATATAGATCCATGGAACAGGTTAGGTAATACAATACTAGGACCAGAGATACATATGCTTCTGTTTGGTAAATTTCAGATTATATACTTTGGGGAAAGAATTAATTATTCAATAAAAAATGGGGAACTTAGGTAACAGTATGGTGTAAAATAGTATTTCAATTTATATTGCATGCCATGAACAATAAATTTTAAATGCATAGGATGTGTCTATTTACATATTTGTGTATACATGTGTATATGTATTTGTGGAGAAATCAGGAGGAAGACAGGGATAGGAAAGGAGAGGAGAGGAGAGAGACAGAGAGAGTGAGAGTAAGAGTGTC
Organism: Pseudocheirus occidentalis; assembly: GCA_028646575.1. Taxonomy (NCBI): domain Eukaryota; kingdom Metazoa; phylum Chordata; class Mammalia; order Diprotodontia; family Pseudocheiridae; genus Pseudocheirus; species Pseudocheirus occidentalis. The sequence continues at coordinate 34,684,509 of CM053600.1, forward strand.
AGTTGTGGAAAGGAAAAATTCTTAGTTATTGAATAAATGCAAAATAAGGTAAAATAGATGCCTTCGATCATTGTTCATTTTAAAAATAAACAAACAGTAATGCTTTTATAATAAAGCAGCAAGCAACAGATTAAAGGAAAAACCTTTGCAATAAAAACCTTGATACCTAAAATCTGTAAGAAATTGATGTAGAGGAATACCTTTACTGAAAGATTCGTCATCAAAGACTATAAATAGGGAGTTCTTAAAAAAAGAAACACATGACCAGAAACCACCTGAACTGATTAAAATGAAACCTTCATATTTAGAGAAGCACAAGTTCTAACAACTCAGAAATACTTAAACCAACTAAATTGGCAAGATAATTTAAAATCTTAAAATCCACTCCCCTTAGGGCTGTGGAGATGTAAGCATACTCTTGTACTGTTAGGCTGTTAATTGGGACATTCTTTTCAGACAGTTATATGACTGTATAATAATTGCTATAAAATTATTCACATCCTTTGACATGCTGTTCTCATTACATGGACTATACCCCAAGAATGGTACTGACATAAAAATAAAACTAAATTCCTAGCAGAATTATTCTTACTAGAAGAAAAAATGAAAGAAGTATATTCATTCAGTAGCTAAGAAATTTCTTAGCAAATTGTGGCATATTAATATGTAAGAATATTTTTGTACCATAAGAAATATCTATGAAGAATGTAAAGAAATATAGGATGACCTATATGAGGTAATGCAGAGTACAAAGAATTTAAAACTTGCTAAAGGCCTTTTTTGTTGTTTTAATATATTTTAATTTATTTTGTTATATATTTCCCAATTACATTAAAAATTTTTTAATGTCATTTAAAAAAATTGGCACTAAAGGTCTTTATGTAAGTAATATTATTATTAAAAATAGCAAAGTACGTAAATACATAGAAGAAGCATTTTTAGAAGGCAATATGGGAAGTAACAGAATGTTTTTATTTCTATCTTGTTTACATAAAAATATAAATATTTTAAAATAAAAATTACTTTAATATCAGATTTAACACAGGACTGGTGCCTGGTCTTCTTCATTTAGATTCAATGTTCAGATGAAATGTGTCACTCAAGTCATAGATAGTTATCAAAAGAAGATTTACTTTGCCCTAACACTACAAGGATATACAAAAAGGATTACAGGAGTACTTAGTTTCTCTGGAGAAAGCCCTCCTAATCTCCATATGAAAATGTGTATGGTTATCAAGATATGGTGAAGGTCATGGTAACTTGAGTGGTCTTACAACATATGCCAGGTTAGATGGGCCTGAATCTCCTTTGGTGACCAGGAAGCTGAGTCAGGGAAACACAGCCCCTTCAGGCTTTGGACTTCTTTGTCTCCTTTTTTGGGAAAACTAACCCCTATAAAAGAAAGGAACAAGAAGGGATGGATCTAACTCATATGATAGGGAAACACTGTTAAATATGAATCATCTCTAATAACTGTGTGACTCTGTGGAAAAGTAACTTAACCACTCTCAGCCTCAGTTTCCTCATCTGTAAAAGAAGAACAATAGTAGTGGCTACTTCCCAGGGTTGTTGTGAGGATAAAAGGGATAAAGTATTTTGCAAACCTTGCTAGCTAATAAAAGTCATTTCTTGCCAATGAAACTCCTTGCCAATAAAACTATGATATCCAACATTACAATTGTTATTATTCTATAATTAATTATTCATACTGTGACACCTGTTTCAAAAGCCTCACCCAGGGTCAATAGGAAAACAGACATACTAATGAACTGTTAGTTATAAATTGATCCAGCTGTTGTGGAAAGTAATTTGGAACTATGCCCCAAAAGTTACTAAACCATGAGATATACCCTTTGACCCACTACTAAATCTATACCCCAAAGTGATCAAAGAAAGAGAAAAAGAGCACATTTACAGCAGCTTTTTTTGGGGGGGGTGTTTCTAGAAGTATTAGAAGCTAAGGGGGATGCCCACTGATTGAGAAAGGGCTTCAGAGAAACCTAGGAGGGCTAGTATGAGCTGATTTAGAATAAAGTGAGATAACTTACAGAACAGTTTATACAGTAATTGCAGCATTGTAAAGACTTGCATTTGAGACTCATATTTCATTGTAAAGGAAAGTTTGAAAGACCTGAGAACTCGAATCAATATTCATGATCAACCATGATCTCCTGGTATAGCAGCACTATTGATGAAGCATATTTCCTACCTTCTGACTTGAGGTACAGAATAAGACATACCTTTTCAGACGTGTCCAATGCGGAAATTTCTTTTACTTGACTGTGTGAATTTGTTTAAAGAATTGTTGGTTTTTTTCTTTCTATCTGGGGTCTAGGAATCAGATAGATACCCCCACCCCAACCCACACACACACACACACACACACACACACACACACACACATACACACACACACACACACACACAAGAAAAAAGGTAGAAAAAAGAAAGAAAAAAGTTATTGAAACAAGAAAGAAAACAGAAGGACAGAAAGACCTACAGACAGAGGATTTATTTGAAAGTTACATGCTGACTTACATATTTAAAAAAAAATAACCTGTATATGAGAGATGCACATTTTTGTGTAATTTTTTTTTAAATGCAAAACCCATAGAAGCCTATTCTATGGAGGCAGTGGAAATTGTTACTGACTCTAAGGGTAGCAGTGATGTGATTTTCAGTTGCCTCTTTAATTTTATAAGGTTCTTCTCCCTATGGAGTGAGGGAAAGTATATGTTTATCTTTATTCTATGACATAAACTATGGAGAAGACAGAGGAAAAAGGTGAGGAGAAACACTGAACTATCTTTAGCTGTTATTTCATGAAGAAACTTTATTTCAGTGCTTTTAGCACTGAATCTGATGAGAGATTATTATTCTGTCATGGTTGAAAAGAAGCTGGTGAAGACGGAGAGAAAGAGCATGGAGAGTCCTTTCTTGATGAAACTTAAAGCTACTGAAGGGAATTTTGGAGAAGAAACTTTGGTTTCTTCAGTGAACTAAATTGTGAGCACAATTGTTCAGAAGTGAAATCAAACACAGTTACAATGATACTTTAAAGTGACACTTTCTCATGGGTAAAATATTAATAGTTATTTTCACCTCTGTTTTTGTATTCATGTTGTTGCTAGTAAGGTCTTATGTTCCATAATTTTAATATTTATTTAACCTTAATTAAAGGGTTGATTAAGGAGTTCCTTAATCAAGGGAAGGGATTTAATGTACAGAGAGGCATGAGTAGTAGACTGGGAAAGGAAGTTTTTCCAGCTTGGAGAATATTTGATGAATTAGGGTGTGAACTCTGAGCTTACTTGATTAATTGAGCAATATGTCAAAATTTAATTATCTAATGAGGGATTATGCAAGCAAACCTTTAATTACCGTAGTACTTGGGATGATAATATTAAATATGGGAATGACTTAAATGGAAGGGTGAGGGGTGATATATAAGTGATTATGGTAGACTTTAAAAACCTTGTTACAATAGAATTTAATTATTTTTAGGGAAATACGTGAAATATTTTCTAGCAATTAAGACCTTAGTTCAAGGGCAGTTCTTCTGTATAGTTTACAACCTGAGTGTGAATATAGAACTGTGAATGTTTTTTAAAGTTTTTAGAGCTGGGAATGGATACTTCTCTTTTTTCTAAGTCATCATCTAGGTAGAGGCAGTAAAGTGCTTGCTTCTAAGAATCTCTAGTTTAAAAAGTGAAATCAATCTCAGAATGCTGAACAGAGCAATGGGCCCTGCAGAATTATTTGGCACAATACAAAATAAGACACTTTTCCCAAGCAACCAAGAATTGAAGCTACTAGACCTGATTTGGAGAGAACACTCTTTTTCCTTGTGGGATGAGTGGGTGGAGTGGTGCAATATTATCCTGTTAGTCATCACATTAAATAATGGACAGTAGGCTTTTTATAGGCAGCAACTCTACAGAATTAGTTATGCTGTTATATATCCTTACATTTGGAGCAACTAATCAGCCTATAGAATTTTCCCAGGGGTTTCAAAGCAGTCTTATGAGGCTAAGTAAGGGCAACTGAGTGCTACAATTCTCAGCAGGTGGCAGAGTCTCAGTAGTTGATTTGCCAGTTAGGTGATTACCCAAGTCAGATAAATGATAAGTTCTATGAAGTGTTTTTCTCTTCCTCTGATTCATATAAAGATATATTGAATCCCTCCTTTGTGCAAGGCATAGAGAATACACAAAGACAAAAACAAAATATTCCCTGCCTTCAAGAAGCTTCATTCTGGAGGGAGGGGGAAGGGACAGTAGATACAATGTATATATGGATAAATACAACTGGAGGAAGAAAAGTTCTTCAGTTCTACCCATTCTCTTCTCTGCCCCCCCCATCCAAATTTTTAGCACCCATTCCGATACAAGTTAGCAGCTTCTGAGCAGTAGAGTATCTCTTGTGCCCAGGGAATTTCATATTTTTATAGTTTAAAACAATGAAGACAGTTTAGCTCTGTGGCACAATGACTTTAAATCATTTAAAGCCCTGAGTTTAAATCTCACCTCAGACACTTACTGTGTGACCCTGGGCAAGTCACTTTACCTCAGTTTCCTCATCTATAAAATGGGGGCAATAATAGCACCCACCTCGTTGGGTTGATGTCTGGATCAAAAGAAATAATAATTGTAGAGCTCTTAGCACAGTGCCTGGCACAAAGTAATCACTGTATAAATGTTAGGTATTATTAGTCATTATTATCATTTGTTCAATAGAAGATGACAAAGAGAAGGTCTGAGTTTTGGGGTTTGATCATAGAATATGAGTGAAAAAAGCACTGTCTTGGCACCTAAGAATTATAGACTATTTGAACTGGAAGGGATTTTATAGATTATGATGGAGCCTCCTCATTTTTCACGAGAGAACCTGATCAACAGAGAGCTGAAGCAGTTTGCTCAAGGTTCCCTAGCAAGTTAGCCTGACCCTGGGCCCCCTTCTCATTGGACCTTCTTTAGTGTTCTGCATCTCCTTAAGTGACTTGTCTTCTTTTTTCTTCTCTTGGTTTTTTTCTTTTCAAGGATGTGAACATAGGTGAAGGAAGTGAGTTTGCAGACAGTGGGATTGAAGGAGCCACCATTGATACAGACCTCCTCTCCAGGCGCTCCAATGCTACAAATTCCAGCTATTCCCCAACTACTAGCCGAGCATTTTTGGGTAGTGATAGCGGCAGCAGCTCTACTGGAGATGCTGCTCGGCAAGGAGTATATGAAAACTTCCGTCGGGAACTGGAGATGAGCACCAACAACAGCGAGAGCCTTGAGGAAGCCGGCTCTGCCCACAGCGATGAGCAGAGTAGTGGCACTTTGAGCTCTCTGGGACAGTCAGATATGCTTCTGTCAGCTGCCCAAGGAACAGTACGAAAGGCTGGAGCCCTGGCCGTGAAGAACTTCCTCGTCCACAAGAAGAACAAAAAGGTGGAGTCGGCGACCCGAAGGAAATGGAAGCATTATTGGGTGTCTTTGAAAGGTAAGGGTAGAAGATGCAGTTTATTAATCTGTTAATTCTTAATCTTTTGTTCTTTTTTTTTTAACATGCATTTACATGTTGTTTTAATATCTAAGCATCTCAAGTTTATAATTTTAATTAAATTTAGTTCATCAAACATTAAGTACCTAATATTGCCAGGTTCTGTGGTAGTTGATTATGTTACAAAGATCAAGGAGGGATATACATGTTAATAGGTATAGCAATCTCTCACACGTATAAAGTATATATATTAACAGTAGCTGCTTCATATATCTACCTAAGGTTAATTCTTCAGTACATATTTAGCCTCCAAAAAAGATTGAAAATACACATTTTACCTTACAAGTTTATGTAGCTTTGAACTCAAGGAGTTAGGGAGGTAGGGGGAAGGATGGACACATAAGTAAATACAAAGTAATTTCATTTTTGTTTTTACTTTTCTTGATAATCAACAGACAACATACAGAGAACAATAATTACACAGGGAAGAGGGAGAAGAAGGAAAAGAAGAAGTGAGGGAGAGAGAAAGTGCTAAGTTCTGGGGAGATCAGGAGAAACCTAATGTAGGAGGTGGCACCTGAATTATACTTACTTACTGAATTATATATAAAGGAGAAAGAAGAAAGGCTAATAGATGGTTCTGTCAAAACATAGCTTTTAAATTCACTGGCTCTAAAGGTAGTACCAAAAGAGGAATTCCTAAAATGATACGAGTGGAGGCAGTACCATTGAAAAGAAAAGTTGCCCTCCTACAGTGATCACTTTGCTTCAGACAATGCTAATCTGCATATATAACTCTGAAATATTTAAGTTTTTATGTGTATTTTTAAAATTATTGTGTTTATTTTATGTTCATGGCTTATATTTGTATATTACTGTATATAGCAGACTGAGATGAAATATAGGTGTACATGTAATCAATTCCATTCCATGCACTTGGCCAAAAGGGGAAAAAAACATATGTTGTTTTAGAGGATCATATAAACAGTATTATTGGGCATTCCTAGGAAGAGGGTCTATTATAATTCCACAATCCCAGACCCACTATCAGCCTAACTGTGAGATGATTTTTGAGAAGGACTCTACTCACATACATAGTTGCACCCCCCCCGGGGCTGATGTTGTCTCAGGCCCTTTTATTGACATTTGGGTATCAGATGTAAGACTAGACACTAGGCCAAGGAACAGTAATAGCATCTAGTAAATTCATAGGTGAATCCTATTAGATGACCTATCTTCTATGAATGTTGAAATCTTGAGGCAAATTTCAATGACTGATTAACTGGTCCTAATCAGGTACTTTTGACTGTCATTTTGTCTTACCACATTCTCTTTTGTACCTTCACTCTATATATAGGGGCCTGTGTGTGTGTGTGTGTGTGTGTGTGTGTGTGTGTTTGTGTTCATGTTCCTGTTTGTTCACATTTATATCCCCATATATCTAGATCTAAATACATACATTCATATCTCCATCTTGAAAATTCATGAGATTATTGAATTTCAGGATTTAGATACTGAAATATACTAACACAGGATGTCCTGACCTTGTCTATGCAAGATCTTAGAAAGCATCTTATTTTAAACACTAAGGAAACTTAAGCCCAAACTATGAAGTGACTTTTCCAAGGTCACTTGGCTAACTTGAACCACGTAGTCAATATGAACCAGGATTTATACCCAGACTTCTCACTCCTTATCCACTGATCTTTTATATCATTTAACTGTATAATTATGCATTCTTTAACAGTACACATATACATATTTATTTGTACATATTTTATAAGAGACTAGTCCATAAATGAGATTAGACTATATGATTCTTTATGTTTATTAAAAAATTTAGTCTTTCAAAGAATGGGGCTAAAAACGTAATATTTTTATTATTAAATTAAGCGAAAACAGGGTAGTGAGAGGGAATAAGAGATAACATGTAAGTTGAATAAAGTGAAAAGGAGGAGCAAACCATGGCAGAAACCATTTGTCAGTAGATTTTATGGATACTTGTTTCTGTATGAGAACCACCCAATGCTTGATCCGTAAGTCTGCCTCAAATGGGTCATAATAGAATAGTCATTGACAAATTACTTGGTATGACACATATCATACCTCGATACATAAGGATCAATTTCAACCTCTAGACGACCTTATAATTGGTATGTTGAACTCAAATCAAACTGCATCTTCATTTCTTCTGTTAATTATAGGTTGCAGGATGGCCCCATTGAGTAGAAGTCAGTGTGGCTAAACCACAGAATGGTAAAGGAAGTCATGTATAATAAGGTTGGAAGATAGGTTGGAGCTAGAATGTGAAAAGGTTTAGAAGCTGGAGTTTATATTTGATCCATCCTTGTAAGAAGGTACCAATAAAGTGCATTGAATGGGTAAAGGAGGTAACAGGGTCAGGCCTGAACTTTTGGAAAATCAGTTTGGCAGTTCTGTGCAGGACGGGTATGAGTACAGAGAGGTGACAAATATCTAACAGCATTCTGACTAAAAAGGATTCGGTAAGGAATTTACAAGTATAGAAATGACAACATGGGTAGTTGATAGGATATGTAGGTGAATGTGAAGGAGGTGCTGAGGCTGACACTGGGGTTTTGAATGTGGATGACTGTAGGAATGGTAATTCCCTTGCCTAAAATAGAGAAGTTTGGAAATGAGATGGGTTTGGGAGAGAACTAATGAATTCCATTTGAGACATATTTATTTGAAATACCTATGGGATGCGGGTATCCAATGGGGAATGTTCAATAGACAGTTGGTGTTGCAGACCTGGAGCTCAGGAGACAGGTGATTTGGGAGTCATCTGCATTGGGATGAAAATTGAAAGTATTGGAGCTGATGAGGGCACCAAGATGGAGAATATAGAGAAAAAAGGGAACAGGATCACATTTAGTGGGCATGGTATTTCTGATGATCCAAATAAAACTGAAAAAGAACTATCAGACTAGTAGAAGGAAAACAAAAAGAGAGTAATTGTAATCTAGAGGAGAGATTATCCAGGAGGAAAAGGTAGTCAACACTGGCTAGTGATTTAGAGTGGTTAAGGATTAGGATTGAGATAAAAATTTGACAGTGAAAAAATTATTAGTGACTTTGGCAAGAGAAGTTTAGTTGATAAGGTTGAAAGCCACATTGCAAAGGATTGAGGAGTGAGAGAAGAGAAGTGGAGGCAACAAATAGGAAGATTTATATCTAGGAGTTTGAGAAAGGAGAGGTATTGGATGATGGTTTGAGGGGGGTGGAAGATGAATTCTAATGACTGTTGGGCTTGTTTTGTTCTTATGGATTAGCAAACTTGGGTGTGTTTGTAAGGAAGAAAGATTGGAGAGAAAGGGTGATCATGGGGGAGGGGGTTGGCAATGAGTTGAAAATAGGAAATGGGATTATGGGTACCTGTAGAAAGCTTAGTCTTGTTGAAGAGAAGGGCCACTTTATTAGAGATTAGTCTACATGATGAGAGAATGGGGGATAACATCAATAAATTATGAGATGGAGAGAAGAGGAAATTCATGGCAAATGGCTTGTGTTTTCTTAGTAAAATATAAAATGAATGATTTGGTTGAGATAAGTTTAGGGGAGGTGTGATGGAGGAGATTTGAGGACAGAAAATTTGTAATAGTTTGCTGAAGTTAATGGGATAGAGAATCAATTAGGGATGATTAAGAGGGTTGCTTGGTTGTGGTGATGGCCCATTCACATTAGGTGAACTGAATTTGTAGTAGAACCAGGAGGAATCTGCCAAGATGGCAGAGCAGGTTTTCAGTATCCTTGGGGCAAGCAATCGGGAAGAGAAATATGAAAACAGGGCTGGGCAGGCGACTCTGACTCTAGAGTGGAATACTGCTCTTTGTCCTCATGTCCACATGTATTGCTGATAAGACTCAGAGGAAGTGATACAATCATGCTGCCTGCGTACATTTCAAATTCATTTTAACCAACTTCAAGTGGTTCCTCACTGTGGCAAGAGAGTCCTTACATTCCTCTATAATTGCTTCCCTTTCTCCCTCCCCATAGATGGTATTCCAAACTTTCCTCTTCTCAGTACTCCATCAACTCCTCTCCTTAATTGAAGACCTAACCTCTTCCTTGATTGAGAAAGTAGAGACCATTTACTGTCAGATTCTTTCTCTTTCATCTCAACCCCCCTTTACATTATTTCCTACTCTTCCTTTTCCCTGATCTATTATAATGAGCCAGCCCATTAAGTGTGCTCTTGATCCCATCTCTGTCTGTCTTCTCCAGCAGAATGCATCCACCTCCAGTGTCCTATCATCACTTCCTTTTCTCTAATCTTCAACCTTTCTCTGCCTTCAAACATGCCAAAATATTCTCCGTATCTAAAAGTCCTCCATAAGACCCTAGCATTCTCCCAACCTCTCCTATACCTTGCCTCCCTTTCTCAAACTCCTAGAAAAAGTTATCTACAATCATGGCCTTCCCATCGTTCCATGTCACTTACACCTTCCAACCTCATAACTTTACTGAAAGTGCTGTCTCTAAAGTCGGCAATAAAGTTAGTTGACAAGTCTGATGTTTATTGTTTGTTTTCTCCTCAGTCTTCATCCTTCTTGATTCATCTACTGTATTTGACTCAGTTGATCACATTCTCCTGTATCCACTCTCCCTCTTGGTACTTATTTTCTCCTGGTTCTCCTACCTGTCTAGTTTTTTTTTTCTTCTCAGTCTTCTTTGATAACTCATCAGTAATATCATGACCATGCACTGTGGGTGATCTCCAGTCATCTCTCCTAGGCTGCTCTTTTCTCATAGTATACTCTCTCTTTCAACTCCCATGGATTTAAGTATTATCTCTGCAGATTGCCTCAGAGTATCTCTGTGTCTATAACTCTCAGATCTATATATCCACTCCCATTCTCTCTCTTCAGTTTCAGTTCCACATCACTAAATTCCAGTTTGACATTTTAAATAATATGCTCCAGAGTCATCTCAGATTCAGCATGGCCAAGACAAAACTCATCTTCCTACCCAAAATAAACCCCTTTTCCAGACTTGGCTACTTCTTTTGATGGCACTGTTACTCTGCTAGTCTCACAGGTTTATAATACTGGTGCTATCCTCATTCCTCACTCTCCTTCACTAATCTATCTGAACTTTCCTGGTGGTTGGTTGAGTCATAGTTTAGAGTCATAAATATGATTGGTAAGCCAGCAAAGGAGACTGAGAAGCAACTAGACAGGTAGGAGGATGCCTAGGAGGTAGGTGTCATGAAAGTATATCTAAGAAAAGAAGGTTGTCAAGTAGCAAATGCAGCAGATAGCTCAAGAAGAATGAAGACAGTTTGGCAATCAGTGTTAAATTTGGAGAGAGCATTTTTAGTGAAGTGATACTTTCAAAATTCAAATTGCAAAAAGATGGAGTAAGAGGTGAAGAAGCAGAGGCGTCAGGTGTAGTTTTTGTTAGAAGATTGGCTAAGAAAAGGGAAAATCACCCTTTCAGATCAGGCAGCATGAACTTGAAGAAGAATCTCATTTGGAAAGAGAGAGACTGCTTGGGGACTGAAGGACTGAGAGGGGAAAAAATGAACATAAAAGCTAAGTGAAAAAAAAAATAAGGGCCAATATGTTCTATAGAATTAGTTTTAAAGCCGGAAGGAAACTTTGGGGATCATCTAATATTAATCATGGGCAGCTTGGTGACTCCATGGATAGAATGTTGGGTCTGGAGTCAGGAAGATTCTTCTTTATGAGTTCGAATCCAGCCTCAGACACTTAGTAGCTGTGGACTCTGGGCAACTCATTTAATCCTGTTTGTCTTCATCTGTAAAAGATGAGCTGGAGAAGGAAATGGCAACCCACTCTATTGTCTCTGCCAAGAAAACCCCAAAATGGGTCACGGAGAGTTGGACGTGACTTTAAAATAACTGAACACAATCTTAATCATCTCCCTTTTCAGATTAGGAAATGGAGGTCTGCTGAGTAAAAGGCTTTATCACTTAATTAATTAATTATTCATCAAGCTTTTTTTAAAACACCAACTAAGCCAGGCTCTGAGTCCAATGTCATACCATTTATTAGTTTCAGTTCCTAGAGTAGAGCTTTAGATTTACCCCATAGCAAACCACCTTTCTATCCTATAGCATTCCTCTTTGGATTTTTCTATTGATTTTAGTCCAAAAAAATTGAGAATCAATTGCATAGTAGGATTTTTAAGCTTTTGCTTGCTTCCTGTTAGTTGGATTCAAGTGGCGGTTTTTATATTGCATTGGCTTGCTATTGCATAAATCATTTACTTTTAGTCAATCAATATATTGAATGCTTCTGATCTTTTTTTCTTAGGATGCACATTATTCTTCTATGAGAGTGATGGAAGGTCTGGAATAGACCACAACAGCATCCCTAAGCACGCAGTCTGGGTAGAGAACAGCATCGTGCAAGCAGTGCCTGAGCACCCAAAGAAAGACTTTGTTTTCTGCCTCAGTAACTCTCTTGGTGACGCATTCCTGTTTCAGGTTTGTCTGTTCCTTTAGTTTGAGAGAATTTCACATCTCTGTAGAAAATCGTTCCCTAACATGCTATTCCCTTCTTTTACTAAATGCTTCTCTTATATACAACATGCCTCCTTTTTACGTTTTGTTGAATTTTGTCTTTTTCACCCTCTACAGTAAAAGGAGGTAAAAAAAAAAAAAACCTTAACAACAAAAGCTTGAACTCAATATCAGGAACTGACATACTCCTCTAGTGGGGTCTAATTTCCAAAAACTGCCTTCTTTGAGAGGAGATATGACTGAGGTGTATAATCCAAGGGCCCATTTGATCCTTTTAATATTAATTACACTGTGGGGCAAAATATTATGGGTTCCATGTTTTACATAAAGAATTTCTGATTGCTGTGTTTCTTTTCACATTTTAAGGAAGTATGAAGTTTTTAGATATCAGAAGGGTAAATGTATGAAAGCTTGAAAATGATTGGTCCTGTGCTCAATCCCTCTTTGCTAATTTATGATAGCTTTCTACATGAGGCCTGAAGATATTTCAGTAACATTGTTCACAAGATTTTTAAAAAATCATTTTTGACAATACAATCAACAAGGTTAATGAAAAAGAATATCTTTTTTTAAAAGCTATTAAAGCAACCAAAGTACATTGATTTGCATGTGCTTTCTCTTGAAATAATATCACATCTCTTTATATTTCTCACATAATGAGAAATTTGCTCAGTGGTGAATTCTTTTTTTTTTTTTTTTTTGGTGAATTCACTTCCCCTCATATTCTCCTTTCTTTACTCTGACCTGCTGTTTTATTTTCTAGTTGCTGTCTTAACATGAGAGACAACAAACTATTTATATTGAGTAGCTAGCGGTCCAAAAATTATGCTTCACTTTAGAAAGAATGTTGGGGTGGCTCACAATGACTTCACTAGGGTCACAAACCTGTCTTCAATCTTAGAAACATGATGCCCAGTCAAATGTATATTTTATTTTATTTTTTAATATCTATTTTAAGTGAGATTCCCTTGAACCCTTACTTTCTTGTTTCCTGCTCTTGTGACTGACATTTAGGTCATTCTGAAGCGCCACATAGAGGTTAGGTGCTATTTATTAGACTTTTGCATTTCTTTTTTATATTTCATATTCTGTGTCTTTTAGTAAATTATAATTTGCTACTTCATTTTCCACCAAATGCACATGTCAATAAGACCACAATGAATGACATACATGTGTATGTTTCTTATAACTTAAAACTTCTGGCATCTTGTTTTGGAAAAATTTCCATGTAACTTTGGAGGGAAAGAGCACAAAATGAACCTTTTATGAATAAATTTTGTTTTCTTAGTTTCCATGAATCCATTTTATGCTTTACACAGCATGGTGCCCCTAATTGAATTTGCAAATTTTGGGGGTTTTATTTCTTAACATTTATGTCACTCTCCTCAAATTTTCTTGTTTTTCAAACTTAACCAACATTTTTTTCCTCTCCTACATCTACCTGCTCCCCAAGTTGAGAAATATTTATAGAAGTTCTTGCATAGTTAGTCAAAACAAATGTCCATATTGGCTATGTCCAATTCTATGCATATGTTCTCTGTTCTCTATCTTGAGTCTATCATCTCTTTGTTAGTTAGTGAGTAGCAAGCATTCTTCATCATCATCATTCATCTAGAATCATGGTTGATAATTGCCTCAATCAGAGTTCTCAATTCTCAACAACTTGTCTTTACAATGTTGGTGTTATAGTATAAAGCGTTCCTCTGGTTTTATTTGTTTCAGTCTGCATCAGTTCATTCAGATCTTTTCAGATTTCACTAAAACTATCCCTTTTATTGCTTTAATACTATTTCATTATATTAATGTACCATAATTTGTTAAACTATTCCCCTTTTTCATGATTCACCTTCTGAATTTGGGACCCTTCTTCTTATTCCTCCTTCTCCACTCTCCCAATTTGCTTCTATTTCTCTTTCTAGTTGAATATATCTCTCTCCAAAACTTTTTGTTTATGTTGTGTTCTACCCTCATTTTGCCCAGTTTAGAGGAAAATAACACTGGAGTGATGGCCTCTGTCTCTACCCCTTCTTCCAGGTTTATAGTCTTCTACTTAAGAACCCCTACTTTTCCTTCCATTAGTGTTTTTCTTCCTTTTCCTTTCTTCTTTTAAGATCATCAAACCATAACAAAACCACTCTATGACCCCTAATTATTAAGGTCATGAGGCAACAGTTGTATCAAAACCCTTTATTAGAATGTAAATACTTCATCCTTGTATAGTTCCTTCTTATTGCTCACTTAGATTTACCTTTTTATGAAATGACGCTGCTGTGGCTCAGCTGACTTCTCTCTCCACCTCTGCAGTGTCCTATTTCCATTGGTGAGTTCTTTCCAGAGCTTCCATCTTGAGGAAGGTCCCAGACCAACTCTGACTTTCTTTTCACCTCCACCCCTACCTCTTTCATTTTCAGCTCCCTTTTATGTGTTATCTTTCCCCATTAGAATATAAATTCCTTGAGGGCAGAGGTTGTTTTTCTTTCTTTCTTTCTTTCTTTCTTTTTTTTTTTTTTTTTGCATCCCCAGTATTTAGTACAGGTGCTTAGCACATAGAGAACCCTTAATCAGTGATTTTTGCCTTGATTTACCTTGATGTAACATACATTTCTTTTGACTTCTGTATATTTCAATTTCTTCTCAATTCTGCTCTTTTCATCAGGAATGCTGAGAAGTTATCTGTTTCATTTAAGGTCTATCTTTCCCTTGTATGATCATTACTCAGTTTTATTAGATAAATTATTTTTGGTTGTCAGCTTATATCTTTTGTCTTTTGGAATATTGTGTTCCAAACACTCTGCTCCTTTCTAGTGATTACTACTACATTTTTTTGTGATCCAGATTGTGGCTCTTTGATATTTATGCTCGTTCTTTTTTCCTTCATGCAGGGCTTTTTCTTTGGCCTATAAGACCTGGAGTTTTGCCTACAAAATTCTAGAAGTTTTCATTTCGGAGTTTTCTTTTAGGATATAACTAGTGAATTCTTTCTCTTTTCACTTTATTCTCTGGTTCTAAAACATATACATGCTCTCCTTTCATGATTTCTTGAAATATGATATCCAGGCTCTTTTTCTGCTCTTTTCAGATAATCTGATTATTTTCCTTCACTCATTGATTAAATTTTTTTTTAGGACAGGCTTCACATTCTCATCCATTTTATAGGGTCAGGGACTACTTACACACCTGATTCCACTTCTGACTGACACTGGAGCATATTCTGCTTTGACTAGTTTGTTCCTCCTTAGGCAACCTGGTGTACCCCTCTCCCCTGACCTGGTATTTTACCATGTTGGTGAGGAACCTAGTACAGACACTCTACTCAACCAAACCTATTTCATCTCAGAGCTCCTGAAATCAAGAGTTCTGCTTAGACTCAGTCTCCCTATTTGCTGGGCATGTGCTTTCACACATGACTAGTCCACTTATTCTCACACACCTTGATCTCTTTTCCAGGTCAGTTACTCTTGATGGAAAAGATTTTCTTTCCTTTTTTCCAGATTTTTGATTTTGTTTTAACATATCTCACTGTTTTATCCATTCTAATTTTCAAGGATTTCTTTGTTTGACTAAAGTTTTTCACATTTCATTATGAAGGTACTGAATCTCCTTTAAAATCTTGTCTCCAACATTCTCAGTTCTTTTCCAAGTGTTTCCTTTAGGATTCTCTTTTCATTTATATCATAATTTTTAAACTCTTTTTAAAACTCTCACTTCATTTCTTTTAGGAATTCTAGCCGACCCTGTTGTGTCTAAGCTGTGTTTTCCTTTGAAGCTTTTATTCTTGTTGTTTTGGAGTTATTTTCTCCCTTGAGATTTGTGTCTTAGCCATCATGAGCACAGTGATAACTTTTTGAGATTCTTTTGTTCTTTACTCGTTTACACATTAAATGGTCTGGTCTAGAATGAAGTCTGATTATTTCGCTCCCTCCCTCCTCTGGACTGAATTGGACAGACTTCTTACTCTGGTTTGGATCTGTATGACACAGACTTGTTCCTAGCTGGAGCATCAAGAGACTACTGCTGGTCCTAGATGCTGTTGACTAGCTGAAAGGCTGTGCAAGTTCAGAGCAGCACTTCAGACTCCCTTCAAGGGAGGTACAGTCGTCAGATGAGGCTCAGAACTGAATCAGAGGCCTCATTCTTAGGTCAGGGCTACACAGCTGCTGTTTCTTTCCATTCCTCCTCCTTGCCCAATACATACTCACAGGCCAGGTCTGAGCTAGATCAGCTGGATGTGCCATCACTTCACTCCTAGAACACAGCTAAGAGTTACCCTCTTGCCTAGGCCTAAGTAACTGCCAAAGTCTGTGCTGGGTCCCCAGTCCAGTAGAGAGTACAATTAGTTCTGTACCATCCCCTGTTTTGCTTCCTACAAAGTTAGACACAGACCCTTTGTATCCATGATTGCTCCTTGCTCTGATTAGGGTCAGCCCCTCACCTAGCTCTGTGGTTAATACTGACACAGATGTTCTGTGACCTCTCTTCCTGCTCCCTGGGTTGGAAAAATGACTCACTGCATTTTTTCCTTGGATTTTCCAATCTCTACTTGCTCTGGTGCTATTCTGTTTTGTGTATGTGCTTTAAAAAAAAATCAAACATTCACCTTTTATTTCTCCAATGATCATCCCCTATGAAAAAATAAAAACAAATATGCAGTCAAGCAAAATAGATCTTGTTGGCCCTGTTGAAAAATGTGGGTCTCATTCTGCACCTGTAGTCCATCATCTGTTGCTCTTCTTAGGTTTTTGTTGGAATAGTTGTAGAGAAGATCTGGACTCTTCTGTTTCTTCCTATTCTGCCATCATGGCTGTTCTCTTTCTACATACAATAAAATTTGGAAAAAGAAAATGTGTGCATGTGGGGAAAGGGGGAAAAGAATTCTATGAATAATATATTTCTTCTCCAACAGGAGAGCAATCATAATTGTTGAAATAATATATAGGTAATTTAAACTGCAAGGGTTGGTTCAGAATATACATAGTTCCTACTGCTTGTTTTCTATGGCTTTGACAGTATTACTCAGCCACTAATAATATATGCCTTCAGACTGATCCATAAAAAACAAGATTCCTGTTACTAAGAAAAGTAATAGTGTGGGAATGAGTGAAAAAACTACTTTTGTAGAAGAGAAATAGTATTTTCTGGAAAATGGAGTATATGTACACATATATTCGATGCATTTAAGCTATCTAATATTCAGCTTTTCCTATTTAATCCTTAGATACCACGTACCTCCCACGTGATATGGTGTTCATCTAGCTCTTGCCATGCCTACATAATTCCATTACTTTCAGATGTCATATGCATTACCGGAAAGCTCACTGCATTTTGTTCTACCACATCTTATTAGTTCCTGCATTTATTTCTTGTTTGCATGTTTACTAGGCAGATGAGCCTGGTTTGGTAGAAAATAGTTTATTTTCTAATGGTTTTTAAGTGTTTAAAAAACATTTAGCAAATTCCTTAAGGATTTGTTGTGTTCAGTGCTATCAAAAGCACAAGATTTGTCTGTGAGCTGAAAGATCCTTTATTAAAAAAGAATTTGGCTTTACATTGCAAATGAAGACTAGATCACAGAGTCTTGCTTACTAACTACGTATTCACTTGTTCAAAATTCCAGGATCCTGGTTTATAATGGTATGGAGTTCTGCCTTGGAATTTCTCTTGTTCCCAAACATAACGTCTGGTTGTCACACTTGAGAGATATTTGCTAAACAGAAATGAGTTTATTTTGCCTGAAGAAAATATTCAGGAGAAAGAAGCGGGGGTAGAGGGAAGAGACATAGCAGGAATCAGTGTTATAGATTAATAGATTTAGATCTGGAAAGAACCTCAGAGTTCATATATTTGAAACTATTTCATTTTACAGATGAGGAAACTGAGACCTAAGGAGTTTGTGACTTCACAAAGTCACGCATTTGGCAAGAGCTGTGATTCATTCTGAAGTCTTCTAATTCCATATCTAGCAGCCTTGCCACTGAAATTGGCTCTTAAGATCTAACCATTTTTATGACCTCTGAGAGATGGTTATCTATTCTCCACTGTAATTCTTTGAGTGAGAATTGGTGCTATTTTCAGAGTTGAATATTTCCAAAATGAGAGTTAATCAGCTTCTACCCATTTCAGTTCTACATTTGCTGTCAAATAATTTCTAAATTAGTAATTTTTTTAGTCAATCAACAAACATTTATTATGCCCTTACTATGTGCCTGGCAATGTGCTAAATCTACATCCATGCTAGGAAAGGAGGGAACCTGTGCACTAAATTGAAATATCCAAGTGAGATTCATTTAAAGATATTTTTATGGCTGTTTGATGCTTCAGAAGGGGAAGAGATGGTAGGTCTTTTAGTAGATTGTGGGCAGGAAGAGGACTAGAGCAAAACCAAAGATGGGTTTACACTTTTCCATTTTATACAAAACAGTATTCCCCATCTCTGGCATTATTTGTGGATGATTGCCTCACTCTCACTTCCCCCAGAATTCTAGGTAAGTGATTGACAAGGTAATATTTGTTAGCTCCTGATCAGCCTTTTGAGACCTTTAAACCTTATAGCTGGTTAATTGGATGAAGTACCTAGGAGTATAATCCAAAAAGCTATTATCTATGATCCCAAGCACTTTGGAACCATTTGGTCCCAAGTGGATACTTATCCATAAAGATGTAATTTTTGGAGTTAGAGAGACCCTTGGGGACATTTAAGACAGTCATCCAATGCAAAGGAAGGCATTAAGGCTACATAGATAATAAAGAATAATGAAGAATTACTATTGGTATAGATAGGCCATGGGAGTTCTCATTCTCTTCAAATTGGTTGACAAATAAGTGAATAATGATGTTGAAAGGACATCTCTAGTGAGAGGACAAAAGTTTCTGATCATGTGAATGCTGGTCTAGAAGAGGATAGAGAAGGGGAGGGGTTTTTGAAGGTGAAAATTTAATTACCTTCTCTATGCTGATCATTCTCAAATCTACCTCTCCTACTCCAGCTCCTCTGCTGACCTCTAGTCTCAAATTACCAACTGCCTTTGAGACGTTTTAAATTGGATGTCCAGTAGATACCTTAAACTCAGTATATCCAGAACTCATCATCTTTCTCCTAAAGGCTTTCCCCCTCCTACCTTCCCTATTAGTATGGAAGACAATACAATCCTACCTATCCCTCAATTTCGAAACCTAGGCAGATATCCTGGACTCCTTACTGTCCTCACGCCCCCCCTCCCCCACATCCAACCTATTGCCAAGGTCTGTCAATTTCACCTTTCCAAAATGCCTCCTCCTCTCCTGTAACACTACTGTTACTCTAGAGTAGACCATCATCACTTCCCATCTGGGCTATTGCAATAACTTGCAGGTGGGTCCTCCTTTCAACCACTGACGTGGTTTTCCTAAAGCTCAGATCTGACCATGTCATCCCCCCACTCAGTAAATTCCAGTGGCTTCCTTTTACCTCCAGGATCAAGTACAAACTACTCTGTTGGCATTCATAGACTCTCATAACCTAGCTCTCCTCTACCTTTCTGGTCTTTTTATAACTTACCCCATGACTTGTGACATTGGTTTCTTAACTGTTCAACAAACACGACATTCCTTCTCTTGGTTCCTGGCATTGCTGTTCCCTATGTTTAGAATGTTATCCTTCTTCAGTTCTGTCTACTGGCTTTCCTGGTTTCTATTAAGTCTCAGTTAACATCCTGTCTTTTACAGGAAGCCTTTCCTAACCCTTTTTAATTCAAGTGCCTTCTCTTTGTTGTTTGTTTTCTATTTATTCTGTACATAGCTTGCTTTGTATATATTTTTTGCCTGTTATCTCTCCCATTATATTGTAAGGTCCTTGAGGGCAGGGACTTTTGCCTCTTTTTGTATCCTCTGTGCTTTGCACAGTGCCTGGCAGGCAGTAGGCACTTTATAAATGTTTATTGATTGATCAAAAAACTGACAATGTACAAGGATCAGAATAAAGACAAGAAGCCTATAGAGATGTACGTAGATACATCTAAATACATGGATGTATGTATAAATTTTCTAACAGGTAATGTCAGCTTATTTTCATTTACAATGGAAGGATGGCACTTGAAGTAACCAGAGTCCATAACAGTAAACATATGTTTACATACATATTGAAAAGATTCACCTGGCCCTTCTCTAAAACCTGTTCGATTTTTGAACATCTATCTTTAATTGTTAGAAAATTCCTCTTTGTCTTTTGTTGAAATCTCTTTCCCTTATTCCATTCGTTCTTTTTTATTCTACTTCTACCCATGGGAGCAAAATAAAACAATTTAATTCCTTTAAAAAAAATTACCCCAGTTTCCCTGTTCTCTGAGTCAAACATCCTTAATTCCTTTTATGTACATGTTACAGAGCTTCAGGATCTCCTGTCTTCTTGGTTCCCCTCTTCCAAATGCTGTCTAGTTTATCATTGTTCTTCTTCAAGTACAGTGACTAGAAATGGACAGAGTACAGTTGATGTAGACTTACCTGTGCAAACTTCCATAAGATTATTATGTTCCGGGGCGGCTAGGTGGCGCAGTGAATAGAGCACCGGTCCTGGAGTCAGGAGTACCTGAGTTCAAATCCGGCCTCAGACACTTAACACAAAAAACTAGCCATGTGACCTTGGGCAAGTCACTTAACCCCAACTGCCCTCCAAAAAGCAAAAAAAAAAAAAAAAAGATTATTATGTTCCATAAGCTAAAGACTACATTTCTATCAATGTAGTCTGAGATTTCTTTGCTTTTCTTGTTTTATTTTGTCTGTCTTTATACAGTTGACTGACACTGGGCAGAAGGTCAACTAAAATCTTTCAGGTCTTTCTTCATGCGCTGTGATCAGACCAGATTTTCTCCAGCCTATAATTTTATATCTAATTGTTCAAGCTTACATATAGGGCCTTGCCTTAGTATTTCCCAAATATTAATTTTACAGATAACAAATCTCTTTTTCCTCACTATATCACCTATGTAGCTTTACCAGCTTTTCATTATTTTTCATTTGATAATGCTTTTATGTCATTGTACAAATCACTGGTAAGAATATTGAGTAGTGTAGGACTGGGGATAGAACCCTAATGGCTTTAAAAATTCTTTGTCATGACTGACTTTGATAGACTTAGCCCTTCTCAGCAATGCAAGAACCTGAAACAATTCCAGAGGACTAATGATGGAAAATGCCATCCACGTTCAGAGAAAGAGCTATGGAGTCTGAATGCAGAACAAAGCAGACTATTTTCTTTTTTTAATTTGTTTTGTTTTGCTTTTTCCTTTCTTGTGGTTCCTCCCATTCGTTCTAATTCTTTTGTACAGTATGACTAATCTAAAAATAGGTTTAATAGGAATGTATACGTAAAGCCTATATCAAGATTGTGTGTCTTCTTGGGGAGGGGGAGACCATTTAAAACTTATGGAAGTTAATATTGAAAACTAAAAAGAAATTATTTTAAAAATTCTTCATCATTAATCTAGTTGAGAGCCTTGCAGATTTATGTGGTTGATATCAATAAGGATTATGCATGGACTGAGTTGCTTTATTGTGATATGTTAGTAGCATCCTTTTTCTGTTTCTGTGAACGTGTATTGTTATAATTACTAACTATATACAACAACCCTGCAGCACATGCCATTTTAGATTGTCTGTGTATTTTTCAGGTAATACTTATATGTATTGTCCAAGTTTGTTTTCTAAAATATAAAATCCTATTAAAAACACTTTAGTAAAATTCAAAGATGAGAAATGTAAAAAATAAAAATTCAGAAGAAATAAAACAAATTTAACTTAAAATAATAAAAGAAATGAAACTGATTCAACAAACCACACAAGTAAACCATCTTTCAAATTCAAGCAATTTGTTCAAATAATTACTTTTCTTCCTTAGGTGTTGAATCCTTACTACAGCACAACTAGATATCTCTATTTTATAGATTAAAAAAATAGATTGAGTGGATTTAAGTGAATGGTTGATTACATGGCCAGTATGTGGAAGAGCCAGATCTTTAACCATGGTCTTCTGATCCCAAATTCAACATTTCTTTCAGTACATCATGCTATTTTTAGAAACTGGGTTTAACTAACATTTTCTGACTCTGTTGCGGCTATATATTTTCTATCATGTTTTTGCACAAAGATAAATTTCTTATTCCTTGCTGCTTACCCAAATTATTGATGATATGAAATCAATATAGGTAAATCCAGACTGTATTTACTTCAAGGACTTGTGCTTCCTTCAGTGTGGGTTCTTTCTTTTGTTGACAAAGAAAACAGTTCCTTTGGAATCAAGGAAATAGTTTGTGTTCCAGAGTTCCTATGGCCAAAAAGTTCTTTATAGCCTCTAGCCAGCCTTGTGATGAGTTTCCTTGAACTTAGCTGTGAAGTTTGTGTTTAGACAGTGTACTCAAAGGCTTTCCAGGTTTGTAGAAGCTAACAGAGCTTTTATTCCTTTGTTGTACATTTTAAGAACCCTGAGTCCACCTCTTCTCCATAATGAAGCTTTATAGCAGAACTTTAGTGGAAAGAAATGGAAAACTGAATTTCAATAATTAAACTGTCGGTTTCATCTTAACCCGCAGATGTATATTCTGTTGTACAAATGCATTTTTTTAATAATTATGCACAGGCTTTGCCAGTAGTTTATTTTTTGATCTTCACATAGTAGTTATGGTATTATTAGAAGACCTAGAAAATGATAAAACTCCCCATTTCTGCCTGTCTCTCATTTCCTCAGTGAAAAGCGATGAGTCGTGCAGAATTCCAGAGGGTACAACTGAGAAATATTTGCCCCTTCATGCCCCACTGCCAGGCAAGAGAATTTATTTCGATGAGATGCTCTTTAATAGGCATAAAAGCCCTAATTAAACTTACTCTAAAGAAGATATTGTAAGATTACTAATTTCCTGAAGTGGATTCCAGAGGAATTTATGGATTGGAAGAAGTGATGTAAAGCATTTTTGTCAAATGAGAAATGCTGCTATATATACTGGTGATTTGTTAACCCTGAAACTTTAAATAAAATATTCCAGAATACTGTTAATTGCTTAACTAGTTACAGGAGGCAGCTTGCATTCATTCAGCATAGTTTATTCCCCTGAATAAGGACCAGTTTTGTTGGAAAGATATTTTAATGGATTGTGTATCTCTGGAAATTGATTTAGCCTAAAAATAGAGATTGGCACCAACTGCTGCTTTATTTAGACAGACCAGCAAGAACAAAAATTCTTTCTAATGTAATTGCCTTTGACGACAACCACAAGACAAGGTAATATTTAACTAGGTTTTAAATGGTTATGGAGTGCTGAGGTAATTCTAGGCATAGAAGCTAAAATTTAAAGAGCTTAGAATGTTGAGATATATGAATTGAACATATTTCCATTAACCCTTCTTTTGGAGAGGAGAGATGAAGAGCTCTTAAAAAATGATGAAATTGGATTTTGGTAAAGATGGTAGAATAATACATAGCTCTGCTAAGGATCCCTCAGTTGTATTAAAAATTTCCGTGATGGCAAAAAAAAAAAAAATTTCCGTGATGAAGGGGCAGCTAGGTAGCACAGTGGATAGAGCATTGGTCTTGGAGTCAGGAGGACCAGAGTTCAAATCTGCCCTCAATCACTTGACACTTATTAGCTGTGTGCCAAGTCTTGTTGACTTTATCTTTGTAGGATCTTTCATACATCCCCTTCTCTCTTCTGCTGCCATCACCACCCTGATACAGGCCCTTGTCTTCTCATAGCCTCTTCGCTGGTCTCCCTACAACTCGTTTCTCCTCGCTTCAGTCCATCCTCTATTCATCTGTCAAAGTGATCTGCCTTAAACACAAGTCTGACCTTGTAACTACCATCCTGCCCTTGCCCAGATCCAATAAACTCCAGTGGCTCCATATCACCTCCAGGATCAAGTATAAAATCTGCTGTTTGGTACTCAGAATTCTTTATAACCTGATCCCCCTTCTGTCTTTCCATTCTTCTTACACCCCACATTCTCACCCAATCACATACTCTTCAATCCAGTGATACTGGCCTTGTGACTCTTTTTTGAACAAGCTGCTCTATCTCCTAATTCCAGATGTTTTCACTGGCTGTCCCTCATTCATGGAATACTCTCCCACCTCATCTCTGCATTCTGGCTTCCCTCGTGTCTTTCAGGCTCCAGTTAAAATCCTGCCTTCTATATTTCACCCATTAGACTTGGAACTCTGCGAGTTGTTTCCCTTTGTTAGTATTCTCAGCTCTTAGCACAGTGCCTGGCATGTAATAGTAGGTGCTTAATAAATGCTCATTGACCAAAACCATACACTGATTCTTACATGATTCCCAATCAGTAGTTTTATGTTATGTTTGTTCTGTTATGTTTGATTTTATTTTTGTGGTTATTCAGCGCTTTACATTTATACCCTTTCACTTCTCTTAAGAACATATTCATCAATTAAAGGCATGAGGTTGCCAAGTAGTCTACAAATAAGCCTTGAATTTCTCAAGTCTGAACCATTTCTGTGTCATCCTCCTCATGTCTGCTTTTGCATTGAAGTTGCCAAATATCAAAGAATATGTTCACTTTGTTTGAAGGACCTTGTCAAATTATTATTCTACTTATTAATCTTCTGCAGCAGATACTGAATCATAAGCTGCAATTACCTTCATGGTAGGCTTTTTGCTTATGCTCATCGTGAGAACTACAAGATAGGATGACCGAGTTTTTCATAAAATGTTTCTTCTTGCTTTTGAAAACACCAAAATAAAGCAGCTCTGAATTCTCTGATTTGCCTCTCCAAAAAGAACAAGCCTGTCCTTTTCTTCACTTGCATCTTCCTTATGTTCCTATTTCATTTATTGAGAAAATGTCAATTTGGTTATGGTTCCATTTTTCATCTTTCATTGGATGACAATTTCATATTTTGAATACCAACAATTTATTTAGTGCTTACAGGCTGTTTTAAAACTTTACTAACCTCTGCCT
The DNA here is from genome assembly GCA_028646575.1 of Pseudocheirus occidentalis. Taxonomy (NCBI): domain Eukaryota; kingdom Metazoa; phylum Chordata; class Mammalia; order Diprotodontia; family Pseudocheiridae; genus Pseudocheirus; species Pseudocheirus occidentalis. Next base: position 34,709,443 of record CM053600.1, read on the forward strand.
TTATTATGCTTCTTTATCACTCTCAATAGAAGCATAAGGGGGCTATATAGAGGTTAGGGTCATTTGAAATTGTTCTTTGTCCCATGTGTTAGCATAACCAATAATTAATCACTGAATTCTTCCAATCTACTAGCAATTCAGTCACTCAGCTCATATTAAAGCCTTCCCAGCTTGGTAGAACCTATCCAGGACTTGTCCTCTACTACCTTCCAAGTCACCACAGTCTTCGAGGCTTCAAGGACCCCTATAAGCTACACTGAGCCATCAAAGGATATTTGCACCTGTACTTATTAGTTTGGGCAGCTTCGTGATGTGGGATCTTTATTTTCTAAAACTCCAAAGCCTGAGTTCATAGATTGTTGAACCAGCTCTAAGATTTATCTGCTTCATTTAGTGATTCCTTATGGATGGTCAGTTTAACTTGTCTTTTTCATTGTTGTGTCTAAAGACATGATCTTGAGAATCAGGAGAATCACTTCCCCTGATCTGATAAGTCCCAGTTTGTGTCTGATAGCTACATGAACCATGACTTTCTCTGCTGCCTCTTCATTCTATACAGACCATCAGCCAGACTGAGTTAGAAAACTGGATTACTGCAATCCACTCTGCTTGTGCAACTGCCGTGGCAAGACACCACCACAAAGAGGATACTCTCCGACTCCTGAAATCAGAGATCAAAAAACTAGAACAAAAGATTGATATGGATGAGAAGATGAAGAAAATGGGTGATATGCAACTGTCTTCAGTAACTGATTCCAAGAAAAAGAAAACTATACTTGATCAGGTAACCTTTCTTAAATTTTTTTTTAGGTGAAATCCTTTAGTCTTTAAAAGTTTTGGCTGCTACAGAATTATGAAAAAACAGTTATTGTGTAGTAATCAGCTTTTGGCCTACATACTAAATTCATTATTTAAACTGCTCGTTTTCCTTAGCCTTTGATCAGGTTTGCTTATTCGTGAGTTAAATGGGAATGATATCACCTAAGGCAAAATTCAGTAGAAACCTCCCCCCCCCCCCCCCCCCACCAAGTGATGTACTAGTTGAGGAAAACAGGCCTGCTCCATTGTAATGATTGAGATTTTATTCCCTTTTTTGGGGGGGGGGGGCTCAGAAGTCCTCATAAATTTTTGATCCTTCAATAAATTTGAGTAGATAATTTTCTGTTGAACCAAAAGTAGAAGCCATTTTAAATGATAAATACATAATGTAAGTAGGTGCCCCTCCATGCTAAAATGACCCACCAAAGGATATTTGTACCTAGACTTACGTTTAGGCAGCTTCATGATGTAGGGTAACTCTGAAGTCTTGAGTTTGTAGGCTGTCAAACTAATTCTAAGAATTGCTTCCGTTAGTGATTCTTACAGAAGGTCAAAATAACTTGGCTTTTTCATTGTTATATCTAAAGACATTGAAACATGCATAATTTTTTTTAAAAGAAGGCAAAATGAAAATAGAACCTAAATATTTTCCTTTTTAAAAAATGAGTCTACATAATTATTTTTTTTCTTTAATAATACTTTGAAATATCAGTGCTTACATGGGCCAATTTGTTGCCTTCTGCTTGTGACCCTAATTTTCCTCTATTATATTATGTTGCATTTCAAGCCTCAGCATCACAGTAGGTGCTATGGCTTCTTAGAGAAGTAGTTTATGAAGAATTCTAAGGAGCAGTTATTTAATTTGGTTCCCTGCTCCCTTGTATTCCCTTCTTTTGGCCTCCTTTCTTCCCTATTCCTCTCAGTGTATGCTTTTTCTATCTGACTCTTTTTCTGTACTTTCCTTGCTGCTTTCACAAATATACTGTGTTACACTCTGGTCCCAAATAAATCTCCTCACCAAAACCCCCCCCAAAGTTACACATATAATTTTATTTGATATAGAAAAGGTACAAGTCCATACTGAGCTAAAAGAACCAGAATATAGTGGTCTTTTCAGCTTTCCCTTTTTTGTACTTCTGGTCTAAAGTCTAGGGCCCTTATTCTTTTCCAATACCAATCAATAAGAAGTATATAATGGAGAATGGAAGGAAAGGTAAGTAGTCATATTAAAATTTCTGCACATTAGTACTGAATCAAGTCTTTCAAAAAAAAATCATCTCTAAATATAAAAATGCCTGATTTCTTTACATTCAGAAATTTGAGTTCCTCCCCCCAGGTTTGCAACAATTTTTGAAGAGTAAATAACTTACTCATATTCTTGTGAATGGAACATGTTACCTTGTGTATTTATCTTCTCTCCTTCATTTCTTTCTATTGTAGATATTTGTTTGGGAGCAAAATCTCGAACAATTCCAAATGGATCTGTTTCGATACCGTTGTTATTTAGCTAGCCTACAAGGAGGGGAGCTGCCAAATCCTAAAAGGCTACTTGCTTTTGCCAGTCGACCAACCAAAGTAGCCATGGGCCGCCTTGGCATTTTTTCTGTATCTTCCTTTCATGCCCTGGTGAGTTTGATTTTAATGGTCAGTGGTTGTTGTATAAAATGTTCAATTTAATCATTAATCCCTGGTAGGACTTGACAGGAGTCTCCCCAGCATTCATGTGTCACTATTGCATAGAAATTTCTGGTTCTTTTCATACTTCGTGTTGAATGCAGATCTTTACTCAGTCACATTCTGGGGTTTATTATATAAGCCTCAGTCTTGATGGGGTTCATTACTTTTCAAAGCTAATATGAAATTGTAAAGGCTAAATAGATGCTTGCACACCCTTTTCCTATGAAATTGCATCCCAATGTAGAGTCACCATGGATACCATTCCCACACTTGGATGTTGAACCATAGAGCTTTTTGGACTAAATTAGTCTGTTGCTTTTTCTAGTCTATTATCTTACTTGGGTGGAAACTGTGGAAGCAGCTGTACCCGTCAATTGAATACAGAGCTGTAATTCAGTCAGAAGTGTTTTTAGGTTGTCTTTAGATTAGCATCATTATTCAAATAATGTGGATAAAGTGCAACTGCAAAGATGTTGCAAAATTTGAGAGGTGGATGAGCCCTCCGTAGCCAGTTGGTTCAGCCCATATGAAAAAGGATATTTACTTTAACATACCTGATAAGAGGTCATGCAATTTCTGCTCAAAAACCTCAAGGAAGGAGAATACAGCACCTCTGTAGGCATCCTATTCTAATTTTTGACACTTCTAAGTGTTAGCAAGTTTTTCCTGGTATCAAGCATAAATTTACTTCTTTGTAGTTTATTCTCATTTTCCCTGTTTCTGTCCTCTGGGGCAACAGAGAACAAATCTGATCCCTTCTCCTTGTGGCAGACCTTCATATACTTGAAGACAATGATTATATCTCCAAGTCTTCTCTTTTTAGCTACACATACTCTGTATACTTCAGCCAGCCCTCACAGAACATTCATTCAAGGCCCTTCACCCTCCTTGTTGCCCTGCCCTAAACACCCTCCAACTTGTTAATGGCCTTCTTAAACCGTGTCACCCAGAACTGAATACAGTACTACAGGCTGAGGTCTAGTGAGAGTAGGATATGTACCCCACCCCCCACTATCCCATGTCACCTTCTTGTTCTTGGAATCAGTTTCTAAATTATTAGAACTGGCTTTTTGAATTTATGTTCTTTCTACACTGATTATAATGACTCTCAGTCTTCTTGGCTCTGTCTTCCCTTTGCAATGTTTAAGTGCTATCACTTTTAGAAGCTATGTATGGAATGAATCAATTAATGGGTTCTCAATTCCTGGTTCTATTTCAGTTTTTCCTAGATAAGTACAAAATACTTAAATAGGGATGAGAATGTTCTTTATAAGTATGTTTCGGTAAATCCTGAAGTATTGTTTTCTTCCAGGGACAGTCATAATTTATATTAATTATAAATGAGTCAATAAAAATTTATTTTAAAAAATACTAAGTGTTGTAGAGTTGTTTTGGTAGTGTTTGACTTTTCATGACCCCATTTGGGTTTTCTTGGCAAAGATACTGGAGTGGTTTGCCATTTTCTTATCCAGCTTCTTACCCAGATAAGCAACTGGGGCACATAGGGTTAAATAACTTGCTCAGGGTCACATAGCTAGTAAGTGTCTGAGGCTGGATTTAAATCCAGGTTCTCCTGACTCCAGGGCTGGAATTCTATTGCCTGTACCACCTAAATGAGGGGCATCTAAATATTTGCCCTATGTGTGATTTATATATAATTTTAGAAGAGAATAATATTGTTATGCATCAGATAAATTCCCTGTACCTGAGGAAAGAGTTCATAGATGTCAAGTACTTCCTGACTTTTTTTTTCCTCTGTAATTAACAGCATTCTAAATACAGAGCATTTACTTCCCAATTCTTCTCATTTAAGCATTTCATGTGATACATGGGCTATTAGAACTGGGATCCGGGAGGAAAACAATTCTATGATTGTTTCCACAAATGGTTTAAAAAAATTGAAGACTCTCTTTGTGCTTGTCTTTCAATTCAATTCAATGACTTACTGGAACTAACATCAGATGAATACTTTGTGCAAAGCATTGTGCTAGGTACTCAAAACCTTTTAGTTGTTCTTTCTTTTTTCCTTTTTTTTCCCCTCTCATTGATGAGTAATACTAATACAAATATAGTTATTTGCACCATGAACTTATTTTTTAAAATTCATTTTGAACTTTAAAACAAAAAGAGGGGGAAAAAAAGAACATTTCCATGTACACAGCACAAAACAGAGGATTCAATATAAAACCACAAACTTCCATTTCAGACTGTTTATTTTTTAAAAACAACTATGTAATGCTGTGCATTGTTTTCAAAGCTAACCTTTTTTTCTGCACTTCCGAGATTTCTTTTGTTCTCTGTTGTGTGCTATTTTTTATTCTCTTATTCCCTTCACTGCCATAGCTACAATTAAACAGAAATACACACACATGCATATAGACCTATACACACATACATATAAAACCATACTATACTTACTTCTTTTTATCAGTTCTTTCTCTGGGGGTGGATAGCATCTTCCTTCATAGGTCCTTTGTGGTTGGTTTGAGTATTCATAATACTCAAAATGAATTAGTTGTTCAAAGTTGTTCATTTCACTTTTCACTGTTTCATGCAAGTCTTTCCATGTTTTTCTAAAACCAATTAGCTCATCATTTCTTATAGCACAGTATTCATCACAGTTATATACTACAACGTATTTAGCCATTCCCCAGTTGAAGGAGGTCTGTCATTTTGGCCAACTATTGATGTGAGATATCTCAAAGTTGTTTTACTTTGCATTTCTCTAATCTGTTATGATTTGAATCATTTTTTTATGTGTGTGTGTATACATACATACATATATATATATATAAATTTAACTTCTTCATAAAAAAACTGCCTGTTCCTATCCCTTGACCATTCATCAGTTGGAAAATGACTCATATTCTTATAAATTTGGCTTAGTTCTTTACATATTTGAGATATTAGACCTTTAAGATACTATCTAAAGAGTTTCCCCCCAACCTTCTTCTTTCCTTCTGATCTTAGCTAGATTGGTTTTATTTGTGGAAACATTTTTTAATTTAAATGTAATCAAGATTATTCATTTTGCACCTCAGAATGCTTTCTGTCTCTTATTTATTCATAAGTTGTTCTCACTTCCCTAAGTCTAATAGGTAATATCTTCCACACTCTTCTTATTTTCTTATGTTAGCTCCCTTTATAACAATGTCATGTATTTATTTTGACCTTGTCTTGGTAAATGATTTAAGATATTGGTCTATGTACAATTTCTGCCCGATTGTTTTCCAACTTCCCCAGGAAAAATTTTTTTTTTCCAAATAATGGATTCTTATCCCCCAAACTTACATCTTTAACAGATGTAAACAGAAAATCAAACAGAAAGTTACTATAAACCTTTTGTACTGTGTTTTATATGTCTACTCTGTTCCACTGATCTAGCTTTCTATTTTTTAGCCATTACCAGATAGTTTTGATATTTACTGCTTTATAATATAGTTTAAAATCTGGTACTGCTGAACCTTCTTCCTTTAAATTTTTTGTCATTAGTTTCTTTGAAATTCTTGACCTTTTGTTCTTCTAAATGAACTTTTATGATTTTTTCTAACTCAGTAAAATAGTTTTCTTTTAGTAATTTAATTGGGATGACATTGAATAAATAGATTAGGTAAAATTGCCATTCTTATTATGGGCTTTGCATACCCATAAGCAGTTATTATTTCCCCAATTATTTAAATCTGATTTTATTTGTATAAAGAATGTTTTATAATTCATGCAGTTCGTGAGTCTATTTTGGGAAGCACACTCAGATATTTTATACTGTCTTCTGTTATTTTAAATCTGGTATCTCTTACTAGCTTTTCTTGTAGGGTTTCATTGGTGATATGTGAAAATGATAATGATTCATGCACATTTATTTTATATCCTTCTACTTTGCTAAAATTATTGTTTCAACTAACTTTTTAGTTGAATCTTTAGGATTTTTCAAATATATCATAATATTGTCTGTAAAAGGACATAGTTTATTACCTCATTTCCCATTCCGATTCCTTCAATTTCTTTTTCTTTTTTTGCTATTTCTAGCATTTCTAAAATAATATTGAATAATATTGGTGATACATAGTGTAGTTTCCTGTTTATCACTTTTAATTAATATATTTTAGCTTTAACTTTGTCTGAGGCCATGATTGCTGCCCCTGCTTTTGTTTTTTACTTCAGCTGGAGCAAAATAAATTCTACTTCAGCCCTTTAACTCTATATCTCTTGTTTTTAATTGTGCTCCTTGAAAACAACATATTATGGGATTCTGGTTTTTAATCCATTCTATACATTTCTCTTTTATGGATAAATTCATCCCATTCACATTCAAAGTTATAATTATTAGTTGTGTATTTCCCTCCATCCTGTTTTTCCTCACTGTCCTTCTTGCCCTACTTACCTTATCCCTTCTTTTAAGTTTTTGAATCTCTGTTTCCAATTAGTTAACTTTCTTTTCATAGTTTTCTTGCATTGCATTTTTTCTCCCAATTTCTCCTCAGTCTTTCGTATTTGATGTTTAAATCTTTTTCAAGTTCTTCCTAGAACTCTTTTAGAGCTTGTGGCCATGTGACATTTCTTTTTGAAGTAGGAGTGGTCTTTTTAGCTTTACTATCTTCCTCTGAACATCAGCCTGGATCTTCTCTGTCCCCATGGTAGTTATCAGTAGTCAGGTTCTTACTCCTTTACTTTCTCATTTTTATTTTTATATTATCTTTAGTGGTTTTATTGTAACCAGGTTCTAGTCCCAAATGTGGGGAATATTGCCTCAGGCCTTTCTCCCTATTATTTTCTGAGCTCTGTCCTGAGGCCCAACCTTGGACACTCTTCTGCACCCCAAGCCTGCTGTCCCACAAATGCTCTTGCTCCCTACAATCCCTGCAGAGGCAGCAGTCTTCAATCCTTCCTTCTGCCCTGGAGTGTAAACCAGGGACTCTGCTCTTTTTGTAAGTGCCCCCAGCCAGCCAAGTCTCCGCCCCTTTGCCATGAAGTTGCTTGCTCCTTCTCATCCTCACCCACAACTGCAGCTTGGGACCACATCTGGTCAGCACAGCTGAGCCTGGTGTCCCGCAACAGTGGATGGTCCTGCAATCTCCCCCTTGCTCAGCTGTCTGATCCCCACCACTGTCTGAGGTAAAAATTCCTGTGACCCAGATTGCTGCTGCCTCTACCCTGCTGTCCCTTGGACTTGCAGTTTGATGATTCAGCAGAGTCTTCCTGGAGGTGTCTGCACTTCACTTGGCCTAAACCTCTGCCCATAGTGGCACAGTCCTTCCTAAGGTCCTCTTAAGCTGTCTGAGGACAATTGTGTCATCCTGACCTTTATTTTTGCTTCTAACTTTGATAGGATGCTCTGTCTTATTTGTGAAGGAAATTTGGAGAGCCTGGAATTTTCTGACCTAATCCCAGAATCCTCTTCTTTCCAGAATTCTCTGCAACTTATCTTTTTAATGCAAAATTCAGGTTTCAGTGGAACAAATCATGTAGCTAGTAAGCTGTCTTGTCATATAAAAGAATCTTTTTAAAAAAAACAATTAGTTTTATGGACATTTATGTCTCTCTTCCACTGCCCTCTCCCATCTGAACAATAAAAAGAAAAGCAGACCCATAACAATTACATGTGCTTCAGCAAAACTAATTTCCACGTTAGTCATGTCCAAAAATATACATCTCATTATTCATTTTAGGTCCATCACCCCCTGACAGGAGATAGGAAGTATATTTCATTTTGAGACTTAATTAGCTAGCTGAATGGGTGTAAAGAAAAATATTTGTGTATATGTTATATGTTTAAATGTATTCCTATTACAGCTCAACTTTAATACCAACAACTTTCTGAATCTAATTTTAGGGATGTTTTAGTAAGAAGTATGATAAAGTTACAGTGTTATAAATATTTACTTTTTGGCAACTATAACATAATATATTCTATCTCTGCTTTTTCCCCTCCACTCTTCCCTTCTACATTCTTTCTTTTGGGGGCTCATTTGTTGTGTGGAATCTCCAGTAGTCTCAGACTGCTCTATGTTGATGTGAATGAAGTTGGTCAGTGTGCTTTGTCAAACCCTACCCCTTTCAACCCATTGGACCTTATACAAGACTAAAACAGATTCTTTTTTAGGCTCTCTAGAGACTGACAACATTATTCAAACAATTTGGGTAAATTACAATTAAGAAGACCTTATAGAATTGGAGAGGTAGATGCCAGTTGGTCTGAGGTTTTTTGATTCCTAATTTCAACTTTATTTAACAGCAGTGGCATGAATTGTTTCATTCATAACACAGTAGTTAATTATCGCTGCATTATATGGGTGACTTCGGAAGAGTTGGAGACCACATTTTTGACATGCATTGAGCTGGGCCTTCCTGTATGTGTTAACCCGCTCCCCTAACACCCTCAGAATGACTTTTTCAAGCAACACAAGCTGTTTGCTGCTTTTTTCCCCTTTGGGACAAGGATTCTTGCTCCTGCCTTAATGCAAATACAAGCCTTGTTGTAACACCAGTTCTCTTTTCTCTTCCTGGTCCTTTTATTATGTTTATGCTGTTAACGCTGAAAGTAAAGTGGAGCTTCTCACCAAAATGTAGATTACTCATGTAGGCTTTTTTCTGTTAACCAGCAATACATTATTCCTGAACTCTGTAGCAATGATGTTTGGGGAGTTACCTGCATGAACAACTATTTAAAAGTAGGCTCTAGGATATTCACTCTGGTCTTTTATTTCAAGTCAAACTTGTTCCTCCTGCTGCTCCCTTTTTTTACAAAAGAAAGCCAGTGGGTGGGCCTATTCAGGCTTGTCATACTTCACCTGAAACCCTTGGGACTTGATTACAACATTTAGGACAGAGTTCAAGTCTGAACTGTTGGTCTGATGATTTCCTTCCCTGCTCTCCCCCACCCCCTTTTTGATGAAAATATAGTTACATGTTTTTAAATATTTATTCAGAATCTTAATGCCCTGTATACAATAATTATTTTTTCAGCTTATATTTTGTTTTTTTTTTATTTTTTTTTTTTAAATTTTAATTTATTTTCTTGGTTACATCATTCATTTCCACAGGTTTTGAGTTACAAATTTTCT
>CM053600.1:34719499-34731151 GCA_028646575.1 Pseudocheirus occidentalis
TGACAGGGGAGGAATTGCAAGAATCTAGTATTTAAAGCTATACAATTAAATGCAACTGGGAAATAATACATACAGGGACAGGGGCAGGGAGGAGCTCCCTGCCCTGCTAGAAAGCTAGAGAGGTGTTGGAGGAGGGCATAAAAGGGAACAGATTGTGGGAGGGGTCTTACAGTGTGATCAATGTTCTGGGCTGGGGGGTAGGGACAAAAAGAGGAGAAAATTTGTAAGTCAAAACCTTGTGGAAATGAATGATGTAACCAAGAAAATAAATTAAAATTTAAAAAAATAAAAAAATAAAATAAAATAAAATCCTGCTTAGAAGAATGACCTCTCTCCCACTCAGCTAAAATGCCCTATGAGTTCCAAATGACATATAAAAACCAATTTATTTTAAAGACCTTAATTTGTACCCTGGTTTCATTTTAAAGCATCTACAACCAACTTTTACTGGAAAATAATAAAGTGGGAAAAACCTGAAAAAAAAAAGAATGCTAAATGAGATCAGTACTTTCTTGTATATGGCCAATGTGGACATTTGTTTTGATTGACTACATGTTTATAGTGAGTTTTGTTTTTCTTTAGTTCTCATTGGGGATTAGGAGGAAGTCTGGTGGGAGACGAGTGAAAAGACAAGTCTTAGCCGTTAAAACAAAGAGAATGTGGTTTTTTTTAAATAAAATCTTATTCTGAAACTCCACTATCAACAATAAATAATGGTGGGGTGAAAAAAAATTCTTTTCATTATTATCTCCTGAAAAAAAAACATAAACCATCTCTAGAGATAGATTAGTTATGGGTATGCTAATCACATCATTAATACTTCTCTTAAAAATGGATAGGTTTTGTCCTAATGTGGTCTGCTTGTTGGATTTGGGTTCGTTTGTTTGGCTGGCTTTTGGTTTTTTCTTCCCATGAACTGTCACACCCATCGTCTGGTTAAGAACTGTTGACTACATAAATTTCATTATTTATAATGTAAAAAGGCAACCATTGATTTTCCCCTGATTATCCATCATAATGGGGGTTTTTTGTATGTACTTAATCATTATGGTTTTTTCCAGTATGGAAACCTTTCAAACTCATCTTTCTCTAGAAGAACAGAAATAGCAGTCTGATAGGATACCATCTGGGCAAATAATGCCTCAGGATTCGTGGGCAATAGGATAGAAGAAACCACAATTCCACCAAAGTAGCTGTTCAGTACAAGGTCCATATTGCAAATAGCTTTGGCAAAGATCTTTTTGATCTAATAGTATTTTAGTTTCACTTCCTATAAGTATGCTACATCCAGTTGTGTGATTGGTACTAATAGCTGTATTTTAATATTTGTAAAGCTCTTGCATGCATTATCATCTCATCCATTCCTCAACAAATTTGTAGATAAGTACTATTATTTTTCCCATTTTGCACATGAGAAAACTGAGGTTGAGAAAGGTTGACTTGTCCATGGTCCCAGAGCTAGTAGGTGCTAGCTTCAGAATTCAAACTCAAGCCTCTCCTGACACCAAAGTGCTCTTCACTCTCCCATGCTGATGAATTCACTGTAGAATTATGTGTCAAAGCCTCTCTTCCAGCCAAATGTTTCATTTGACTTGAGCAGCTCTGAATCAGGCCATGAATGCAAGAGAATCGAGGAATAGTTCACAAGTAAAGGATTTAGTTTGTTCAGTGTGTCTATTCTAAACTTTTCTTCCTTTCTCTTCCTCTCCCAAACATCTTTACAATGTGCTTCCATGATTATGTCCAGAAGCAAGTCAATGTGTTTCTCAAATTTAAAAAAGAGATAGACTACACAATTTTTCCTATCACTGAAACATAGCCTTTTCAAAAAAAAACTTAGCAACTATTCACCATGTTCTAGCAAAGCAGGCCAACACTACATAGCTCTTTAGGAGAGAAGGGTGAAAATATGCTATGTCTCTTTAGGCTGCTAAACCACCACTGGTGAGTGTAACAAGACCACCACAGGGGCAATTATCAGAGTGAGTAGGTAATAACTGTTATGATCCTCTAGCTGGGGAGAGCCTCGGCGGCCTACTTTCCCCACCTAAGTCAACAACAGGGACATAAGAATATGACTATTATTCCTGCTGTGCTTAGTAGAAAGAGTATGAGAAAGAGAGAGAGAGAGAGGGAGAGAGAGAGAGAGACAGAGACAGAGAGAGAGACAGAGAGAGAGACAGAGAGAGAGACAGAGACAGAGAGAGAGACTGGGGCAGGAGGGAGAAGAGAGAGAGAGACCTTAAAAAAAAGTCAGAGTCTATCAAGTCAAGGATGCTGAGCATGCTCATAAAATCTGGGCTCTCATTGGTCTGTCCCTCATCATATAAGTGTCAGTGCTGGGACTCAGACTCAGGTCTTCTGAAACTAAAATCAGAACTTGTTCTCTTATGCCACTCTCTCACTCTGAGTGCAAATGAGGAATGGTATCTCAATTCTCACAAGGATATATTATATAATGAAATCTCTGGCTCAGATATGTTTCTCTGACTCTTGCTTTAGAATTTTGCTTACTTCTGTCTTACTTTGTTCACAAATCCTTCTAACTGACCTCCACCTACCTTAACAAGGATTCTGGAATCCTTGGAATCCTTCATGGAATGTGAGGACTAAGGACTATCCTTCCTAAGAGGGTAAAGTGGGTGAATTTCTTATTATATAAATGTCAACTACTGTTATTATGATAAACAATTGCAGGCTTAAACAATGAGCCTGCATGTTCCTAATATCTGTAGAAACCACTTAAACTGAGACTATTAAAGAGTTCCCAGAATCACGAGAGGTGGCCTGGTTGTGTACAGACATCTGGCCTCCAGCTCAGGAAGGAGGGAATGAAATGAGCATTTATTAAACACCTTGTGTGTACTGGACACTGTGCCAAGTGCTTTACAAATACTTTATTTGATCTTCAAAACAGACTTATGTAGTTGGTCCCCTAACCTACCTGCATAACCACAGCCTCTCTCTCCGTCTCCCATATTGTATTGCCAGCTGAATGCTAAATATCTCAACCTGGATGAATGTGCCATGCTTATTTCTACTCACAGAGTCACTACTCTGGTTCATGCTTTCACCATCACTTAACTAGATTTTGTAATATCTTCCTTGTTAGTCATCTACTTTCTAGGCTTTCTCTCATAAATCTATTCTCCAGATTGCTGCCAAAATAGTCTCCCTAAGGTATAGATGTGACCATGCAAATCTTCTTCCCAAATTCCTTCAGTAGCTATCTTTTGCTCTCTTATTTAGGAGAAAATACAAACTCTTTACCTTACCATTAAATGACTTCCACATTCTGACTAAAAACTACCTTTCAAGTATATTATTCCATTAAAATTGGATTGCCAATGGTCTTTTTAAACATAACATTATATCACACACCTCTGAATATTTGCCTGAAATATTCCTCCTTTTATCTATACCTTTTGGAATCCATCATTTTCTTTAAGTCTCACTCAGGTCACATGACTTCATTCCTGACTTCCCCAGTTGTGGGTGTCATCTCCTTATTCACATTTAAAATTATATTTACTCACGTATGTTTTGCCCCATCCTGTAAAATATGTAGAATGCAAATTCTTTGAAAGTTTTTTTGTCTCTGCATTCCTAGGTCTTAGAACAGTTTCTTACACATGGTAGGTGCCTAAAAAATTGATGCAGATTTGAATTGAATTGGTCAGAAGACACCATAAACTCTAATACCAGCAGCCATAGTATTAACACAAATAGGTTTCTCAAGAGCATCCAGACTTGTTTTGTAGAAGCCAGTACCCAAGAATATTGAATCTATCTAATGTTTATTATTAGGTTGGTCAACATAGATCCCCTAACAACCTTAATATTTCCTCTCTGTAATTACAGCTTTTGTGCAGCAAGCACAAACTGGAGTGGGGGATGGAGTTGGGAGTCACTCCACCTGAGAATCAAATTTCCAGTCAATAAAACAAAGTTGACCATGCAAATTTATAGTAATTGTTGATAGCTGCCTTCACCCATTCTCTGGCCTACTTTCACAAAAATAATGGAAATTCAGAGTATAAAGAGACTTCAGCCACCAATTGGGCCCATTCATTCCTAGATGGCTATCATTTAGGTATCCCTAGCAACCTCTGGTGATAATCTAACCTCTTTGTGAAGACTTCCAGGGATGAAAATCAGATCATCAACTAAGGCAGCTCATTGACAAGAGCTTGCAATAATGGTCAATAAGACCTTGCGTTTAAGAGAGGAAAATAGATACAGAGGTTACCCCTTCCATGGGTAGATTTTCCTTATATCTCCTGTGATTGTAGGGACATTTCAAGACAGCACCAAGGCTGAGAGTACTATAACCTGGAAGAAGAGTATGTCAATGAGTATGTGTTCTAGGTGTACTTTCTCCCTAAGAACAATTGAGAATGGAGCTTGAATCCTAATGGAACATTTGGGAAGGGGTCCAGGAAAGCCATTTTAGCTAAGCATGAAAGTAGAGGGTCTAAAGAGGAAATGAGAGTAGGTGACTCCAAAGGCTTGGACCCTCAGCACTACAGAGATTGATTTAGAACTCCTTCTACTCTATAGTGAAGTAGTCTGTGCACAGGGATATTGCTTTGTGATCTAGCTGTCACTGTCCCCACACAATACACACCAGTACCAGAAATGAAAAAGAAATTATAAAATTATCAGATTTATCTAGTACAATTTCTGTAAATCATAGGCAGGTAAGCTTACCCCTAGGTTTTTATTCTGGAAGGAAATTGTCCAAAGGGGGAACCTAAGAACCATTCCAATTTTACCCAACTCTTACATTTTAAGAAATATTTCTCTAGGTCAAAAATCTATGTCTGGAACTGGAGCCATCTAATACATTTCCTTTTCTTTTTTTATAAATGAGGAACTGAGATCCAGAGAGATTAAGTGACTTGCCCAATGTCTCAAAAGTAGTAAGTAATCAAACTAGAAATCAAATCCAGATCCTCTTATTCTAAATCTCCTTCACTATGCTGCTCCTGATTCTGTCCTTTGGAGTAAAGTAAAACAAGTTTATTTCCCGTTCTATGTGGCTGCTCTTAAATACCCAAAAGAACTCTACTCTCCTCTTCTCTTCTCCTCTTCTCAAAGTTATATTGGTATACAAATAAACTAGAACAAAGCAAAATTGTTAAATTTCTTGTCTTGTATAATAAATACTATAATATTAAATTATTTTTCATATGAAATATTAAGGGTGGACTCCTTGTGATGCAACCACTTGCTTTATATGATTTAGAATTGAGTGCATAAGATTTTGACACATACTACTGAATTCTTTATTACAAAATCATAATTTTACTACATTAGATATCAAGCATACCTTTAATTGTCTATTTTTCCAAGTCTAGCTTGGATTATATCCTAAAGTTTATAAGCAGGGTTTAAATCAGGTGAGTTGCTAGCCCATTGATGTGTGTGTACATATATATATATATATATATATATATATATGATACATTTCTTAACCTTTCATTATCTACAACTTGGTTGTCAAGGTGATGGTACAGTCTTCCATTTCCATTTAAGAATACCTGTAGCTCTAGAGGAAAAAAATCATTCTTGGTATGTCAATACATTTACCAGACTTCATCATTCCTTCAATAGCAAATGCTTTATGTTCTCATGAAGATGCCCAAATCTTACAGGCTCACCCTAGATTTCTTCTGATAACAGTTTTGTTATGTCCTTGAATGAAAAAGGAAAAAAGCAATAAAAATTGCTTTTTCTATTCTTCTATATTATAGTATTTGTACTGTCTTGTCAATAAGTTTTTTTTTCTGTTCTCAATAATTATGAGTTGCTTTAAAAAAAAACTGGACTTATACTTCATTTCAAAAAGTGTATGCTGCTCAGTAGAGGAATCTCTATCGGCCTCTCCAGCTGCCAGGTGCCTCTGAAGTCCTTGTTAGTTCTGTGTGATAAATTGCACTGTTTTGCATCAATAGTTTGTCAGGACTTAGCATTCTTTTTCTTCTTCAACTGCATTTTCTGTCAATGCCTTTGATGTGATTGGCACAGTTTCTTTGTGGGCTTGAATGATCTTTAAAATGTTTGGCTATCCCACACCAACAACCATTGCAGTATCTACAGTGTGCTCTTTAAGAGCTATAACTTTTGCACATTTCCTTGGAGTAATAGCATTTCTTAATGGTCTCTCAACTGGAGACTTCCATTGAAGCTGACAAGGACTGTGACTATTCTTAATGGGATCCATCCAAGGACTGGTCACATTGTTTGAATGCAAAACATACACTTTGAAAAAACTATTTACTAGAGAACTCACACAGGACATGCATTCACTTGGTAGTCAGAAGAAACAATAAAAGGACACCCTCAAGGTCTCTTTTTAAAAGTTTGGAAATGGGGCAGTTAGGTGGCACAGTGAATAAAGCACTGGCCCTGGAGTCAGGAGGACCTGAGTCCAAATCCAGCCTCAGACACTTAACACTTACTAGCAGTGTGACCTTAGGCAAGTCACTTAACCCCAGTTGCCCTGCCTTCTCCCCTCCAAAATACAAAAAGAAGAAGAAGTTTGGAATTGTGTAACATGGGAGACACTGGCTTGGCATGGAGTGCCCTCATCAGAGAAGGTGCTATGCTCTATGAGCAACAGAATGGAAATATCTCAAATGAAAGAATCCACTCGAAATGTTCACGTGGACTATTTGTGCCCAACCTGTGGTAGAGCATTCTGAGCTCATATTGGTCTCATCAGCCACAGTCACATACACTGTAACTTGACTCTAGTATAATGATATCTTTTTGGTCCTCCTTGAGAACAAAGGACAACACCCAAACAATAATGCAAATTCACTTAACTTTGTAATCATTAAGTTCAAATCTCTCTCTCTCTCATCCTCAGGACTGACAAGAGAGACTTTTTATATTTGCTGGAGGTTAAGGTTTGACACAGCTTAAGTAAGCAATGGAGCTGGAATTTGAACCCAGGTTCTCCAACTCCAGTTCCAGGACTCTTAACTCTACATCACAAGTTTTCAGAGAACAGGTAATGTTAGAGTTAAAACTATGTCCCTAACTCTCCTACATTCAGTACACAAAACAGACATATCATCATCTTCCCCATTAATGCTTAAGAGACCATATGATGTCAGCTAGTCTATCTCTAGACATAACTCTAGACACACTTGCACATGTAGCAGTCTGAAAATATGCACATTTATCACATTTATCTCATTTTTTCACTAAACTAAATAGTTCCTGAATTGAACCCAAAAGTGGAGAGCAAAAAACACTGGATGGCTTTGGGGAAATTTAAGATTTCTTTTAATAATACTAAACCTTTCCCTGAAATAAAGGCTCAACCTTTAAATACCAATACTTCTCCTGCATTGTTGTATGGTTTTTAGACATGACAAGAACAAGAGATGAGTGCCAGACAATCAACGTACTCTACTAGTATCTTCTCAACTCCTGGAGATATCAAGGAAGATAACACACACACACACACACACACACACACACACACACACACACACACACACCAACAAGTTGGCCAGACCTCCTGTTATGGGAGGAAATGGACAAGTCACATAGGATATGCAAGAATAAATGGGTCATGATGTTACAGAGAATATCCACAATGATGGTAAATTCATTTGAGTAATGAGTTTTAAGCACTTGATTTAAGTAATGAAATATAATGTCTATCCCCAAGGTCATTTTTTCAAGTATAAGACAAAGCTCTTCAAGAATACAAAAACCAGAGCCATAACTAGCTATTTTAGCCCCTAGCACAAGGAGAAGGTGAAGGTTAGGCATTACAGATAGGGAAGTCACCTAGTATGTAGCTGCCAGGAGGAAGAATTGCACCCTAAGAGAGAAAAAGGTTTCTGAACTGCAGGACTGACTGATACTGCAAAGATGTGGAAAAGGGACTGAAAATTGTTGGGGATGGGGTAAAGGGGAGGAGAATGTACTAAAAAAAAGTGATATTGGCACACTAACCCTATTTATGCTATCCTAATTAAGGTTCTAAGAGAAATTTCATTCTATGGAGTGCAATTCTCTCACAAACTACCACCACCATAATCATTATAATAATAATAATAACACTAACAATAATATTAACCACTTGTCTACAAAATAACTTAATTTGGATTTTGTTTTTCATGGAGACCTTTTGAGAGTGAATCTGGAAATGGACCGTTTATTCATGTTTAAAATCTGTAGAAAGGCCATCTGTTATAGCCGAAAGCATTCTGAAATTATAAGGAAGAGAAATTTAGGATCAAGCAACCACCATACTATTTCTCAGCTTGTGACCTTGGATGAGTCATTTAATCTCTCTGTGCCTCAGTTTCATCATCTATAAAATAGTGAGGGGGCAGCTAGGTGTGGCACAGTGAATAAAGCACTAGCCCTGGAGTCAAGAGGACCTGAGTTCAAATTCAGCCTCAGACACTTGACACTAGCCATGTGACCTTGGGCAAGTTACTTAACCCCAATTGCCCTGCCCACTCGCCTCCAAAAAGAATAAAATAGTGATATAAATACTTACACATAGCATGTGCTCAATAAATATTTATCAAATTGGATCCCTCATAGGATTACCATTGTTGCACTTTAACAAAACAGAGTATAAATATTTCTCATTTTATTGTGTTATTTACTGTGCAATTACTATTTTTATAAAATTACAAAGACTTTTGAATCTTTTACTTCATAATAACCTTATCATGTAGAAAGACCAAATATTATCCTATCTTAGGAATGAGGCAACTGGGACACAGAGATTGTGTCTTTGATAATTACATATCAAGTAAATCAAAAGGGTCAGAATTCGAACTCGTGATTCCATAAATGTGAGCTTTCATTATTGGGGTCAGAGTACATCAAACTATTCAAAAATACAGTAAATTATAAATGCATCTTCCTATTGTAATTTTATGACCAGTTAAAGGAGACATGAGGCAAAGGAGGAAAGAGAGGGGAATGAGAAAAGAGAATAAGAGAAAGAAGGAAAAGGAGAGGAGAGGAGATGGGAGACAGAGAGGGACAAGAGAGTGAAGGGAACATAAGGGGAACATTAATTCTTGTCAAAACATTGACAGGTAGCTATCCCTCGACTAACACTGTTCTTCAAGAGGGGTAGAACTAGGGAGGAGGAGAAGCAACATTGTAGATTTTTTTGAGGGTAAACCACCAAAATTTGGCATAGGGTGCTCATTTCTATCCAAAAATAAACATTCTAGAAATCCTCTCTTCTCATTTTCAATAGAAAAGAGTTCTAACTTCTTTCTCCGGAAAGCAGGTAACATTTTACAATGCAAAAGGTCCTGGTTTCATGGAGTACCATCGCCATCTCGTGGTTATTAGATAACATTGTCACTTAAAGCTATCTTAAAGCACCTGTCCATGGGGAACCCATGGCCTTGTGGCCCTCTGGGACTTCAAGTGCTGCTCTTTGAATGAACCCAAGCTTCTAAGAAAAATACTCCTTCATAAAAGGGTTGATTCGTAAAACTTGGAGTCTGTCAAAAGGCCACAGTCACACAAGTCTGCAAGTTCCTGGAGGTCGTAGAAAAAAAGACCTTGGCCAAGTCACTTCACCCCTCTGAGTCTCCATTTACCCACTTTCAAAATTTGAAAGAACTCTTACCCCCACTAACCTCATTGTGAGGATCAAGTGGAAGAAATACATGTAAAGCATTCTGTAGATGTTAAAGCACTATATAAGTACAAGATACCAATTCAATTCACGACAATAGGCATATGTTAGGTTACTCTTCATATTTTCCCAACATAATCCTGGTAAAAATTAAGTCAAAGGTCAAATGTGAGCCATGAGTCAGTCACAAGTGCCTCTAAATAATGAAAGAGAATAAGAAAATTAAGTATCTATACCAAGTATAGGAGTTAATTACATATTTTACTAGATTTCAAATTCTTTCAGGGCAGGAAATATGTCTTATTCACCTTGAATCTCTTGGAATAAAAGAATAAATGTTTGTTGAATTAAATTTCCAAAAATATCCATTCACCTCTTTTAATCACAAAAGATTTTATTAGAGGAGATAGAATTTAGGACCACAGGAGAGAAACAGTCTGGTGAAAACGACTAGAAAGTTCACAGGAGACAAGAGGTAGTGTGGCTAAGTGGAAAGAGCTTTGGCTCTGGGGTCAAAGAAATTGCATCTAATTCCAAGCTCTGCAACTTTCCAGGCGAGCAACACTGTTTAATCCATTTACTTTCTTTGAACTTCAACTTCCTTATCTGTAAAATGGAAGGATTAGACTAGAAAGTCTGTGAAACCATCTAAATCATTGAGATGCTAATTCATGTAAATCCTATGATCCTAAATAATCAGATGCTAGGCTACTTCAAAAGCAGCTGGGTGGCACAGAGGATACAGCATTAAACCTGGATTTACAAAGACCCAAGTTCAAATGTGATGCAGACACTTCCTACCTATGTGACCCTGGGCAAGGTATTTCACCTCTGTTTGCCTCAATTTTCTCATTTGTAAAATGGGTGTGATATTAGCAACAACTTCCCAAGGCTATTGAGAAGATAATATTAGATAGTATGTCTAAATAAAGTGGACTAAATAGAAGGTTATAATGCCATGAAATAAAGAGAAGCATTAACACACATTCAAAATACTAAAAACAAAGAGAAGAATATCTAAGGTATCTCGTAGTAAAAACAACTTACCTGGAAAATTTATCAAAAAGAAATCATGTAAGAATCACTGAACTCAATGAAGGTCATGACCACCCCAAAAAGAGCCTATGCATCATTTTTTTCCCAAATTTTCTTCAATATCAAACATATCTCTACAGTTTTTATTGAGGAGGTTGACCACGTCCACGACCAAATCCACATCTAAATTGGAATTCTGTTGCTGACCCAGCCCCAGCCTTCGCCTTTTTGTCAGCAACAGGAGGAACAGCACTTCGTCTGTATGTGTCTGTCAGCTTCACCCCGAATAAGTCAGGCAGGTGGCTCACCCTCTAGACCTTTGGGCCTTGGCCTTCCTGTCTCCTGGCGACTTCTTTGAAGTGTGGCAGGCACAATCTCCGGGGGAAGGGGAAGGTAATCCCAGAGGTACCGAATGCCCTCATTGGTGAGGTACCAGTAGAAATGCCTCCATGCAAACTGCTCCTTAACATAGCCACAAGACGTTAGAGACTGCATGGCCTTAATGACATGAAGATTGGGCACATTCTCGTCTGCCAGCTCAGGGTGCTTTGGAATGTGAACATCCTTCTTGGTTACCATCACTCCCTCCTTAAAAAGGAGTTGTTAGATGGCAATTCGGTTCTTCTTGGGCATCAACATCTCGGCAGCCGCGGCAGTGGCTGCTCTAGACCGTAGCCTGGGATAGAAAGGCCTATGCATCATTTTTAAGAAATTATAAAACTACCCAGGTTTCTTAAAAACAAAGAGTAAAGTAAAAATAGAAAGAATCTACCAATTATCTCCTGAAAGAAATCCCAAAATGAAAACTCCCAGGATTATCAGAGTCAAAAACCAGAGCTTCCATGTTAAAGAAAAAATATAGCAAGCAACCAGAAAGAAAGAATTCAAGTACTGAGGAACCACAGTCAAGAGCTTCCAACTTCTGGTCTTGCAATAGTAACTTTGAAATGAAACAAAGGAAACAATAGAAAGATAGA
>CM053600.1:34731251-34750543 GCA_028646575.1 Pseudocheirus occidentalis
GGGGGAGGATGAGAGGAAGGGTAGGAGAAACTTTCACATAATTAGAGTATGCAAGTAGAAGATTATATAAACTAGGAAGCAAGGGTAAGAGGAGTGGGAGACATTTGAATCTCACTACCATTTGCACTGGTCAAAAGAGGGTAAAATACATATACATACACAGAGTTGGGTACAGAATTTCACTCACAGGAAACAGGAGGAAAGGGGGGAAAGGGAAAAAATGAAATAAGATGGAAAGTAGATTTAAAGAGGGACTATTTGGGGTAGCTAGGTGGTGCAGTAAATAGAGCACCAGCCCTGAAGTCAGGAGGACCTGATCTGGTCTCAGACACTTGACACACTTACTAGCCGTGTGACCTTGGGGAAGTCACTTAACCCCAATTGCCCTCCAAAAAAAAAAAGTAGAGGGATTAGTCTAACTAAGGTGGGTGAATCATGAGGAAGTTTAAAAGAAAAGAGAAGATAAAAACCTGTGATTGGGCTCTGGGTAAGCAGAGGGGCAGGGGAGCAGAAGCAGATTGCAATGAGCTTGGATGAGTCAAAGAATAAATCATAAAGACATTAAATAATTTCATTAAAGATAATGATACAAATGAGACAACATTTTTGTATAAGTTTTAGGGATGCAACAAAAGCACTGGCCATATGGGGAATGTTATCACTAAACAATTTAATCAGTGAAAGAAACTTTAAAAAACCTTAAACTTAAAAAAAAATTTTTAACAGAAAACAACAAATGTAAAAATGCTAAAAACATCAAAATGGAATTCTGAAAATTAAAGAGGAAATTAACAAAAAGGAAAGCAAAAACAAATACTGAATTAGTAAATTTAAAAGTTAACTAGATAGACCCTTAGCTAATTTGATATTTTAAAAACAAAGAAAAGCAAATTACAAATATCAAATGAAAAAGATAAATTTACAACCAATAAAACAGAAATTCTTTTTTTTAATTCTCACAAAATCATACGCCCATGAAACTGACAGTCTACATGAAAGAATAGCTATAAAAATAAAAATGTACAAACTAACAGAATAGTAGAGAAGTTAAATGCTCAATCTCAGAACAACTGAAGGGTGGGAAAGAAAAGGTATGGTATGGTGAAGAAAGTATGGAGAGGCAAGAGTAGAAGCTGAAGAAAAATGAAGACAAAGTGAGCCTGGAACTTTGTTTTTAAATGGAAATTCTATCTTGTTGCTTTTATTCATATTCCCAAAACTTAGCGCAGTCCCAGGTATATAGTAAGAGCTTAATAAGTGCTTCAGATGGGGTGGCTAGGTGGCACTGTGAATAGAGCACTGGCCCTGGAATCAGGAGGACCTGAATTCAAATCCCACCTCAGACACTTAACTTACTAGCCATGTGTCCTTGAGCAAGTCACTTAACCCCAATTGTTGTGCCTTCCCCCCTCCAAAAAAGCAACAACAATAAAAGGGAAATATAAACAAATAAATATATGAATGAATGAATAAAAATGAATGAATGAATGAACACATACATACATACATATAGACAGACAGACAGACAGACATGTTTCAGGGCAGGGAGTTATCAGTTGTTGCTCTTCTTCTTCCCATGCCTCTTGGTGGATGATCTCTCGTCTAAGATTTTCAGTAGATCCAGTTTACAATTCTTGGGAGGACAAGAAGCTTCCTCCTCAGAGCATGCAGCTCTCTCTTCTTTAGAAAAGTACCTCAAATTTGCTTTTCAGCTCCAACTTGATCCACTGGCTTCCCAGCTGTTTCATCAAAAAGATACTCTATTTCTTAGCTCTGAGAATTTTCTCTGACTTTCTCCCATGCCTGAAATGCTCCCTCCTCAGCTCTGAATATTGACTCCTCTGAATTTCTTTGAACTCGCAATTAAAATTCCATCTTTTAATGGAAGTCTTCCCAAATCTCTCAATTCTAGTGCTTTCCCTATGTTAATTATTTCCCATTTATCCTATAAATAGCTTTCTTTGTACATATTCCTTTGCATGTTGTTTCCCCTTTTAGATTATAAGCTCTTTGAGGGTAGGGACTATCTTTTGCCTCTTTTTGTATCTCTATGGCTTAGCACAGTTCCTGGCATATGGTAGGCACTTAATAAATGTTGATTGATTGATTGTGCAGGGGTCCTTTTCCTTCTCTTTCTCCTCTGCTTAGCACTCTTCTATTCTTTAGCACAAGCACATAGGTCAAGCAAGTTTCCTTCCTTCACCTCAGGACTCTTTGTGTCCCTTGCTTCTCTTTCCTTTTGGAATCCTTTATCATACCTAATGATTGGGAATATGAAAAGGTCTTCTTCCATTCTCCTCATCTACTCCTCCAGGAAAAGACCAACTGACACTTCAAACAGGTATACCATTCATTTGACTGTGACAGAAATACAAATATCACGTGCTTGACTAAAATTACTATACAGTTTCCTTACTATATAAATGGTTGAGATTTTCACCCTTATTTCTTAAAACTACTTTTAAGTGTTTATACCTCAACCCCAAGTTCTAGTTAAAATGTTTTCTATCCATTTATAAATTTTTAAAAGTTAAAAGTTTTTAAATGCATTTAATCAATTTACCTAGCCAACTACTAAGCACAATGAATAGAGCTCTAGTCAGGAAGACTCATCTTTATGAGTTCAAACTTGACCTCAGATATTTACTAGCTGAGCAAGTCACTTAACCTTTTTTCCTCAGTTTCCTCATCTGTACAATGAGCTAGAAAAGGAAAGAGCAAATCACTCCAGTATCTTTGCCAAGAAAATCCCAAGTGGAGTAACAAAGAGTCAGACATGACTGAAAACTATTGGGAAAAAAATTTGTTCATTGTACCTTTTCTTTTCTTTCCATGCTTTGCCAGCTTCCTTCTCCTTACCTATCTATTGCCTATCTTTTCAAATTCCACCCCTCAGTCCTCCTTTATTGTCCCTTTTCCTTTTTATATCTTCCTCATTATACTTGATATTTCTTCTCTTATAATCTGGAAGAAGAATCTGAAATAGTATCTAGGCATGGAGTTTTTTTTCTTCAAATTTTCTTCAATTTCTCCCAAATTTTGCAAAATGTCTCTTCTTAAAATTCAACATCTAACCTACTTCACTAGTTTCAATTCCTGTGACCCATCTACATTATTCCCTTCTTATTATTCAGCTCAAAACCTCTCTTCTCTTGTTTCTTCTCCCACAACAGTGATCAAGAAAAGCACACTGGACTAGTAGCCAAATGACCTGGGCTCTCAGATTTCCTGATCTATAGAGTACAGATTACATTCTTGTCCTACCAACATCACAGAGTTGTGATGGTCAATGGGATAGTGTAAGTCATAAGATCATAGAGCCAGAGCTTACAGGAACCTTAGAGGACATTTACTGCAGACCCTGGTGAAAATGCTCTTAAAACTATCAAGCCTTACATAAATATAGGATAAAAATAGATATTCAGATATGGGCTAATAACAGTAATAACTCACATTATTTTATTATATTATTTTAAGACTTTCCAAACCCTTTCCTAACCATAAAACTATCAAGCTCTAGATAAATATAGGAGAAAAATAAATATACAGATTAAGGTTAATAATAATAATAATAACTCACTGTGTTTTAAGGTTTTCCAAGCCCTTTCCTAATCACAATCTTGTAAGGCAGGTAGTGAAAGTTTGATCAACTGAATTTTATGAATTAAGAAACTGAAATTTAGGGGGTGGCTAGGTGGCACAGTGAATAGGGCACTGGTCCTAGAGTCAGGAGGACCTGAGTTCAAATCCAGCCTCAGACACTTAACACAAAAACTAGCCGTATGACCTTGGGCAAGTCACTTAACCCCAATTGCCCTCTTTTTAAAAAAGGCAAAAAAAAAATCTAAAAAAAAAAAAGAAATTGAAACTTAAAAAGAGGGAATGACTTACCTAACATTATGCCAGGTCTCAGTGCTCTTCCTGCTTTGCTACAACATGCCACTGCTCTGTTTTGTTTGTATTTTTCTTTATGTAGCTTAAAATCATAGAACTTGAGAGCTAGCGGGTGACTTAGGAAATATATTAGAGATGATAGCTTAAAATAGAATTCTCTAACGTTTCCTATCAGGAATCAGTCCTAGAGATGGTGTGGAGGGTCTTACTTCTCTGACTGTAGAATTTGTATCTTGCCTTTTATGTAACAGGAAACTGCTGAAGGCTTTTGAGCAGAGTGACATGGTCATATACAGACAGAGGAAAGCAGAGGTGTAACATAGGACTACTGACTTGATACTCAGAGGTCTTGAGTTCAAATCCCATTACTGCCTTTTGCTATGTATGTAATTGGAGGAAGTCACTTGCCTGAGTCTCAGATTCTCAATCTGCAATATTATAGGATTGAAGCATTTGATCTTCAATATCCCTTTCAGCTTGAAGTACAGAATCCCAAGAATATTTTAGCATGATTAATTGGAGAGGGGAGAGTCTAGAAGCAAGGGGAAAAATGTGAAGGCTATTTGGAGGTATTCTAGAAAGAACACTGGCTTGAAATCAGGAAAGACTAAGGTTCCAGTCCCAGTTCTGACACTTACTGTGTAACTCTGGGCAAGTCATTTCACTTCTCTGAACCTCAGTATCCTCATCTTTAAAATGGGGGTGATGCCTAAAATATACTTTAGATCGCTAAAGGGAGAGTATATGGCAGATCCTAATTTATAAAAGACAGTTATTGTTATTGAATTTGTCTATGTAAGAAATTATAAAGATTAAAACTAGAGTAACAGTTGTGTGAATAGAAAGAACTTAGCCACTAACTGAATATTGCTAATAAACATACCAAATTTCTGAGCAGTGAGGTGATGCAGTGGATAGAGTAAAGTAAAAAGAGCCATCTTTCTGAGTCCAAAACAGGCCTCAGACTCTTACTAGATTTGTGACCTTTAAGTGGCAAATCACCTAACCCTGTTTGCCTCAGTTCCTCATCTGTAAAATGAGCTAGCAAAAGAAATGGCAAACCACTCCAGTGTCTTTACTGAGAAAATACTGACTCACAAAGGGCTGGATGTGACTGAAACAACTGAACAACAACAAATGCCAAATTTATTTAGAGCCCCCATTCTTTCCATTTAGGGAAGGGGTTTCAGGTTGGAGTTTGGTTTTTTTTTTTTGGCCTTTTGTTTTTTGTTTGTTTGCTTGTTTTACAATGGAAAATAAGACTCTTGGCGGGCTGAATCCTGCTAAATAAACAAGGTTAAACCCCATTAAACATAAAAGACACCAACATAGTAAAAAGAGAACCCCAGGATAATCATAGGTGCTTGATAGAGACAAGAGCATTTGTACCATGAATAGAGAATATACTTCAATGTTAGCTCTCAAGGTAATAGGAGAACGTCTTATATCAGGGCTCATCTATAAGTTAGTGGCAAAATACCAGACCTAAGCTTAATCTGAAAATAATTATTACTACTTGATCTGAGGTTATAAAAGAGTAAGAAGAGAAAAGAAGAAGAAGGAATGCAATAAGTCAATGTTATTGATTTACACTCTAAAAGAAATACCAGAACTATCATTTGGATGTCAAAATAGCTCCAGGAAGAGTACTGGCCATTTTGATCATTTGAAACCAAACACCTGCTTTCTTTGAGATGGAGCTTTCAGATATACAGCCTCCTAAAATACCATTGTGATATGCTAAGTGGGTCACATTTCTCTTTCTTATACCATGTTAAATTATATGCATCTTCAAAAAGAACAAGATGTTATCCTTCTTTGAATCTTCTACTCTTAAAAGTATGTTTTAACTAATGTTAATTCATAGCCCAAGGAAATTTGGGGAAAGGAAAGTTCCTTCAAATGGCAAGTAATAAGAGTAACTAAGAATTCACATCTTAAATGGCAAATGACATTATTTTGGTAATGGGAACAGATATGCACATAGCTATGGCTGATGTGTACTATTTAAAGTGTTTACTAGTAGACACTTCAGTTGTGGCATGGAGAGGAAAGAGACAAGAGTCCCAGCTCCATGCAGATGAGGACTGAGAGATAGAGGCAGAGAGGGGAGGGAGAGAGAAATATAGACCAGGGCTCCAACTAATTATTATTCAATATTTTATTCAATATTATTACTAATAATAATGCTTATGTACTTCACAAGTATATTGTGAGGATTTAGTGAATGCTTACAAATTATACAGAAGGAAGTAAAGTGATAAGTTATTGTGATTGTGCAAACAGAAATCCTTTGGAAGTTTTTATGATCATCGAATACTATTTTCATTCAACTCAAAAGCTTTTTCATAATCTCACTCTTCTGCTATTTTTCAATAATGATTGTCATTTTTAGATAGCTCTCATTGTCTCTATACTGACTGTTAATAGAGACACAGAGTAATATAGTGGAGAGAGTGCCAGTCTTGGATTCTAGATGCCAGGGGTTTAAATCTTGCCACTGATGCATGATACCTGTGTGACCATGGATGAGTCATTGAACCTTTTGCTGCCCCTTGACAGTTCTCTAAGACTTTAAGTTAACAACTAGATATTAATCTACATTAATAAAGGGAATTTCCATATGGGGAGCTTTCTACACTGATGAAGTAAGCCACAGGTTTAGACCAAGATGATGATGATGATGACGATGATGATGATGATGATGATGATGATGATGATGATGGCAAACAATAACAAGAAATTCATTTTTGTGTTAAATACCTAGACACTCTCCTCTAGCTATTGAAGAAATTTAAGTTAATCAGTGAGACTACAGAAAATCAAGAATCTCAGAACTAGAAGTGGCCTCAGAAGCTCTCTATTCCAACCCCCCCTTTTTTGCTTTTTTTTTTGGAGGGGGGAAGGCAGGGCAATTGGAGTTAAGTGACTTGTCCAAGGTCACACAACTAGCATGTATTAAGTGTCTAAGGCCAGATTTGAACTCCTGACTCCAAGGCCAGTGCTCTACTCACTGTGCCTCCTAGCTGCCCCCCAACCCCTTTTGGAGGAAGGAAACATTCTGCACCAACCCTGAGAAATGGTCATTGAGCTTCTGATTTAAATCTCCAGTAATTCAGAGTCCACCACTTTCTGAGACAGTCCAATTCTACTTTCAATGGCTAAAATTATTTTTCAAAACAGTTTTTCCTTATAATGATGTAAGAGTAGGATCCTAACCACCTCCACTTTACATTTAATACCTTAATTAGATAAAAACATCATTTGATTGAATCAATCACAATTTGAGTAGGATTAGTATATGTCTTTGAATAATAGATTAATCACTAAGTAACTTGTATTAAAGAAAAGAACTATCTGACACCCAGAGAGAAAGATACTGAGTTTCTAGATTCAAGAGATTGGAGTAAACATGGCATTTCTCATGCATCTTTGAGGAGCAAAGGGAACTGTGGCAGAGAAGAGACATCAAAGATACTCATTGTATATACGGATATCTCAGAGTACAGTATCGAGGATGAGGGAAATCCCAAGAAAGGATTAGTTCTTTCTCCAACTCCCCTCCCAAAGTCACCTCCCATCTACATATGATCTGATCTTTCACCACCCAAATGTTTATAATAAACTAAAATGCACCTCAACTAAAAATTCCAAAGATTAATAAGAGATAATTGTAAATGTAAAGTTAAGCAAAGAGTCCAGCCTCTGCCTAGGTGCTAAGTGTCCTCCCAAAGCCTCCAGTTAAAAGTTCCCAAGCCACCATCTCTTAATTTCTTACCAGTCTGAACTCCTTTAAACTGCACATCATCATGCCTCCCCTCAAGTTACCTTCTACTTTCTCTTCTTCCCTACTCCTCTCTATTTTTCAGCTTCCTTTTGTGTGTAGCACAGTACCTAGAATATAATGGGCACTAAATAAATATCTATTGACTGACTGATGGACAGACCTAGATTTAAATCCTGACTCTGATATTTATCATATGTGGCCTGAGACAAGTCATTTGACTTCTCTGGGCCTCAATTTCCTTATCTAAGATGAAAAGGTCAGACTAGATGGCCTAAATGAAGGATCCTATGATCTATGCCTTACCTAAGTGTAATAGGAGCTTCAAAGAACATTTGAACAGCTTTCATGACAAATTTTGGCTGAAATATATGCTGGATCAGCACTTAGCTCCTTTGAAATGATGAAGTCCCTGGACACTTCTGATTGGTCATCTCTGATTCAATGTTATAGAGTACTTTGGGGGAGATAAAAGAATCCCCTTATTGTCCAATTAGAAGGAAGAGCTGATGACTCAGAAGACTTTAAAAGGGAGTAACCCTTGCTCAGTCATCTCTTCTTTCCACATGCAGAGTATAGAAACAGCCTTCAGGTCTCTTCCAGTGAGGGATGGAAGAAGGGAAACTTATCTTTTCTTCATCCCAGCTCCCATGCAACCATGAGCACATGGCTGTTAGCATACATATTGTGCCACTGTAAGCCTGAGATTAGATCTCAGAGCCCTAGATGCCTATTGTGTTTTGTGCTCCTTTCCAATCATAGGTCTTGAAATGGATATGTCTAGGTTTGAAAGCAACCTTGTGAACTCTAGAAGTATGGAGGTAATATGTTCCCTGTTTGGAACCTGGTGGCAGTAGGATTTTCTACTTTAGAGTGGATATATCTATCATCCAAGGGATTCAACCCCTGTGCTACATGGTGATAAGACATGAACTTTGAGGGAGACAGTGTTGAACCAAGGTGAAATGTTATAATGCATATTCAGCAGTCCCACACCCTATTTTATGTTACAATTTTAAAATCCCAATCTCCCAGAAGAGTATAATAGCAGTTAGTAGGGCAACTTGAGTTTCTGTCAATGTACTCTGAGTATTACCTTATTTCTAAATTGTTGAATAAGTGTAATAAAGTGTAAAGTGTAAATAAGCATAAAAGTGATGAGAAGTTTTTGTGTTTAGGACATAAGTATCTGTCCCATACATGATTAATATTGCATTTTGAATAACTTTTTATTTTCCTACACACTTTGGGGAAATCCCAGACATGAGCCAAAACTTGATTTTAAGCAATTTTCCTTCAAGTGCTGGGGTTGAGAACATGAGTTTAAGTGTGTAAGAAAATGATTCTGAAACTTCTTATAGGTGGTTAGTCTCTTACAGGACTAAGACAAGTCTGATGTTGTGTTGGAGTTTCAGTATTGAGAAAGGGGGGTGGGGGGTGGAGAGAATCCAGTGTTCCACCTCCTGGGCTAAGAAATAGTTAACTCTTTTTAGAAGTAATTGTTTAAAGTGTTGAACAGAACAGGACCAAGGACAGATCCCTGGGGTGGATATATTTGAATTGATCTATCAATGACAGCTCTTTTGGACTAGATATTCAATGAGTTCTAAATACATCTAATTTTATTATTATCTACTCAATATCTCTACATTCTGTCCATAAGGGAAGCACGATTACTAAAATCCAAATATACTGTTTCTAGGGCAGTCACTTGATCTGATAACACTGTCAATCTGGCATTTTTTGGTCTTGATGAATCCATGGTGGCTTTTAGTGATAACTTTTTTTCCTTTTCTAAATGCTCACAAACCATCTTTAAAATATATATATATATATATATATATATACCAGTTATGGGATATTTCTTCCTTTCTCCTTTTTTTTCACATTTGGCTAACCGGAGAGAGTAAACCATTTCCATCCTAGGGTGTATGAATTGTGAGATAGCTGAATTGATAACTTGGGGGGGTGAGGTGGAATGTAGTAAAAAAAAAAGGCAGAGAGGAAAAGGGCATGTGCAGAAATAATGCTACAAGAAATGAAATTTAGTAAACCTATTTTCCTTTATCTTCCACCCAGAAAATAGCTTCAAATTATTGGATGATTCCATAAACATTTATCCTAGCCGAATTCAGAAACTAAAGATTTAGTGGCCCTACTATGAAATCAAGATGGAAGGCAAGAAGAAGAGAAGGAAGAAAAAGGAAATGTCCTTCACTTCCAATTTGAGTATATCAAAGCAGCTGGTCAAGATAAAACTTCCAATAGATACCTCATACTTGGTAGCTTAAGTATTTTTATGACTCTGGGACTCATAGTTGGCCAGTTTATGATTTATTTTAGATCCTTCTTTTTAATAAAATTTACTACAGTAATGTTATAAACCTTCCACAAAATAACATCCTGCTTTCAAGTGGAAAGTGAGCCTATAAATACTTTAGAAAGACTATGCAGATGTACCTGAGGGACTTTGGGGACCATGATCCAAGAAAGTAAGAAAATCTCCAAAGTGTTTATGGGCCTATTATGCCTCTAACAAATGGCTTATAAATACATTATAGAATTTTATTAGGATTTTAAGTTAAGTTAATAGACTCCACTCTCTTTCCCTTTTTGAAAAAGACATTTTCCCATCTCCTATCCTGCCTCTCCTACTTTTTCAGTACTCTACAAATATAGTTTGCTAAACCTGGTAATTCAGCCACATGGAGAATAGAGTATGCTCTGTTGACATCATTGTTTCACTTATCTTAGTTTTCAATGCCCTTTTTTTTTGCTCCATCCTCCTAAGACTGAAGATAATCCCTGATGGAGAAAAGAGGAGTAAAATAAGTTAAGTAGTTCTTCCTTCTGTCATAAACTATCCATCCTGAACACCATAATCCCTTCTTTGATCTTTCTCTTGCCCATAAAAAAGTTTTAAAAGCCCTTTTTCTGTCATTCTTAGCATTCATAATTGGCTTCTGACTATTCTGAACTTTAAGATTTATATTCTTACATAGAACTTACATTCTTTACAGAGGATTGTGTCTGTTTTTTATATTCGTCTTCAGTTACCTATCCTTGTTTCATCTTCTATTTATGATACAAATTGATCAAAGAGTTAATGGTTGCATTTATATTAATCTATTGAAAAACACCTAACTTTTCTTCTTGTTGCAAACATTTGTGTTTGTGCTTTTAGAATTTCTTTTTTTTTTGAGACAATTGAGGTTAAATGACTTGCTTGGGGTCACACAACTGGCATCTGTGGTTGGACTTTAACTCAGGTTCTCTTGACTCCAGGGTTGCTGCTCTATTCACTGTGCCACCTAGCTTCCCAGTGCGTTTAGAATTTCAACCTCAAAAAAATTCCATCTCTCGAGTAGATTTCCAAAGTAAAATTTCAGGACTTAAGATCCTCCCTGTTCTTTCTCTGAAACATGAAATTCTTTCTCCAAGTCTATAATGTATGTCAGACTATGTTGCCTTTTTTTCTCTGTCATGAATTCTAAGATAGAGTGGTTACTGCTTCCCAAAGTTCCCATGATTTCAGTTATACAAGTCTTTATTCGTCCAGAACAGCAATCCTCATTTCCTCAATCTTTTGATAAATGAAATTGTTGCTCCCAAACCTTTCCTATATCATGGCCTTCCAAGATCAAGAATAACAAAGAAGTCCAAATTTACCTACACACTTCTTTCAGTCCACAGAGCTCCATGTACGAGCCATGGGGAATACATTTGCTATGCAACATAGCTTGAATTCCAGTTTTTCCTAGGAAAATAGGACTTCATATTCAATAAGATACACTCCACTTTTCCCATCAAATTGATGCTTGTAGTCATACCTTTTCCCTACACTTTTACTCAAATGTCACCTGAAATATCAGTCCTAGATATCCCACCTTCTATTATTGTCCCTTATTACAAAATCATTGGCAGTGAAGGTAGAGATGGGTTCCCCTGTCACTTTCCCCATTAAAGCATTTAACTTACCAATTCTGGTAACATGGAGAAGCTAGGATGGGAAGGGGTACTGCTTTCAGCCATGTATGACTCATGCTGATGATACTGTTGTTGACTGTTAATCCTGAAGGAATGATGACTGAGTGAGCCCATTTAAAAAAAACAAATCTCTGCCTTGAGACAAGCATGATAGGTGACAACATGTGATTCCAATGAGAGGTGAGGATGGTCCTTCTGTACCCCAATTCCATTTCAGTTCCTCTTATGGTATGTGGCCTCAAGTAGTAAGACTTGTAGAAGGATATTTTCTGGCTGCTTTAACTCAATTTTTTTGTATGTAGATAATACTATGAGTTTCAAAATGTCTGCAGCAGTGACAGGGTTCCATTTGCAGCAGGAGAATCAAGGGAAGAGTGAACAACAAAATGAGAGAAGCCACAAGAAAGAAAACTATCCAGCTTGGCCATTTCACAGGCAAGTTGGTGCCAAGAGTCAACAAGACAATGCCAAACAAAGTAAAATGTAAAATGGCTAATTATAAACTTTTCAAGCTGTTCTATGTTTTGATCAGGCTTAAATGCCAGCCTTCCAGCAGATTGTAACTGTAGTTTTAAGCTATTGAATCATGCTTAAATCATTCTTTTAATTCATGTCATGATTCTTCCAGGTACATTTTTTTGTGTGTGGGAACAAGCCACAAGTGTCTCTGATCTAATTTATATGTTCTGAATATTCACATCATTTCATGGGGAAACTCTAAATTAATATTAGAAAAGTTGTCTCCTGGAAGCCAGGACAGAGCTTTGTTAAGCCTAAGAATAAGAGAATGGAGAAGTTCCCCAAATTAGAAGTCAGACTCCCGTAAAAATATGCCTGGAAGTCCCAGCCAAACAGTGCCTCTATACTTAGATAATAACAACAACCCTATGGTGTTTGCATACTGCTTTCTAAGCAGTGACAAAAGCTTATGAATGCTTTGGTTACCTAAACATGGTCTCTTCTGCTTTAGAATTCCTATGACTTGAGAACACTAAAATAATGAACATGAAGAGAGTTAATTGACTCCCAGTTATGATGGTGACTTAGAGGAACCAAACTCTACCACATACACCACAGAAAATGTCTGAACAGGATTCCAGATTGATTAATGATAAAGAAAAACTAACAGAAACAGAAGGAAACTCCTTCATCAACTCCAAGTCCAGAACCACACACACACACACACACACACACACACACACTGCCAGAGGGAATTTCAAAGATTTTCAAGAAAGAATAGGTAGGATCCTATGACCCAAAATTCTACATGGGAAATCACCCCAAGAAAGATGGAATCTTTTGAGGTTAAAACTTTAAAGACATGGGGCGGCTAGGTGGCGCAGTGAATAGAGCACCGGCCCTGGAGTCAGGAGTACCTGAGTTCAAACCCAGCCTCAGACACTTAACACACACACACACACAAAAACTAGCTGTGTGACCTTGGGCAAGTCACTTAACCCCAACTGCCCTCCAAAAAAAAAAAAGCAAAAAAAAAACTTTAAAGACATAAGCATAAATGTTTACAATGAGGGGGAAAGTGGGAACTTTCTCAAGAGGCTAATATGAATGCATCTACTAACTCATTTACAAATTTAGATTGTAAAGTCCTATATAGAAAACAGATGCAAGATAGGTAACTGAAGAAAGAAAATAAGAGAACTGTATAATCATGTTACAGGAGTATCACTTATTCAAAATAAACTGAGTTAGATAATAAAAGCTAATAACAGCAGAAAGGAACTCTTTTAAGTTTCTTATAAACAAGAAGAAGCTCAAAGAAAAGATGCTTTCTGAACAAGGATGCTCCATGGGGATTGTGAGTCAGTACGAATTCCAGTAATCAGAGTTTAAAACTAGATACCTATTTTGATCTCCCTAAATAGAATCAGGGGACAAAGCTAATCCCCACTGGCCAATACACTGGGCCAGCAGATCAGTACATGAACTTCTCACAGCACTGTAGGCTGATGTTGAAGAAAGGATCGATTAACCCATTAAATGCCTTGGGAGGGAAGGGCCTTAAAGAAGGCCTGATGTCAAAGCTCAACTGTGACTCATCAGAGCCATAGCAGGAGGTGCAATCACATTCACTTCATGATAAAGGATTATATAAAAAGTAGGATACAAGGTGAGACCAGCACCTAAAAAATGCCACCAGGAAACTGAGACAGAAGCCAGGCAAATAATGAGGCCAAGCGGCAGTAATCTCATCCCAAACTATAGCCTCAGTTGAGTCTAGACTACAGAAGGATGAGGACCAAGCCTACATATGCCATCAACTGAGGAGGAAGAGCCTGGTGTTGGTACAAGGTGGATGCATTCGTATTAGTAACTGAAAACAGAAATATGAGTCAATAAATGACAAATACTAAAAAGTACAAAAAAAGAAATTATATGAGGTCCAATAAGTAATTGTACTTTATAACAAATAGAAGTGAAGTCATGGGGGAAAAGGGGGTGGGTAATGACTCAGCTACAATAAATATAAGTGACTAGAAAACATGAAACTAGAAATTTTTAAATGAAATTAGAGTTTTGAAGAAAAAAAAATTAGAAAGAGAATAAGTAGCCTAGAATAGTATGAGGAAAAACTTATCCAAGAAGTAAACTTCCTGAAAAACAGAATAGTGCAATTAAAACTTAATGATTTCATGAGTCAACAAAAAATATTAGAACAAAGTTTTAAAAATGAAAGAAAAAGTAAAGTATCTACAAGCAAAACAATTGATCTAGAAAATATGTTAAGAGGAGATAATTTAAAAGTCATTAGACACCCTGAAAACCCTGATTTAAAAAAAAAACCTTGAAACCACAAAACAAAATTGCCAGACCTATGCAAAACCAGAAGTCAAAGTGAAATTTTTTGAAAATCTGCCATTTTGTAAAAGAAAACCCAATTTTAAAAGACCAAATAATATTACCACCAAAATTCAGAACTTCCAAGAATCAAGTAAGATTATTCTGCAACTCCCATAAAGAAGTCTT
The DNA here is from genome assembly GCA_028646575.1 of Pseudocheirus occidentalis. Classification (NCBI taxonomy): domain Eukaryota; kingdom Metazoa; phylum Chordata; class Mammalia; order Diprotodontia; family Pseudocheiridae; genus Pseudocheirus; species Pseudocheirus occidentalis. The sequence goes on from CM053600.1 coordinate 34,745,902, forward strand.
GGTATTTTATATTCTAAGAGATTAAAGATAAAGGCTCAAAACCAAAAATAACTTAAGCTGAAAAATTGAATACAGTCTTATTAGGGAAAAAAATGCCTTTCTTCTATCATAATAAAGGCCTATGAAGCACCCCTGATAAATAGCCGAGAACTGAGTAGAAACTTTGAAATGCAAATACAGGAAGCAGGAAAAATATAAAAAGGTAAATACATTTAAGCAACTGGGAAAGGCTAAAGACTGATAAAGTACTTGCAGAAGAAACTATTGTCCTTTGGAAGGTATAGTTTTCATCCAATTTATTGACTTTAAGAAAAGAAAGGAAAGGGGAAAAGAAACCATTAGAGAAGGAACAAGGAAGAAGGGGGAGAAATTTATTGGGTTACACAAGAAGAATATGCAAACATAAATGGGTGGCAGAATGGGTATGTCATGATCCTCTAATTTAAACTAGATAAATTAGTGTTAAAGGCAGGTTAGACATATAAAGCACAAAAACCTCTGGAGCTGTAATCAAGCACAACTCTAAGTAATACTGAATGAAGTTTAGGATCTGACCAGTGGATCATACTTTCAAGGCATTCAATTATCTAACTCTTTGCAGTTTTCTAAGTTATTCATACTGAGTATCATATTCATCTTAGTTCTGCGATGGATATATATGCCACTAGTTTTGGCTAAAATGAGATGCCAAGGCATTCCTTGGGTTCTACACAAAACAAGTAGGACAAAGCAGTCTGATGGAAATTACTGGTAAGCTGCTTAAGTGAATGACATCTCTTATGTATTCGGGGGGGGGGGGTGTTAGGAGGCAAAAATCTAACCCTATTCCAACTAATGAAACCGCAAAAATGAGAGCTGCTTCTGGATGGCACTTCACTGTCATTTTATAAAGGTCTGCCTTCAAGTGAAACTACTATTTTGTCTCCCAATTTTTCTCCAAGAGTTGAATAATTCTTAATATCATCTAAGCCATTTACTTGCCACTCATCATGTTTAATACCTGTAAATATCTTTTTAATGGCATCTTTAGAACACACCTAAATCATCTTGCTCTTTAAAGGCGCATATGCAAAATAACAAAATATAAATAGTGGTCCTACTTCCTTAGACTCCATTTCTTACATGTGGAATCATACAAAGCATATCGACAATCATTCAGAGGTAGCAACTTCACAAAAGATGTATAGTGGTGCTCTACACGATCACCAAAGTCACCCACCAAGATCTGCTTCACTTCTTCTACAATTATGTGGTTTTTGTCTTCACTTAAACAGAAGAGAATGACTTTTTTTTAAATCTCTTTTGTAGATTTTCTTACTTTTGTGTCATTAAAAATCTTGGATACTTCATCATTCATGAGTACTCCAAAAGCCGTGGTTCCCAGGACAGTAAAGGCTGCAAGGGTGAATCCTCTCTTAGCAGCACTGGGGAGAAGAGAAAGAAAGAAAGATATTCTTGTGTGATTTAACGGTTTTTACATAAAGGAGTATTGGATTTAATCAAAACACTTTTTGCATCTATTTAAATACTCATTTATTTTCAATGTTTGTTTTTAATTTGGCCTGTCATGTTTATCCAACTATATCTAGGTGAAATTTTAACATGTTGCTATGTCCTCTGCTAATATTTTATTCAATATTTTTGCAGAGATATTCATTTAAGATATAGAGCTATATCTCTTCTCTTTAGAGAGATAGATCTTTAATTTGCTTCCTCTGCAGTTTAGGTATCAGTTTTAGTATCTGCTTCATAGAAAATAATTGGTAGGTTCCCTTCTTTCCTTATTTTTGAAAAAATATAATATTTAAACTATTTGTTCTATCAAATACTAAATGTTTGGTATAATTTGCTTGGAGATGTTTTTGCTATTGGGATTTTTTTTTCTATAGGAGTTCCATTATTCAATTTCTCTTTCAGATACTGTTATTTAAGTTCTTTATGTCTTGTTGTTATTTAAATGTTCTATTAATCCAGGTTTTTATATTTATGAATATTAATTTGTCATCAGTGTTGTTGGTATATAACATCTTTAAAAACTACTTTCTAATAACTTGTTTTATTTCCTTTTTTAAATTGATTTGTTTATTTACTTTTTGTTTACAAGATTCAGTTCCATAATCCCTTGAGTTTCAAATTTTCTCCCCTCCCTCTCCCCACCCCAAGGCAGTATGCAATCAAGTATAGGATCAGCAAATACTTTCACATTGGACATTAGTCTGGTTGTATAAAAGGGTTGTAAACAATGGAGTGAATAATGGGAAAAAAGAAAGAGAACCAAACATGAAAAAGAATGATAGCATGTAGATTGCTTCAGTCTCCATTTAAACTCTGGTCTTTCTAGATCTTTCTCTGAATGTAGATATCTTCTTCCATCCTGAGACTTGTAGAGTTGTATTATAACTGTGTGTTTGCTGAGAAGAGTCCAGTTTATCAAAGTTGGTTATCACACACACGATGTGTCTGTGATTATGTTCAAATTTTTCCTAGTTCTGTTCTCCTCACTTAGCATCAGTTTGTATAAGCCTCTCCAGGTGAATATGAAGACTGTCTCCTCCCCATTTCTTATAGCACAATAGTTTTCCATATACCACAATTTGTTTAGCCATTCCCCAAATGATGGACATCCCCTTAATTTCCAGGGGTTTTGCCACCACAAACAGAGCTGCAATAAATATTTTTGTACATATGGGTCTTCCTCCCACTTCTATAATCTCTTTGGGATACAACCCCAAAAGTAGTATTACTGGGTCAAAGGGTATGCAATTATTTATAGCCCTTTGAGCATAGTTCCAGATTGCTCTCCAGAATAGTCGTATCAGTTCACAGCTCCACCGACAATGCATTACTGTTCGAATTTTTCCACATCCTCTCCAACATTTGTCATTTTCATGTTTTGTCATTTTAGCCAATCTGACTGGTGAGATGTCATACCTCAAAGTTGTTTTGATTTGCATTTCTAAAATCAATAGTGATTTCAAACACATTTTCATATGTTTATACATATCTTTAATTTCTACTTCTGAAAATTGCCTGTTCATATCCTTTGCCCATCTATCAATTGGGGAATGACTTGTATTCTTATAGATTTTACTTAATTCACTGTATATTTATTTCATTTTTAATTGATTTCTTTCTCATTATATGATATTGGTAATGTGGTTTTCCTCTCCTTTTTTTTCAAATTATCTAAAGTTTAATCAAGGTAAAGTCACACACAAAAAATAAAAAATAAAAAGACATAATCAGAACTTATCATGAACAGAAATAAGGCAGCAAATCTAATGACAAAAAAAAATAGTTCCGTTCCAAAATATGGAATGTTCAAACCCATAAAGGACCAAAAAGATCTTGGATAATATAGTCTCAGAAAAGAAAAGAGAACTAAGGAAAGGGACAATCTCCTGGTCCTGATGGATTCAGGAAATTCTGTTCAGTTATGAAGAACATTTAATATTAAATAGTACAGGGATGGAGCCAAGATGGTGGCATAGAAGCAACAAGGTTCCACAGCTACCACATAGCCACCTCAACTACCCATAAAATATGACTCTAAACAAATTTAAGGGCTCCAGAACTCACAACGGAAAAACACATCTCCTGTTAAAGGCAGCTTGGCAGGAAGGATTCATCACAGTGTGCTGGGAACTGAAACCAGCTCAGCCTGAAACCGCAGCTTGGCCCCGGAGCAGCCAGGATGAGCCACACCTGGAGCCTTAAGGAGAGTGGATCAGCAGCAACTGTGGTGGTTTCCAGAATTATCAAGCCATAAGAAACAAGGACTAAGCAAAAGGTCAGTGGAACTCAGCTAAATTTGGGTCCAGCCAAACTACCTCCAGGGCAAGGAAGGGACAGAAGCAATGGTCCTGCAGCCGTCTCCATGTGGCTGCTTCAGAGCTCCTGGCCTGCAGACTGTAAGGGGGCCAAGCAATCATTCAGAGGCTAAGTGCTCTTGTGTTGGGTGGCCTGGATCTGGATCGTGGTCTTGGGTGGTAGTCCTGGGGTGTGTTTTCAGTGAGTCAAAGCTGGTAGGGGCTGCAGCAGCCTCCCAATAACTCTGGCAGCTACAAAAACCCCAGCAATTTGGGACAGAGCTTTCCCCTTTGGAAGCAGAGTACCACAGAGCTAAAAAATCAAGTAATTCACTGGAAACATGAGCAAGCAAAGGAAGCAAAGTAAGAACAGCAATTGAACTCTAGAATCCTTTTTTGGGAACAAAAAGGATCAAAGCATGGAACAAGAGGAAGACAACAAAGGTCAGAACTCCCACACCAAAAGCTTCCAAGAAACATGAAGACTACCTACATGCCATATATGAGCTTAAGAAGGATTTTGAAAACAAAATAAGAGAAGTGGAGGAAAAATTGGGAAGAGAAATTAGAATGATGCAAGAAAATCATGAAAAGAGAGTCAACAACCTGACTGAAGAGAATAACACCCTAAAAAACAGATGAACTCAAATGGAAAAAGAGGCCCAAAAAGCCAATGAGGAAAAGAATGCCTTAAAAAGTTGAATTTGCCAGATGGAAAAAGAATCTCAAAAGCTTTCTGAAAAGAATAATTACTTCAGAATTAAGAGTGGAGCAAATGGAGGCAAATGACTTCATGAGAAATCAAGATACTATTAAACAGATACAAAAAAATG
>CM053600.1:34751043-34789115 GCA_028646575.1 Pseudocheirus occidentalis
TACTGAAGTGTGTGCTTCCAGCATCCCTCCCCCAGACCCCTGCCCTCCCCTCCGTCATCCCCCCTCTCATCTCCATGCCCCCTATTCTCCTGTGTGGCAGGATGCCCAGTTTAGAGTTTATGCCATTTCTTCCCTAAGCGCTTTCATGAGTTCTGTTTCAAGAAAACATATCTGTTCATATTTGTTCACTTAATTATTTAACCAGAACAAGTCTGTTAAGAATTTGTGTGTTCCTTTATAGATTGCAATGACTTTTTTAAAATTAATTTTTCAGTAAGCAAACATCTTTTTCTTTCCTTGCCCGCACCATTTGAAATAATAAACAAGGGGAAAAAAAAAAAACCTCTTGTCGAGAAAAAGAAACTCTTCTTAAGTTTTGCTTGCATAGTCAAGCAAAACAAATTTCCCTGTTGTCCACATCCAAAATGATTTGTTTCATTCTGAATCAAGTATCCATCACCTCTCTGAAAGGAATTAGGAAACAGAGATCATTGCCACTCCTTTGGAACCATGAATATTCATTGCATTAATGAGAGCCTTTATATTGTTGTTATTATTGTGACCAAACAAGTGACAGAGATCATAATAGAATTTAAAATGAATAATTTTGAGTACATAAAATTGAAAAGCTTTTGTACAAAAAAACCCCCAATGCTGTTAAAATTAGAAGGGAAATGACTTAGTTGACTTTGGAAAAAATCTTTACAGCAAGTTTCTGTGACAGATGTCCTCCATATATTACAATACTTTGCACACACACATGCACATGCATATATGGAGTTAGTATTCGCTAAAGCTCAATAGATAGGCCGAAAGTCCTATAATTATAGATGAATCTTAGAATATTAACAGTACTTATTGGTGTTTTTGGCTAAGATTTTCCAATAGTTATTGATTATTGAGAAGTATTATGATGTCAACTTTAGTGCTAAATCCTTTTCAGGGACTGAAATTGACATCCATCTCATTCAATAGAAAAAATAGACATAAAATTGTTTTATTTGTGAGAAATTATTTTATTTTGAGGAAAAATGATAATGTGTGTGTTTATTATTGATGATTAATTATACAATTAATATATTTAATGTTGCATTTTTCCTTTTGGAAGGGTTTAAATAAAAATGGTTGCATTTTTTTCTCACTTCACATTGTGAATGAATTTCTTTTCTGTGACGTTTAATAATCAGCTTCTTTTTGTGCATTTTTCTCTCTGACACATATCATTTTATATCCATTTGCCATGGAAAAACCAGTCAAGACTACTATGGAAAATGTTTCAAGATCTTCATCTCATGTACAGTTTGTGTTATTAGAATGATTAATGTAGCCTGGGCATGCCCAGTCACTTGTAGGGGGTATCTCTGAATGCTGTGGCATCTAATGTGGCACTAGTACCTTTTTTCTCTCTCTTTTGGGGCTGATTCATTCATGTTAACTTACTCTCATACCATAAGTTCTAGGAGATTTTCCCTAAGTAGGGAGATTGGCTATACACATGGCCATGTGCTTATGATTCAGACTCTTTCTCTCAGAGTTCTACAGGTAATTCTGGTTTGGAAGGGTCAGGTTTATACTCATATAACATATCTCTAATTCCTGAGCATACACTGGTATTTTCCCCATTTACACAAAAGCAATTATCTCATCAACATTAATTTTTAAACATAAATCATTTACTTATTGATGAAGTAAAAAAAAGGCAAGCAAAGAAGTGTTTATAATAAGAGACAAGAGCAAGCATAATCAAAGTACAATAGTACACTCATAAACTTGTGCCACACTCTCTCAGCAGTACATACAATGCACAGTGGGCACACACAACAACTCAGCAGGGAGACATTATAAGAAAGCAATGTAATTTCTGAAGCAATTCAGGACCTTATTTTAATTTTCAAAGTTAGAGCTTTTGTTAAGTTCTTTCATGGAAATAATAATTTTTCCTCCAAGTTCCATCATCTTCTGGTTTCTTATTATCCCACAGACACTTTACTGTGGTAATTGAGCAATTCGTTCTCATTCACTAGTAAAGGATTGGTTTTTTTGTATTTATTTTAGGCACATCAACTAGATCATGCAATCCATTACCTTCGTCTCAAGTTCCTAATAGACAACAAGATTCACTATTATGTTCCGAAGCAAGAAGAGGACATATATGAACTGGTAATTTTGGGAATAGTTTTCAGATTCTGTGGTTTGGGAATGATGTTGTTCTTAAAAGTTGCCTAGTCAGGACCCTGAAGTGTGTGTGGTGATTGGTATTGCCATTACTGTCATATTAGTTCTTCTCTGCTGAAATGCCAGCTTTCAGTTCTGCAAAGGGGAAAGAGTGAGAAAATGAACAATAAGGAAATGTAAGGAAGAAGGACTAAAATTACCGAAGGTCTGAGGAGGAAGAAAAACCAGTTAAAAATCTTGAACACAAGCAGATAAATCAACAGGAAAGATTACTAGCAGAAGGGAAGATCGCCTCCAAAACATCTAAACTAGTTCAAACATCTCTGGATAAATATTGCAGGACAAAGGAAAATGAAGCAACACCTGATGAGGCAGAGGACTCCTTGGATTCCCAACAGAGCATTGGATCACAGCAGGATGTACCCAAATGGTTCAAGAGAGAAATAAGAATTACGAAGGCAGAATTTATGACTTACACAGCAGAAATAATTGTCAGAAAAGAAAAACTTGAATCCACAGTGGTGAGTTTCTCCCTAGAAACAAAAGAGAACAACAGATTGAGAATACAAACTGAAGAACAATTGAGAAAAAGAGAAACTATAGCATTAAAAGAAAATTTGATCTCTATACAAGCAAAATGTATTGATCTTGAAGACATGAGATGTAGCAACAATTTAAGAATCATAGGTCTACCAGAAGAGCATGACAGGTCAAAAAATATGAAAACCATATTGCAAAAAATAATAAAAGAAAGCTTCCCAGAACTTCTGAACACAGAAAACAAAGTGCCAATTTAGAGAATCCTTAAAACTTCTTAAAAAAACCTTATGCTGCAAAATTCAAAACAGCCATTGAAATTTAATCATTACAGTAATGAAATTTTGCAAGTGACTGAAGAAAGACCTTGAAATATAAAGGAAAGGAAATTCCAAAAAAAATTAACATTGTACACCCATGAGTAAGTACAGAAGGGAATGGAATAATGCATTCTTGACGAACTTACATGCAACCTAACATGAAATACCCTGCAAAACTGAGCCTAATTGTCTATCAAAAAGAGTGATATTCAATAAAAGAGAGGTATTTGAAGCATTCCTACCAAAAAAAAGTCAACAAATTATTTACAGTATCCCAAACAATAAAGACACAAGAAAGGGTAAATAAATGCAGCAACCAAGGAAGGCACCAATAATAAAACAAACTCCCTGAGGAAAAAGAGTGGAAAGCTAGAAAGACAAAAAAAAACAAACCATGAGTTGAAAAACAACAAAAATAATGCAACAATAGTATCATTAAGAGATTTCTTCTAAAATTATACAAAGAGAAAAGAATGAAAATGTATGTAACAAGTAGAAGTGATAATTGAGGAGCAAGACTGAAATATCATAGACTAAAACTCACAAAACCCTACCTCTACAGTATTCTTGGACTTTTTTTATTTTATGGGATTAAGCTATACAATGAGAGGGCATATTTAAAGGGGAGAAAAGAATATATAAAACCCCTTAATCAAATCAATTATAAATTATGAAGGGAAAAATAACTCTTAATAGTCTCACAGGCAGAAGAAGGGGATAGAAGAGAATAGATATGGTCAAAGAGAGGAACTGAAACAGTGAGAAAGACAGGTAAAAGTCTCAATTCATGAGGTATGAAGGGGTCCTACTGAAAAATACTTCCATATGGGTGCTAGGGAGAGAAATTTTCTATAGAGAGATGAGGAAATGCTTGTAAACTGCAGGGATTTGGTACTTCTAAATTCTGGTGGGGGTCGGGGGCCCTTGTGCATTGATGGGATAGCATCATACTTCAGAAGAAGGGGAACTTGACATCCAGAAGAGTGAGAGAGAATGGACCAAGAGAGAGAAGATTTCATGGTAAATGGAGGAAAATTATTATGAAGAAGGCAATGAGTAGTAGTGAATTGTATTGTCAGCTATATAATAATATTTCTACCATAAGGAAATAATTCTGTTTTCTCTGTCTCTCATAAGAGTTTATAATTCTAAGAGTGAGGCACAGCAGAAAAAGAGGAAAGGTATAAAATTTTAACTACAATAGCATAGGAACTTTGGATAAGGACATTCAAAACAGATACCTTAAAGTTTTGATTCCTTGAAGAACACAGATAATAAAGAAGAAAATAAGCATAAAAATTTAGAACAAATGGAAAAGGAAGAGAAATACTGAAGAGAATGAGGGAAAGAATCCTTTCTAGAAAATATGCAAAAAATGGGGGAAAAAACTGAGGAAAGAAGAAAGGAAATAAGCATTTATTAGTCACTTTCTATGTGCCAGGCACTGTTTAAGAGTTCAATAACTGATGAAAGGGAGAAGAAAAAAAGTAATGTTAAGTAAAACTCTAAAATTTGGGGAAAGTTTTACTTTAGGGCGGTGGTAGGCATGAAGGTGAGAGGAAGAGAGAGCCCATGGTAATAGGATTGTCTTAAGGTAGATTAAGCACACTCTTTAAGGAAGAACAACAAAATCCTGTTTCTCAAGAGAAAAAAATATCCTAATTAGAAACACATGGAGGAAAATACAAATCAAACTCACAACTTGAAATGTGAATGGATTAAACAATAAAATAAAGGATTGTGACAGATTAGATAAGAAAAGAAAACCCCTTTGTTACTTCTAAGAAACATGCCTAAAAAGCATTTAATGACACAGAATAAAAATGAGGGGCTTGAACCAAACTTATGATGCTGCATCAGATAATTTTTTAAAAATTGGAGTTGCAATCATTCTATTAGACAAAGGTAAAACAAAAGTTCGCAACACTGAAATAAACAAGCAAACTAAATAGGCTGAAAGAAACAACAGAGAACAAATCATTCTGATTATCAGCTTTTTACACTCAATGCTATAAGCAGCTAGATTCATTAAAGAAAAAATAACTGAAATACAAGAAGATATAAAAATACAATAATAGCAGAAGACTTTGATTTTCCTTCCTTGGTTTTGGACAAATATAATAGGTAAACAACAAAAAAAAAATTGCTAGAGAAACTAGATTTAAAAGACTCATGGTGTCTTCTAAATGGGACTGACAAAAAAATAGATTTTTTTCAGCACCACTTTTGAAAAAATTTACTGTGTGTCACAAAACCATTGCAAATAAATGTAGAAAGGCAAAAATAGTCACTTCATCATTTTTTGCTCATAACACAAAATAGTAATCAGATTAGGGAGTACAAACAAAAGACACAAAATTGGAAACAATGAAAACTCAAGTAATTTGGGAGTAAAAGAGCAAATCAAGGAAATAAATAAATATGTTAAAGAATAGATGATGAAAAAGCAAACCAAAATGTCTGGGATGCAGCTAACGGAGTTGTCAAGGGGAAAACTGTAGACCAAAATCATATTTTACCAAGACAAAAAAGGAGAAAATTAATGAACTGATTAGTCATTTAAACATTTTAAAAGGAAATCTACCCCCAAATAACTGGAAAAAAGAGATATAAAAAATTTAAAAAGAAACTGAAACTAGAAACCAGAAAAATTATAGAAATGATAAAACTGGTTAGAAATAATAAAAAAAAAATGGTTCTTTGAAAACACTAAGAGAATCAATAAACCTTTTAACTACCTTAATCAAAAATAGACCAGAATTTTCATATCAACAAAATATCAGTAATCATGGTGATATACCAAAAAACCTCAAAACCCCAAAGTAAAAAGAATTATCGGAGCACAGCAATGTGCTATCAAAACTCAGAACACAAAATAGAGGAATACCTTTAGAAACATAAAATAATTTTTAAAAACAAATTGGACCAAACAGAGATCTTAAATAATCCAGTCTAAGGAAAGAAAGCAACTCTTTGTAATTGCATGTACCAAATTGGGGGAAATGGATGAATTCACCAGAGAACTCTTTCAACATTTTAGAGAACAATTGATAGCAATAATATACAAATTATTTTCAAAAATGAGAAAGAGAGCACTCTATCAGATTCCTTTTTATGAAGCCAACATATTCTTAATACCAAAACCTGGGAAGGATAAAGGAAAGGAGAACTATAGAACAATATCATTAATGAATATCAACTCAAAAATTTTAAATAAAATTCTTTCAAACAGATTACAGAAATCTGTCATTCATTATGGCAAAGTTGGATATATAGTTCAGATGCAATAATTCAGTATGAATAAAACAATCAACTTAATTAAATCATCTCAAAAAATAAACACTCCAAACCACATAATTTTTTCAATACATGCTTTTGACAAAGTAAAACACTCAATTTATGCTAAAAATCACATAAGGTATAGGCATGCTGGAACTTTCTTTTACCATCATAAAAAGTATCTAAAACCTACACAAGAATGGGAATTCACTAGAAACTTTCCCAGTAAATGGAGGACTAAGGCAAAGATGCCTGTTGTTCCCACTATTATTTGATGTAGTTCTAGAAATACCCATAAGACAAGAGAAAGAAATTGAAGGCATAAAAATAGGAAAAGAGAAGATAGATCTATTCCTATTTTCTGATGACAAGATGGTTTGTACAGAAAAATCTTAGTGAATCAGCAACATTGCAAGTTACAAAATAAAACCACAGATAACAGCAAGATTTCTAATATAATAATAAAATCCAAGAAACAGCAATAGAAATGGCAATATCATTCAAATCACTACAAAACACATAAAATATTGGGTGGGGGTGTGTATCAGAATGCCAAAGTACATCAGATACTTGTATATAATTCAGTTAGGGATCTTTAAAAAAATTTAAATAGCTGAAGTACTTATTGTTGGACTATGCCACTAAAATAAAAGTATCAATACTAACAATTATGACTATCAAATAGGTATTTTACAAAACAAAATATTAACAAAATTCTTTGGAGAAATACAAAATTTCAAATATAAAGTAAAATTGTGTAAAGGGTAAGAATGAAGGGGGAAGATCTTCAAATCTCAAACTATGTTAGAGAGCATTAGTCATCAAAAAATCCTTTTGTTCTGCTTAAGAAATTGAGAGGAAAAGATTAGTAGAAGATAGTAAATAAAGGAGAAACAATGGAACTTGGTAACCCAGTGTTCGATAAACTGGAAAATAATTCAACAATAAATTTCATTATGCCTGTATGATAAACTGGTGGGAAAACTGGAAAGTAGTCTTAGGCTTAGACCAACAATTTATACCATATTCCATAATAAACTCAAAATGGATATGTGACCTTAACATTAAAGTCTTTGTCTGAAAAAAAAATTAAAAGTAGATCATATTTACAGATAGGAAATGTAATCTTAACTACTGAAACAATTTTAAAAGACAAAAAGAGGTTACATGAAACTGAAAAGCTGTATAAACAAAAATAACTAATATTTATGCATGTATCTGAGTATGTGCATATGTACATTATGAGAGGTACAAATAATGCCTGTGGTATACAAAAATCAGATTGTAGGATTCAGTGTCGGATGGAACTTAAATTATCAAGTCCCACTCTCTAATTTTACAGATGAGATACTGAGGCCCAGAAAGGTGATTTGCTCAAAGTCAAATTAAGTGAAATACTTGCCCAAGGTACAAAAGAAGTAGTAGAATAAAAATTTGATCTGAGGCTCTATGATTTTAAGTCAACTACTCTTGTCAGGGCCTGTAAAAGGACTCTATTTTCTCTCCCTCCTCACCACCCCTATACCCACTCCTTTGGGAAAAAGAAAAAGAAATAAATTCCTGTAATAAATACACATACATAATCAGCTGTAACAAATTGCCTCATTGACCATTTTCAGAAAACGTGTCTTACTCTGTACCTACCCCAAGTTCATCACCATTCTGTTAGGAGGTAGATTCCTTTTTTTATTATCAGTCCTTTGCAACTGTGGGTGGTCGTGTTGATGAGAATTTTTATAGCTTTTTAAGTTGTTTTTATAGTGTGATTATTCTACAGGATCTTCTCGTTTCATTCTTCATCAGTTTCTAAGAAGTCAAAACTTCCATTTTTTTAATATTATTGATTTTATAGTATAAATTGTTGTAGTTTTGTTCGCTGCTGATTGGTGCATACAAGTCTTGCCATATCTCTTTGAGATAATGTATTTCCTCATTTCTTACACTACAACAGTATTACATTGCAACCATATACCACAGTTTGCTCAGCTCTATGCCATTTGATGGGCATCCCCATTTTTTGCCACCACAAAAAGAGCTTCTATAAATATTTTTGTCTTTTTCTTTGTTTCTTTTAGAGTATAGACCTAGCAGGTGTATAGCTAGGTCAAAGGGCATACGTTGTCGGTTAGCTTTTTTGTTTGTAGTTCCAAATTTCTTTCCACAATGGTTGCACCATTCACACATCCATCAACAATATGCCATTGTGCCAGTTTTGTAACAATCCCTTCAATATTTATCATTTTCATTTTTTGTCATCTTTTCCAATCTGATGGATTGGAGGTCACGAATCTTCCTGTCAGTGGAAATAACAGTAAGGTCCACTGTGAATTCAAGAATCAACATAATAGCTGGTCTTTTAGCTACTGTATATATGCTTATGACTCTAAAAGTAATAAATTAAGACTCTTCAAATCCATTTTAATGTTGTTTACCTAATTTTCTTGCTTCATCTATTTTTTTTTTATGTACTCAGGTTCTGCCTTAACTGTTGATGCACAATCTTAACATTATTATTCTTTGTTATATAATTCTCTGTAGCCAGGGCAATACACCTTACAAATATACGTTCCCTTTTCTAGACTTGAGTACAACCACTGCCTGTTTTTTCCCTGGTAGGCAAAAGAAGTGATAAAAAAAAGTCTATATTCCTTGTCACCATACTTGAGAAAATTAAACCTTAATAACTTTTTCCTACTATTAGAATGTTTTTTTTTTTTGGCTGCTGAAAGTTTTTGTGTGCTGCCAGTTTTATACAGGTAGGTATTCTAGATACAGATTGAGATTAGGGAAAGAGGTATAGGCTGATAATATGAGTGATTTCTTATAACCCACATAAAGAGATTTGTCTAACGTGAGTTAAATTTAACATGAGTCACAATGTAAGCTTCTGTGATACAGAAAAATGAACATTTAAATGACAAAAGTTTACCTAAAATGCTGACTAGTCCCATTGCACTAGTAGTAATTGTTTTAATTCAAGGTCTATTTGTACTTTTCAGTTGTACCAAGAAATTGAAATATGCCCCAAAATCACACGGAATATCCAGATTGAGAAGTCCGATGCATCCAGTGATAATTACGGTAAGCTCCTTACGGTAATTCTTGAGGTGTTTTTTCTCTTGTGTTTCCAAGCCAAAGCAAATCTTCCATTAACAAACACTTATTTACAATCTAAAGGCCTATTTTGGCCCACATCTGACTTCTAAATAATTCAGGGGAGCAAAAGCCAAGAGGGGGGGAAATGCTTTTATTTATATCAACTGGAAATGACAGCAAATTTTCTCATTGAAATGCAAGAATGCATGGATTTCTTATTCCCAAAAAGAAGCATCTGTATACTGAGTACATGTCACTTATGGCATAGTTACGTACCTGAGCAATTAAGGCATCGTTATCTCTCTTCTCATTCCACCCCCATTTCCTCAAATCAGTGTCTCAATAGTCTGAAATATGCCACAGTTGAATACAAAATTGCAGTGCCATCGTTACCCCCTCTCCATAATGAATGTATGGAGATCCCACATAATCTCTTAAAGTCAGAAGGCCTGGGTTTATGTTTTGTTCTTACCACTCATGACCTTCAGTTTCTCCATCTGTGTATCACAGAGGTCTGAGGCATATGCAGACACCACCAGCTTTCTCAGGACTTTGTGCCAGTAGCTTACTGGATAATGTGATGATGTAAGAGAAGTTATCTTGGAGAAACTAACCCTGCAACCCCAGTATAAACCCAGCCTGGTCATACTGTGTAATCTCTTCATTGTGTTGCGACAGCCTTATTCCTCATATATTATTGAATATTTTTGCCTTGATAATTAATAGACCTAAGCTATACCGTTTACGTGTTTACAGGTTTTTCAATATCCTCCGTGGAAGAAGAAGGTGTTCAGAGGTTGTATGTGAATAATGTGAAAGAGACTGGTCTGGCATCAAAGAAAGGCAAGTACAAGGGCCAGACTGTCAAACTGTTCATTTTATTCTGTACGGTAAAAGATGTAAGGACAAAGATGCGCCTAAATGTTCCGTGTTATACGTAACATTCATTTGGTGTGAAGGAGAATAGCTTAGTGGGTTGAGTGCAGGGAACTCAGGCACTGCTGTGTGTTCTTGTGGGCCTTTACCTCTCTGGGCCACAGTTTTCCTCTCTGTGAAATGAGAATGTTGAACTTGGTGACCGTTAAGATTCCTTCCAGCTCTAAATCTAGAATCATGTAGTAGTCAGAAGTTCTGCTTCCATCCTCTCCTGTCCCTCCGAATTCTCTCTTAACTCAAGCATTTCCAACTCTCTCACTTACTGGACAAGTTGAGAAAACACATACTTCCACCAGTTGAGTAATAGGTGGCTTACCGAGGACCAGTCAGGTGGGCCAAAGGTGTCAAGGTTTGGATCTAAAGCTGCTTGTTATTTCCTCTGCTGCCAGAGTCAGCTTTGTAAGTCTAAGCCATTTATATCTCGATTATGTAGAAGACTCCTCAGAATCTAACCCCTGAGAATTTGTCAAACCAGGACAGTTCTGGGAGTTCTGAACAATAGCTTCCTTGGTGATTCCTTAATGTCTCCAAATAGGATTTTTCTGGGCAGCTGGGTGGTTTATTGATTACCAGCCCTGAAATCAGGAGGTTCTGAGTTCAAATGTGGCCTCAGACACTTGACACTTACTAGCTGTGTGACCTTGGGCAAGTCACTTAACCCCAATTGCCTTACTTTCCTCCCTCCAAAAAATAAAAATACAAAGACAAAAAAGCAAATGGGACTTTTCTCCCAGAGATTTGTTTATGTGTCTATTTTTTCAGGTATAGTGTGGTATAAGGTGTCCTGACTTTTAACATCTTCGTATTCAAATGAAATAATTGATTGGGCAAATACAGGGGAGGGGAACCTGTGGCCTCAAAGTCCTCAAGTGTGGCCCTTCGACTGAATCAAAATTTCACAAAATGAATCCTTCCCTTACTAAAAGGATTTGTCCTGTAAACTTGGACTCAAAAAGCTGCACCTAAGGACCTAGAAGACCACATGTGGCCTCAAGGCTCAGGTTCTCCACCCCTGAGTGAGTAGATCTCAAAATTTACTCCCTTCTAACCCTCTTACTAAGTGAGTTGTACAATTTCATCCCGAAGTGGAATGTTATGAACCAAGTTCTCTGAATATTTGGGTCAGTTGTGCACAATAAAACCTGGTCCCTTGTGGATAACTTATTTAGCTGCTGTAACTCTTGACCATCACTACTGATACAGAGCACTGGATTTGGAGTCAGAGATGCCATGTTCCAATCTCAGCTCTTGTTACTTAATACCTATATGACCTTGGGCAAATCACTTAATGTCTTTGGGTCTCAGTTTTCCTAATCTTATACAGTAAGGAGATCAGACTATGAGATCTCTTCCAGCTGTCAATCTGTGATCCTAGGCCCCTGTGCTCTGTTGACTTGCAAAGGTTTCTCAATAAATATCAATAGAAAAAGTGCTCATACCATGAAAAAAACCAGATCCTCACGTTGTTGAAGTATGATTACAAAACGCGTCTGCTGGCAGCTTTGTAGAATGGCCAGACACATTTAATTTGGCATCCTCTTGTACCTACCATCTGTGATGACTCCACACTAGCTCAGGACTTCCTTACCTCTCCTTGGACGACAGAAATTGTATTCTCATCAGTCTCCCTTCTAGTCTCTCCTGTTTCCAATTTATCTTTCCCATAGTTGTCAAAATAATCTTAAAGCATGTCTGACCATGCACCATCCTGCTCGGGAAATCTTGGGTGGTTCCCTCTTACCTGGAGGATGAAATATCAACTTCTCAACTTGGCATTTAAAGCCTGTTGGTCCAGTTCCACCCTGCTTTTTCAGGCTTACTTCAGCTACCACCTTCTATAGCCAGCCAGTCAGTGAAAAAATACTAATAAATATTCATCACTTAATATGTTCCAGGCACTATGCTAAGCATTACAGATACAAAGAAATAAAAAAAAAACCACTCCCTGGCCTCAAGGAGCTCACATTTAATAGGGGAGGCAGCTTATAGATATCTAGGTACATGGGAGAAAAATACAGAATAGATAGGTAATAATCTCCAAAGGAAAGACACTCAAAGCTGGGGAGAATAGGGAAAGATCTATGGAAGGTGGCATTTGCATTATGTCTTGAAGAAAGCCAGGGAAAATAAAGGCAAAAGTGAGCATTCCAGGTGTGGGGAATAGCCAGTGCAAAGGTATGGAGATGGGAGATGGAATTTTTATTTTTGAGAAATAGTAAATAGACAAGTATAACTGTATTATAGAAGGCACGGAAGAGAACAAAATGTGAAGAGATGAAAAGGTAGGAACTAGTCAAGTTGTAATGATCTCTAACTTCCAAACAGGATATTTGACCCTAGAAGTCATAGGGAGCCCCTCTGGAGTTATCAATTAAGGGTTGGAGGATGGGGAATGACTCAGGCAGCCCTGTCCTTTGTAAATCACTTGGTCACTGAGTGGAGAATGTACTGGAATGGGGAGAAGTTTAAGGCTAAGTTGTGCAGTGGATAGAGCTCTGGGCCTGGAGTTAGGAAGAAACCAAATTCAAACTTGGCCTCAGATACTTGATAGCTGTGTGAGCCTGAACAAGTCACTTAACCTCTGTTTGCCTCATGCTCTTCATCCATAAGACAGGGATAATATTAGCACCTACCTCATCAAGTTATTGTAAGGATCAAATGAGACATTTTTTAAAGCACTTAGCACAGTACCTGGGGTGTGATAGATACTGTGTGAACCCACTGGCTTCCTTTCCCCCTTGAAGTGGAGTGTGCAGTATGGCAGAGGTGAGAAGTGATGAGGCTGAACCAGGGTGGTGCGGGTGGTGAGAATGAGAGAAGAGAAGTATATAAGAGATGTCCAAAGGTAGAAATGACAAGATTTGGAAATCTATTGGAGACGGAGAAGTCAAGGATTACACAGAGGTTGGGAGCCCACCCTGAACCTGTTGGCTCTTGGTACCCTTATCCTCCTCAAACTGTATCTGTGTAAATGTCATATCCTTTCTTCTCTCTGTCCCCAGAAGAATGTAAATATAAATTCTTTGTATTTATATGCTCAGTGCCCAGCACAGGACTTTACACACAGTAGATAAAGGCTTGTTAAATTTATTTCAATTTAGAAATGTCAGGGATCACTATTGGCTAATCAGGTCTAGAATACATCAGTAACTCAATGACTCTATATGATCTAATCAGTAAAGGTATTGCTTCCATCGGTGCAGATGACTTGTTCATGCTTTCTTATCTTGTGCAGTTCTTATCCATGTACTGTTCTATATTCCATACATGGTATCTACCCAACATCATGATCAGATCATAGGTGGGATCCGATGGAGAGGATTTCAGAGGCTTTTAGTCCAACCTTCTCATTTCATCTATGAAGAACCTGGAGCTTAGGGAGTGTTAGTGACTTACCCAAAAACCACTTAGTGGGTATGAGTGTCAGAGCAAAGATTGGAGTCTAAGTCCTCAGGATCAAGAGACTTTACAAACTCAAACACAAAACTCTTTACTAAAGTCACTATTGCATTATGAGCACTAGTTTGTATAATTATAATTTCCTCAAACTAACCATATGAAAGTTGACCTCAGTCAACCTCTCTATCACCTCTCCTTGAGTCTTGTGGAAGGGCACTCATTTTTAGATAGGACGGAAGGGAACAAAGAAAGAAATAGGAGGAAGGAAATGAGAAGAAAGAGGGAGCTTTATTAAGCACCTATGTGCCAAACATATTGTTAAGGAATTTAAAAATATTCTCTCATTTATTCTCATAATAACCCCGAGAAGTGGGTGCTATTCTTATCCCAATTTTATAATTGATGAAGTCGAGACAAACAAAGGTTAAAGTGACTTGCCCAGAATCATATAGTAAATGTCTGAGGCTGAATTTGAACTCGGGTTCTGCACTCTACTCTTTGTACCTTTTAGCAGCCACTAGATAGAGAGATCATTTATTAAGTGAGTCCCATGCCAAGTACTGGGTACAAAAACTAAAATTCACCCATCTCTTTAAAGGGATAATTATGAGATAAAACTCAAATTATTATTAGGTTCATTCTCTTCTAATTTGAAGGACAAGTAAATTCACTCTTCAGAGGTGATAGAAACATAACCCATTTTGATCAATGTTCCTGAACACAGAAGCCTTCAGAATAATAATTAGCCTCTTGGAATTAGTCTGTTTTTGTATACTTACATACATACATACACACACACATGCACACACATATGGATCTTTTCTTGCTGGCAGTATCTTTCTTGGTTTCACTACTATAAATTCTGGGTCACAGGGTGACAGTTTAGTATTTCTTACACAATATTTCAACTTTCAAAATGACTGAGTTCCAGCAAGTGTTTATGATTCACTAAATCCGAGGAGTATAAACTTCTTGTAATGTTGCATTGGAATTAGCTTCCCTGAATAGCTGAATAGGGGTGGGGGGAAGAGGGTGGGGTTGGATGCATCATCATCGTTTCATTTTGCAATCCATTCTTCCCATGGCTCTTTCCTCTGTCTTTTAACAGATTTGTTTTCCCAAGTGTTATCATCAGAACTCTTGTTTTCCCTCTTCTCTGTCCCCTTCCATTTGAATGTGCACTGGCCTGCTTTTTTATGGATTCATTTTCCTTCCCTTCTCACCCTCTTCCTCTCTCCTCTACCCTATTCTCTTTTCCAAAAGTCACGTTGCGTGTATTTTATGAGACTTAATTACTCCCATAAGACAATCTGTCTTCTACTTTTCTGGCTAGGAAAATGAGTAGCACTCTAGTAGTTTCTCTTGGAAACTATGGTCTTGTGACTACATGTTTCGGGAATTTTTCTCAACCTGCTTGTGAAAGTTACCCAACCTTCACTGATATATAAAAATGTATCTAGTGCAAGGTCCAGTTATGACCCATTTAGTCATTGGTAGAAAACAATTCGTCGTTATTTCTTTCTGTATTAAAGAGGCACAAGAAGAAGTTCTCCAGGAACCTTTGAATGCTTGTCTTTGAGTTCAAAGAGACACTTTGCTACTTTCAGTAACCGTGCCACAAATATCCCATATGCTAAGAAGATAACTGTAACAAATTAATCTGAATCATCCCTGAGATAATATAAGTCTCTAGAGAGCAGTTCGTATTTTCATGTCTCCAGCACTTAGCACAGTATGTAAGGTACATTATAGAAACTTTGTAAATTTTTTAAAATTTATTGTTACTCCTCATAATCATATCTTCTTCACAGTCTTTTTCCAAGGAAACTGTAAAAATTGTAATGAATTCAGTGTATTAAAAGAAATAATAACAGCTACGTAAAACCCATTTTAAGACAAGTAAATGATGGTTTGTCAATATTTATGTCAATAAAGTTTGATTTTGATGGAATATTCACAAGAAAATAACTCTTTAGGGGCAGCTAGGTGGTGCAGTGAATAGAGCACTGGCCCTGGGGTCAGGAGGACCCGAGTTCAAATGTGGCTTCAGACACTTAACACAAAAAGACTGACCACATGACCTTGGGCAAGTCACTTAACCCCAATTGCCCTGCATTCTCCCCTCCAAAAAGCAAAAAACCAAAACAAAACCAAAAACCTCTTCATCAGTATACATTCTGTATTGGAACGGCATTGACTTTGTTCCCATCTGTCTGTATTTCAGTCACTTGTTAGTGCTGGCATGGGGTAACCTGGCATGACATCGAAAGCCAGAGTTTCTGGGGTGATGTACTCATTAAGTGTTTTTCCTGAAATTTGAAATTTTCCATCTTGCATTGGCAGGCCTGAAAACTGGAGATGAGATTCTTGAAATCAATAATAGAGCCGCAGACACCCTCAACTCATCCCTGCTTAAAGACTTCCTTACTCAGCTGTCACTATGCCTTATAGTACAGACCTATCCTGAGCTAGTTGGAGGACAGAAGCTTCTTGAGACTCCCCCTCATCGTGTGGACAACCTTGCAGATTTTAGTGACAGCCCATTTGCCTTTCTCAACAGCAATGCAGGTATGTTTGAGCTAGAAAAAATTCTTAAAGTTTATTGGATCTCGAAAGTGTTTCCTTGGGAACCGTGGTGAGTCTGCAGGTATCCTCTGGGTGGTCCACAATCAAAGAATAAGATGTACTGCCTAACCTGCCTACCCGATGCTCAATTTAATTAAACAAATATTGATCAAGAGCCTACTGTGTGCTTGGCCCATTTAAAGAGAGAGCATTAACAAGAGTAGAAGAGGATCAGAAGAGGTTTCAAATAGGTGAGGGCAGCTCAGCTGAGCCTTTAAGGAAGCCCAGGCTTCTAAGGTGAGAAAGGAATACATTTTAGGCATAGAAGATAAGGCTGTCTTCTGTACAAAGGCACAAAAACAGAAGATAAAATGTTAAGCTTAAAAAATAGTTAATGGTTTTATTTGTCTAGGACTTAGAGTGTATGACTCTGAAAATAGTCCAGAAAGGTACCTCAGAATCAGATTTTAAATGGTTTTTTATATCAGGCTGAGGAGCTTGCATTTTATCCCAGAGGCAACAGGGAGACTCTGGATGAATTGCTTTCATGCATCAGGACAAGGCAATGGCATCTTGATTGCTGCGTCCTATTTGCTGTTGGATTGTATCCCACAGGTTGAATATCTAGAATAGTTCACTTTTTAATGGCCAAGAATTGGAAACTAAGGAAATGTCCATCAGCTGGAATGCCCAAATTATGATAAATGAATGTGATAGAATACTATGTGGTTTACAAAATTATTAAGGGAACAGTTTCAGAGAAACTTTGGAAAGACTTAAATTTATATATATGTAGCATTGTATGGTGTGACTAGGTGACACAGTGAATAGAGCACTAACCTTGGAGTCAGGAGGACCTGAGTTCAAATCTGGCCTCAGACACTTAACACTTACCAGCTGTGTGACCTTGGGCAAGTCACTTAACCCAAATTACCCTGCCGTCCCCCCTCCAAAAAAGCAAAAAAAAGAACAAAAAAACCATTTTAAAGATAAACAACATATAAAGGTTTAAGAACTCTGATCAGTCGTGATTCCAGGCACTTCTTTGATACAGAATGCAATTCAACTCCTGACAGAAAGGTTATAGACTCAGGATATAGATTGATGCACGTATTTTTTGGATCTGGGCAAAGTAGGAATTAATTTACTTGACTATGCATATTTGTTGCAAGGGAGATGTTTTTCTCTCAATGAAGGGAGAATACATTTTTAATTAAACAAATAAATTTTTACAAAAAACATGGGGGAGATATGGACATGTTTGAAGGCAGCATAAAAAAACAGTAGATGAAGAATGGTTGAAGATTAGAGAAAAAGAAGTATGGATGAGATGTTGGTCTACTGGAGAAGAGGGAGTGAGAACAAGCACATTTGTAAAGGGGTTCACCTTGGCAAGGAGGAGAGCAACTTCATTATTAGAACCTAAAGATAAGAGGGGAAAATAATACAACAAATGACCTCATTTTTCTAAATTAAGAGGAGAGATCTTCAACTAAGTGTGAAGAGAGAGCTATAGGATACTTAAGGAGAGAAGGAAATGTTGGGAACAGCTTCTGTGGGGATAGAAATCACAGTGAGGTTAAAAGATGGCATTGCTGCAGTGAGGGCCCAGTTAGGTTTATAACATAAATTGGTAGTGTACCCTGTTAAGAAAATATTAGGAGATGCCCTGTTTTCCAGAGCCAAGGCCTGGTAAACAAGCTGTGCTCTGAGGTTGGCACAACAAAAATCCTTTGCGTTCATGCTCTGGCAAAAATCACGTAATTATTGTATTGACTTTGACCAGCACCAGGTGTTCTTTGAGCTTAGACAAGCATTGGACAAGTTCTGGTCATGAAGCCCTGCTACGAGTCAGACTTGTCACATCATTGCTGTTGTCAGGAGTAGTAGCAAAGTTTAGTCACATTAAAGTGGCTTCTCCCACCAGGGGCAGGACCATGGCAAATGTGTCTAGTTTGCCTCCTTGCTTGCAAATCATTTCCCTCACTTTGAAATGAAACTTCTGTTTGATTCCTGACTCCCTTGTCTCTATCCTGCTCTGTTCAGTTCTGACCATCTGCAAGTTAGAGGCTTTTTGGTCCAGCTGACAACCCATTCAGTTAGGTGGTGTGTTTTCTTCCAGCCATCAGCAAGTGAGCAGGAAGAGAGGACGTAGAAAATGAAAGTAATCCAAGATGGGAAGTTTTCAGGGGATTGTGAGTAATAGAATAATGTGTCAAGATAATGAAAATTTAAGGTTGTATGGATTTGTAGATGAGTAGATTCTAACTTTAGGGATGAAATTAGGAAGGGAAATTAGGAGGAAAGTGAAGTCAGAGGGAAAGTACTAAGGGTTGGAGGGATTAGAAGTCCCAATGAAGGTGAAAAATATGTTTAGGAGGGGTGAGGCACAGAGAGTGAGGGAATGATAGGAAGTCATGATCCTACAGAGTGGGAAAATTTGACATTTTTGTGGGTCATGTTTCCCTTTGGCAGGCCGGTGAAACCCTTCTCAGAATAATATTTTTAAACAAACAAAATGAAATATATACAATTATAAAGGAAGCTAATTATACTGAAAAGCAGTTATAAAAATTTTTTAGGAGGAATGCAGTCAGGGTTAAGTGACTTGCCTAGGGTCACACAGTATCTGTGGCTACATTTGAACTCAGGTCCTCCTGACCCCAGGGCTACTGTTCTGTCAAGGGCCACCTAACTGACCATCAAAAAAAATTTTTTTAAACAAATTCATGGACCCCAGATTTAGAAACCCAGCAACATAAATGTCCAAGGCTGGGGTTTCCATTTTATTTATTTTTTTTTAAATAATAAAAGTGGGTAACTTGGAGTACAACCATCCCTGAGGTAGCAGAGTAGATGGTAGATCTTGGCATTTGAAGAAACTCAGGAACTAGAAGTTTATGGTGTTGGTGAGAACATTAGCATGAATGTTGAAGTCCCAGAGTATTAGAGGAGCAATTGAGGAGGAAAGAGGACAATGAAGCCGGTACTAAGCTTCTTTAGAAAGGAGGGAGCATGACCTGGTGAGTGGTATAGAACAGCCATCATAATAAGGATTGGATAGAAAGTTTTGATGATCTCAACTTAAAAGGAGTACAAAGGTGCTAAATGGTGGGAGCAAAGATGTGGGGGGAACCAATATGTGATATGAGGGTATGAGAAGAAGTACTGCCAGTACTGGAGAAAATAACCAGGGTGCAGTATCTTATGGAGGAAGCTGGAGCTTGGTAAGAGCAAGTAAGTAAAAGCAGGAAGTGAAGGAATGAGGGCAATATGGGGAAAATGAGGGGAACTTTGAATAAGAATTATAGAGGTTGCATTAGAAGGGATGAACAGAGTGTGAATGGGACATAGGAAGATAGGGTTAAGGTGGATGGGAGTACTAGAATGGGGACAGTATATTCCTGGACAGCTAGCAATTCAGTAACACAGGACTAGGGAAAGCAACAGGTGCTGGGAGTTTGATAATCAGGCATAGTGGTGTGACAAATTAGCATGCTCACAGGATACATTAGCAGTAGGAAAGAATGGAAGTAGGAAGTCCAGTTAGGATGCTGTGGAAATAGTCCAGGTGATAGAGTGGTCCTGAAATGGAATAATGAAAAGAGAATGTAAGAAATGTGCATAAGAAATATCATGGAGGTAAAATCAACAAGACCTGGCAACTGATTGGACATGAGCTTAAGGAGGAGGGTAGAGCCAAGGATGACTTGAATGACTGGAAGAAAACAGAGGAATTTGGAGAAAAAATGGGTTTAGGAAAGAAGAAAGTAAATTCTGTTTTGGACATACTGAGTTTGTGTCTGGAAGGCAGTTGGTAAAAGATTACTGAGAGAGATTGTAGGAAGAAGAGAAGAGCACCAAGGACAGAACTCTGGAGAAAACCCAAGTTTAGTGGGTGGGAGATAAAATGATAGTCTGGCAAAGAGGAGCATTCATATGGGTAGAAGACCCGACAGATTCTAAGATCATAAATCCAGACCTGAAAGGGGACAACAGAAGTCATAGAATTCAGCTCCCTCATTTAACTGGTAAGGGCACTGAGGACCAGATAGACTAAGTGACTTGTCCAAAAGTCACAGAGGCGGGAGCAAGGGAGATGGGGCACAGAACTGGGATTTGAACCAAGGTCCTAATACCAGGTTCCCTCTATTGCATTATTCTATGGATTATCACAGAAGCCCAGATCAGAAGGAATATCTTGAAAGAGGGCACAGTTATTAATATCAAAAACTGTAGAGTTATTAAGTCATTGATTGTTTATTATGTGTCAGGCACTGTGCCTGGGCACCAGGGATACAAATACAGGCAAAAATTGGATCCATGTCTTGAAGGAGAAGAAATGAAGGCACCAGTTGTATGTGGTTTTCTCAAGGAATTTAGCTACATAAGGGAGGAGAGATGGATATCTCAGCAAGGATGAAGGAGACATGGACATGTTGTTGGAAACAAGGAGGCAACCAGTAGATAGGGAGATATTAAAGATTAGCATCAGAGTGGGGATGATAGAAGCGACAATTTTCTGTGGAAGGTGGGTTGGATGGGGGTCAGCGTTGCATTTGGAATCTTCTATACCTTTGTACAGGCTACACCCACAGCCTGAAATGTATTCTCTAATTTCTGCATTAAAAAAATTATTTTATTTTTAATTTATGGAGTAAAATAAGCATTCTCATAATGTAATTTTAAAAAGATGATTGCACATGAAACTGAATCTATTATGTACCACTTGCTGTTTCTTTTACATATATAATAAAATTATCATGTAAAATTTTTTCCTTTTATTCTTCCCTTCTTCACTCCCTAGACATGGCTATCATTAGACGTGTGTTTGTGTGTTATATCATTCTATACATGCTTCTATTTATCTTTCTCTGGATGCAGATAGTGCCTTTCTTAGGTCCTTTGTAGTTAAATTGGGTATTTATAATAGTCAAAGTGACTTAGTCACTCCAAGTTGTTCTTAAAATAACATTGTTACTGTATATAATGTTCTCTGGGTTCAGCTCATTTCTGCATCATAGTAGCATTGCTGACGACCTTCAGGCTCCTCGCAAGTTCTTACTCGAACAGGAAGCCTTTATTCCTCCAGCTTTTTTAGTGCTCTTTGTCTTCTGAAATAACTTTGTATGCTCTTATTGTCACCAGATTAGGATATGAACTCTTAGAAGTCAGGAGTTGATCTAACTTTGTATCTCTGTGCCTAGTTCAATGCCAAAAACTAGGTAAATGTTTAAGTTGAGGTATTTTGGAAGACATGCTTGAAACTTTGACTAATTAAGCAGAACTAGATTGAAGAAAACAGAACTTCAAGAATTTGTGGTTATTGAAAGTTGTTAGGCAATCATTCCCACCTTCTTTCCTCTTTTTAAAAATTACTTTTGGGGCAGCTAGGTCACACAGTGAATAGAGCACAGGCCCTGAAATCAGGAGGACCTGAGTTCAAATCCAGATTCAGACACTTAACACTGTGTTAACAGTTAAGTAACACAGTTAAGCTGTGTGACCTTGGGCAAATAACTTAACGCCAACTGCCCTGCCTTCCCCCCTCCAAAAAGCAAAAAAAACCCAAACCAAAATAAGAATTACTTTGAGACCAGCCTTCTTGGGGAAAATGGCCCATATATATATATAAAGAAGTATTATTTTATTTGGCCACAAGGTGGCAGCTTTGTACCAGTGAAATCCAGTTTTCAACTATAATTGCGTTAATACAACTTCTAAGTTAGCAAATTCAGTTGGCGTTGTTTAAACTTTTTTTTAAGCATCTGTCAAACATTATACACATATTGTTAAGAAAAATGGTGCCCTGTCCTACACTTTCTGTTGCCTAAGTGTGCAATGCAGCCTTTATATAGAATTGTGGTTAGGTTAGGCTTACCTGTAAGATATTGAAATTAGTTTTGTAGCATATTAGATGGGCTGTACGTCGAAACAGCCGCTGTCCTTATAAAACTGTACTTATTCAAATGATGCCGACGTTGCTCAAAATGCTTTTGGAAATCCTTTTTTTAAATAACCATTAGAACCCATACCACTTTCTTTTGAGTACTCTTCGTGGCAAATTGTTGTTCTTTCCTTTGAGGGTAGAATACATTTTTGGGAACTGCCAAAAGTCTTTTGAACTTGGTCTGGTGAAAATAGTAAGATCTTATCAGAAGGGAGGAGTGACCCCAAAAACCCAACAAGGCAATTTTTCTTTCTGTGGAACCCTATTAAAATTCTGGTGTGCCTGTTTAATTTTTGTCCCTTCAGTTTCCCTTCATTTCTTTATGGTAGCATGTATGATTAATTTTTGAACCAGGAATATGTTTCTTTCCCACAAAATATAAGTATTTTGAAATCAGCTTCTTTTGTACACTGAAGATATTTTCATTAAAAAATATATTAGAGGGAGAAATTGATCACCAGACTATTGTTAAGTTATAAGCTGTTTGTGGCAGGTGATGGTTTTTGGTTTGTGTTGGTTAGATTATGACATCTTAGGTATATTTGCTATTTGAAACTTTCCTCCTCTGTGGTATTGGTTTTAAGTCTTTAAAAATTGTTCATTTTTTACAATATTGATGTTATAGTATAAATGATCTTTCTGATTCAGCTCATGTCATTCTACATTAGTTTATGTAAGCCTTCCCAACTTTCTCTGTCATTATGTTTTCATTTCTTATGGAAAAACAGAATTCCATTGCATTCATATACAATTATTTTTTTGGCCATTTCTCATTTGATAAGCATCTTCTTGGTTTCCAGTTATTTTACTCTGACAAAAAGAGCTGCTATAAATATTTTAGTACATAGGAGTTCTTTTTGGAATGTAGACCTAACATAGGCATTGCTAGGTCAAAGAGTATGCACAGTTTAAAAGCGTTTGGTCAGTTCCAAATTGTTTTCCAGAGGGTCGTACAAACTCATAACTCAATCAGCACTATGTCAGTGTGTCTCTTTTCCTGTACCCATTCTTTGTCATTTTCCTTTTTTGTTGACTTCTGATGTGTGTGAAATAGGACCTTAGACTTGTTTAATTTATATCTTGGATTATTAGTGATTTAGAGCATTTTTCAAACATGTCTAAAGATAGCTTAGATTTCTTCCCTTAATTTCTTCCTATCCTGTAAACATTCCTCTTCTGGCTCTGTTTCTAAATCTCTGGACCTTGATACCATATACATAGCTTTGATTTCTTCCCTTGAGAAGAATTTGTTTCTATTCTTTGTACATTACTTTCCTACTTAGGCTTCTGACTCTCCAGGCTTTGCCAACATGTCTTAGCTCTCTTAAATCCCTGAAACTTCCATCTGCTCCTGTGGCCTCACACTGGGATGTCCCTCCCTCTACCCTTTCAACCTTCTCATCCTCCTCATCCTCCTTCCCTCCAGCTTTAGAGTGGTGGTGATACAGCTGTCTTCCACAGTTCTTGCTGTCTACTATCCCAGTCCACTCCTATTCTACATTTCCTGCCCTAATCACTTACCTTGGGGTAGAATTTTCACCTTGGGGCCAATCTTAAGGTTGCTAACCCTCCATTATTCAAATCATTAGTCAGTCCAGCACTTGTATTAAGGTCATTATTGGAATAGCTGTTAGGGTAACTAGGTTACCCTGATTCCTCCTACTCTTCCATCTTGGCTGTTCTCCCTGAATGTCTCTTTATAAAAGGCTTTTCTCTATTTTCTCCCTCAGAATAAATTGTTCTTGATTACAGGCCTAACTATTTTGGCCTGTAAAGCACAAACAGAATGGCTTCTGTTTGTGTCTGTAAAATGTCCTTTTAGAGAACCTTACTATTCCTCTTATTTGACTTTTGTAAAATTTTTAGGAAGGCTTTTCTGTTTCTGAACCTTTTAAAAATGTAGTTGTCCAAGGTATTTTCCTCTCATCTTTTTTTTAAAATAGTATTTTCACATGTAAAGAAAGTTTTCAACATTCACTTTTATTAGATTTCTCTTCTTTTGCCATGAATTCTAGGATGGCTTTGTCCCAAGTTCCTCTTTCTGTCTATCTCAACAACAACCACTAGTCTCTCCTCTTTGGTCAGAATTAGATTGACAGGAACACTTTGTGTTATTAGTTGTTACACCTTTTAAAAAATGAAATCATTATTAAGACAAGTCAGGAACTGCTTGCCTTCAGCAGATGTCTGGATAATTGTAATTACTCATCATTATCACTTCTCTTTTTCCTTCTGTTTATCTTCACCAAACTGCAGTCTGATTCTGTACATCATGCTGCTTCTCCTGCCCCCCAGTTCCTATATCTGTTCACATATTAATTATATAATGGTTTTTTTTCTGTCACTCTGCTAATTTTATCTATTCCTATCTTTTCAGGACTATATCCAATCCAATTCAGTAGGAATTTCTTAAGCTCCTACTATGTACAAAGTATTATGCAAGGCACTAAGTATAAAAATAAAAAAAAAAAAAAAGGAATATAGTCCTAGCTTTTGAAAAGATTGCATTCTACTCATGGGGATAGAGGTAGGGGGTGGTAAAACATGTAAAAAGATAAGCACTACATACAAGTTATGTGAGGGGCAAGTGAGAACATTAACAGCTGTGGGAATCAGGAAGCACTTCACTTGGCTGGTACATGAACTGAGCTTCTAATTCTAAGTAAGCTATGGAGTCTTGGAAGCAGCAACAAAGAAGGCGTGTACTCTAGACATGAATATTTTGAATTTGAAATTTTGATAGGACATCTTAGTGAAGTGGAACCTCAGGAGAGGAATTTGTCCTGTATATATAGTTAAGAGATTCATCTACATAGAGCCAATAATTGAGTCACACAGAAAGAGGCAACGAATGAATGAAGATGTATTCTTTAAGTGCTTCCTATGTGCAAAGTACTATGCTGAGTGCTAGAAATGTAAGTCCTTATATAAAGAGAAAAGAGGGCTCAGGCAGAACCGTGGGGAATGTTGATGGCTAGGGATCAGTGATGATCCAGGAAAGCAGACAAAGTAGCAGCAAGAAAGTAGAAAGAGCAGCATTATGAAGCCAAGGAAAGGGATATCCAGCATTGTAAAAAGATGGACACACACATCCAGCCAGAATAAACATTGGAAAGGAACATTGGATTTATTGGTTAAAAGACCACTGGTAATCTTGACAAAGTAGTCACATTAGATTGATGCAGTAAAGACAGATTTCCAGAGGCTGAAAAGTGAGTGGGGCAACAGATGGGATAGAAGGAGTGAGAAAGAGTAAGGAATTGAAGATAATACCTAGGTGGTGAGTCTGGTGCACTGGGGAAAAAATAGGGAAGCTAAAAAGAAGAGACAGTTTTGGGGGGAAAGTTAGTGAATTCAATTTCTGACATATTGAGTTTAAGATGCTATGGCACATACAGTTTAAAATGTGTAATAGATATTGGACATACCAAACTGAAAGTCAAGAAGGAGGCTAGGGATAGAAAAATAGATCTAATAATCATCTGTTCAAAGACAATAATTGAGGGACAGCTAGGTGGTGTAGTGGATAGAGCATTGTCCCTGGAGTCAAGATGACCTAAATTCAAATCCTACCTCAGCACTTACTAGCTCCTGGGGAAGTCACTTAACTCTGCCAAAGGAAGGAAAGAAGGGGAAAGAGGATAATTGGATCTATGGTAGTTGATGAGATCATCAAGTAAAATCCTATGGAGGGAGAAGAGAAGAGGATTTAGGAGGGTACTTTGGAGGACATCAGTGATTACTGGATATAAGCTAGATGAAGATCCAGCAAAGAAGCCTGAGAAGTAGTCAGCCCAAAGGAGAAAGCGGTGTCACTAAAATCTAGAGAGGAGGGAGAGTGCAGAGAAGAGGGTGCTTGACAAGTGGTACATGTTGCCGAGAGAGAAAGAAGGATGAGTATTGAGAAAAAAGCAAAGATTTTTTAAAAAAAAATTAACTTTAAAAAATATGTTTTAATCCAGTAAAAATTAATTTTCTTTCTCTCCCCCTACCCTCCCATTGGGAAAAAAAAAGGGTAAAACAAATTCTGATGTTGTGTTCAAGCAACATGTGTCTCATTCAAAGATGGAAAGATGTGACCTACATGGGAAATCAGTGACACAGACTTGAAGAGCAGTCTTCAGTGGTTCAGTCTGGCAGGAGGCCTTTGGTGGAATATTCCTGATCTCTTCTTAACTCTATGCTTGTTAACATTTTTGTCAAATGATTTGAATAAAGTCATAGGTGGCATGTTCATCCGATTTGCAGGCGACCCAAAGCTTAAAGCAAGTATTAGCATACTGAATTACAGCATCAGGATCCAAAAAATATGACAACCCGAAGCATTGGTCTGAATCTTAATAAAATGCAATTCAGTAGGAATAAATATAAAATCTTATACTCGGATTCAAAAACTTATTTTCACAAGATGAGGGGGGGTGCAGTTTGACATTAGTACAGCTGAAAACAATCCGAGTTTTTTTGTTTTTGCTTTTTTTGGAGGGGCAATTGGGGTTAAGTGACTTGCCCAAGGTCATGTGGCTAGTAAGTGTTAAGTGTCTGAGGCCAGATTTGAACTCATGTCCTCCTGACTCCAGGGCCAGTGCTCTATTCACTACACCACCTACCTACCCCAGCAGTCCAAGTTTTATAGTAAACTGCAAGTTCTGTTTCAGTGAATCTAAAATTAGGTAACCTAGTGGATAAAGCCTTGGACTTGGAGTCAGAAGGACCTAAGCTGGAATCCTGCCTCAGATACTAATTGTGAGGACCTCAGCAAGGCATTTACCCTCCCTCAGCCTCAGTTTCCTCATCTGTAAAAAGAAGATAATATTACCACCTCCCTAATAGAATTTTTATGAAGATCAAGTGAAATAAAATATGAAAATGCTCTGCAAACCTTGAAGGTGCTATGTAAATGCTCACTGATACTAGATGAGGTATAGCTTGTAGAAATAAAGGAGCCTCAGTCCTTCTGTACTATATTTGGACCATACTACACTGGAGTATTGCTTGGGGTGTGACAGCTTAAGGCTGTTGATAAACTGGAGACAGTCCAGAGAAGGAGTATCCAAGATAGTCGGGGTCCTAGAGTCTATGCCAGTGAAGAAAGGTAGAAGCAGTGGAGATACTAAGCCTGAAGCAGACTCAAGGGATGCACATTTATCTTCGTGTATTTGTAAAATTGTTAGATGGAAGAGGCACTAGACTTGTTTATGCAGCTCCAGAGGGCAGAACCAGGTTGTCACAAAGTGGAACAGGCTGCTTCCGGAGGCTGTGAGCCTCTTCATTGGAGGCCTTCAGACGGAGGCTGGACAATCACTTGTTGGGCATGTTTATAGCAGGTATACCTCACTGCTGAGGTCCCTTCCACCTTTGAAATATTATTATTTTTTGCTTACATTTTCAACAGGTAACAGCCTTTGCTCTGAGCAAGTCAGAAGTGCTGAAATGACTCCTGAAGAGACAGATGTCCATGACTTGGAGCCCTCTGATGAGGGTGACAAAACAAGCAAGGTGAGAGATTTTCATTTTGGGGTTACAAGTCTATAGATCAATCAGTCGGTAAACATTTATAGAATGTCTGCTATGTCCCAGGCACTGTGCTAAGTTCTGGGGATACAAAAAGAGGCAAAATAAGACATTCCTTGCCCTCAAGAAGCTTAAAATCTAATGGGTGAATCTATTGTGATTCCACTATAACTGATATAATTCTTTGGCACCTGAACATAATTAGAGGGGTTTTCTTAGGAAAACATCTGATCCTTGAGGTATTTCTAAAAGTTATAATACATTGGTTAAATTATCATTGTGATGTCATCCACGTTTTGTAAAATTCTTTACCAGCACATCTTTGTTCTTTCTCTGTACATATTCTTTATGCATGTTCCAAAATAAATAATAGAATTCTTTCTAGTCGATCTTCCTTTATATGTATATATGTCTGTGTATCTCTCTTTACTCATCTATCCATATTTTGTCTCCCTACTTTCTATTATTTGTTAACAAGTTTTTAAATGAATAAGTAGATAGTAGAATTCTTAGAATATAGTAGGTACTTAATAAATGTTTATTGACTGACTAACTGACCATAATAAAAAATCAGGAAAGTAATATACCTATATAGGTTTACTCTTAGTATTTGTTTTATTTTTTTTTTTAGAGTTTTGTTTCCTGTTCTTAATTTAAAAGGAAAATGAAGAGAAAACTTAAAGTTCTCCTTATTTGTGAGGCCACCCTGACTTTTATGTGTGTTTTGAAAGAAAAAAGATTACTCACCCCTGCTGTAAAACATCTAGCAGAGCAAACTACACTCAGACTCCATCCTCTACAAAAATTATAAATGTTCTTCTATGGAGGCTTAGTTTAATGAGAGGAGAAATTGTACTTTTCTTATTAAAAGCTACATCATTTAACAGAGTGATGTGACTCAGTCATCTCCAAAAGTTGTAAATGTTTTGCATCTAAAATTTCAGTCTGACTTCCATTGGCAAGTACAGATGTTCAAATATATATAAAAAATAGTACAATAAAAATAAAAATGAATGTGCAAGATGAAACAAGAAAGTCTGATAATTGTAAACCATAGTGCATATGTCGATTAACTTTATTTGTAGCTTATTGCCAAACCTGTATAGTTCCAATAACTTTAACTTAGTAATACTGTCAAAGAAAAAATATTAAAACTAATACTATGTAATTTTTTAAATTAAATATGCCAGAACATTTTATTTAATTTGACAGTAATCTATAACCAAGCTATTTCTGGTTTGTAGAGAGATATCCAAAATGATGGAGTCATCCATGCACTTTCACATGACTCTCTGCCTCAAAACAATTTTAAGTAGCACACATAGAAATCCTGAGGAAGAAAATCATGATACAGTTTTGAGTTAACATTCCAGAAACTTAGGAGCCAAGTCTGTATCTCCTTCCTATTTGACCATTCCCTGGGAGGAATCTTTAGAGCTTCTCCTTTATTAATCATTTAAACTGAATAGGAAGTGGAGAATAACTTCCCATTCACTGGGAAGAAAAAGGAAAAAAAATCATTTTCCCTGTGTGGATCCTAGCTAATCAGTCAAAACTGCCTTTGAGGATCAGGAAAGGTAAGACTCAAACTTGGTTGTCATCCTTGATATTCCCCTAATAAAACTTTTTTGACCTTTCCTAGGGTCTTTCCCAAGAAAGGGCTTTAAGGAAAAATATAATTTCTTAATATTTCTATAATTTTATACTATGTAATATTTAAAAGTTCTAATCACCAATCATCAGCAGACAGTTACTAAGAGCCTACTATGTACCAGACCCTGTGTTAAGCACTGAGGATAGAAAAGGACCTGAAAGACAATCCCATCCCATTACTAATTAATGGAGGAGACAACAGGCAAATGTTTACAAAGCAAGCCATGTAAAGAATAAATAGGAAATATTTATGTGACAGCTCTAAAATTAAGAGGGGTGGGATTTTAGTTGGGGCTTAAAGGAAAGCAGGGAAATCGGTAGCTGAGGCTGAGGAGGGAGAGCCTTCTAAGCAGGAAGGACAACCAAGAGATGGAATGTTTCATTCATAGAACAGCCAGGAGGCCAGTGTTACTGGACTGAAGAGCATGTGGTGGGGAGCAAGGTGTAAGAGGACTGGCAAGGTAGAAGGGGGTTAAGTTATGAAGGTCTTTGAATACCAAATAGAGCATTTTATTTTTTTATCTTAGAGACAATAGAAAACCAATAGAGTTTATTGAATAGGTGTGAAATGGTCAGACCTGTTTAGGAAAGTCACTTTGGTGACTGAATGGATATACTGGAGTAGGGAGAGACTTGGAACAT
This sequence comes from Pseudocheirus occidentalis, assembly GCA_028646575.1. NCBI lineage: Eukaryota > Metazoa > Chordata > Mammalia > Diprotodontia > Pseudocheiridae > Pseudocheirus > Pseudocheirus occidentalis. Next base: position 34,781,107 of record CM053600.1, read on the forward strand.
CCAAGTTCCAGGCTTCTGATAAGAAGCCTCTTCTTTTTGTGCTAGCAGTGTTTCCATTTGAATTATTCTTCCTTTTGTCTGTTTTGTTACAGGATCTTTTTTTTTTTTTAAGTTAACAATTTTTGGTAACATGGTACCCAACAACACAGCATATCCACACACAATAAGCAAGTATAGATTGACTGACAGTGTAGCAATTAGAACTCTTATCTAGTTTGCACATGTCACATTAATTGAATTTTGGCTTCCATTAAATACAATCTGACATTGTTTTATAATTTGACTTGGTATCATTTTATAATTCACACTAAATCAAATTTCACATTATTCAAACTCATATTAATCTCAACCTAGCCGCACAACAATAAATCCATGTTAGACATGTGGGTTTATACCTAGAAACAAAGGGCTATTTCTATGGTCTGGGTGTGAGGTGATGAGGATATACACCAGCATGGTGGCAGTGTCAGAGGAGAGAAGGGAGTGTTTTCAAAAGATATTGAAAAAGTGGGGTGGCTAGGTGGCACAGTGAATAGAGCACCAACCCTGGAGTCAGGAGGACCTGAGTTCAAATACGGCCTCAGACACTTGACACAAAAACTAGCCGTGTGACTTTGGGCAAGTCACTTAACCCCAATTGCCCTCCAAAAAAAAAATGTTGAAAAAGTGAAATAAGCAGATTTTGGCAACAATTGGGTTTGGGGGATAGGCATGGGGTGAAAAATAGTGTGAGGAGTCCAGGTTAATTCCTGGGTTGTGACCCTGATAGACTGGAAGGATGATTACAGTAATAGAGAAGGTAGGAGGGAGAAACCCTTTAGGAGGGAAGATAATGAGTTCAGTTTTGGACACTTTGAGTTTAAGATGGCTACTGGGCATCCAATTTGAGATAGATGTTGGAGATGTGAGATTGGAGATCAGCAAGGTAATAAATTTGAAAATCATTAGTATAAAGATGGCAATTAAATCCGTGGGAGCCAATGAGATCACCAATGGAAATAGTACAGAGGGAGAAGAGAAGAGGACCTAGAACAGAACCCTGAGGGACATCTAAAGTTAGAGGGGGGATGTGGAAAAGAATCTAGGAAGAGACAGAGAAAGAGTATCCATATACAAGGAGAACCAGGAGAGAGAGAAACTAGAGAGAAGAGAGCATCAAGGACTAAAGAATGATCAACAGCGCCAGAAGCAACAGATTGGTCAAGGAGAATGAGGATTGAAAAAAAACCATTAGTGACTTTGAAGGGAGTAGTTTTGGTGGGATAAGGTAAGAGATTAAGAAAGAATGAGAGGGGTGGCTAGGTGGCACAGGAATAGAGCACCCAGCCTGGAAATCAGGAGGACCTGAGTCCAAATGTGGCCTCAAGACACTTCACACTTACCAGCCACGTGACCTTGAGCAAGTCACACAACCCCAAATGTCCTGCCTTCCAAGAGAGCAAGCGTGAGCACGAGAGAGAGAATGGAAGCACCTAATGTAGGTGGCCTTTTTGAGGAGTTTAGCTACAAAGGGCAGAAGAGATATGGGACAAAAATTAGTGGTAATGAAAGGATCAAGTAAGGGTTTGTTCAGGAGGATTTTTTTTTTATGTGCTTCCTATAGTACCCATATAATCTTTATTTTCTTTTAAACCTTTTTGCCCTTTTTAAAATGTATTAATCCACATATCTAACATGGATTTATTGTTATGTGGCTAGGTCAAGATTAATATGAATTTGAATAATGTGAAATTTGATTTAGTGTGAATTATAAAATGATACCAAGTCAAATTATAAAATAATGTCAGATTGTATTTAATGGAAGCCAAAATTCAATTAATGTGACACGTGCAAACTAGGTAAGAGTTCTAATTGCTACACTGTCAGTCAATCCATACTTGCTTATTGTGTGTAGATATGCTGTGCTGTTGGGTACTATATTACCAAAAATTGTTAATTTAAAAACAAAAAGACCCTGTAACAAAACAGACAAAAGGAAGAATAATTCAAATGGAAACACTGCTAGCACAAAAAGAAGAGGCTTCTTATCAGAAGCCTGGAACTGAATGTCCAGTAGGCATCTTGAACTCAGCATGTCCAAAACTGAACTCATTAGAACAGAAGTCTGCAACTACATATTTTTGTAGGTCCTGCAAGCTAAGAACGTTTGTTTTTTACATTTTAAAATGAAAATGTAAAAAATATTGGTTTGCAACTCCCGTAAAAACAGGATGCATGGATCTGACCTTCATTAGAACAAAAATTTGATGTAATTGACCAGCATGACTGTGGTAATATTAACTCTAAAACAGAAAAGATATTAGAATGCCTGAAACTATGGTATGGAAAACCCTTAGGCAAAATCAAGGACAAAGGTAATGTTGCATCAGGTTTTGTGCTTTGCAGACAAGAAGGAAGACAAGTATTAGAATAATAGAGATAAAGCATCTTTTGGCTGTATGGCTTGAAGATTGCAATAAAAAGCACATTCATCTTAGCACAGCTGTTCAGACAAAAACTTGAAGTTTATTTAGAGCAGTGAAAGAAAATGTAAATGAAGTGGATAATGAAGAAACCTTTACTGCAAAGGTTGATTGGTTTAATGGCTATAAAATTGAATTTAATTGCGTAATGTTAAAATTACCAAAGAGGCAGCCAGTACAGATGAGGACACTACAGCTAAATATTCTGATGTTTTGAAGAAAGTAATAAAAGAATGTTGATAGACCAATCAACAGATTTTTAATTTGGATGAAATAGGCTTCTTGGGGGAAAGGATGCCTTCCAAAGCTTACATTTCTAAGAAAGAAAAAAATCAACTTGGATTTAGATTGTCCAAGGGTCTTCCAGTACTTTTATTGGGAGGTAATGCAAAGGGGGATTTTAAATTAAAGCCAATGCTTATTTATGGCTATCCTGCACTCTGAAAAGCTACAGCCATTGATTGCTTGCAATTCTTTGGTGGTCAATTAAGAAAGCATAAGAGACTAAAGCGGTTTTTGAAGACTGGTTTTCAAGATATTTTGGTCTAGCTGTTGAATAATATTGCAAAGATCGCAATATCACATTTAAAACATTACAGATTTTAGAATACTTCCCTAGGACTTCAAATGCATGTGGTTCAATGTGTAACAATGTAAAAGTCATCTTTCTACCACTCAAGACAGCATCTTTATGGCAACCCATGGACCAAGGAACTATTGCACCATATTTAAGACCTAACACCTTAAGGAAAACATTTAAACAGGAAGTTGTGAAAACTATAGGTACAATGCAAGTTCCTTAACTGATTTTTGGAAATATTTTAACATCAAAGATGCAATCAAAATGATTCCCCATGTATGGCATCAAATAATTGCAAGTAACATTCACTGAGTATGGAAGCTCATTTTGCCACATCATGCAAATGTACGGCCTTTTATACCTCGCTGGTTATAGGCTTGAAGACATAAAAGATGAAAGAGGAAAAAGTACTCACTCTTGTCCCTCACCTTCGGAATGTGGATATTGCTGGTGAGGTTCATACATATCTTTTCTCTTCCCATGGGCCAGCACCTACATACTCCCTCATCCAAGGCCTTGTATTTTGTGCGTGAGTGCCCATGCACGCGCGCATGCTCGCATGCACACACACACACTTTTTGGGGAGGGGGGTTGGAAATGAGTGAGATGTAGAGAATATATAGGCTTGGATGAGGTGGAATATCCATTACAGATCTCATTATGTTTTGTTTACCCAAAAGCTATCCCTCTAATGAACTTTCCTGTTTCTGTGAAGGTCAGTCACCATCCTTCTGGGTTTGCTACCTTAATGCCATCCTTGGCTCCTTACTTCTACTTACTCACATACCCAAGCAGTTGCTAAATCGTATTACTTCTATTTCCATACTATTTATATTTCCTTCTCTCCACTCATAGAGCCACCATCCTGGTTAAGGTCCTTATCATGTTCTTCTACTCATTGATTTCATTGCCGTATGTCTTTCTCCATTCCTATCTGTATTACACATAGCTCTCAACATGGCTCCCCACAAGCACAGATCTGACTGTGTCACCTTCCCCCGATCAGATACAAACTCTGGCATTTAAAGCCTTTCACAACTTAGAGACCCGCCTACCTTTCCTTTCCTTATCATATGCATTGCTCTCCTGCTATCTTGCTGTTCATCACAGAAACACAACTAAAATATCAAAAGAAATCGAAGTAAAGAAAGAAAAAGGGATTTAGAATGAAAACTTTTTATAGAGTAGATATCTGATACAATTTCACCTTTGGTTGTCTTTTTTAAATTGCGTAACGGTCTGCTTAATTTAGTAGCTTAGGGGCCAGCCTTAGGAAATCTCAGGAAGGATTGAGTCAAGAGAGAGGTGTACAGCAGCTGACCATCACTGCGTTGCAGAGTCCTTGCTTAAATACCCTTTAGCCCTAGATCTAGCATGGTTCTCAGGTGCACTGGAGGCGAACTGACCAATGGGGGAGGAGACTGATCAGTGGAGGAGGAGCCGAGCCAGCTGTTTCAGCTGCCACTCTTCAGGCCAGTAATTTCTCCAGAAACCTCCCTGTGAGCTTAGCAACTGAGCTGTGACCCTCAGCACCACAGGGGCTTTTTGACTCACACTGGATCCCTACAATTCCCCTTTTTCTGTTTAAAAAAGTGCCAAGTGAGTATCAGCTTGAATTATGGCTAAGCTATTATTAAACCAAACAAAAGTGAACTACAGAATAATAATATGCCTCAACTATGAGGTTTTTGACATGAACACAAGATGCAACCACAGTCCATGGCAAATCTTACATTTGTATAAATGCTGACAAAACAATTCAACTAAGGAATTCCTTTTCAGGCATTTCACAATACAACTGAGATACAAAGAGTGCTTCACTGGAAATTTCTTGAAAATACCCTTGTCGACAGAATTAATCTATATTATGCACAATCATATAAGGATAGGACTCTTTGAAGAGGAATGGTAACTGTCCTGAGTTTTCCCCAACCGTTCTTGAGCATAAAAGCTACATCCAACATTTGGTTGTGCTTTCCAGTCCCCAAGCTTGAGCACATGCTGCCATGCTCCCCAATGCTGTTCCTCCTTGTTATCACCATGGCTTTCCATAGATCTTCTTTAGTAGAATCCACATTTGCACGGAACAAAATAGTTTATGATGTACCCTCAGTGGTCATCCACTGTCATTAGCAGTTTTGCATGCTGAGCTTCCCCCCCCCCCCCCCAGGCATGGCAGGGCATCACCCGCAAGCCGTATATGCTGACCTGATGGTGACCCATTTCCATGATGTTCATGACCTGTAAAAATTTAGCTTGACCGGGGCGGCTAGGTGGCGCAGTGAATAGAGCACCGGCCCTGGAGTCGGGAGTACCTGAGTTCAAATCCGGCCTCAGACACTTAACACAAAAAACTAGCCGTGTGACGTTGGGCAAGTTACTTAACCCCAACTGCCCTCCAAAAAAAAAGCAAAAAAAAAAAATTTAGCTTGACCGATGGAGCCAATGGTGTGGTGGGTTGGCTATGTTGTTTCGAATGGGCAGGTGGTGAGATGACAAGCTTGGTGAAGGCAGCAGCCAGCAGCCACATTCCTTGCTGATGGTGTGGTCTCTGCGGTTCTTGGTTTGGGCACATCCTCTTTTTCCTTTTCTGCTGCTGGTTCAGAGATAAAGCAGACCCTCTTTGCAGGAACTCACTGTTGACCTTCATCTGTGGAGATACAAGCATACCCTGCTACCCACGTTATAAGGGAACAGGGGCCTTTCCCAAGTACCTGTGGGTGGCCTACACATTGATTTTTCACCATGCCACCTCTTTGTCAGCACCCTAGCTTCAAACTCTACAGAGCTGGCACACAGCAGATGTGAGATCCCCAGCAGTGTATAAACTGTCTGGTTCATGTGGTCCCATCTCACAGGGCCTGGGTCACTCCCCCTTTTTGTTATTAAAATATAGCTCCATAAGGTTGGGGGGCTAAGGTTGCTTGGGCGATGGGGTCAGCCACAACCATGTTTGTCAATGAATGATCAGCCTTATTGTTAAAGATACAACCTTTTTTGAAAAAAACAAACGAACTGTAAATACCCAGTTTTCTATAGGGCACACGCACATAAAACACAAGTGACCTAATTGTTTTAAAAGAAATTCTACATCTTTAGTTCCAACAAAATTCAACCTGAAATTTGATAATAAAATACTACTTCTGGTCTACAATGATTTTTGATCTTCACTGCACTTAAGTCTTACTATAGTTAAGAAAAACCATAAGGACACCAATTTCATTTCTAAACCATCAGTTGCAAAAACTACTAAGTAAAATTAGGCTTTTCTCCTCTCCTCACAGCTGTAGAGTCTTATTGTGGATTTGGAGGTTCGAATTAAGAGGTTTGTTTATCTAAACAAGTCGTGGGCTTCAGTATGCCTCAGGGCTTTTGCTAGTGGGATCCTTGTTAGCTTTTCTTCTTTTAGTCAGATTGGGAGGGGTAACTTAAATTTCCCATTATTTTTGCAGAACTCTCTTGATCTGCTAATTTTACCTTGTATTTCAGTGCTATGTTTTTCCCTAAAAATTTCTTAGACAGTGAAATGTTCTCGACCCCCCACTCAAAGGGAATGAAAAAATTATGAAGAATTTTTTCTGAAAAAAATTCTCAGAGGTGCACCTTGTTCCATTTCCCCAAAACTGGGAAGCCTGAAGCTTTTAAATGTTTCTTTACCAAATCTTAAAATTCCAATTTGCCTAAATACCAATTAGTATAATAAATTCTGACTTATCGTAGCACTAGGTTATGAATGGTACTAATTTACTTTTTCACATTTCCCTTAAAAATATCAGAATAAGTTTAAATTGATTTTTAGCAGAATTCCAATATAAGATTTTTATTTTTCTAGGCTTGTTTACCTTTTCAATCCAAGGGAAAAAATTTCCATCTTATTTCTTATCACCATCTCCTTTCCCCACTTGGCCAGAGTGGAATGAAGGGAAGGAGATTTTTAAACCTTTGAAAATCTCAGAATTTCTTGTTCACACTCTCTTACAGAATGACAAATAACTCTCACACACTCACTCACATAAAGACAAAGACAAAGCAGACAGACACAAAAACAGAATGGATCCAAAAACTTCAAATAATTTATAGATCTCTTGAAAAATTTTTAACAGTTGCTAGCTCTCCAGATAGTAAGGAAATAAGGTTCCGCTTACTTGATAGAAACACCTGTATCACACCAGAGTATGGTGCAATTGAGCATGCTTTGAGCTATGGGAGCTCCTTTGTTGATGTAAATGTAACCAGCCTCTGTATTTAAAAGGATGGTGTTGGTGAGTTTATAATATATTCTAGCAGCCAGAGTGGCCATAGAATGTGTGTCAGGGGGAGCAAAAATGAGAAAAGGTGGAAAAAACTGTAAGAGAGGTTGAATTGGGACTTCACAGGTGCTGTGTGGGGGAAGGTCAAAGCAACCCAAGCTCTGAAGTTGGAAAATTTGGATGGTTGCTGTGCTGCCAAGGCTGCACAATGACCCTTCCCCTCAGGCATCTGTGGTGCCTGTTTCTCTTGAGCAACAAGCACCTGAGGTTTCGGAGCCCTTGAGGGGCCCCCAAACCCATTTCCTTGGTTTTTTCTCTGTCTACATTCATGTTTGTGGTATAAAAAATACCCATTATTCTTACTTTAATTAGAAAAGTAAACACAGAGATGCCTTAGATAAGAAGAGGAATTTATTCCCTTTCTCCCGGGAAGAAAGGGGTGCCCCATGAGATGATGTCTTACCCATGTTGATGCATGAGGCCGGGCCGGAAGAGAGAGAGCCTAGCCCTGTTCCAAGGTTTAAAAACCTAATTAGGACGTCCCCTCTCCTGGCCAACTGCCCTCTTTCATTGGTGAAAAATTCACCTCCCAACCTCCTCCCCAACGAGACTACAAGGGGGTTGGCCTTCACCAGGCGGGGAAGAAATGAACAAAGGAAGATAAAAGTAATTGCCCGGAGAAGGGGGAGGGTAGACACTCAGGAGGGGGGGGGGTAC
>CM053600.1:34789615-34806732 GCA_028646575.1 Pseudocheirus occidentalis
AATTAGGACGTCCCCTCTCCTGGCCAACTGCCCTCTTTCATTGGTGAAAAATTCACCTCCCAACCTCCTCCCCAACGAGACTACAAGGGGGTTGGCCTTCACCAGGCGGGGAAGAAATGAACAAAGGAAGATAAAAGTAATTGACAGGAGAAGGGGGAGGGTAGACACTCAGGAGGGGGGGGGGTACATTCCAGACTGAGAAGTTTTCACTAATTTCATGTTCCACACATTCAGAACCCCAATGTCCCATTCGGCCACATTTTGGGCATGGCATGGTGGGTCTCCCTCAGCTACCTTCCGGAGCACCTCTTCTCTTTACCGGGCCTTCCTTTAATCTGTATTTGCACTCCCTTATATCATGTCCTGGTTTGCCACACCTAAAGCAATTTCCACCAGCTTTACTTGGAGTAGCCAGGAAAGAAGGCATGAGCTCTGCCTGATAAACTTGAGAACCCACTTTATCACATCTTTGATCATCTCCTCTAAGGAGGCATCTTTTCGGAGCCCTTTGACAGTCAGCATTAGTATTCTCTCTCAACAGAATTTTTAACATTTTTTGTCTTATTTGCATAAAGCTTTCTTTGTCTTCTTTGGTCACAGGTGTCTTGCTCCAGGCATGACGAGCACAATTAGAGATGTTTAAATGGGCCTCTTCTGTATAGCCTAATTGTTGGGCTGTATCTGCAGAAGGACCAGGGCCTGAAAGTTGTTGAAATACCATTTGCAACTGAGCACCAGGTGCTAATTCAACAGCCCAGAGGCGGCATTGCTCAGTATACTCTGCCATCCAGAAAACAGCCTGCCCTGGGGTCAATATTGTTCTGGCTAATGCCTTCCAGTCATTGGGACCCAGAACGGACTTTGAGATATTTTCCAATTGGTGTAGCACAAAGGGTGCAGTAGGACCATATTTAGAGGCAGCGTCTTTCAGCTGTTGAAGAACCTTAAAAGGAAGAAGTTCATGCTGCCTTCTCACCTGTCCAGGATTGAAAGGGTCGGGTTCTTCAATAACTGGGAAGAATTCCCAACCGTCTATCATTTCCCCTTTTTCTCGGGCCTTCTCCAGTGTCTTTTCCAACACAGAGTGTGGGTGTGGCCTCAGTCAGCGACCTGCCTCTATTTTACCTGGGCTATTTTGTTCAGTGACTTATGACTTAGTGATATTATATCCCTAAGTAATTATTATCTAAGTAAGGGTATACCTAAGGGTATAATACATATCACTGGGTATGCTTGGTACTACTTTCTCTTCTATTGTAAGGGAGCTTTCAGGACCATAATCCCTTCCTCCTTTCCATTGATTCACCTGACTTTTGCCTAACTCTGTTTTATCAAACTGCTTCAGCCGTTCTTCTCTTTTGCCTAACTCTGTAATCCCAGGGTCTCCGCAAGTGGGTGTGGGTGGCAGGAGCCACTCCCTTTCTCTTTCTCCGGGGAAGAATCCCTTCTTGGGCCACCTTCACTAGGAAGGGTTGGACCCATTTGAATACAAGCAGGGAATATAGGAACTTCCCTTCCCTCCCCGGCAAAGGCATCTTTCACTGGATGGTAAGTTGTGAAATGGATGCCTGGGACTTCCTCACCCTTAGGACAGGTCCTGTAAGCCTCTCTCTCCTAGTATTATTTTGCTTATGTATTGTCCTATCTTTACTCACTGCTCTCCAAGTGTCTGCCAATTCCCGGATATTGCGCAGTTACTCGGGAATCCTTTCCTGGAGCCTCTCTGCAAAGAGAGGTGTTCATGCTCCGGCTCTTTCTGGGTGCACTGGCATGATTCTGGGGTCCTTCTCTCGGCCCTAGGGTTCTCTTATCTGCCTTGTCCCATGTTTTCTTAGTAGCCTAGGGGCCAGCCTTAGGCGGTAGACTCAGGAAGGATTGAGTCAAGAGAGAGGTGTACAACAAGTAATTATTTTGTTCAGTGACTTATGACTTAGTGATATTATATCCCTTTCAACCAAAAAGTAAAACTAAAGGAATTTTTTTAAAAATGACATTCTTAGCCAGCTACACTGTTCAAATGATCCTATCAGGCAATAACTGATAATTAATTACTAATTCTAAGAACATGCTCTCTTGCAGCATATGTGTAGGGATTTTTCAAAAGTAATTAAGCATTTTCAATCACATTGCTCTCAAGCAAAAAAAAATTGTTCTGTTAGCAAATAAAATATTGTTTATTTCATCTTTATCTCATCCCTCTAAAATTTCTACTTTTGTATGTGTTTATAATATTTTGTATAATTATGCATGTATATAATTTACATAGAAATATTCTTGGGGGCAGTTAGGTGGTGCAGTGAATAGAGCACCGGCAGTGGAATCAGGAGTACCTGAGTTCAAATCCAGCCTCAGACACTTAACACAAAAACTAGCTGTGTGACCATGGGCAAGTCACTTAACCCCAACAGCCCTCAAAAAAAAGAAAGAAATATTCTCATATTGGGGAGGTGAAATCAAAGATATTTGAATACTATTGATGATAGTGAAAAAAACAGAACCACCCAACTATTATTTTTTCTGTCTTATCTACCAAAGAGAGTGATCTCTGGTTGGGAAAGAAGAGGGAAAAAATAATTAGGCCATTGAAACCCTTGCTACGTTGGTGTGTTCAGCTCATTAGACCTCAATGGGCTACCTACCAGGGAACTGAAAGAATTGGCACATGTAATGCTGAGCTGCTATCAGTAATCTTTGAAAGTTTATAGACTGGGAGAGCTGCTGCAGAGTCAGAGAAGGGCAACTTCTAATTTTCTCCAAAGAATGGATGTGCAAATTGCACTAAGACTTTTAAGACACCCTATATAGCTGCATTCCTCCGTAACAGTGGCGCTTCTCAAAAATTGCAATATGTGTACCTGTATCTCTGCAATCAATATATTCATTTAATAGATACAGACTAGAGGGCAGGGCATATATCTAACCAACTTGAGGAGGTAATTGAAAGTGCACCAGTCTAGGAATCAAAAGTCCCTTGTTTGAATCCTATAACCAGCTATTTGACCTTGGGAAAGTCATTTTTCCACTTTGTGACTATTTCCTCATATGTAAAATGGGAATAATAATAAACTATACACTCAACAGAGTTGTTTTCAAGATCAAATGAGAAAATATGTGTGGAAACATTTTGTAAAATATAAAGCATCATATGAATAAGGTACAACACTGAGATATTTATTGTTAAGGAGCAAAAGGGTGGTTGAGAAAGAGACAATATGAGCTAATGGGTAGAAGGTTGGCCTTAGAGCCCAGAAAATCAGTGATTTTAGGCAGTTTTTGAAGACTGTAGTTGCAGTTAGTCCATCAACAAGCATTTATTTATATGCCAGGCAATGCTAAGCACTGGAATGGCAAAAAAAAAAAAAAGAAAAAGAAAAAACTAAACAGATCCTACTCTCAGGGAGCTCACTGTCCAATGGGGAAGACATTATCAAAACAACTGTGTACAGATGAGATATATGGGATAAATTGAAGACAATCAGTAGAGAGAAGGCACTAAGATTAAGGAAGACTGGGAAAGGATTCTTGCAGAATATGGGACTTCAGCTGAGACTTGGAGGAAGCCAGGAGGCAGAGATTAGGAGCAACAGAGTCCTAGGCCTGGGGAACAAGCAAAGAAAATGCACAAAGTCAGGAGATGGAGGGTGGTGTACAAGGAACAGCAAGGAGGTAAGTGTCACTAGAAAGAACATAGAGTATATTGGAGAGTGTAAGGTGTCAGAAGACTGGAAAGTCAGGAAAAGACCAGATTATAAAAGGTTTTCAAAACCAGTCCGTAGGGACAGCCAGGTGGTGCAGTGAATAGAGCACCAGCCAGGGAGTCAGGAAGACCTGAATTCAAATCTGGTCTCAGATACTTAACATTTATTAGCCGTGTGACCTTGGGCAAGTCACTTAAACCCAATTGCCTTGCCTTCCCCCTCCAAAAAGGAAGCAATGAATGAATGAATGAATGAATGAATGAATGAGTGAATCAATACCAGTCTGTAAGGGTAGAGGGATTTGCACTACTGGGAGCTCCCTACACTAATGAACTCATAGGTTTGGGCCAGAAAAAAAATGGTGCTAAAACAGGTGTCTGTACTAAATTTTTAAAAGCCACTTCTAAACATTAAAGAGCAGAATGCCACATTTTGACAGGGATGAATCCTGACCTAAGCTTGCTTCCTCAGGAATGCCCTGGACCCCAGCTGGTGACCATGAGACAACTAACAGATGCAGATAAGCTACGCAAGATTATCTGTGAACTCCTTGAAACTGAACGAACCTATGTTAAAGTAAGTCTTCTTCATTTTTCTTCTCCTCCCTTCCCTGTGCCTACCTGTTCCTATCCCTGGTCTCCACTCTAGTATGTATGTATGTATGTATGAATGTATGTATGTATGTAAGGGTTTAACATTTTTTATTAACTAATCACTAATTTTCTATTTATTTAAGTTGCATAAGAGCAGGAATTCTCTTTTTCTTCTTGTCTGTAGTCTTCTGAATGGAATAGCGTTAGCATTTAATAAATATTAATTGACTAAGCTCATGATTAACTCATGCTTAAAAAGAGTAGTCAGAAAACACATAAACTCTAATAAAAATGTGATGACTAGAGAAGGAAGAGGGTGACTTTTACATTTGTGTCTTTGAAAGGTGTAAGCCCTCTTACTTTCTTAATATTTAAAGCTGCAATAAATACCAGATTGTCCAAAAACACAGCTTACCCAAAAGGATACATTGATATTTAAAAATATGAATTTAAAGTGAGCATATGTTAATTATGATTTTTCTGTATTATGACTCTTTATTGGAAACATGTTCCCTCTGAACTGTTTTGTAATATGGAATTTTGTTTCTGAAATACTAATGATAGTATTGTTTCTTGATGTGCTTTTATGGGCTTTTAGGTTTATTAAAGAGTATTTATTTAAACCCTTAGGATTTAAACTGTCTCATGGAGAGCTACCTGAAACCTCTTCAAAAAGAAACTTTCCTCACCCAAGATGAGGTATGATGCTAATTGTATTAATGTTGCTGGATACATGTGGTTGAATTTATAGCTAATTTGACTTTGAGGGTTGGAAACAAGGATGATTCAAAGAATGTTTTAATGCATTTAATCGTATCGAACAGGTGAAATATTGCCTTTCAGTTTGTTTCCTTGTGCAAGTATGAGCTCTAACTTGACTGTAGGATCATTATTTAAATTTGAGAAAGTAAAATACAATCCAGAACTTTTTCTTCTTTGAAAATTCTGTTTGAAAAGATGAGAATGAAAATTTTAAATTCTTGTGAGAAATTTTATGGATCTTCTTTCTTTTTTATTAGCTTGATGTGCTCTTTGGGAATTTAACTGAAATGGTGGCATTTCAAGTAGAATTTCTCAAAACTTTGGAAGATGGAGTAAGATTGGTGCCTGATCTTGATAAACTTGAGAGAGTTGACCAGTTTAAGGTAAGCAGAATTACTAAATAATATAAGATTCCATTAAGAAATATCTCATCACATACCATGACTTCAGTAATCTGCCCCATTAGTTCCCTACTCCTGTGCATTTCTTTCCTTATATCATGGAAAACTCACCAACAACCCATTTTATTAAGAGTAACAGAGATGTAGGAAGTTTTGTTTTGTGCCTTGCCACCTCTATAGTGGCAGTTCTCAACCTGTGGCTTATGTTCAATTTGTAACAATGAAAAGACATCCTGCATATCAGATATTTACATTACAATTCATAACAGTAGCAAAATTACAGTTATGAAGTAGCAACGAAAAATAATTTTATGCTTGGGGGTCACCACAACATGAGGAACTGTACTAAAGGGCTGCAGTATTAAGAAGGTTGAGAACCACTGATCTATAGACTCACTAGGAAGGAAACCTAAACAGAACACAAGAAGAGTATTGTGTCTTGTTTGTCTTACTAAGGTAAGAACATTATATTTCATATGAAATGGGCTGAAGAAATCCTTGACTTCTAGTTTTAAAAAAAAGTCATTGATCTTAATCTTTTGTGTGAGAAAATTTACTAATGGAATACTGAGGTAAATTTACTTTGACAGGCAGCAACACATTTGATTTTCCTAATTCAGCAAAAATCTTTCTAAATTAACCTTTACTCTAGGAATATATCTTAATATAGAGAGTCACGAGACTACCTATTATCTATTCTGTTCCTCTTGAAACAGGTCTGTGTTTTCAGTTTTGGGTCCCAATCCACCAAATCTCTATGATACCTGTGATCCCTAAAATACCTAGTATATTATCTCTGATTTTACCTTGTTTATTATCTTTACTTTTGTTTTTAGATTTGTTTATAGATTTCTGAGTCTGTAAGTTTTATTTATGGGATTCTCCCTGTATACTTTCTCTTCTGAATTTTTTATCTGCTATATTGTTCTTCCCATGTTATACTTCAATCAATCAACAATTTTTTAAAGTGCTTATTATATGCTAGGCACTCTTTTAAATTCTGGGGATACCAAAATTAAAACAGTTCTCGCCCCCCAAGGACCTTACCTTCTAATGGGGGAGATAACATGTGTTTTGTACACAGATGTGTTTGTGTGTATATATGTAGGTATGTATGTAGGTATGTAGGTATGTATGTAGGTATGTATCCAAGTGTACTTTGCTTCAGATTTATACAGGAAAGTTTCTTTCCACCCTGTCTTCCTTTTTCTCCTTAGCATCTTCTGGGTCACATTCATAAGACTCTAAGCCTTTCTTTGGTAAACTTCATCCTTGCCCAAGAGTCCACATTTCCTCTATTTTAAATTGTCATCCATCCATTCAAATCCCATTCTCAGATGCCATCTTTTTAAATTTAAGTATTCACTTTCTGTATCTGCCTTTCTTTTCTGAAACTCATAGCTTTAATCATCACTAGGAAAGAAAAATTGCCTACCCCTCAGTTTCATTATTAGGATTATTTTATCTTTGGTAGTGCATTCTAGATTCTCAAGTAGTATCATCTGGCTCCATAGAAAGCAAATGTAGGTGGTCATAATCAGGTTTGAAAAGTCTCTAGATTCTTCATCTATCTATCTGTACATGTATGTGTATATGTATATATATGTGTGTGTATATATATATGCGTGCATATATACACACATAAATACGTATATGCATATATATGTAATTTCCATAAAACACAAAACCCCCTCTATTATGTATGCCAGGTTCACATAAGTTACCCTTGTAATCTTTAAAGTCACCAACCAAAATACTTGGTTCTTTCTGGTTTAATGTTAATAATCAGAGCATTGTTAGATGCGCAATCTGTGTTGTTTTATCTTTCAAGGAATCTTATATAGATTGGATGTCATACATGAGGGACACCTTGTTGGAAGAAAATTTTGAAGATATTTTGCCCTTCTGCTATAGAATATTGTTCATGAAAGCCTTTTGGTTTTGTTTCATCAAGGATGTCTTTAATACATGTATTCTCATAAAAAGTTAAATGCATGGATCAGTAGTTATTGATATTTACTGGGTTGCCTTGAATAGTAATAATAAGGCCCACTTTTTTTCCCCAAGGCTTTGTATTCTCTCACTCATTCTTAAAAATCAATGGTAGCATCCTCCAAAATTCTTGACTTTAGCAAGGTTTTCTTTGTGTGTACTTGAGCTAGGATGGCTGCTCTTCCCTGCTCTTTCTTTAGGCCCATTTCTACTTCCTTATGTAGCATATCTGGGAGTCCATTGTTTTCTGTTTTTCATGTTTGTTGTTCCCCTTCCAGTTTGATTCTTTAATGTCCTTTAGATTAATTCAGTCTCTTATCAAGTTTTCTGTAAACTTTTTCCATGTATGGCTTTTCACTCTTCTTTTACTTCTTTTAAATTCATGCCATCCTTTTCTGTAGGCTTACAAACAAACTTATTGTGTTTAAATTCTCTTTTCTTTGGCATTGACATTCCTTTTGGAAAGATCAAGCATTTAATGAGTTAGATGAGTTAGTTCTTTTGGCCTCTTTCTTATGGCAGTTGATTTATATTGCTTAAACATCTAGGCATCATTGACAAAGAGATGGTCTAAAACACACGTACTATTTTGAGCAATATCCAATCTAGTAAAATTCTTCATATTACCTAATTTTTTTTAGCCCTATTTATCATTTAAAACCTTTGTTTTCAATTCCAATCTAAAGCCCATGAAGTATATTTCAGTAGTAGGAAGAAAAAGATAAAAACATCTCTTATCAGTACAAGACATTCAGGGTTCTTCCACAACTCTCTCTCCGCCCAAATACAAGTGTGCCAATTACAGGCTGACTTTGACCTCTTGAAGGATAGAAGAGGCAGAGATAAGAGAGGGTGATTAAAGAGCTCTCCTTTGAGTTTGTGTATTTTTCTTTTTATTGAGTAGTATTATTTTGTTTTACTACCCTATTACAGGTATGATGAGAAGGAAAAAATAAATGTTAAGTTTCTTAATTCTGAGCAGTTCCTTGATCTCATATAGCTGCTATCTCTTCATTGACTTTCCCTGCTTGTATTTCACATTAGCACCTTTTAGCATTGTAGCCAGGAGATAACTGTTTAAGATAAAATTCTCCACCATCATCTCATCAAGATCTGTCCATGAAAAACATAAGTATGAGAAAATACTTATAACTACCACTGATATTTCGAGCAGACAATAGAATTTTTACCATATAAACTCATATTTGGACATTCTTCGCATATCAATTCAAGGCAAATCATTGAGTAAAACATAACAACTAAGATCAGAAATTCTCTTTTACTTGTGACATTGCTCCAGAGATGGGGAGCTCAGAGCTTAACAGTTGAGTTGATGAGATTGCTAAAAGTGGGCAAAATTAACCTTTTTTTTTTCCAATCTAGAAAGTGCTCTTCTCTCTGGGAGGATCCTTTCTATATTATGCTGACCGTTTTAAACTATACAGTGCCTTCTGTGCCAGTCACACAAAAGTTCCTAAAGTCTTGGTAAAAGGTAAGCTTTGCAGGGAATTCAGTAATATGTCATCCTGCTACACAGTGATAATAACTTATATTAAGGAGACATAGTTTATTGTAGTTGGTGAATTGTTGATGATCATGGTAGGGGGAATCCTGATGGTTGTCACAGCAAAGAGTAAAATCTTCAACTGCCCATAATTCTGCTTTCTGAGGAGCAAAATAGTTGAATATCTTGATGTACTCACTAATACGGAGTTGCTCATGATTTTCTTTGGAATAGCCAAGGTGCTTTTGTGTTCAGATTGCTAGATGAAGGATTCAGAAGTTGTTTTGTTCTTATTTTTGTTACTGATTTACTGTATGATTTTCATCATCTTCATAAGCACTCTGAGAATCAGGGATCTATCTCGAGTGTTGTTATTGTCAATGCATTTGCTGTCACCACTAATACTACAAAGTTTATTGCAATTATTGATGTGAATGTCTTGAATTATATCTTTATGCTGTGCAGGACAAAAGTGGTGGTCATATATTTGCAGTTGATCCATTTTGGAGTATTCTAAGAATTTGGAGAGTTTTAATATCTACAGAAATAAATTTCTATATACAAATAATGGTTATTTTTGCTACTCAGAATTAAAGGAAAATTTCATAAATAAGCAAGGCACTTCCAGGAATCTTCAGAAAAACTACAAATTACTAAATATTATTTTCTTTTTAATTAACTTAGTAACAAAAAAAGATGCCAGGCAAACCCCTGTATAGATAAATAGGTAATTGTCAATGTTTGCTACTAAGAAGAGCTACCTGCTCTGATCCTAGATGAACATTAATAGGTTGCTACAAATATTGTTCAAATAAAAGTGTCTGCCTAGAAAAATATTTCGAAGCCTCAGCCAGTGGCTTACTTATGAAAGTCAATATTTGAAGTGTGTAACGTTACAGTGAAGTAGAATTTGGACAGAGTGTTGACATTTTTTGTAATGAGATTTGACCTATGCTGGAGGAATTTGTTCTTGTGTTATACTATTTATGTTATATTGTGTTATACTGTATGCAGTATATTATTTATATAGTCTTATCTTTATTTATTAAATTCTCATTGTTCCTCTGCAGATTGATTGGTTTTTAATAGAAACTCTTCAAACCATCTATTAAGTTGTAGAGGGGCTCTGAGCTTTGTCAGTACAAAGACTACCTCCACCAATGAAATTATATAGCCTTTAAAGGGGGAAGGGAAGTGTCAGGTTGTTGAATTAGCCTTTTAGATTCTCTGTCCCCAGTAATTCTAGACTTTTTTAAGCTTTGGAACATATCTGGTATTTTTAAGAACATAATTATGTTACCTCAGCCTCAACAGTTTAAAAATTGAACATCATTCCTGTTAATGATAATAATAGCTAGTATTTATACAGCACTTACTGTGTGTCAGGCACAGTGCTACGTGTTTAATGATTTTTTTTTCATTTTCCTTCATTTCAAATATCCCCATTTTATAGAAGGGAAATTGAGGTAAAGAGAGGTTAAGTGACTTGCCCAGGGTCACACAGCTAATAAATACCTGAGACCAGGTTTGAGCTCGGGTCTTCCTGATTTCAAGTTTAACACTCTATCCGCTGCATCGCGTAACTGCCTAAGCTAAGTACTACTATTACTAGTAGTGGGGGCATTGAAAGGGGAGATACCTCAGCAGTTCCTTAGGAGCCAGTCCCGTGGAAGTCCATCTCTTATTTATAAACAAAGGGAGGTTAAAAGATACACAGACTATTTGGAGACATTTTGATCTGAATCAAAGCCCACATTTGGGATAACCACAGTGAAGCACACAGATCTGATGGAGCACCCCCAGGAGGTACTTTAAATGACTATCCTATGAACAGGGGTTGATTTGGTGCCCATGGCCCATGTATCTGGATCTTAGGAACCTTCTAGGACCATTCTAGAGACATTTACCAGAAGAGCAAAACTATATTCTCCGTTGCCTCTAGGGCAGGGGTAGGGAACATGCGGTCTGGAGGCCACATGTGGACTTCTTGTCCTCAAGTGCAGCCCTTTGACGGAGTTTTTTTAACTCTGATTTGGTCAAAGGGCAGCACTTGAGGACCTAGAAGTCCACATGTGGCCTCCAACCCACAGGTTCTCCACCCCTGCTCTAGGATCAAATATTATTCCAATTTCATTTCATCTTCTGAAATGTTTAATTTTTGTTTAAGCTTTGTAATATACACATAATTAATCTAGTAGTACATATACACATAAGTAAACAAATATGTGTGACGCCTGATTTAAATTTTTTAACTAATATAGAGTGTGTAATCCAAAACACTATTCCAGAAGATTATCAGAATTCATTCTTCAAGTCTTAGCACTAATGTCCTTTCTATCTTGGGTCATTCTCCTAAACAGTAAGAATAGGAAAGGGCAGCCGTGTGACACAATGAATAGAGCACTGGCCCTGGAGTCAGGAGGATCTGAGTTCAAATCTGGCCTCAGACACTTAACATTTAGTAACCATGTGACCTTGGGCAAGTCACTTAACCCCATTTGCCCTGCCTTCTTCCCTCCAAAAAAAGACAAAAGCAAAAAAAAAAAAATAGCAAGAAAGCAGAAGCATCCTTGTTTGGACTGAATTAATTTTTTTCTTTTCTTTTGAACTAGAGGACTTACAATTAGAATAATTTTTATTTCTAGTTCTCTCCCTCCGCAACCCCTCTCCATTCTTGGTGTTGGAAGGATCATTTTATTTAGGTTACTATCCTACGGTACTTGACTTACTAATTATATAGAGACTCATGCTTTCCCCATGCATTCTTTTTAAGTCACCAGGGACATCATATAAAGAATTAGGTCATTAGTGATAGCTTACATTTCTAAAATAGAAATATGAAATAGAAATATATAATCTATAAAATACATCCATTATCTCATTTGATTGTCACAACTAGTTAAGGTATGCCAAATAAAATCATCTTTATATCATAGAAGAGGAAGCTGATGCTCCATTTGGTTAAATGACTTGCTCAAAGTCATCTGGCCAGCAAGGGGTACAGCTGGAATTGAGTTACAGCTATTTCCATTGTAATATATTGCTTTTTTGGTGAGAATGTTTTGCCAGTCACATTAGATCAGAGAACTCCTCCTTCCCTTAATGTTTTATTGGTTAATTTATTGACCAGCTCATAATGATAGGAGTCAATAGGACAATAAGGAAGAAAGGGGTAATGATATTTGCAGATATTATAAAAGCTCGAAGCTTCCTCCTTCCTCTCATGAACAACTAAGAAACAGAGATGAGTTTATAAGTTTCCCCTACTTTTTATCTTCCTCCTTCAGTGGAGGTGCTACAGAACAAGAAATATTCAAAAGACCAGAAATCAGGGGAAAGAAGAAAAAAAGTATCAACCCCTGAATAACTAAACACATATCTAGTTACTTAGCTCTTATTCTTCAGGTGGTGGAATATGTAACATTTATTTGATTCACAGGGAAATCCTGGTTTGGGTTTTTTTCCTCCCCATATATACATTCTCTTCCTTCCATCCCTAAAAAAAGAAATCTTGAGCTAAAAATGAGTAAAATTATGAAAGAGGAATAATTTGAGCTTTTCACTGATGGTCTATATTTAAATTTTTCCAGCCAGGACAGACACAGCTTTCAAGGCATTTTTAGATGCTCAGAATCCTGAACAGCAACATTCGTCTACTCTGGAGTCTTACCTCATCAAGCCGATCCAAAGGATCCTCAAATACCCTCTTCTATTAAAGGAGCTCTTTGCCCTTACAGATGAAGAAAGTGAGGAACACTCCTACCTGGACGGTAAACCTGTTTTTGTTAATGCTTCATATTCTTATTGTTTTTGGAAAGCCTATTATTCTGTATGTAAAGAATTCCTATCAATAGCAATTTTTTTCCCTCCTTTTATACATTCATGATTTTCACCCCCACAGTGGCCATCAAAACAATGAATAAGGTTGCAAGCCATATAAATGAAATGCAGAAAATCCATGAAGAGTTTGGTGCCGTATTTGACCAACTAATTGCTGAACAGATGGGAGAAAAAAAAGAAGTAAGGACTTCATTCATGGGTGTGTGTGTGTGTGTGTGTGTGTGTGTGTGTGTGTGTGTGTGTGTGTATGTGTGTGTTCTTTTTTTTTTAATTCTTTGTTATAGAGGATGGGTTTCTGGGAGAAAAAGGATAAATTGAGACAGCAAGGTGATATTAAAAACAAAAGATATCAATAAACATTTTTTTTTTGCTTTTTGGAGGGGGGAAAGCAGGGAAATTGGGGTTAAGTGACTTGCCCAAAGTCACATGGCTAGTGTTAAGTGTCTGAGGCTGGATTTGAACTCAGGTCCTCCTGACTCCAGGGCCAGTGCTCTATTCACTGTGCCACCTACCTGCCCCCCAAAAGTGTTTTTGTTATAGCAGAAAACTGAATTGTACTTCAGCAGCTGGAAATATAGACAAAAAACCCACTGAATTATCTAATTTACTGGAAAATATGAAGACCTAACTGACAGCCCTGGGTGATAGATTATAATGCAGCTCTCTCAGGATTGCTGGCTTCCCAGAGAATTTAGGAAGACAAAGTAATATGAACATTGTATTTTAGGAAATTCTAAAATAAAATTTCCCAGAATTGGTGAAGTCAATAAGTAAATTCTATATTTAATGAATCTATAGGTCACCAACTAGGAAGAAATCAAGATTTAGTTGACTACATCATATGGCATTAAACATCAGTACTACAACGATGGGAAAAGATACAAATTGCAAAAAGAAATTGAAAAATTGAATACTATGTAATAATACTTAGGTTCATAGTAGACTATTGAAGAACAGGGAAAAATCAAGGGAATTTAAATTCTACATTAATGAAGTTAAGAGGAATAGATCAAGGGTGGCTAGGTGGCACACTGAATAGATCATCAGCCCTGGAGTCAGGAGGACCAGAGTTCAAATATGGCCTCAGACACTTAACACTTACTAGCCTGTGACCTTGGGAAAGTCATTTAACCCCAACTGCCCTGCCTTCCCCCCTCCAAAAGAAAAAAAAAGCCATAAAGAGTTTACTTTGAAAATCTCTGCTTTGGTCAGAGTGACTTCTGGCTGGGAAACCATATACTGGGAAGTATTTTTCCCCACAATACATAAGCAACTAGAATAGCTTTCTGTGGGTATCAAGTGAAATAGTCAATCACCATCGAGACAATTAGCTTTAAAGTGTCAAGGAGAAAGGGAACAGAATTGATTCTCTGCCCTTTCCAAAGATGCTGGCTCAAATATTAATAGAAATATTTGCTGATGACATTGGAATGGATTAATTGTGATGTATTGCTAGGGTCTGTCTCTACTTAGGAAATAAATATTTCCATAGGTATTATGGACTGGGGCTGTCTCAGCATGTTCATGTATGTGTCTCTGTGTATCTGTCTGTCTGTGTGTGTATATGTATATATTTATAGTATCTATGATGGTAAAGCGTGTGTGTGTGTGTGTGTGTGTGTGTGTGTGTGTGTGTGTGTGTGTGTGTGTGTGTGTGTAGAGAGTTCAGATTCACACCCTTTGGGGATTTAAATTCTCACCTTCATAGAAGAGAAAAAAGAATCAAGGTAGAATACTCATAAAGTCAAACCAAAAATTGCTTCCTTGAAAATATGAATAATTAAAACTACTCATGGTAAATTGGATCTTCAGGTTGCCGATTTGTCCATGGGGGATTTACTCTTGCATACTACAGTCATCTGGCTGAACCCTCCAGCCTCACTTGGAAAGTGGAAAAAAGAGCCAGAATTGGCAGCATTTGGTAAGTATAAGTAACAGTACTGAAGAAAGAGAAACATCCATATATTTTTCTAGGCAAGAGAATTTGATTCACAAGTTAATATTTATTAATATAAAGTTAATTATGAATCTCTCCCAAATGCAAAATTAAACTTCCCAATTAATTATATATAGCATGGCAAACTAGTTTAAAATGTATTTTGCTTAAATCTGGAAATATTTCAGTAATATCTCCTGTGACACTTGGTGCCCTAGACTGGCAGAGATACCTAATAGAGTCCTTGTTCCTGAAATTCAATGTACTCAAAGAATCAGAAGTGAGTGAATCTTCAAGTGAAGGCAGTCACAATGTGTCAAGACATGTTCCCTGCCTTTGAGGGCTTATAATCTGTCTTTTAAAGGTTGAATTTTTATGAATTTGAAACAAAATTATTTGTTATAAGGGTTGTCTTGGGTATGTGAAAGGGTGGGGGGGAGTAAGAGTAGACTATATTGGGAAGTGTAGGTCATGTGAAAATTGTTTAGGATTAAAATTTATTTCAAAACTAGAAAGTGGTGTTTAAATTTTAGAGCATGAACCAGTGACCTACCAATATGCCATTTATTGATTTACTGTGGAGCAGGTTGAAAAATACTAAGAAATATATTGTGGGTAAATAAATGTTTGTTTATTAGCACTAGACTTAGAATTAGAGGATCTGGGTTCAAGTCTTAGCTCATTCAATTCCTTATGACTTTAGACAAGTCATTTCACCATTCTCTTGGGCTTCAGTTTCCTTATCTGTAAAAATGAGGAGGATGAAAACAAAGTAGACCCGAAAGAATTAGAAACACAGTAATGATTACCATGTTATGTAGGTAGGCAACTTTTTTAAGTGTCATGAAAACTTGGATCAAAAACAATGGATGGTGTTGTTTAAAGCAAACATTTTTCCAAAACAGTTTAACTGTTTTCTGATATTCTATATTGAAGGATTTAATTTTGAGCTTTTAAAAAATATATTAAAAGACAACTTGCCAATTTGAAAAATGTTTTTAAGTAAAGCTGAGAGGACTGTACTTCCTCATCTCTAAGGTTACCTTATATTCAGTTATTCTGGGTACACCTGCTTCATTCATGCTTCCTAAATTACATATGTGGCAGTTGAAGTTGTAAACATGAAATAAACATATAGTGTCATCATTTAGGTAGACAGATTTCTAGAGAGAGTTGTTTTCCATCCAATGGAACTGAGACTTTCTATACTTAGTGTAATCCTAGGAAAGTTTTCTCTCAAAAAGGTGCTTATTCCTGAACATAGTAGATGAATGGAAGATGGAAGTGAGTTACTGAAAGGAAAAATAACTATGAATAAACAAATAAACAAATAATTGACCTTAATTTTCTTTCCAGTGTTCAAAATGGCTGTGGTCCTTGTGTATAAAGATGGTTCCAAACAAAAGAAGAAACTTGTAAGATTTATTTTTGTTGTTTCTTTCTATGCGCTCTTTAGGCATGCTTGTTTTAGAGTATTATGACTTTTTATATCAGAGAAAAGGTCCAAAGTGTTTGATGGTAATAGCCTTTTTGTTGTTGTTGTGGAGGTTTACTGCTTTCAAGCAGATTTCCCCTTAAGATGTAAAAAGAAATAGCTATTCTGAGTCAAGAACCTGAAGATCATCTTTAAGAAGTATCTCTTTAAATCCCCCTTCTCTTTTTTTCCCCTATCTCCTATGTTCCTCTTCCTTAAAAAAAAAAAAAAGTTGCTTATCTTTTCCTCTGTTTGCCTGTCAGTAACACTTATTGCATATTCCCATCAACCAGTTCCTACTTCCACATCTGGGGTATTGTGTTGGTTCTCAGTGTCATGTTTTAGGGAAGGGACATTGGTCAAGTGAAGATGGTTATCAGGATGGTTAAAGAACTTGAGGGACTAGAGATATTTTGTCAAGAAAGAATTAGAGGGGGGGTGGAGCCAAGATGGCGGTGTAGAAGCAGCAAAGCACCACAGCTCCCACACAAACACGCTAAAAAACTCATAAAATGGGACGCTAAACAGATTTTCAAGCTCCAAAACTCTCCACAAGACAGAAAGCACTACAGGCAACGCAGCAGGCGGGGCTCTTCTCAGCAGTCTGGGACCCGCGGCTGAAACCCGGGCCGCTCAGGCCCTGGGGCATCGGATGGGATCTGCTACAGGAGAGCAGATCACTGCACTGGAGGCAGAGTTACCACATTTATCAGGCCAGAAGAAAAAACGGCTAAGAGAAAGGTCAGTGGATTTTGCTAACTGGGGAGGAGAAGAGCGGGTCCGGCCAAACTGCTCCCAGGGCAAGGAGGCAGCGGGAGGCGGCTGTTGCAGCACCAACGGCTGAGAGCCACAGCGGCCCCCACTGGACTGCTTCAGAGCCCTCGGCCTGCAGATAGCAGGGGGGCTGACACGACCCA
>CM053600.1:34807232-34845532 GCA_028646575.1 Pseudocheirus occidentalis
ACAGTGGGATCAATGTTCTGGGCTGGGGGGTAGGGACAAAAAGGGGAGAAAATTTGTAACTCAAAACCTTGTGGAAATGAACAATGTAACCAAGAAAATAAATTAAAATTAAAAATAAAATAAAATTAAAAAAAAAAAAAAAGAAAGAATTAGAGGGTAGGTAACACATTAGCAATCTGCAAATGTAGCGAGGGCAGTCATTTGGCAAAGACACTAGACATGTTTTGCTTGACCACAGAGGGCAAAACTAGAATTTCAAAGAGGTAAATTTAAGCTTGATGTAAAAAACTTGCTAATGAGTAGAGCTAGCAAAAAATGGGATGGATTGCTTGGCTTTCTCCTCACTGAAGTTCAGGGAGGAAAGGCTGGATGATCACATATCAAATGAATAGAGGAGACTATTGTTTGCCTATTTTTTAGAATTACTATCTTCTGATGACCCTTCTAGCTGTGACAATCTGTGATTCTCTGTGAAACCCTGGTTATACTCCTTTTTAAAAATTATTACTGTGTTTGAGGTTTTAAATTTTTTAAAGAGTATATGAGAAAAAAAGAATGTATGTATATCTGTTGCTGCGGGGGTCACAATTTGAAAATCAGTGTGAGGAAGCCTGGCATATTCTATAGTTATGTATCGTGGAGTCTGGAGACACATGAGGCAGAAGGAACGTGCATCTGTCTTGCAGCTCCGCCTCTAGCTAGCTGGGCAAGTCTGTGTCAGCTTCCTTAACGGCAAACTTAGGTTCTTGTCCTACCTCCGCCTAGCAGGGTTGTTGTGACAGAAATGCTTTGTAAACGTTAATACCCCATAGCTTTGTGAATTATTATAATAATTGGTCTATAAATAATAATCGTAGCATAGATTTATGTACAACTTTTAAGGTTTACAAAGCACTTTGCTTATATTCTCTCACTTGAGCCTCATAAATACTACAAAATACCACATCCATTTACCATATGGAACATGTTATTCTTTACTGAAAGTTTTAATTCTTCATACAGGTAGGATCTCACAGGCTTTCAATTTATGAGGAATGGGACCCGTTCCGGTTTCGTCACATGATCCCTACTGAAGCTCTTCAGGTTCGAGCTTTGACAAGTGCAGGTAAAGTTATTATAATAAATACATTCAGTATTTTTGTTGGGCAGCTGGTGGTACAGTGGATAGAGTACCAGGTCTGAAGTGAGGAAGATTCATCTTTCTGAGTTCAAATCTGGCCTCAGGCATTTATTAGCTGTGTGACCCTCGGCAAGTCGTTTAACCATGTTTGCCTCCATTCCTTTTCTGTAGAATGAGCTGGAGTAGGAAATGGCAAACACTCCAGTATCTTTGCTAAGAAAACCCAAAATGGGGTCATGAAGAGTCAGATAGGACTGACAAAGGACTAAGCAACAACAAATTATTATTGACACAGATTTCTAGCATGTATGCGAATTATTTTTGTTATTAATGTAACTTGATCTTTGATCTAAGTATTATTTATTCCCCCTTCTCCCTACTACCTGAGACAGAGACTAACTCTGTGGACTAAACTTCCAGAGATTATGACTTTCCACCCTGGAGGAGTTAATAGTTAATAATATTATCCTGGTTTTGTAAAAAAAGAATTAAAACTTATCTGACCCTGTAAATGTCACTGATCACAAACCACGTTTCACATCCCTTCTAGCCTCTCACCAGAAAACCAGGGTCTACTTGGGAATCTGGTGACAAACTCGCTTCCATTTTAAACATTTTCCTTTCTCACTCTTTCTGTCTCCTTTCACTCCCTGAGATCTGGCACCCTCCTGGTGAACACAGCTTCCTTGGCTACCATTTTACTCACTGGTTGTGGTGGAGAAGTTGGAACGCTTTTTGCACTCCATTACCACACTCTTCCTCTACTACTGTCACTTAGTAACCTCTTCTCCTTTGAGGTTCATTCAATCCATAATTATTACCCAATCAAGATTCTGGGAGCTTTTGTCTAGTAATACCCATGACACTCTCCTTTCCTCAGTGATTTTTTTTCTCTCCCCACCCCAATTAATTAATTAATTAATTTTTAGTTTGCAGCATTCAATTCCACAAACTTTTTGAGTTCTGAATTTTCTCCCCTTCCCTCTCCTCTTCCCTCCTCAAGATAATATGCAATCTGATATCCTTAGTGGCTTCAATGCCAGATTCATTGTCTTTCTTACCTAGTCCTTGCTCTTGTAGTAGAATACTTCAACATACATACTGATATTCAAATATATGTAGTGATATTCCCCCAAATACACTAACTTCTCAGTTTCTCATGTTTCCCATGACTCACTCCTCCACACCACCTCAGCTACAGCTAAACATGGAGATAACCAGTCCCTTAATCTTGCCATAAACCACACGCAATTCACTTCCACATTCATAAACTCTGACATTGCTTTATCTCATAATTTTTTTTATTCCGTCTTTTGTTCTGCCTTGCAATACCTAACTTTATTCTTTGTCCTCATAGTGATCCAGTCTCTCTACCCCCTGCTTCTTTCCCAGCCCATCACCTTTGCACTGTCTACACTTTTAACTTTCATCTTAACCCTCTGGAGAACTCAGCAATATTCTCTTCTCCCTTGTCCTTGCCCTCCTCCCTATTGCTGGTCTTGCCCTGCCAAGCTTCAGCCTTGGATTACTCCCACTGTACCCTTCCTTTGCTTCTATTTGCAGGATGCTGAAAGAAGCTAAAAAAAAAAAATCTTGAAGCCCTTCTGATTTGGAACCATTGCAAATGTGTTACATAATCTTAACTGGGATCGCCAAGGTGATCCTCCCTAATCCTTTCACTAACCCACTCACTACAGCAGTAAACCCTCAACAAACTTTCTATAAATTCACCCTCTTCCTACCCTCTCAGATGAGAACTTTGTCTCGTATTTCCCTGAAAATATTGAAGCCATTGGCCAAGGGTCTCACTTTCTCTTAGGTCATTGAGATGTATTCTGCAACTATCTCCTCCACCCCCATCTCCCATGAAGAGGTGACCCTTTTCCTTTCCAAGACAAACTCTTCTAAATACAAAAATCTATCCTGTCTTTTCCCCCACAACCTGCTGAGTCTTCCTACTTTTGTCACTTATTTTCAGCCTCTCCCTCTTTGCTCATTCATTCTCTACTACCTATGAATAAACTACCCACCTTTTCTCCATCCTCACAAAAACCCTCATTTGATGCTTCTGCCCCCACCAACTATCAGTCTGTATGTCTTCTGCCCTTTGTGGTCAAGCTCCTTGAAAAGGCCATCTATAATAGGTGCTTTCGCTTTCCTTTCACTTCTTAAATACTTACAGTCTGGCTTCTGACCTCATAATTCTACTGAAACTGTTCACTTCAAAATTAACAGTGATCTCTTAATTGCCAAATCCAGATATTTTGCCTAGCGATCTCATTAGCTCCCAAGATTCCATTATCTCTATGCTGATTATTCTCAAATATATTTATCCAGCCCTAACTTTTCCCTCATTGGGTCATGAAGACTCAGACATGACTGAAGGGACTGAACAAGAACAACAAAATAGTCTGGCGTCTCTAACTGCCTATTGAACACCTTGAATTGGATGTCCCGTAGACGTCTTAAACTCATCATGTACAAAACTGAACTCATCTTTCCTTCTAAAATCTTCTTCCTGTACCGCCATCCTCCCAATCACCCAGGTTCTAATTCTGGGTAATATCCTTAACTCACAACTCTTATCATCTCCCATATCCAGTCTTTCCCCAAATCCATTGATTCTGCCTTTACAACATCTCTCTTAGCCCCCTCTCTCTTCTGATACTAATACATCTTAGCTCAGGTCTCATCGTCTCCCATCTGAACTATTAGGAGCAATAACCTGCTGATTGTTCTGCCAAGTGTCCCCTCCCCCCCCCAGTCCATCTACCACTCAGTTGTCAAATTGATGATTATCAAATCTGTATCTAAATCCTAAAGCACAGGTCTAACCATGTTGCACATACCTACCTTTTCATCCCCCATTCAATAAACCTCCAGGATCAAATATGAAATCTTCTTTCTGGCATTCCAAGCCCTTCATAGCATAGCCTTCTTATTTCTTGCTTGCCCCTAAATACCCTGAGGTTTCAGTGACACTGGCCTCCTTCCTTTTCCTCATACTACACTTCCTACCTCTTTACATTTTCATTAGATATGTCTTATCCTGGAAGTCTCTCCCTCATCCCTGCTTCCTGCTTTCTCAATGCCCCTTAATGCTACTAGCTTACTTTTATGGATCATTTATAATATATCCTGTCTATGTCTTGTTTGTACATAATTATTTTGCTGGTTGTCTCCATTAGAGACATTACATTAGACTGTAAGTTCCTTGAGAGCAGGCTCTATCTTTTGTTTTTCTTTGTATCTCCAGTGATTGGCACGGTGCCTGACATAGTCCACAACTAAGTGCTTATTGACTGACTGAGTCACAGCTCCACCAACAATGCCTGTGTCTTTCCACAACCCCTCCAACATTTACTGTTTCCATCTTTGACCATCTTGTAGTATATGTCATGAAACATACTCTTTTTATTTTCATTTTTCTTTATTTGCATTTGTGATTTGTGGCTTTTTTTTTCAAATGGTTGTTAATATTGTGATTCTTCTTTTTAAGAGCTTTCTGTTCATATCCTTCAATCACTGTCTGCTGGGGAATGACTTGGTTATGCATGTAGTACGTATACTTGTTCATTTTTTTCCTTGGATGCCAAATTCTTATCAAAGGAAATCAATAAGAAATTTTTTTTACTATGCGATCACTCCATTCACATCCTAGGTATGCTGATACATCTCCTACCCGTAGCAGAAACAACAGTAAAAAGAATAATTCAATTCCAGTTAACTACAAAAGGCATAAAATGTCTGTTCCGTCAGTCTACAAATATTTGTGTAAATATAAAATATTTGTGTAAATTCATTTGCATAGGACCCCTTAAAGAAATAAAGAACAACTTAACTTGAGGAATAAATTCACTGCTCGTAGCAAGGTGATTCCAATATAACAAAAAGGACAATTATTGCCCAATTGTATTTACAGTGCTATGCCACTCAAACTATCAGAAGGATACTTTATAGTACTTGATAAAGTAATAACAAAAGTCATTTGGAAAAATAAAAGAGCCAGAATATCAGGAGAAATAATAAAAAGAGGTTGGGGTGAAAGAGAAATGGTACTTTCAGACCTCAAACTAAATGATAAAGAAGAGTCATCAAAATCATTTGGTATTGGTTAGAAAGAGAGGTAGGTAAGTCGATGGAACAGACTTAGATGAGAGAATAAGAAAAAAACCCCTCAATAACCCAGTTTTTGATAAATCAGAAAATCTAAATTCCTTCAGAAAGAACTATTTGATAAAAATTGCCAAGAAAATTTTTTCAAAAACTGTAGAGAATACTGGAAAAGAGTCTGACAGAAATAAGGCTTTAGGCCAACACTTTACGTTATTGTACAATACTTTGTCATTGGAAACATGACTTTAATATTAAAGATCATACTATAAAAATTAGAGGATCTATTTCTTTTATGATTTTAACTGCATTGATTTTGTTTATAACAAAATGTTTCATTATTATATCATTAAAATTATCCATTTCATCTCCTGATTCTCTCTAACCCTAGTTTGGTCAAGAACTCTTCCTCTGTCCAACAGCTTTTTACATACTTCCAAGAAGAAGCATTTGTCTTTTAGGATTGGGAGATTCAGTTGAACTTAAGGAGCTTTGCATCCATTTTTATACTTATGAATGAAAACCATTTTTATGAAATCCAGTTTTTGTTCACCAATTTGAAATATTTATGTCTAATAGTAGGGCAGTGGAGGGGGAGAAAAAAGAAATTTACATGATAACTTTATTATATATTTAAAAGGAATAGCAAGTTGCATATATTTGCAGTTTCATGTTTAATCTTTTTTCTTATACTGTTTTAGAAATGCTTATTTTATTCCATAAATTAAAAGCAAAAACATTTTTAAATGAAATGTACATTAACTCATCCTTACTTTGTATTCCTTGAAACTTACATAGATGCAGAAGCTAATTCAGTCTGCGAAATTGTCCATGTTAAATCAGAATCTGAAGGGAGACCAGAGAGGTCTTTCCACCTGTGTTGCAAGTAAGTGTTCTTACATGAACTGTATATTCAGAAGGAAGAACTCTTATATGGTTTACTCCTGTAGAGAGGTTTTTATGTCATTGATGCCCAATAAGTGTTCATTAATAAAAAACAATTCCTTAAGCCTATAAAACATACAATTTAAACTCCTGCAGTGTTTGGGCTGGACTTTAAAAGTCCAGCCCAGCATACATTACTAATATTCAACAGACTTTAAGTACAAAAATGGTCAATGCTTTAGCTTTTAAAGAAGTATGCAAATTTTTATATATGTGTAATATTTAATCGAAAGATTACTACTTTATTTACATCTATAATATGCAATTATGGCATTATAATATGCAATGTATTTCTCTTCTTGGAAAAATTTCTTTATTCATATTTGTCATTTATAGAATACTTGAGAGGCTGGAGAATTGGTATGAGGGGGAGAGAGGGAACAAAGGAGAGTATTGAATGGAAATACAAAGGTCTAAGATGACATTATGAATCTGTTCTAGATCCATAGCCTGAATTTGTGAGCCCTCTATGTGTCAAAAGAAACATTTTTTGGCTGTACCTATTATATGCATACTAAGAGAATTTGAAGTATTCAATAAATATAATATCTATTTAAAGATTCAGGGCCTTTAATATTAAGTAAAAATTTTCAGAGTAAGTCATTTTTAGAGGAGAAAATAAGATTTAAGCGTTGCAAAGAACAACTTGTGTGTTAACTTTTAATGCTAAACATTTTGTTAAAAAAAAAGTGTTTATTGTGAGGAAGGTCAAGGATATTCACTGGGAAAATCCATTTACCAAAAAATAATTTTGGGGTTGCTCTTCAGACTTGCTAAGATATTATAGTTCAAATTGGAAAAAGCATTTGAGGACTGTGAATTCTGTAATATTTCTAAAGAGCAGAGTTTGCCATACAAAATCTGTCTGCTTGTAAGCTGCCAGGCATATTAGTGTGCCCTGATAGGTATGTAGATGAATATCAAGTAATGTGGAGAAAGGAATAAATGTCTACTAATTTCTTAGTACAGCATTAAAATTGTAGTTTTTAAGTCTCTGGATTTGTTCATAACTGTTAGACAAGACATTATTTGACATTTGACTAGATTTATATTAAATACCTCTATCTTTTAACTTATTTGAATCTTTTTCTTTTCTTTTTCTTTTTTTTTTAGCTCCCCTCAAAGTAGAAAAGATTTTCTGAAGGCTGTGCATTCAATCTTACGTGATAAACACAGAAGACAGCTCCTCAAAACAGAAAGTCTGCCCTCATCTCAGCAATATGTCCCTTTTGGAGGAAAAAGACAATACCCCCTTAAAGGTGCAAGGCCAGCTATGAGCAGGGCAGGTACTGTAGGGATACAGATTTTAAAGATCCCTGTCATGCCCAATCTATGATAGGACCCAACTTACTGAGCAAGAATAAGGTGTTGTTGCCTTGTGTGGGGTTAAGGCTGGCGCTTTGGCTTTACCTGGGTGTGATTTCCCCTCTCACTCTTATATTTCTTTTATCATCTATTTATACCTTTTCTCTTCTTTATACCTTTACACCTTCTCTGCTTCAGGTTTCTCCTTTGCTGCCCCCCTACTTTTGACTTGAAAGCTCTGCTATACCCCTTATTCCCAAGCTAGTGACAACATCCTTTTTGCAAAGTGGGCTTGATCACGCCATAAGAATGATAGCTGCTTTGCATGCTGGTTGGCTTTGTTTACGGAGAGTAATGTGTGTGTTTTTCACCAACTTCCCAGTAAGCTGTTCTGTAAACATGGTAGTACAGTTACTAAACAACTGATTCTCACTAATTATTGTTTCTGATCTTGGGGTCAGTTAGAATATTGGGAGAGTTTGCTTTTTTTCTTTCTTCCTTTCTTTCCTTGCCCTCATGCCTGAGATGACTTCTTTTAATTCAATGCTTTGATGGAGCTATGATCTCATTAAAATGGAGGCTCCCTTCACTGTCACAAATTATAAACTTTCTCAAAGTGGTGATTCTTGTCCTCACATGAATCCTCCGTGGAAAATCCTACCAGTGCTGGGGACCTTTCTTTGCAGCATCAGAGACCACCAGTGGATACCAGTGGAGAGCATAGAGCCTCCTGCAGGCATCCCTGGATCCAACCCCATGCTTGGCCCGCCTCCCTCTGAGACTGCTCATCACTTTGAGCATGTCCCTTACACTAGCTTCTCCTGCACTGTTGCTAGTGTATTGCAGCCAGTGCATACCAAATGTATGCCTCTCCATTGCCTCTGCAATCATTCTCAACTTTGATATCCCAATAGCTTTAATGTTCATGACTCAGATCCATAAAGCATCTGGAGAGGTTTTTATTTATAAATTTTTTTGCTCCTGGCTTGTGATTTCATTAGTATGGAGGATTCTCCACGTGGAATTCCCCTCCAGTGATACAGACTGGCAACTTTTCTATAACATACAGTCTTCTAGAATTGCTTAGACACTGAGAAATTAAGTGCCTTCCCAATGGTCACATAGGATATATTAAATGTAGGACTGAAATTTAATTCTTCCTGATTTCTAGATCTCACTCTACAGTTACTGCCTCTGGAAGAATATTGCCTTGTGTGGGGTTAAGGCTCTTGCTTTGGCTTTCTTTTTGTTATGGACCTGAAAGGTTTGTTTCAGGAAGTGCCTTGGGGCCATTAAAAGTACTGCATGGTTTCCCAAAGGTAATACTTATAACCTACTCTTGAATTATGTAATTGCTAATGAAGATTCCCCTTCATTATCTAGGGGCATATAAGGTGGTGCAGTACATAGAGTGCTGGATCTGGAGTCAGGAAGTTCACATTTGACTACAGCTACTTATCAACCATGTGACCCTTAAGTGGCAAGTCACTTAACCCTGTTTGCTTCAGTTTCCTCATCTGTAAAATGAGCTGGAGAAGGAAATGGCAATTCACTCCAATATCTTTGCCAAGAAAACCCCAAAGACTCAGACGTGACTTATAAGAACTGAACAACAACAACAACAACATACTGGATTGTATCTACAATACTTGTCCTGATAGATTTGGTCTTTGGGCTCTCTATCCAAACACATTATTATATTCTGGACAATTGGTACTCTTTATCTATTTAATTTTTCCCATTTTGTGATTAAGCCAAACTGTTTTTGAGTCATTCTGGTAGTTAGACCAGATTTTGGATTATTTTTTTGGATTATTAAGGATTTTTCTCAGGAGGTTCTATAATGTTCTAAGACTTCATATTATCAAAAAAATATTCCAAACAGGAGCATCTGACACCGTCTCCATCTTTAAGAAAACCCCATTCTGTATGAAGTCTATGCTGACCATCATCCATCTCCATTGCAGTTGCAAACATAAAATTACCTCTCCTTACTTGAAGCTTCATTTGATTTTTAATAATCAGAAGATCATTGAAGAAGTCATCTCTCTTCTGTCTTTCGGTGAAATCTTGTATCATTTTAATATATCCATCGAATAGACTTTCTGAAGGAGTCTTTTAATTTGAGAAAGGTTTGTCCTGATATAGAAAAGGGGGATAGTGGATTTGTTACCAAGGTATAAACTTAAGATTCATTCACCCTCCCCAAGAGGTTGAGAGGGCAATGGTACTAGAACAGTTATCCTTTTGGGGAGCACAGCTGTGATATATCTCCAGAAAATGGCAGATTTTTTTCATTAATCATGTCCGGATAGTTTCATTTCCTCTTCCTCTGGAGGCAACCTGAGATTGTTCTACACTGTGTGACCTTTCCTTCATCATCTTCCTCCTTTTCTTCAGCTATGTCTAAGAGGCACAGTGTCCTGTGACTGGGTGAAGACCCTCAAAGAGAAAGCTTAGGTAATGCTGAGCAATAATTCTCTTGTTTTTTTTAAGTTATAAAAATAATTTTTCCATTAGATAGGCTTCAGTGAATGAATAAGTATTTGTTAGATGCCTGCTACCCTATGTGCCCTGCTCTGCACTGATGTCTGTAAGGAATCTTGCCAGTCCTAATATACTGTCCATTTTCATGTTGTTCCATGGAACCCTTATTGTAGCAATGTTCACTTCTCCTTTTCTTCATCTTCTTGTGAAAAGGTTGTAACTTGGAAATTTCTCAGCTGTCCTTTCTCTATCCAGGAATATTTGATAAAGATGAATTCAGCCATTTATATTCAGCCCCTTTTCGTATTTTACATATTCATATTTCAGTGAACTCAAGTTCATTGAAAGTAAGCATTTTCGAACTTTAGGGAACTCATTAGCGGTTTCTTTTTAAGCCATTTTTAAACACCCCAGATTTTGCATCTTTGTGAACATCCAGAGATACCTTTACCACCTCCTATTGGATAAGGCAAATGAATAGTTTACTGACTCATTGTTAAAAAGATATTTATCTTTCTTTTTTGGGGAGCACTTATCTCTAATCAGACACATGATCACATGATGATAATTGGCTAAGTCAGTGCAACAATAAACCCTCTTTCCTAACATTAGAAAAAGAAAAATTTATATCAAAGAATGTCTGAAAAAGTGGGGGACACTCACCCAAAATGACTAAGTTCCTAAGTGGAAGTGTTAGCGTAGAAGTTCATGTTTCATTTTGTGCTGTCATTAAATGAAGATAATTTCTCTCTCTGATTCCACTTTGTCTAAAGATGAATGCAGAATACTTTGACTCATCACCAAGAAAGTCTAATAATATTCTATACCCTTTATTTAATTGACTTCAGTCAGAA
Source organism: Pseudocheirus occidentalis (assembly GCA_028646575.1). Lineage (NCBI taxonomy): Eukaryota > Metazoa > Chordata > Mammalia > Diprotodontia > Pseudocheiridae > Pseudocheirus > Pseudocheirus occidentalis. Next base: position 34,818,057 of record CM053600.1, read on the forward strand.
CAATAACTAAAGTGGGGCAGCTAGAGTGTTGTTCCAGGGTGCTAAAATTCCTAGAGGCATTGACAGCACTTTCAATCCTTTAGCAACATGGAAACAGCTAGGTTTAGTACCTTGTTTGGAAGAAAAATTAGTTAAAGTAGGAGGCAGCTTACTTTCTACCCTCACTTCCCCCAAGGTGACTGTACCCCTAATGAACTTCTTTGTACCTTTCTTTTCTTTTCCATTTCATTTCTTCCTGTATCAGAACAAATTTGTCCATATTTTTAAGTAGAAGATACCATTTGTATACCATCACCTTTGGCATGAAAAAGTAGACAGAGGCCTAATTAGCCTAAGATCACAACTGGCCAAAGGGAAAAACCAATATCCAAGTGTTGTGTGCCCTAAGCCTGGGTTAACCTGGTGAGTCTTTGACTGACATTGCTGGGTACCATGATATACCCTGGGAATGGTTAAAAGTAGTCTCAGTGATGGAGCTACTTGAACGGAGACTACTTTTAACCAATAGAGCCTAAAGTTAAATCCTGTATCATAATACTTCATTTTTTTGTGTTTAATGTGACAATTTTATTACCAGAGGAGCAGGAAAAACAGGTATATTGCTTTGTGAATAGCCCTTTGTATGTAAGTCAATAATCCCTAGAATTTCCCCTTTTCTTATTTAGTAATATTATAACACTTTGTTTATGAAGTGCTTTGCAATCATTTCTTATTTATTTCTTACGATGACCTGGTCATTCTTAAACTAGTCCACCTTATAGAAGAAGGTAAAAGGTTCAAGGACACCTGATACCTGCAGGAGTTGTCTTAAGGCATAGTCAGCATTCGGGTTTCCTAAATTCCAAAGTTAAGTTTAATTCTTGGAGCACATAATCAAATTTCTTTGAAAGAAGATATTGTGGTGGTTGGGAAGATGAATTTTTTTCATCAGTCTTAGTTTTGTTTCCTCCCCTCCCCCCTTCCCTACCCCAAATCTTTGATGATCTCCAAAAGACATTCTGGGCAGGGCATAGTGGTCCATGCCCTGTCAGGGAAACTGAAGTTGTTCTTGAGCTCAAGATTCTGAGCTTAAGGAAGATGTCATTTGAGTGTCTTCACCAAATCTGGCACCCATATGGCTAGCCCCTAGGTTGCCTAAGGACAGGTGAGACAGCCCAGGTTGGAAACAGAGCAGGCTAGAGTTCCTGTGCAGATCAGTAGTGGGATCAAGCCCATGAGGGGCCTTTGTAGGCCTGGGCAGGTTGGAAGAACCAATCTGGATGAATGGATAAAGAAATAAAAGAAATTCTGAACTCTTGGCCCCGCTGAGAATCTCAAAGAGGCAAATTGATGGTTTTGCTCCTTTGGTACTCAAAAAGTTATAGGTCCAAAGAGTTTTTCAGGTCATGGCCACTGCCTTAAGGTCTCTCTTGATTCATAATTAAAAGCATTAAGATATTACCTGTTTTGCTGTTAAAGGGGGGATGGAGATGGGAGGGGGAGGGCTTTGACTTTTCTCCTTATGCATAAGGGCATAACCAATCAGAAGCTCAAGGTCTTACTTAACTTCTCATTAAGAGAAATAGCAGCAAGCACCACTCTTTTACATCTGACTTCTAGGTCGACAGATTCAAGTAAAAGATTATTCTCTTAAAGGGAATTAAGTCTCTTTCTCTCCACCCTTCTACCCATTGCCATGGTCTCCCTTTTAATACTATCTTTAACTACTTTAAATCCTCTCACTGGGACCAAGGTAAACTTGGATTCAGTGCACCTAATGATTAAGTTGTTAGGGGAATGTAATATATATTCTCTGGAATTTCATTTCATATAAAATATACGGGGGTTTTATTTTTTATATTTGTTTTGTGTGTGTGCAGTGTCAGCCCCAAGTAAATCTCTTGGGAGAAGGAGGAGGCGTCTGGCCCGAAACAGGTTTACCATTGATTCTGATGCTGTCTCCACAAGCAGCCCTAAGACAGAGCCCCAGCAACCCTCCAGTGGCAGGGACACTGACCGCTGGGTAGAGGAACAGTTTGACCTTGCTCAGTATGAGGAGCAAGATGACATCAAGGAGACGGACATCCTTAGTGATGATGATGAATACTGCAAATCCATGAAAGGGTCCCCAGTGGACAGAGACCTTCAGGAGCAGCTACAAGCTGCCTCTCTCAGTCAGCGGGAAAGAGGCCAGCATGTTATGGATAGTCATGCCTCGAGGATGACCCAGCTCAAGAAACAAGCAGCCTTGTCTGGCATCAATGGCGGTCTGGAGAACACTAGTGAGGAAGTCATTTGGGTTAGGCGTGAAGACTTTGTCCCCACCAGGAAACTGAACACCGAAATCTAAATGTCACTTTCCCTTTAGGTAGTATTTGTAGGTTCCCCCCATACACACCTTCCTACATACTGAGAAGACTTTTATCCTTTAGATTGCGCACTTGCACACAGGGTTTTGGCAGTTGACTTGTTCCAAAACCATGTAGCCACATCACTTCGTAAGTTTTAACAGAAACAGAATAGTTTAGAATTTGAAAAAGAATAAGCTGGAGTCTTGTATTGTGTACATTACCAAGGGCTTTTATTTATTCTCAAATAATCAGGGGCTGAGAAATGAAAATATATATGTATATATTTTTTAAAAGCGCATTATATAGCACTGGAAAATAGATTACTGAAGGCATTTAAGTATGTGTGGCAGATGAGCTTCAGTGGTAGCACAGAGAGCAAAGGGTTTCGGGTTTTTGTTTTTGTTTTTGTTTTTTTATTTGTGAGATTCATCTCCTTGATAGGAAACTGCCTTGAAAAATATCTCTGTACAATTTGCAGTGTTCTTACTCCTTTCTTTCTTAGATGTCAGAGAATATTTGTATTTTAGAAATGTGTGAGGAAGGCTTGGGAATTTGTTTTGATGAGCCTTCCTCCCCTCTTTTTTTGGTCTGTGACTGGTCTTTTTTAATGTCAATGCTGGAAGCTCTAGTTTTGCATAGAATCATAAAGATGCCAAACTCTTTAAAAAAGAGATCCAAATTTATCACTTGAAACAAAACACTATTTTTTTTAAAACATTACCTGATGTGCAAGGCACAGATAGTTGAGATTTTTACAGTGTTAATGGAACTCCAGGTCTATAAAATGAAGAGTTAGGCATAGTGACTTTATATTTATACACAAAAGGTCAACTGGAACTCTTTCTTGGGAATAATGGTTTTTCCAAGAAGCAGATTTTATGTTTGAATATATATTTGAGATGGAAATTTATTTGAATTAGCAATTAGCGATGAGTCTATCTGTTTCTGGTGAGTATAGCAAGATGGAGGTGGGGTGGAGAACTTGAACAACAAATTGATCATTTCCACAAAAAGTTAATACGGTGTACATTGATTTTCCCATAACTTTGTCCATAGATGTTCTCTTCCATGATAGACTATCACCGAACCTCTAGAAACCAAAAACCTCTTCACAAACCTCTTCATGCCAACAAAGCAGGGTAGATATATCAGAATCTAATGTTTTGAGTAGATCCAAATAGGAAGAAGAAAAAGAAGTTATGGCACTTTTAATTCAAAACAAAGCAAAAAAGGGGGGTGGAGAAGGTTATATCTCCCCGACCCCGCACCATCCCATTCCACAATGTTCACTTCCAAAGAAGGGCTCCAATATGAAAACTTTCTTTTGGGGATAAATATCTATTTGGTGTTTGACACATCAGTAGGTACTTAAGAACCTGAATTTTATAGTAGCTTTAGGGATTATATTTTATACAAAATCATTTATAACTTTATATTTTAAGACATAATAGAAAATGTTCCAAAACAGTAATGCTTCTATGTCCCTTCTAGTCTTACCTGCTTTCCTACCTTATGCCCTCCCCACCTCTACTCTCACTCTCCCTTTCCCTTTTGGGTTTGCAGGGGCTTGAGCTTAATATTTTGAAAGACATTCTATTAAACTTTTGCTATACTCTCTGGTTTTCTTAAAAGATTTAGAATGGTTTCTATACCCTTTGTATCACTTCATTGTTCCATATTATCTCCGGTTCAGTTGTTTAATTAGGGAGGTAGAGATTTATTAATAGCCCTTATATACTGTACCCAGTGAAACATGGCCTGTTTTAAAAATACTGCAAAATCTGGTGCTTGGAGAGGGTTTCATTGTCTCTGTACATATTGTCTTGACCTGTCTATGTCAAAGGTTCTTATATATTTCTTTTATAAGCTGAAAGAAGGTCTATTTTTATGTTTTTAGGTCTATGAATGGAATGTTGTAAATGCCTGTCAAAATTAAATATTGAAAAATATGTGGACAGTTGTGTTTCTGCTTGATTGAAGGGAAGAGCACATCGAATCCTCAGATCTTAGTATTAGAAGGGAACTCAGAAGGATACCTGTGTTTAAGTCCTGCCTGAGGTATTTACTAATAATGTGAACCTGGGCAACACCCCTTATCCTCTCTCAGCCTCAGTTTTCTCATCTGTCAAATAAGGGGCAAGTAGGAGAGAGAATGGAGCAAGCATTTATTTATTAAGTACCTGATCCATCCTTGGCATACATACCATGTATGTAGCTGTATGCTAATACAGAGCTACATGGTGCTGTGCTAAGAGCTTTACAAATAATCTCATCATGAGGATGACAACAGCTCCTGCCTCGTAGGATTGTGTGGATGAAAGGAGATAACATAGGGAAACTGCTTTGAGAACCTTTGAGCAATATCTAAGTGTTAGCTAATACCACTACAAGCTAGTTCAACCCCTAACCAAATGTCAACATCACCATGAAATTATTCTCCAGTCTCTTTAAAGATCTTCCGTGATGAAGAATTCAACTCTCTCTCACTTACATTTTGTTACTCTAAGGATCACCTGAAAGAGTTGAAGCCTAGACATAGTGGAACCTGGGCATTCTTTAGGGAATTTTCTCTAACTCCTGAGCTTCACACAGAGAGTTTGTCATTTCCAGGGCTCAGGCTTCTCACACCAGCCTATAAACTCTGGGACCCAAGAGAACACAGACTTAGCCCAGACATCCCTCCAGAAGTGTGCAGAGAGTTAGGAAGTCAACTGGAAGAATGAACAACAATTTTAAAATCCCACCATAAAGAGCTATTATGGTGAGAAGGATATTCTTCTTCTGGATGACTCTTCATACAGACACCCAAAGGAAGACAAATAATTCTGAAACATTCACAAGCAAAGCCTTAAAGAAAAATATAGCTTGCCTACAAGTTTAACTAGAATTTCTGGAAGAGATGGAACAAGAGTATAAAAATGTTTTTATAAATGAAATGAGAGAACTAGAGGAATAAGTTGTAAATTAAATGAGGGCTACAGAAGAATGAACTGGAAATAGAATTAGCAGTTTGGAAGAAGTACAGAACCTTAAGCAAGCAATAGACTTCTTGAAAACTGGAATGACCCATATAGAATTAATTACTCCATAATTAATTAATAACTCCATAAGACAACAAGAAATATTAAAACAAAGGACAGCCAAAATAGAAGTAAATGTAAGGTTATCTCTGGGCAAAAATAACTGACCTGGGAAAGTGATAAAGAAGAAATAATTTTAAGAATCACATAAAATCCATGACCAAAAACATCATAGACAATGTTTTTCAAAAAATCATAATAAAATCATGATTAGATCACTTAGAGAGCAAAACAAAATTAGAATAAACCAGACATCTTAAAGAAACACTAAAGAAAATCTGAAGTACATTACAACCAAAATCCAGAGCTTCCACATGGCAGAAAAAAATGCTATTGAGTAGACAGAATAAATATAGTCAGTTACCAAAGGAGCCACAGTCAGGATCACTCACGATTTACCAGTGACCAGCATAAAGAAACAAATAGGAATATAATATTCCAGAAGTCACAAGCTTACAACAAAGAATAACTTAGCCAGAAGTTGAGTTCCACTGCTCTAGGAAATCAATTCAGAAGCCAGTTCCAAGCTCCAGTTCCGTTTCAGATTGGTGTCTATAGGAAGAATCCTTCAGTACACTCTAGAAAACATAATATATTCTTAGAAACCACAAGAAATAACTAACAATCTTAACTTTTCTTGTGTGCAATATGTTATCCATATACCAAATCTTTTGAGAAAATTTGGTTGGTATTTATTCTTAATATATAACCTCCTATTTTAATCTAAATCAATAAAATTATAATCTAGGAAGCAAAATGGTTAAATCCAATACAGTTCTTCCAGGATATTGATTCCAGCTACTTAAAAGTGGACATGATATGATACTGTTGCTTATGAAATTATTGAAATAATTTTCCTTCTTTTTCCTTCCTCTCCATTCCCTGTTCTTTTTTGTCCTATTCTGCCCTGTCATTTCCTATAAGAATCTGTCTTTTCATGCTCTTCTCTTCCTTTTTCTTGCCTTGACCTCATTTCATTTTCTAGAAGGAATCGTTGTTCAACAGGGAATTTGATTGTTAACTGCACCGACAAGAGGCTGGGGTGGGGCTGGGGGGAGCAATGTCCAGGTTCTTGGGCCACACTTGCCTCCTGGGGGCTGGGACCAATGTGGCTTATGTCACCTGTCTTGCTATCTTGTTCTATTCACATCTAAAAGTCTCCTTTTCCCCCTCACCCCACCAAACTAAAAACCTTCTTTCAACTCTAAGGAGGTAGACAGTGTTTTAGCGTACCAAGGTATTCCAGATCCTCAGCAAACATATTTTGCTGCTTAAAGTGCCAAGCTCAAGAAAACATTACCGGTATCTTTTGACTTCAGGGCAACAATAGTTGCTAATCTCAAAATAACTTGTGATATGTGCCCTTGAGTAAAAAACAAAGGGCCCATTCCCAATACAAGATCAAAGGAAGGCCCCCTGTAAAGAAAACAACCCCGCTGAAATTATTCTGGAGTCAGACATGGGCACAGTGTTAGTCCCTGGAGTTGACAACTGTATCAGGGTTTGGTGGGTGACAATAAAAGGTCCCTGAAGACAAGAGGAAGAATTCAGCAGATCAAAGAGAAAAGCAGCTGGGGATAGGTTAGGTGGACTCCCTTCTGGCTTTGCCGAATGCAGCTGCTGCTTCTTGCTTTTCCCCTGAGTGGGAAAAGCATTCTTACCATTCGTTCCCTGTTCTTTGGCAGTCCTCAGTGCAATGGAGGGCCTGCCATTTCAACTCAGGGCAGGTCCTGGCCTTCTTCAACATTTCCCAGAGAATGCAATAGTCAACTGCTCTTCCCCGAGTCAAAAAAAGTTTAGAGTGACTGCAAAAGAACTGCAAAGTATTAACCAGATACTTTATGGGAGGACAAACTGAAGCATTAATAATTACCCTGAGTGGGCTCCATTGACTACTGAACTGGATCTAGGTCACTTATCTAGGACCAGCGGGAAGGCCTAGAGAAGCAGCTTTATGAAGGTAATAGTAAGATGCCAAGCTCAACGATTCATTGTTTGTGTCCCCTGACTTCAGGGTAAAAGTATTTGTTCATCCCAAAATATCAACCTGTGATGTGTCTGTCCCTGTCCTGTCCCCACTCCCCAAGAAACCAAAATACCTTTTCTCCATTAAAACAAATTGGTAGACCCCTTTAAAAAAACAAACAAGCAAAAAACAATCTCACTGAAATTATTGTGGAGTTATTTTCTCTTGAGAGGGGCAGTATCTGCTGAATTGAGCACAGGTTAAATCTTGCTTTGGCAAACCTGGTGTTAAACTCTTCCCAGGATTAAACAGAAAGAACAAAAAAGATTAAAGCAGAACAGGCCCAGGAAAACCAGGCAAAGTCAGATAATTCTCTTATGCCTTTTAACTACAGATTAACCTTCAAATAGCTGTTAACTCGATCCTGTATAGGTAAGGACTCATTGGTTCCTGTGGTTCACACAGAAGCTTGTTGAGGCTGGAGTCAGCTGCTGAGGTTCAGAGGAAGTTCAATGAGTCACACAAGATCACGTAGTAAGGAGCAGACCTGGGATTCAAACCCAGATTCTGATTACAAATCCTCTTTCTACTACACTCATTCAGCTTGATTTCCCTATTTATCTTTGAGCTCGCAATTTCTCTCAATGTAGTCCATATACATTTAATTCTGTATATTTATTAAACACAGCCTTTTGTTGAGTAGTATGCTTAATTGGTAATTAAGCCAAGATACATTAATACCAGTCAAAAGATCCTAAAATTTACAAAGAAGGTTGGGAGTTATAAGAGAAACCTTGCATTCTCATAGAAGGAAGCTTTGTAATAGAGGTAGTTTGCAATATGGCATCAAACGGTATTTAACCTGACAGCCTATAATGAATGACCCAGTAAATGCCCCAAGGCCCAAGTGTCTTCCCTGAACTTTGTGGTATTGACTTATTATACTACTATTTCCCCATCAAAAGGAACCTATGTACATTACCTATTTCTGTGATGAACAAATTCTGCAGGCAAAACTTGGTTATGAATGATTAATATATTTCAGAGTCATTTCTTGAAAACTTTTTATTCCATTTACACAATCTAAATTTTGCATGTTTTTCCTGCATTACAAATATTGAGTCATTACAAATATCAGTCATTACAAATCTCCCACATCTTATAGGAATTACCTATGATAATTAGTAAAGAAAAAAATGTACTTTTATTTCTTTCTAAATGCACTTTTAAATCATATCCAAGCTGTGTAACATTCAGGTATTATTGAAATGAATTCACAAATTAAATTTCCCATTTTTCAACTTTTTTCTCTGACACAAACTGGCCATGAGGTTCTGTAACACCTGGGGGTAAAAGAGCCAAATACACTGGGGTCTCAGCTACTTCGTCTACACTTTTGTGAGCCCTGGGTCCTGCAAAATCAGTTTTCACCCATCCTGGGCAGCAGGCATTCAGAAGAATATTATCACCTTTCCTCTGCTCATTCAGTTGCCTGGCATGGATTCTTGACAAGACAGTGACTCCAGTCTTGGACACCCCATAAGCAGTGTTAGGCCAACCTTCCTTCTCATGTACTCCCTTCTTTGCATCTTCCACAAACTTGTTCATGAGCCCCACAAACTCTTCCTCTGTGATTTTATCACTTCGAAACTTCTCCTGTAATTCTGGGCTGCAGTTTTTAAGAGAACATACACTCAACACTAGAGACATTCGCCACTCTACCTGCAATAAAACATAGGGAGACATCCTTTGTCACATTGTTCTTACATTGTTCGCCCTTTGAAAGAATTCAAAGTTTATAGTTTTTTCTTCGTTAATTTTCACAACTTTTGGAGATTCGTGTACATTTTTAATAGCTGAGTGTGCAACTTTTTATTTTGGTAGGCTAGGGAGCTATGGTTTGTCTATACATCTAAAATCATTTTGCAAAGGAATAACAAATAAAATGAATGAAAAGGAAAAGTATAAAGTGCTTTCTGCCTGCCAGGCACAGTGCTAAATTTTTGTATATAAGTATAGATGGCAACATTGTGTGGAAGAATTGAACCTGCCTATCAGTATTTGATTAGTGTTTAATTAAACACTCCTCTGATACAAGGAGAGGAAAGTCAAAGTGATTATAAATCATGAAATTCATCCAAATACCTCATAGGCCCTAGCCCTGTTCAATGCATATGTCCTTAAATGGCAATAAGCAAAAATGATCCTCTTGATTGACAGCTATCACATGTATAAAAATAAATAGGTGGCACTGAGTAGAAGTAAGAAAAGGTATCCTCCAGAAAGTCCTTATTATGGTCTATAAAAACATTTACTGTACCTGGGAGCTTCTCACTAGTGGACACTGAAGCTCTGCCTGGTAGAAATGGTAGTTCTGAGGTTAAATTATTTTCCCTGTAGAGAATCCTAACCAAATTGTGCAGCTTTCATAACTGCCTTTCCATGGTTTTTACTGGAATTCGCTACAGGGAGAATAACTTGGCCTCTGGACCAATCTGTAGAAGTGTCATAATGCCAAAATTGTCCCATGGAATTTGAATTAGAAGCCACTAGGTCAACGGTGGTACCTTGGTAGTTGCCACAAAGTCTTCATTGTTGTTGGGTTTTTTGGGTTTTTTTATGTTACTCTTTGTATTCCAGGAAGAAAATAAAGACATTTATTTTTAGAATTGCTTTAACCACGATGAAACACAACAAATGAGAAGGCATAAATGGATCACAATCAATTAGGCTGGAAGTCACACCCAGATAGATGAGATCGAATTATCCACTAGCAATTTGTGTTGAATGGATCTGTGATCCCACTGTTTCTGAAGTGCCCTTCAACAAACATCCCAGCCATTCCCCACATTATCCTGATTCATTTTCTCCCATATGTTGGACAGAAGTGGGGTCTCCAGATTGTTCCAGAAACCTTCTTGCACTCTGGCTGTTTTCCTGTCATCCCTTCCTCTCACCATGTGACTAGGCCATCTTTTCTTTATGCCATAAGTGTTCTTTTATCATTCTCTGGAGTTCCTCATTGGTTTTATGTTGCAGACTGCTAATGCCCACCAGGAGCCTCTCTACTGCCTTCCATGGAGTCATAAATTTTTACTTCTTTAGAGATTGCCACATTCTATGGCTTATTGACATGCAGCAATAATGGTAAAATGTTTACATTAGAACATAGGCCTTTGCTTTCATGGGAAGCTTGTGGTCATTAAAGGAACTCTGCAATTTCTCAAAGGCATTCCAGCTTGCTGTTTTCTTTCAGTTTAACTCAGGGCCTGATAGTATATAGATCCCTATATATCTCTTATCTGAAACAGAAAATTCAGGAGTATTGTCCTTCTCATTGTACCTAGTATTAGTGTTAAAAGGGGAAAAAAAATCTGTTGAATGAATGACACTAGTGCACGGTGAATTTAGTGGGTGAGCCTATAATGTTACATGAAGGACAAATAAAAAAAGGAATCAGAAATTTCATTTTTCTTTTACAATTATCTTTAGATAACTATACTCTGGGTTAGACTAAAATAGATAGGTAAGTGAAATGGTCAGGAAATAGTTAAGTAGAAATCTCAGGAACTAAAGATAGGAGTCAAGAGATTAGTTGGAAACAGTTAAGTACAGTAAGTCCTGTATACCCAAACTAAACCAAGAATTAGCAAGCCCAGTAAAACTTGGAATAAACCCAAGATAAGAATCAATAGAAATGACCAGTGCTAGGCAGGAGAATGCACTCAGGTAATCTGTCTCATTTTTTCTTCTGCTATGTGCCTAAGTCTGCATTCTCATGCCCAACCCCTTCCTTATTCACTCTCCTGGCTCCCATGTCCAGCACCTGAATAATCAATACTGAGGTAATTACAACCTCCTGGTTCCCATGTCCAGCACTTGATTGATCAGTACTGAGGTAATTGCAATCTCCTGGTTCCCATACCCAACTCCTCATCAATCAGTAAGGTGTTTACACTCCCTTGAGACAAAGAACAGATCCCCTGTACCTGGATGAGAAAGGTATAAAAGGGTCTGTACTTCTGGATTAGGCTGCTGCTCTCTTCTTTAATTGGCTTGAGAGACAGCCCAGCTGATAAATTAATTACAATAAAAGTACCTTAAACTTTTGATTGGACTCTGGTCACTTTGTTAAAACTTGCTATTTCATTTGGCTATTACATAAGTATACAAAGATGTTTTTGTAAAAATAATAAACTATTGGGGCGGCTAGGTGGTGAAGTTAATAGAGCACTGGCCCTGGAGTCAGGAGGACCTGAGTTCAAATCCGGCCTCAGACACTTGACACACTAGCCATGTGACTTTGGGCAAGTCACTTAACCCCAATTGCCCTCCAAAAAAAGCAAAATAATAATAATAATAATAATAAACTATTTACATTTTTAATAGCCTTTAAAGAGAATATACTCTGTTGTGGCTTTTGGGAAGGCATATTTCAAAGAGTGGAGAGAAAAGTAAGCTCGGATCCCATTGACTAAACTACTTGAAGAAAAGTCAGCCTAGGAAACATAAGAGATGCTCTGGAATGAAATTCTGAAGACGAGATAGGGACACAATTCTAATGAGTAGGAAAAAAAGGGATTCCTCTTAAAAGACTGGTGTGGATGCACAAGGAACTCACTAATCAAGTTAGATTTCGAAAAGAAATATAGAAGAGGTGACTCTTCATTGAGTGTCATCAATGCTTAAAGCTCAGAATAAGCTGGAACTGGGTGAGGGAAGTGAAGTATTTTTTCTAGTTTAAGAAAAAGGAAGCTCAAGGAAGGCGTGAGACCTTTGCGTAGAACGATAAGTGACAAAAGAGAACTTTTATTTAGTTTCTATCTATGTTAGATAAGGGAATTATTTTTTGCAATGGAAATGATGGAACAGAAACAACCAACAGGCAGCTGATACGCAAGGGAAGGATGATGGCAGGCTAGGGCACTGGGCTGAACCCAATAAGATCAAATTCGTGACTGGGGAGACATTTTTATATAATAGCTGTTCTGAAAAAATCTGAGATATAACGGACAACAGGTTTACCAAATGAATTAGCAGTGTGATAGAGCAGCTATAAAACGGTCTAGGAATAGGGAAGGGATCAGCTCAATGTTGTGTTATGGGTGTGGAAGCAGGGAGTGTGTGTGTGTGTATGTGTGTGTGTGTGTGTGCGTGTGTGATGTACCCAGGACACACTTGAAGTGTATCTACATTATTAACATTTTCTCCATCACCTTCTTAAGTCTAGAAAACCACACTAAATCAAGCTCTGATTTGTAACATTTGGTGATTTCTGAAGTGTCCATGTTTACGATAGACATTTAACAATGAGCTTGGCTTCAAGCTGGTTCCAGCACAGCCCTATACCCGCTGGTAACCTATATAGCTTACTACTATACCTTTTGGGTTTCTAGTCTGGAGAATCAGAAAATGAAATCATCTGATTATCTCAAATATCCCTGGCCTCCAGGAAGATGATAATCTATATAATACCCAATCATCTAGATAAAGATAAAACACATTTTTTTTGGTTTTTTTTTTGGAGGGCCTCAGGGCAATTGGGGTTAAGTGACTTGCCCAAGGTCACATGGCTACTAAGTGTGTCAGGTGTCTGAGGCTGGATTTGAACTCAGGTCCTCCTGACTCCAGGGCTGGTGTTCTATTCACTGCCCCACCTAGCCGCCCCACTAATTAAAGCACTTCTTACTCCAAAGATTGTCTTAACTTATCTGAACAGAGGGGACCTACGTCAGACTTTTATATTTATTATACTTAGTATTAGTATTTTTGATCAGTGTTTAATTAAACACTCCTCTGATACAATGAGAGGAAAGTAAAAGTGATTATAAATCATGAAATCCATCCAAATACCTCATAGGCCCCAACCCTATTGAGATATCTTTGCATATGTCTTTAAAATGGCAATAAGCAAAAATGATCCTCTTGATTGACAGCTATCACATATATAAAAATAAATGGGTAAAAATGAGTAGAAATGAGAAAGGGTATCCTCCACAAAGTCCTTATTATGCTCCACAAAAACATTTACTGATACCTGGGGTATCAGTAATATCAGCATTTTTTTCTTTTACGTGTTTTTTTTTTTTAAAACTGCTCTTTGTCCAACTGTATGTTTACCTAAAGTATGTGCCAAATACTTGAAAGGTGAGTGGGTTCTTCTGATGACTATTACTTTAATGACAAATACCATTCTCTTTCCTCCTAGTAATCCAAGGACTTGAAGCAGGCTTCCCCCAATTCACTATATAAAAAGCAAGTAATATATTTAAGACTCTGGTGGTAGGATGGATGGTTACATTTTCATTAACCAACCAGGAGGTTTCATTCAGAGAAAAAAAAACTCTCTCAAGGTATTAGAGGTGTCCCAAACTGTATTTTCTTAGAATTTTAAATGAAATTTGTCTCCTTTTGGAATAAATTTTGACAGGTCTTTATGGGGGTGGGGGGAAACTATTCCTGAGTTCTCTATCTCATGTTGGGGGAGGGATCTTGACACAAAGGTATTTTTTATTTTTCTCCCATCCTTTTTTTGCTAAGTCATGCTCACATGTCTTTGCTAAGTCATAATTACTCATAGATATGGCTCATGTAGTCAAACAATTCCCAGTGTCTCTGAAGCAAAAAGGTGGAACAGATGTATCCCAGAAACAGAGTTAGGAGTGGCATTAGAGATTACGAAATCTAACTGCTTCTTGTTTACAAATGTTAGAATAAAGGCCCAGAAAAACAGGGATAATCAGATAAGACAACACTATTAGAATTGGAGCCAGAACTCAGATCTTTTTTTTTTAGTATTAAATGTTTGATAATTCTAGATCTTTCCTCCTTGTACAAACAAGGTTAGTGCTTTGTTTATTGAATTTACCTTGGGGTTTTATCAGAGGCAGCAACTCTGCGGATACAGCTCTGGTTGGTCTGCATGGTCTGCATGGTCACTTCAGCTTGAATAGGAAAAGGTGTGGTATCATCAACTAAAAAATAAAGAAGAGGGAGGGGAAGAAAGGATAAAAAATGAAGAACAAGTCACCAGTAATAGAATGTTTGAATGTTCCTGTTTCTATTTTGCTTTTTCTTTTGGAGGGGGAAGGCAGGGCAATTGGGGTTAAGTGACTTGCCCAAGGACACAGGGCTAGTGTTAAGTGTCTAAGGTAGCATTTGAACTCAGGTCCTCCTGATTCCAGGGCTGGTGCTCTATTTACTGCACAACCTGGCTGCCACACTTTTCTATTTCTAAAGCAAAGAAATTCACATAATTTTATTTTTAAAAATGTTTTTCATTGACTTGTTTATTTATTTTGAGCTTACAAGATTAGGTTCCATAATCACTTAAGTTTCAAATTTTCTCCTCTCCCTTCCCTCCCCCTCCCCATGGTGGTGAATTCACATAATTTTAAAAGAGGAATAACTCCTACTATGTGATGGACACCTTACAAATATGATCTCATTTGATTCTCACAACCTCCCTTCCAGGTAGGTGCTTTTATTGTCCCAATATGACAATTTAACAGCCTGAGGTTAAGTATTTGCCCAAGTTCACACAGGTAGTAAGTGTCTGAAGCTACAGCAGAACCAGGGACCTTCCTGACTCCAGGCCCTGTGTCCTAACCACTAGAATGCTCAAAGTTGAAGGAAAATGAAAAAATTTTCACCAAAATGCCCAATCTGATTGGTGTGTTACATAATTAAGTTGGAAAGTCTTGGCAGAGGCGTGAACATCTCAGAGCAGGCCTAGGTATGAAGGAGATGTACCCAGAGAGGTACAGTAACCAGACCTAATCAGAAACCTCCAGGGCATTTGACATCTCATGAAATTAAAAACCCGAGAGTTACAACAAGATGATTTGTCAGCTACAAATATTCAACAACTTGAATTCAAGCAGCATTTCCTGAAGAAACTATGTGCAAACAAAAATACCACTAGAGATATAAGACACACTGAAGAAACTGCCCCAGCTCTGGCACCAACAGTGCCCTCCGGCTACAACAGGGACACCAGTGGGGCAATAGGAGATATAAACAAAATGATACAAAGAAATTGAGCAAGGTAGGATCAAATACATGGAGCAATAGAGTGCCCCGCCTGGAATCTGGAAGACCCGAGTTCAAATTCAGCCCTAGACTCTTACTAACTGTGTGACCATGGCCAAGTCAGTTAACTTCTGTTTGTTTTAATCCATTGTTTCTTCAGGAAAAGGCAAACCACTCCAGTATTTTGTCCAAGAAAACCCCAGGGTCAGATATAACTGAACAAGAGAACACATTAACAACCTGTGCTATTACAAGCCCTGAGGTCACTACTTTTTGCCTGGAGGGAGGAGTTCCATATTTTACAGGCAGCACAATCAAATTTACTGCCTTTTATTCACACACACACACACACACACACACACACACACACACACACACACACACACACACACACACACACAGAGTCTCACTCCCCGTCTCCTACCTTTGAAGGCCATTCCAGCGTTGTTGACCAGCACATCTACACCCCCATACCGCTCCTTGAGAAATTCCCGCAGGGTCTGAATGCTCTGTGGGTCACTGATGTCCAGCTGGTGGAAAAGAGGGTTCAGTCCCTCGTCCTTCAGCTTCTTCACACCCTCCTGGCCCAGGGTCGGGTTCCTGGAGGTGAGAATCACGTCCCCGGAGAATTGCTTGCACAAATCACGGACGATGGCGAAGCCGATCACCTTGTTACTCCCAGTCACCACGGCCACTCGGCTGCGGGAAGACATGGCTCGGCTGTGCTAGAGGGCAGAAAGTCCAAGCAAGACACTTAACCCGGGCTGGTGCGGAGAAGCAAGCCAAAGAAAGGAGGCTCGGCTGCTCAGGAGGGCGTGAGGAGACGCTGGAACTGCAAAGTTTATAAAGCACATACTTCAGCGCAGGTCCTCCCTCCCTCCCTCCCTAGGACTGCTGGTTAAGGGTAACCTCCCAGCTCCTCTCTTCCCTGTCCCATGCATGTCTCTCTACTCTAAGGCAGAATAGCCAGGGCGTCCCAGCTTCCTAGATTCCAGGTGAAGGGGGAAAACAAAACAGGAAAGACCAAACCAAAATTTTTTAAGAAGGTTGAAGCATTTCCTTTTGTCTCCCTTTGTTGCTGTGTCGGATAATTATTTAACTCATCAATATTTTCTTTTCCCCTAATTTGTTTCTCCTAAATTCCCCCAAGTTCCCCCCAATGAGCCGCTAAAACTCTTAGTTCAATGCACCCAGGTTCGGAGGCAGAACAGAGGGCCTTGCCCTTAGAAACTGTCCAAGATATTTCCAAGTTCCAAAGAATTAGTGGGAAATATCTTAGAAAATTTCCCTCTACAATAGATTATCAGTTTACCTTGTGAGAATTTGACGATAGGACTAAAGCTTCTTCAAGTGTCTGCACATATTGTAAGGAACAAGTAAGTACCAGGAAACCAGTTGACCTGCCCAGAGTTATTTCCTCTCTCTGCTATGTGTGACTTTTTGCAGGATGCATGCTTCCTTTGATTATGAGTGTTTGGAATCTTCTGTTGTTTGAAAAGCATCACCCCTTCGGGAAGTCTTTTTTTTTTATTTTAATTTATTTTCTTGGTTACATCATTGGGAAGTCTTTATTAAGCGTTTGCTACTTTCCAGTCTCCATGTTCAGTGTTGAAAGTATAACTATAAAAGTAAGATAGTCCTCACAGTCAGGGAGGACACATTGTATTCGGGGAATAGAACATGTTCACAGATAAGTCAATATTTGACGGCTACAAAATAAATACCAATGTATTTGGGAAGTGGCAGGAAAGGGGCACTAGCAACTGGGGGATCAGGAAGAGCCTTTTGAAAGAGGTGGTTTGAGTGGAGCCTTAAAGGAGTTTAGAGGCTGCAAAAGCACAAGGAGGGAAGAAGACCATTGTAGGCATGGCATGATAGTTGGGAAAAAGATGTGGAGGCAGGAGACTGAGTGTCCCATTCAGCAAGATGTCACTCACATGCAACATCATGAAAGACCAGGAAAAGGGCTGATGAGGCAAGAAATCAGCCTGAAAATAAAGCTTGGAGCAGCATTGTGAAAGGACTTAAAGAAACCTGATCCACAGTCATCCACTTCAGTTCTTTACTACCATTAAAACAGACATACGTACACAGATACAGACTATTCATTTATTAGTAGCATATTACAATAAATATTTTATCATTTATTGATCATTTTGACACATTATTTGTTATATTAAATATAGCAATATATATTTAATATATTTAAGAGGTAGCAAAGAACTGGAACACTACATACATGTACACATATATACATATACATACATATATATTAAATACAGACAGGAAAAAAAACTAGTCTGTGTCCCTTTAAAATAAGACTCATACAGACAATGACTACAATAATGTAAATAAAAATGAGATTTGAAAGTCACACAAATTCTGATTAATTATAATAACCAATCTTGGTCCTTGAGAGCAGATGATGAAATACATTAACCAAGGTGCATATAGTGGAATTACTTACTTACTAGGACATATTGCACCCAGCCTGGAGCAGGCCCATGGAGTCTGAGAGGCAATCAGTGGAGACAGCTCCAACGGTTTTGTGCCTAGCAGCAGTCAAAAGAACAGCTATAATTTCAAGAACCAGCTATCCATGGCAGTGGGGTCAAACTAGAGAGAGGAACAGGCACAGGGAGTTCTGCTAAGGAACCTGAGCAGCAGAGACACTGACAAGCAGGAGAGCATGAGAATGCCAAGAAAAGACAATGGACATTAGCCCTGGCATCTAAAGCATAGGTTGCTTTGGAGTATTCTCAATACCGGTGTGCCCATTATCCTAAGGGTGCTGTGAGAGAGCTTGGTCCAGGTATCTGGAGGGAATGTTTTGTACCTAAATTAATAAAAGAATAAAATTTTGTACCTAGAGACAACTAGATGGCACAGTGAATAGAGCACTGGCCCTGAAGTCAGGAGGACCTGAGTTCAAATCAGACTTCAGACACTTAACACACTTACTAGCTATGTGACCTTGGGCAAGTCACTTAACCCCAATTGCCTTGCCTTCCCCCAAAAAGAAAATTTTGTACCTAAATTAATAACTGCTTTCAAATTGAGCTAATTGTGTCTACTGGGAATTTGTGTTAGGAGTGCTTACAGAATACATTTGACCTTAGTCTTCACCTACACACTAGCCAGGTAAGTGCAAGGTGAGGTTTGTGTATTTAGGGGAGAGTTGGGATGTAGTCCATTAGCACAGTAGGAAGAACATTACATATTATATTATATTATGACTTGAGAGTGTGATTTCCTTTGGGTAAATCACTTAACATCTCAGAGAGGTAGTACCTACCTCTCCTGATAAGGACAAAATAAGATAATAAATAGCACTATGAGGGGTGGCTAGGTGGCGCAGTGAATAGAGCACCAGCTCTGGAGTCAGGAGGACCTGAGTTCAAATCCAGCCTCTGACACTTAACACTTACTAGCTGTGTGACCTTGGGCAAGTCACTTAACCCTGCCCTGCCTTCCCTCTCCAAAAAAAAGCAAAAAGCAAAAAAATAAATAGCACTATGAAAACAAAAAAGAATTGTGTTTATAGGCTTTATAAATATAACTAACATCTACACAGTTGTCGTTACTTGTCCTTCATTCCAGAAGAGGATAAATGACATCAGATTTGCATGTCTTGACTTTCAAGTGAATTGGATTTAAGTGAGGCAGTGTTTCATAGTCACCAGCCTCACTCTCTCCTTTGGAGTCATCTGGATCCAGTGGTAAGACATAGATCAGGATGACTGGAGATGGCCAGTGGGGGACCTTGGCCTTTTTAAGCTGAGGTCTTTCCCAGGTCTCAGGTTGTCTGAGACAATGCCCATTCACTGATTAAGGCTAGGTAACAAATGAATATTTTTTTTTTTAACCCAGTTGAAAAAAATAATCGGTCTGGGAGGGGAAACCCCTTAGGTTTCTGGCCAAAATAGGAAACAATTGTATTTACACTCACTGAGCCATCTGAGCTCAAACTATGACCAAGTGAGGCATGGGCTGGGACCTGTTCTTGGCCAGTCTGTGAGAACCAGAATGATTTGGGTTTAAGGCATGATCTTCTAAAATGATAGAATAAATAAGTAGGGAAGAGGAAAAAAAAAATCTAGCCAGTAAACCTACAGAGCATAATCCAGTACTCTCAGGCTTGAAAAGTACTTTACAAAATTATCTCATTTAATCCCCACAACAGTCCTTTAGGGTAGATGGTATAATTCACACCATTTTACAAATGAGAAAACAGTTTAAGTTAAATGACTTGTGCAGAATTACCTATCTAGTGTCTGAGGCGAGATTTGAACTCAGGTCTTCCTGACTGTGAGTCAAGCCCTCTATCCATTGTGTCAATAAGTTGCCCAAGGCTATCTTTTAATTGAAGCTCCTATGGGGTAAGAAGGTTCAGATGAAGAGCAGCAGAGTCCTTCAGTGTTCAGCCCCGGTGGCCCTGGACTGAGGGCATGTAATGTTATTGTGACTTAAGATCTTCCACCCATTAATAGGAGTAAGATGGAGCCCATTAAGGGAAACTTACTTAGGGGAGGCTTGCTTGTTGGATGGCTTTCACACCTTTTGTTAATTTCTAATTAGGCACTCAGTCAAGAGGGTTCTGGTACTCTCCTCTGGCTTTAATAAAAGAGTGTGTATATATATATTAGCATTTTGCTTTGGGACTCACTCATTGGAAGAGTATTCTTGTGATTTGACCAGATGAGACTCTGGGTAGCTAGATCTGAAAAACTCAGATGCTGGTATTGACCAACTATATATGTATTGCCTTGGTCAGACAGTTGGATTCTGTCTGTTGATCTGTGCTAATTTCTCAGTTAGAAGCCCTGTCAGTTGGTGTTTTCTCTGCTTGTATTTTCTCTTTTCTTTGTTTGGATTTTCTCTGAAGTTCAGGGTTCAGATTTTCCCCCTGAACTAATGAATGTAATTAAAAATATTGGCGACCCCTCGCACAGCTATGTTTCTTAGTAAAGCAGATCTAAGAACCTATGCTAGAAGCCATCCTGGGTATGCTAGGGTGGTTTCCGCTACAGGGTAGCACACAATAGGGTGACTTCTGGATGTGGACCTGTGCATCTCTGGTCAGAAGAGGCCTGTAGTCCCTTAAGGTTCAGACTTCTGCCAATTTAGACCAAGAACTGGCTGGCACCAATAGGCTCCTACCCTGTCATCCAGAGGGGAAAATAGCACTAGTGAAATGAGGAATAGTAAAATGAATTCTGTGTTGCCTGATAAGGAGTGAGGAAGGACAGACAAGGACATACTGAATTTGACTCTTAAGGGCATCATCAAACAAGAGGCTGAGGTGGGAGTTGGGGACAGGGAGGAAGCAATGCCCATTTTCTTGGGCCACATATGCATCCTGGAGGCTGGGACCATTAGTCAAACATGCTTTCCCTGGCTCAAAGCCCCCGTCTTGCTATCTTATTCTATTGACATCTAGGAGTCTTTCTTTTCCCTTATGCCCACCAAACTAAAACCCTTCTTTCTTCTAACTCTAAAGAGGTAGACAATGTTTTAGCTGTTCCAGGGTATTCCTGATCCTCAGAAAATACTCCTTGCTGCTTCGGATGCCAAGTTCCGAAACCATTACCCGTGTCTTTCGACTTCAGGGCAGCAGTAGCTGTTAATCTCAAAATATCTACTTGTATTATGTACCCTTAAGCAAAACCCCAAAGGACCTATTCACTATCCAATATTTGAGGAAGGCCTCCTGAAAAAATAAAACAACACTATTGAAATTGTTCTGGCAAAAAAAAAAGAAAAGACAGAGATTGTTCTGGAGTGAATAATGTTATGTCAGAAAGGAATTATAATTTTTATATTAATTGATATGATATGCGTAATGAATAGACCAATAATTCAATTTTCTCAAGAGCAAGTTTCTGGCTCAGGAGTCAGAGCTCACAATGCAGAACTGATTAATCAAAACTCTGACAACACTAATTAAGTATATAAACTGTGCTTTTACTTCAGCTAAGAGAACATTGCTCACTCTGAAATTTATTGAACTACTTGATTATTGGCATTCCAGGGTCTAGGCCTGCTTTGTGTGACTCTGAGCATTCTCAGGTTAGAGTGGTTCAATAAAAATCCTGTTAAGAGATGCAATGTCAGTCTTGGGATTTGATGACCTGTGTTACCCAGTGTTGGGTGGGTAATACCGTGTTGTGCAGAGAAATAAGAGCGAGCTGAGACCTGGGTTCAAGATAAATTTAGATGTGGATTTATTGATCAAGTGCATGACTATCAGAATTCTCACTCAAATTGGTAGTGGTTTCTGGATTTTCAGATCTTGGTTATATAGGCCAAAACCACAAAATTATAATAGGGAGGGGAGCTAGAAAAAGCTGTGACATACAGAAGGTAAAGATCAGCCATTGGTCAAATCTATATGACTCAGGGGAGTATGGCACAAGGGTACAAGGGGTCTTTCATAGAACTGGGTGGAGGACACAGGGTGGAGGGGCATGGTATAAGGGGAGCTGGAATTCCCCAGGACTGGTCGGGGTCATGTTCCGAGCAAGGGAGGTAAAGGTCCTGCTTGGTTAGTGGGGCAGGACAGGGTGGTACTTAGATAAGATCCTTGCACCGTAATGAGCCGGGTACATTATAATGATTCAAGGAGAAAATATGAAATACTGATCAGGGGGAGACAGAGTCAGGGAACACCTTGTGCAATATGCCCAGAACATGCCTTAAGCAGTTTCAAGCTAAAATAAAACAGGGACAAAGACAGAAATACAAGAGGGGCTTAATGGTGCGCCACAAGTCGGGTGGTGTGTACTGACCTGGGATTTCTGTACAACACCTAAAGGCCCTTGAAGACAGTAGGAAGAATTCAGTGGGTTAAAGGAGAAAAGCAGCTGGGGAAAGGTTAGGTGGACTCACTTCTGGCTCTGCTGAATGTAGCTCCTGCTTCTTGCTTTTTCCTGAGTGGCCACATTCTTATCAGGAGATTTTCCCTGCTCTTTGGCAGTCTCAGGCTGTGCCTGATTATGAAGAAGGTTCAGGATTTGCATGAATGGAACACTTGGCATTTCAAAAGATCCAATATAGTTTATTTAGAATATAGGCAAGTGGGAAGGAAGCCAGAGACAAGAGTAAAGGCTTAGGAATATTAAAATAAGAGCAACTATGATTTTTACATATATATGTATATAGTATGTATACATACATATACATGATCATCACGCATGCAGGGAAGCACCAACACCTGACCACTCATCAGGGTCCCGCTCAGGAGAGGTAGGACTCCAGCAGCATAGTAGAATAAATCTATATGTATTTACAGTCATCACCAATGTGGAGAAGCACCAACACCTGACCACACAAGTTGGGAAATCCCAGGTATAGCCATCAGGGTTCCGCTCCAGAGGGTCCCAGTCAGGACGTCTCTTCCATGGGTGAGATTCCAATTTGGGGGTCTGAATCTTACAGCTTAAACAGTGCTGAGAACAAATAAGGCAAACTGCCAGGTGTTTTTTTTAGCAAGCACCATATCTTGTGTGAGGATGGGGAGGCCAATCCCTCCAAGGCCCCCCGCCCACCAAAGAACAATGTTTCCTTGGAATGGCTAGTTCCAGGAGTTGGATAGTTAACCATATCTCTTCTCAAGGTCCTGGCCAGGGTCCCAGGAGAAGTGTAGCCCTCATGTTCCCAGGATTTTCTGTTCCAAAACAATTCAGGGTAATAGAAAGATCTTACTGAGTTAGGGCTGTGGTTTGTATAATCTTATTACAGAGGGGCTTACCTTGCCCCTTCAGGCTGTGGCATGGAAGACCTGCCATTTCAACTCAGGGCAGGTCCTGGGCGTCTTCAACATTCCCTGGAGCTTTTAATGGTCAGCTGCTCTTCCCCACATTGAAAGAGGTTCAGAGTGATTGTAAAGGAACTGCAAAGTATTAACCAGATACTTTATGGGAGGACAAACTGAAGCATTAATAATTACCCTGAGTGGCTCCACTGACTACTCAACTGAATTTAGGTCACTTATCCAGGACCAGTGGGAAGGCCTACAGACGCAGCTTTATGAAGGTAATAGTAAGATGCCAAGTCAAGAATTCATTACCTGTGTTGTCTCTGGTAAAAATAGCTGTTCATCCCCAAATAGTAACCTGTGATATGTATGTCCCCTCTCCACTCAAGCCCCCAAAGAAACCAAAAGACGTATTCTCTATACAAAATCACAGGAAGGCCCCCTATTAAAAACAAACAAAAACCAATCTCACTGAAATCAACGTGGAGTTATTTTCTTTTGCATTAAGAGGGACAGCATCCACTTAATTAAGCACATGTTAAATGCCTTAATAGTAAAAAAAAAAAAAAAGTATGTGACTGAGGGCTTGATCTTTGATTGGTAACTCTTTCCAGGAATAAAACTGGTATAAAACTCTTTCCAGGATTTAAATAGAAGGGGAAAAAAAAGATGAAAACAGGCTCAGAAAAATTATGCAAAGTCAGATAGTTTTCTTATGCCTTCCATCTACAACTTAACCTTTAAATAGTTACTAACTTGATCCTGTATAGGTAGAGTCTCATTGGATCCTGTGGTTCACACAGAAGCCTGTCGAGGCTAGCCTTAGCTGCTGAGTTTCAGAGGAAGTTCAATGAGTCACACAAGATCACGTAGTAAGGAGCAGATCTGGGATTCAAACCCAGATTCTCACTACAAATCCTCTGCTCTTTCCACTACACTCATTCAGTTTGATTTCCCTATGTCTTTGAGCTACAATTTCTCCCAATAAAGTCCACATACATTTAATTCTGCGTATTTGTTGAGTACAACCTTTTCTTAAGAAGTATGCTTAAATGAGTAATCTGCCAAGATGTGTTTTAATACCAGTCAAAAGATCCTAAAATTTAGAAAAGATTTTGGGAATTATGAGAAGCCTTATATTCTCATAGAAGGAAGCTTAATAATAGAGGTAGCTTGTAATATGGCATCAGATGGTATTTTACTTGAAGGTCACCCTGATAGCTACTGAGGAATGACCCAAAGCCCAAATGTCCCCCCTGAACCCTGTGGTATTGTCTTATTATACTGCCTTTTCCCCAGCATAAGGAGCCTGCATGCAGTACCTATTTCCGTGATGAAGCAAATTCTGCATTTAGTTATGGTTATAAATGACTAATATTTCAGAGTATTTGATGATATACTGATAATTTTTTGTAAACTTTTTATTCCATTAAACAATATTAATGTTGCATATTTTCCCTCCATTACAAATATTTAGTCATTACAAAATCTTTCACATAACTGGTAGGCAACTCAAAGAGAACATCTTAAAGGAATTAGTTGTGACAATTAGTAAATATAGAAAATGTGCTTTAATTTTTATTTCTTGCTAAATGCACTTTTAAATCAAATCCAAGATATGTACCATTCAAATATTACTAGAATGGATTCACAAATTTAAGTTTACCATTTTTCAACCTTTTTCTCTGATACAAACTGGCCATGAGGTTCTGTTGCACCTGGGGGTAAAAGAGCCAAATAAACTGGGGTCTCAGCACCTTCCTCTATACTTTTGGTAGCCTTGGGTCCTGCCATGTCAGTTCTCACCCATCCTGGGCAGCAGGCATTCAGCAGAATATTATCACCTTTCCTCTGCTCATTCAGTTGCCTGGCATGGATTCTTGACAAGACAGTGACTCCAATCTTGGACACTCCATAAGCAGTGTTAGGCCAACCTTCCTTCTCATGCACTCCCTTCTTTGTATCTTCCACAAACTTGTTCATGAGCCCCACCAACTCTTCCTCTGTGATTTTATCACTTCGAAATTTCTCCTGTAGTTCTGGGCTGCAGTTTTTAAGAGAACGTACACTCACAGTGCTAGAGACATTGACCACTCTACCTGCAATAAAAGACAGGGAGACATCCTTTGTCATATTGTTTTTACAAACCATTTTTTAAAGAATTCAAATTTTGTATTTTTATTAGTTTTCATGACACTCTGAGATGCATGTAGATTTTTTACAGTTCAGGATGCAACTCTTTATTTTGGTAGAATGGAGAATTATGGTTTGGCAACACATCTAAAAATCATTTTGTAAAGAAATAGTAACTGGAAAAATAAAGTGCTTTCTATGTGCCAGATGGCAATATTTCATGGAAGAACTGAAGCTGCCTATTAATATTTGATCAACGTTTAATTAAACACTCTTCTGATATAATGAGAGGAATTTTCCATTCAAACTGGTAATAAAACTATGGAATCAGGGGCAGCTAGGTGGCACAGTGAATAGAGCACCAGCCCTGGAGTCAGGAGGACCTGAGTTCAAATCCAGCCTCAGACACTTGACACACTTACTAGTTGTGTGACCATGGGCAAGTCACTTAACTCCAATTGCCCAGCCTTCTCCCCTCCAAAAAGAGAAAAAAATCCATAAAACTATGGAATCAATCCAAATACCTCACAGCTCTTAGCAGACATCTTTGTGTTGCACATGTCTTTAAAGTGGCAATAAGCAAAAATGATACTCTTGATTAACAGTTGTCACATATATAAAAATAGATGACAGATGATATTGAATGGAAATAAGATAAGGTATCCCCCAGAAAGTCCTTATGACGGCCTTTAAAATTAAATTATTTGACTCAGGGTTGATATAATTTCTCTTGTCTATTTCCCATTTCAGATAGTCAACTACTAATTTAGGAAAAATCTGGTTCAATTATACACTATGTATTTCTCATTATTATACGAACTCTGATTTTAATTCTGATAAGTTGATGACTTGACTATCCACATATATCTATCTAATTAAGGAGTAATTCCCACCCAGTGAATAAAGACCACATCCAGCTTACAAAGGCATGAGGCCTCTGTGTAATCTACAAGTCTTTGGCTTTTGTCTCTTCTTTCTAAACCATTACTTCCTGTCAATTTTTGGTCATCCTTGCCTTGGCCCACCTTTGCTTTGAATTCTCTAAGTATTGGCGTATATAATGATCTAATTTGGTGGATCTCAGTTTCTTCGTGAATTTTTCTACTACTTCATCCCTCTTAATTTTGTTGTATTAATTGCAATTAATTCCATGGTGGTCTTTTTTTTTTTTTTGCAAATGTTTAGCATTAGTCCTACAACACAATATATTTTTTTGTTACCACTGGGCCCATGATAAAAAGTTCATTTTGCCAACTCTTTTCTTTGTTTCCAGCACCAGTCTATGGCCATTCCATTCAATTGTAACTTATTTCTTCTGATTTAATACAGAGAGAATATGAAAATCAATATGATTTAATTGTCCATTAGGCACATTATCTCACATTTAGAACATATATGGTAAAATCAAAGTTTATGTATTGTTGAAGGTGGAGCCAAGATGGCGGCGTAGAAGCAGCAAGGTTCCACGGCTCCCACACAACCAAACCAAAATACGCATAAAATATGACTCTCAACAAAGACTAGGTCTCTCAAACTCACAAAAATACAGAAAACACATCACTCATTGAAGGCAGCTAGGCAAGAAGAGCTCTCTGCCACAGCCACAGGCCGACAGGCCGGGAGCCGAACCAGCCCAGCCAGAAACAGAAACTGCGGCCAGGCCTCAGGGCGGTCAGGAGGAGCCAAGCCTCCCAAGCTGCAGCATGAGTCTACCCCAGAGAGCAGATCGACAGCACCTGGAGGGATTTTCACATCTAGCAAGCCAGGATTACAGAAGGTCAGTGAAAGTGGAACTTTGAAACTTAATTTGGGGGAGGAAAAGCAGTTTGGCTAACCTGCCCCCAGGGCAAAGAAGCAGTGGGGGAAGGGCAGGAAATGCTGTAACCTGGGGCTGCCCCCACTGGGCTGCTTCAGAGCCCCTGGCCTGTAGACTCTGCAGTGGGGCTAAGTCCATTGATCAGGGCCAAGTGCTCTTGTGTTGAGTGGCCTGGATTCTGATCCTGATCGTGGTCTTGGGTGGTGGTCCTGGGGTGGGCTTTCAGCAAGCCAAAGCTGGGGGGGCTGCAACACCCCCCTAATAGCTCCAGCAGCTGGGAAAAGCCCAGCGATTTGGAACAGAGTTTTCCCCCCTGGAAGCAGAGTTCCACAAAGCTTAAAAAAAAAAAAACCAACCAATTAAT
>CM053600.1:34855560-34867235 GCA_028646575.1 Pseudocheirus occidentalis
GGAATGTGGGTGTGGGTGTGATATTCCCAGTGGTGGTGTTTGCACGATTTCTTCTGTAAATGGTGCTTGAATTGAAGTTGTTGAACACTTGTACTTGACAAAGCATCTTTATGTAACTCAGGTTTCTGAATTTCACAAAGTATCAAATTCCCTGGAGGTTTTTGGTTAGGTAATGATCCTATATTCCTCCGAGTATAACTCCTGTTTATGTAATAACAAATTGCATTTCTATGTAAGCTTTCTCTCAGAAGTTTAGTCCTCTCCCAAGACTTTCGAACTTGGCTACATACTGCACAAACAACTCTGAGCATTTTAGTGAATAGTTCTTCTTTCTTTCAAATCTAAGTGTCCCCACGCTATAGATCACAGGACCTGGAGTCTGGTAGACCCGAGTTCAGCGATAGCTTCAGACACTTTGCTACCTTTGTGACCTTGGGCAAATCACTTTTGGTTGTCTCAGGATGCTTAACTGTAACATAGGAATAATAAAAGCACCCACCTCAAAGGGTTGTTGTGAGAATCAAGAGATAATATTTGTAGTGTCTGTCGTGTAGTAGGAGCTATAGAAATACTTACCTCCACTCCCTTCTCCTTTTAAAATTATATGAATTTCTTTGCTTTAGGAATAGAAATGTTCAGTTTGGTTACTGTTTAACTTACTTTCTTCCCCACCCTCTCTCTCCTTTTCAGTTGGTGATACCACACCCTTTCCTATTCAAGCTGAAGTGACCATGCAAACCAACTTTTTTGGCACCAGAGCTGTATCTGCAGAATTACTGCCTCTGATAAAACCCCAAGGTAAATTCAGTGTCTGGAATACAAAGCGCTAACCTTGTTTATGCAAGAAGGAAAGATGTAGAATTATCAAATGTTTAGTACTAAACAAAAGATCTGATCTCTCACTCCAATTCTAACAATGCTGCCCTGTCTCATTATCCCAGTTTTTCTGGGCCTTTATTCTAACAATTGTAAAGAAGAAATCATATTTGGTCATCACTAATGCTACTCCTCTCTCTGTTTCTAGATACCTATGTTCCACCCTCTTAGTTCAGGGACACTGGGAAATGTTTGACTGTATTACATGAGTCATATCAAGTATGACTAAGGACAAAAAAGGGGAGGACTGGAAGAGAATAGAAATACCTTGGTGTCAAGACCCCTCCCCCAACAGAATTCAGAAATATAATTTCCCCCCATTGAGACCTGAAAATAACATGTTCGGAAAGGAGACAAATTTAATTTTAAATTTATTGGAAAATACAGCTTGGGAAAGCTCCAAAACCTTGAAAGAAAGCTTTTTTTCTCTGAATGAGATCTCCTTGTTAGTTAATGAAACTGTAACTATCCATCCTACCACCAGTCTTAAATACATCACTTGTTTTTTATGTAGAGAATTGTGGGAAGCCTGCTTCAAGTCCTTAGATTCCCAAGAAGAAAGAGAATAATATTTATCATTAAAATCACATTCATCATCAGAAGAGCCCCCTCACCTTTCTGTTTTTGGCATATACTTTAGGTAAAATAAACATAAAACTGGACGAAGAGCAATTTTTAAATATTGTAAAAGAACAAATCTTGATTATTAAAATAAGGCAACTATTGAAATATAGTGTAAATGTTTAAGGTAGCTGGCCTATCTTCAAATGAGTTAAGGCAGTCTTTGGAGTAAGAAGTGCTTTAACATCTTTACCTAGATGATCAGACATTGTACAAATTATCTTCTTTCTAGAGGCCAGTGATATTTGAGGTGTTCAGATGATTTCATTTTCTGATTCTCCAGAGAGAGCCAAATAATCAGAATAGCAATAGGGCAAAAGATATAGTAGCCCTATACACAGCTTACCAGGGGTGTATGTGAGTTTGCTAGAACCAGCTTAGACCCAAGCTGGTTATTAAATTTCCGTCATAAATATTTATACTTTACAAATCAGCAAATGTTACAAATCAGAGCTTGATTTATTGTGGATTTTCTTGTCTTAAGAAGGTGATGAAGAAAATGTTAATATAAAAATGCTTCAAAGCGTGACCTCTGTATATCTTGTGCACACACTGGTCACACACACCCCACCCCCACCCCCCATAAAATAAGATTGAACTGTTCCCTTCCTTATTCCTAGATGCCAAAGCCATAGACTCGTAGATTAAACAGATGCCTCATACCTTTGCAAACTGGATGTGGTACTCACTGTGTGGGAATTACCCCTGAATCTGATGTCCGTGTATAGTCAGATCATCACCTCATCAGAATTAAAATCAGAATAAGATAACTTAATGATGACAATTATGATGATATTGAGAAATCCATGGTATGTAATTTAAACAGATTTTTCCTAAACAAGTATTTGACAATCTAAAATGGGAAATAGATAAGAGAAATTATATCAACCCTGAGTCAAATTATTTTATCTAGCTAGATGCTCAACCAGTGTCTACTAGTTCACAGAACAGGGAGATGAAAAGAGCTGAGAAACTCCTTAAACAATAGACATGTGATATGTTATACAAGCAAATGACCATCAAAGACCACACTGACTTAGAATATGAACACATTTATGAATTCTTCTGAGAAAGGCTACAAGATGAGCTTTGTCATCTCCTGAAGCAGAAGAGTGTAAAAAGACTTTAAAGAACAGTTGGCAAGAGATTCAACTAAGAAAAACATCCCAATTCAAAGTTTTAAAAATGAATGTTAAAAAAAATTTTTACATGCAACTGGGAAATAAGATACACAAACAGTGGGGTATAGGAATCTATCTTGCCCTACAGGAAATAAAAGGGGAAGGGAATAAAGAGAGGGGGTGTGGTGAAAGAAGGAAGGGCAGATTGAAGGAAGGGGTAATCAGAATGGACACAGTCTTGGGGTGTGGGGAGGGTACAGATGGGGGAAAATTTGGAATTCAACATCTTGTGGAAGTGAATGTTGAACACTGAAAACTAGAAATAAATTAAGAAAAAGAAGGAAAGAAGGAAGGAAGGAAGGAAGGAAGGAAGGAAGGAAGGAAGGAAGGAAGGAAGGTCAGCCCAAGGACACTATAGTATGAAAAGAGTACAATAAACAACTTGCAAAACAAACTTTTTCTTGCTGGTATGGCCGATCAGACCAAAATCTTTTGAGTGGTCATAGATCTGTTTCAGGATACTTGGAATTGCTTGAAGGCAATAAGCACAATGTCATCCACAGGAATATCTAGGGAATCTCTCAACAACTTGGACTCTGTGCTGATCTCCATTATCATGGGATGCCTCTCCCTATTTTTATGCCTCACCTAACTTTTATGATAAGAAGGTCATTGAAAAGGAATATATAGTTTTTGTTGTGACATCTTCCAACAGAACAAGCATTTGTCCATATATATGTACTCATGTACATAAATGTATATGTATATATGTTTATATATATATATATATTGTCCATATACAAGTTATATGCACATACATATGTATATATGGAAAAATGCAAATTTCCCCAAAGTCACTCTAGCCTGCTCCTTACTTCCTGCTTAAATCATGGTTTGACCATACACCCTGTGTCTCAGATACAAACACAGAGAGATTTGTATACTGTCAGGCCCCAAGTCAAACAGGAAGAAGAAAGCAGGTTGGAATGCCTTTCAGAAACCAGAGAGCTCCTTTTGAGACCACAAGCCCATGAAAGGCCCATTTTTAACGCCAACATTTTACCACTGTTGACGTTGTTGGCATACCATTGTATGGCAATAAGTCATACAATACAGAAGTCTCTAAAGGATTAAAAAACTTATCATTCCATGGAAGGTAGTAGCCAGGCTCCTGATGGGTATTAGCAGTCTTCAACATAAAACCAATGAGGAATTCCAGAGAATGATACAAGAGCATTTATGTGATAAGCAGAGAACATGGACTGGTCATGTGGTGAGAGCAAGGGATGAGAGATATACAGCCAAGGTGACATCAGGAGAAAATGAGGAAGGTTTCTAGAAAAATCCATAGGAACCCCTACCACCAAATCATTAATCAGGATAATGTGGGGGGATGGCTGGGGTGTTTGTTGGAGGGAACTTTTGAAACACTTGGATTTATATAACACAAATTACTAGTGGACCTGTGATCTCATCCATTTGGGTATGACTTCCAGCACTATAGACTGATCCATTTATGCCTTCTAATTTGGTGTGTTTCTTGTTGGTTACAGCAATTCTAAAAATTAAATGTATTTATTTTTTTCCTGGAATACAAAGAATAATGTTTAAGAAACAAATAAAGGCTTCCAGGCTACAGCCAAGGTACCATCATTGACCTAATGGCTTCTAATTCAAATTCTGTGGGATAACTTTGGCATTATGACACCTCCACAGATTGGTTCAGAGGCCAGGTTATTCTCCCTATAGAAAATCCCAGTCAAACCATGAAAAGGCAACTGTAAAACCTGCATGATTTGGCTGGGATTCTCTACAAGGAGAATAACCTAACCTCTGAACTACCAGTTCTACCAGGTAGAGCTTCAATATCCACTAGTGGAAAGTCACCAGGTATCAGTAAATTTTTTTTATAAGGCATCATAAGGATTTTCTGGAAGATATCCTCTCTCGTTTCTACTCAGTTTCACCTTTTTTATTTTAGACATGTGACACCTGTCAATCAAGAATATCGTTTTTGTTTATTGTCTTTTTAAAGACAAATACAAAGATATTTAAATAAGACTATGATGTATTTGGATAGATTTCATGATTTTATCATCAGTTGGACTGGAAATTTCCTCTCATTATATCAAAAGACTGTTTAATTAAACATTGATAGGCAGGCTCAATTCTTCAATGCAACAATGCCACTTATGTTCATATACTCAAATTTAGCACTGTACCTGGCACAAGGAAAGCATTTTCCATCTTTTTTCATTCATTTAATTTTATTATTCCTTTGCAACATGATTTTAGATGTGTTTACAAACAAACCATATTTCCCCATCCTACCAAAATAAAAAGTTGCACTTCAATTATCAAAAAATGTACACATATCTCACAATGTCATGAAAATTAATGAGGAATTAACTATAAACTTTGAAATCTTTCAAAGAATGGCTTGTAAGAATAATATGACAATGGAGAAGGGAGGGATTTATGACCAAACAAAAGACAAAGAGCATTACAAAATGCAAAATGGATAATTCTAATAACATTAAATTGAAAAGGTTTTGTACAACTAAAGACAATGTAATCAAGATTAGGAGGAAGTAGAAAATTATAAAAGAATTTTTACAGCCAGTGTCTCTGGTAAAGGCCTCATTTCTAAAATATACAGAGAACTGAGTCAAATTTATAAGAATACAAGTCATTCCCCAGTTGATAAATGGTCAAAAGATATGAACAGATAATTTTCAGAGGAAAAAATTAAAGATATCTATAAGCATATCAAAAAATGCTCTAAATCACTATTGATTAGAGAAATGCACATCAAAACAACTCTGAAGTGCCATACCTCATCAGTCAGATTGGTTAAGATGATAAAAACAGGAAAATGATAAATGCTGGAGAGAGTTTGGAAAAATTGGGATACTAATGGATTGTTAGTGGAGTTGTGTACTGATCCAGCCATTCTGGAGAGCTATCTGGAACTATGCCCAAAGTGTTATAAATTATTGCCTTCCCTTCAATGCAGTAATACTACTTCTGGGGTTGTGTCCTAAAGAGATCATACAAGTGGGAGGAAGACGCATTTGCACAAAAATATTTGTAGCAGCTCTTTTTGGGTGGCAAAGAATTGGAAATCAAGGGGCTGCCCATCAATTAGGGAATGGCTAAACAAGTGGTATATGAATATAATGGAATACTGTTGTGCTATAAGAAATGAGGAGCAGACAGACTTCATAACAACCTGGAAAGACTTATATGATCTGATGCTGAGTGAGGAGAGCAGAACCAGGAAAACTTTGTACACAACTACAGACACATTGTATCTGTAATGACTAACTTTGATAGGCTAGGCTCCTCTCAGCAATGCAAGGTTATAAGACAACTCCAAAACACTCATGATGGTAAGGATATCCACATCCAGAGAAAAGAACTACAGAGTTCGAATGCAGATTGAAGCAAACTACTTGTTCTCTCTCTTTAGTGTTTTGTTTCATTCCTTCTTTCTCATTGTTTACTTCATTGGTCATAATTCTTCTTTACCACCTGACTAATGTTTAATGCAAAAGTATTTGTAGATCCTGTATTAGATTGCATGCCTCCATGGGGGAAGGAAGAGGGGGAGGAGAAGGAGGGCGAGAAAATACGGCACTCAAGGGATTGTGGAACTGAATGTTGTAAACTAAAAATAGACAAATTTAATTTAAAAAATTTTAAAAAGGACAATATGACAAAGTACATCTCCATTTATTTTATTGCAGGTAGAGTGGTAAATGTCTCTAGCATGGCGAGCTTACGTTATCTTAAAAACTGCACCCTGGAACTACAACAGAAGTTTCTGAGTGATACAATCACAGAGGAAGAGTTGGTGGGGCTCATGAACAAGTTTGTGGAAGATGCAAAGAAGGGAGTGCATAAGGAGGAAGGTTGGCCTACCATGGCTTATGGAGTGTCCAAGATTGGAGTCACTGTCTTGTCAAGAATCCATGCCAGGCAACTGAATGAGCAGAGGAAAGCTGATAATATTCTGCTGAATGCCTGCTGCCCAGGATGGGTGAAAACTGATTTGGCAGGACCCAGGGCCCCCAAAAGTATAGAGGAAGGAGCTGAAACCCCAATGTATTTGGCTCTTTTGCCCCCAGGTGTTACAGAACCTCATGGCCAGTTTGTATCAGAGAAAATGGTTGAAAAATGGGAAACTTAATTTATGAATTTGCTCTAGTAATGCTTGAGTTTTACACAACTTGGATTTGATTTAAAAGTTCATTAAGAAAGGAATAAAAATTAAAGTACATTTTATACCTTTACTAGTTGTCGCACTTAATTCCTATAAAGTGTTCTACTTTGAGTTGCCTACTAATTATATGAGAGATTTGTAATGAGTCGATATTTGTTATATAGAAAAAATACACAAAATTTATATTCTCTAAATGGAATAAAAAGTTCAAAATAACTACCAATAAATTATTAAATGCTCTGAAATTTTAGTCATTCCTAACCAAGTTTAACATGCAGAATTTGCTTCATCACAGAAATAGGTAATATGTGCAGTTTCCTTGTGCTGGGTAAATGGCAGTATAACAAGTCAACACTACAGGATTCGGGGGGGGGGGGGGGGGCAACGTGTACTTTGGGGCATTTACTGGATCATTCATCATAGGCTGTCAGGGTGACCTTCAGGTAATATATCTTCTGATGCCATACTGCAAGCTACCTCTGTTACAAAGTTTCCTTCTATTAGAATGCAAGACTTCTCTTATAATTCAAAATTATAAGATAAATCCTTTGTAAATTTTAAGAATTTTTTACTGTTACTAATGCTTCTTGATAGATTATTCAGTTAAGCATATTCCTTAAGAAAAGGTTGTACTTGGGGCGGCTAGGTGGCACAGTGAATAGAGCACGGGCCCTGGAGTCAGAGGACCTGAGTTCAAATTTGACCTCAGACACGGAACACTTACTAGCTGTGTGACCTTGAGCAAGTCATTTAACCCCAATAGCCCTGCCCCCCCAAAACAAAAACAAACAAGAAAAGCTTGTGCTCAACAAATATGTGGAATTAAATGTATATGGGTTTTATTGGGAGAAATTGTAGCTCAAAGACAAATAGGGAAATCAAACTGAATGAGTGTAGTGGAAAGAGCAGAGGATTTGTGGTGAGAATCTGGGTTTAAATGCCAGGTCTGCTCCTTACAATGTGATCTGGTGTGGAGTCACTGAACCTCCTCTGAAGCTTGTTGAGGCTAGCCTCAACAAGCTTCTGTGTGAACCACAGGATCCAATGAGACCCTACCAATGCAAGATCAAGTTAGTAGCTATTAAGCTTAAGTCGTGAGTCGTGGTTGGAAGGCAAAAGAAAATTATCTGACTTTGCATGGTTTTTCTGGGTCTCCTCTCTTTTCATCTTTTTTTTTCTCTTTGATCCTGAAAAGAGTTTTACGCCAGGGCTGTCAAACCAAGATCATGCCTCCATTCACATACATCATGTTTTCACTTTCAATTAAGGCATTTAACCTGTCCTTGATTAGGTTGATACTGTCTCTCTCAAAGGAAAAGAAAATAACTCCACAATAATTTCAGTAAGATTGGTTTTTTTTTGTTTGTGTGTTTGTGTTTTACTGGGGGCTTCCTGTGGTTTTTGCATGGGCCTTTTGGTTTCTTGAGGAGACACCCATCACAGGCTGGTATTTTGGGATGAACGACTATTTTTACCCTGAAGTCAGAGGACACAGGTAATAAATCACTGAGGTTGGCATCTTACTATTACCTTCATAAATTTGCTTCTATAGGCATTTCCACCTAGCCTAGGTAAGTGACCTAAATCCTGTTCAGTAGTCGATGGAGGCACTCGAGGTCATTTTAATTATTATTGCTCCAATTTGTCTTTCCATAAAGTAGCTCTTTAATACTTTGCTGGTGTAAAGTAGACACTCTGAATCTCCTGTGTGGAGAAGTGGAGTTAACCACTCATTGAATGCTCTAGGGAATCTCTCTGAGATGTTAAGTGATTTACCCAAAGGTAATCTGTAAGAAGCAAAGCTGGGACTCATTATGATTCCAAATAGATAGTTCTTCCTACTACGGTAATAAACTGCTCCCCAACTCTCCCCACCCCCATCTCAATTTGCACTTGCCCTGGACAGTGGGTGAGTAGGGACTAGGGTCAAATGTATTCTGTGGTCCTAAAACTACAGCTCACAAGTCCCTGGTAGACCCAATTAGCTCAAAACAAAGGCATGTTTAAGTTAGGTACAAAACATTATTCCACTATTAAGTTAGATACAGGGGCGGCTAGGTGGTGCAGTGAGTAGAGCACCGGCTCTGGAGTCAGGAGGACCTGAGTTCAAATCCGGCCCCAGACACTTAACACAAAAACTAGCCTTGTGACCTTGGGCAAGTCACTTAACCCCAATTGCCCTCCAAAAAAAAAAAAGCAAAAAAGTTAGATACAAAACATTCCCTCCAGATACCGGGACCAAGCTCTCCTACAGCACCCTTAGGATAATGGGCACACTGGTATTGAGAACATTTCATCAAAGTAACATGTACTTGTCAAGATATTAGGAAACATCCCTGATTTCCAGAGCTAAATCTCAGCAAGCAAGTTGTGCCCTGAGCTTGACAAAGCATCAATCATTTGCACTAACCATCTGAATGATCTCAGCTACAGAAAAATCCCAGAAATGTTTCATAGAATTACTGCATTGCTTTGAGTAGCACCAGGTATTGTCTGAGCTTGGACAAGCACCAGTCATGTACCCATATTCCTATTATGAAGCCCCACTATGAATCAAACTTGTCACATTGTTGCTGTTACCCTGCACTGTCAGGACAACAGCTCCCTCTGCAGCCATAGATATATATATATATATATATATATATATATATATATATATATATATTGAGCTCTCCCCACATTGCCTCAAGCCCCCCCACTATACAGGACCCCAGAACATGTCTTCTTACTTGCAAGTCATTTCACTCACTTTAAAAGTAAACTTCCTGATTCCTGACTCTTCTGTCTCCAGCCTGCTCTGTTCTGCTTTGGTAATTCACAGATTAAAGGTCAGTTCAGTCAGTTTGGTGTTTTCGATACTGCAGCGCTCAGATGTCCTTTCACTCCTCCCGTTATTCTCACACTGCTCCCCACTTGTCAGTGTCTTTCCTGGGCAAGTTCCTTAGCAGAACTTCCTGTACTTGCTCCCCTCTAGTTTGACCCCACTGCCATGGATAGCTGCCTCTTGAAATCATAACCGAATTTTTTGACTGCTGCTAGGGAGCACACACCCCTTGGAGCTGTCTCCACTGATTGCCTCTCAGATTTTGTGGGCCTGCTCCAGACCGGGTGCAATGTCTCTTTTAGGTAAGTAATTCTACTATAAGTGCCTTAGCTAATTGGATGGGTTGGGGAAGGGAAGAGGGATTCCTTACTTCTTCCCACTGTCCTTCAATAAAGGCATAAGAAGAAAGGGGGAAAAATGATCCTCTTTCAAGAACTGGACTCTTCCTATATATTTGGCTCTCCTCTAAACTTCTGGGTCTTCTGTTGAGGGTGCTGCTGTATCATCAGACTATTTTTAGTTCAGTTCCAAGGTTTGGAGGTTTGGAGGTTTACTTCTCCCTAACTTAGCAAGAATACAAAAGGATGATACTTATCAGGACATGACCCTCCTTGTCTCTATTTGAAAATCATATGGTCAGTAAGTCATCAGGGCATGAGATTCATATGATCTGAGCATCTATCAAGGCTGAGAGATTCCATGTGCCTAGGACTTTTTGTGTTCCCTAGAAATTAGCTGCATCAGGGACCAATTTAGACCCAAGACAACTTTGTCCTGAACCTACCCCATGTTGTCTGGAGGGTTTGTGGAGAAGGGAGGGCAAGAAAGGAATCTAGGTCAGGGAAGTTGAGGCCAGAAAGACCCCATGGACAAGGTTGTCTTCTTTTAGGCAAAGTGTTCCCATGATGTGGGAAGGAAGGAAGAAGCTGCATCAGAGACATGCTGGTCCTATCATACCTTCTCTGAAGCTACTTCCTATTTCAGCTCTCACAGAGCCCGCAAGCTTGTTTTCTATAACCTGCCAAAGTCATGGCCAACTTTGCATCTGGATTTCCATCAGGGTCAAAATCCATCAGGACTCAGAAATTCTTCATGCTTAAAAGCAGGCAAAAAAGAGTGTTGGTGTATCTGCAATTCATTTGAAGCATTAACAACTTGTCTCGGGGGTGGAGCCAAGATGGTGGTGTAGAAGCAGCAAGGTCCCACAGCTCCCACACCACCACCCTAAACACCCAGAAAATATGAGCCCAAACAAAGTCTAGGAAAGTCTAGGACTCTCATACTCAAAAAAATACAGAGAACACATCTCTCCTAAAGGCAGCTAGGGAGCAGGGGCTCATCGCGGCAGCCAGAATGGAGACTGGAACAGCCGGAAGCCTAGACCATGGCCAGGTCTGGGATGGTGGGAAGGAGCTGAGCGAGCCCCGCAGCCAGCCTGCACAGGTTCTATAGCCTCCAGCACCTCCACATCTGCCAAGGTGTGAGGAACGGGAGGGGAGAGGGGCAGTGTGAAGGACAGTGGAGCAGAGAACGGGCCAGCCCAAAACCAGGGCAGTGACAGGCAAGGCCCCAGGGCAACCACAAGGAGCAGAGCCTCCCAAGCTCAGATTGAATCTACTTCCAAGAAAATCTAAAGCACCTGCCTGAGGGGAGCTTCGGTCAGTGACAGTTAGTGAAAGTTGAAACTTTGAAAATTAATTAGGGGGTGATAAAGCAGTTCAGCCATTCTGCCCCCGGGGCACTGCTGGAACCTCTGGCGGCCCCCACCAGGCTGCTTCAGAGCCCCTGGCCTGCGGACTCTGGGGGAGGGGGGAAAGGGGGGAGGAGGGCTGAATCGATTGATCAGGGCCAAGTGCTCTTGCATTCAGTGGCCTGGATCTGGATTGTGGTCTTGGGTGGTGGTCCTGGGGTGCACTTTCAGCAAGCCAAAGCTGGGGGGGACTTGCAACACCCCCCTAATAGCTCCGGCAGCTGGGAAAACCCCAGCGATTTGGAACAGAGCTTCACC
>CM053600.1:34867735-34885486 GCA_028646575.1 Pseudocheirus occidentalis
AGAGGTGTTGGAGGAGGGCATAAAAGGGAACAGATTGTGGGAGGGGTCTTACAGTGGGATCAATGTTCTGGGCTGGGGGGTAGGGACAAAAAGGGGAGAAAATTTGTAACTCAAAACCTTGTGGAAATGCATGATGTAATCAAGAAAACAAATTAAAATTAAAAAAAAAAATCTGTAGTTTTCTAAGTCAATATGGCCCTCAGGAATTAGTTTCTCTTTATATCTAGCACCTTTATACTATAACATGTTGCTTTTCTTATGCTAGAATGTCTATGAATTAATGAATTTCTAACTTCTTTCAATTACATTTTTAAAACATAATGTTTCTGAACAGGAAAACACCAACCAACATTCTCTAGTGTATTCCTAAATGTTAGTGGTTCTACAATCTCCTCGATATTGAAATCTCACCCAACGAAGTGGACGTGCCTACAGCTCAATCTTTACAACACTCAAGTCCTCCCATTGGTCAGCTCTTGAGGAGGCACCAAAAATGCTGGGCAACTTCCCCTTATTCTAGAGGGCACACAGGCAAGCCAGGGTTATTACTGGTTCTGCTGTGAGAACTGGACCATCCTTTTTTCTGCTCATACATTTCTCTATAACATCCTTTCAGCTCTAAATTCTAGACTCTATGAAGTAACATTCCTTGGAGTTTCTGATATCATGCCTTATGTCAGCAAGTCACTGATAAAAAAAAAAACTGTTGACTAAAGAGGGCAAAGTACAAAGGAATGAGCCAAGACACTATACATTTTTCTCCAGGGTTATAACTGCTTGGGTACTCTTCAGACCCAAGCAGCTGTAATTATACCTAAGTGAGTTATTATCCAGCCCACAATGTTTTCATTTCATCTGTTATCAGACTTTTGTTATATGTCTTCCCTTAAATCAAGAGGTGCATTTTCTCTGGCATTCTGCAGAAAAGAACATAGGCATGATTTGTTCTTAGTTCTTGTTCTCAACCTCACTTCAGTTTCTTTGAGTTCACATTGTTTACTGAAGCAGACAGGATTTGTATAAATGCAGAGAATCCCTAGCCTTTGTGCATTTTAAACTGAAGGGCATGATGAGCTAGGCCTCAGTCAGGCCAATCCCTGGGTAATTTGGGTCTGAATGACAATGAAATGCACATGCAATCCATCTAACAGTTAACAAAAGGAGCTTTATTTAGCCATGGCATAAGGACATCCAGAGCAGAAGAGGGATGTTCATCCAGGACAAAGCAGAGATTCAGCTAAGCAGTTCCCTAGGGTTGTAATGCTTGTGGTCTAAGGTCTGAAGCCTCAGAGAAGAGCTCCATCCCCTCTTATGACTGTTTTGTACCCAACTAACCAGGAAGCTATGTCAAGGCCTGCTTGACTGTCTTCTCAGACAATCAGATCTCAAGGAAACAGTTTTAATACTTTTTAAGGAAAACTAGTCTAATTTGCATTGCAAGGAAGGAGAAGGAAGAGGGAGAA
This sequence comes from Pseudocheirus occidentalis, assembly GCA_028646575.1. NCBI lineage: Eukaryota > Metazoa > Chordata > Mammalia > Diprotodontia > Pseudocheiridae > Pseudocheirus > Pseudocheirus occidentalis. The sequence continues at coordinate 34,869,199 of CM053600.1, forward strand.
GATGTAGACAGCGGATCTAGGACAGGGCTCCCACTATCACAATTCATGATAAAGAGGGTAATGGGGGGTGGCTAGGTGGCTCAGTAAACAGAGGACCAGCCCTGGAGTCAGGAGGACCTGAGTTCAAATCTGGCTTCAAATACTTTAAGACAAAACTAACTGTGTGACCTTGGGCAAGTCACTCAACCCTAATTGTCCTACCTTCCTCCCTCCAAAAGGAAAAAAAAAAAAAAAAAGAGGGTAGTGGGCATTGGCTCCACTCCCAAGAAAACTAACTGAAGTTACAGACAATCTATAAACACTCAAGCAACAGAATAAAGCTTCATTTCATCCTATCCAATCCCCAAACAGGTCCAGGGTCTATCTAGCCATCTATTCTGCCACTACCACCTTCAAGTCAACTCCCAAAGGAAGAGCCCCAAGCACCCTAAGCATGAGTATAGCCTAGGCCATAGGCCCTGGCTTTCTCATCTGTCTCTTCACCTCTTGGAATCAGTTTCCATGGATTTAACTCTTGTCCCTCTCACAGGATTCCCAAGTCTTTATAACTAGCCCTCATCTCTTTCCTGAGTTTCTGTCCTATGTCTCCATCACGACCGAGATCATCCACAGGTATTTCAAGCTCAACATGTCCAAAAGATAACCCACTGCCTTTCCCTCTAAACCAGCGGTTCTCAACCTGTGGGTTGCAACCCCTTTGGGGGCCACACAAATCTTTCACAGGGGTCACAGGGGTCACCTAATACCATTGGAAAACACGTATTTCCAATGGTCTTAGGAACCGAGACACTGCTCCTCTATCCGTCTCCAGGCAGGTCCATCTACATGCAGATACGCCCACATACGAGTATTAAAGGGTTGTGGCATTAGGAAGGTTGAGAACCACTGCTGTAAACCTACCATCTTCCCAACTTCCCTCATTCCATCAAGGGTTCCATAATTCTTCCAGTCATGTGGGTTTGCAATCTAGAAGTCATCTTTGATTCTTTTTTCTAGGCAGCTAGGTGGTATAGCAGAAAAATCTCTGGGCCTGGAGTCAGGAAGACCTGAGTTCAAATCTAGTCTCAGATACTTACTAGCTGTGTGACTTTGGTTAAGTCACTTAACTTCTGTTTCAGTTTCCTCAACTATAAAATGGGGATAATAACAGCGGTGTTGTGAGGAAAAAATTAAATTTTATTTGAAAAGTACTTAAGAAACATAGTAGTTGTCATATGAAATTAGCTATTACTATTTTCTCTCACCTCCATCTATGGTCAGCTGCCAAATCTTGTCGCTTCTACTTCCTCTATATCTCTCACAGGCAACCAGCTATTCCCAGCCACATACCAACCAACCACCCTAGTTCATGTCCTCATCATCAGAGGACAATTTCAACAGCCTCCTCATTGGTGGTCTCCCTGCTTGCACCCTCTTCCCCCTCTAAACCATCAACCACGAAGCTGCCAAAATAATGCTCCTAACCATATCACTCGTCTTCTTAAGTATCTCTAATGACTTCAGCATAAAATATAGGACTCTTCTGTTTAGCATTTAAAGCCCTTAACCTCTTATCATCAACTTTTCTTCCTAGGCTGATGACACATTTATATATTTATATATTTATATAATATATACCTATATATTAATATAACATGTTTATTAATAATTAATATCATTAATTTAGATAAATCATATTTATATAAATTAATATGATAGATATCTATGTCTGTCGATTATATATCTATATAGTATATCTATATCTATATATCTCATATTTTAAGGTTCCCAAACTGACTTCCCTGATGTTCCCAGTCCCATGACATTCCATCAACCAGATGCAAGTCTTTGCAGAGGCTGTTCCCCGTGCCTAAAATGTTCTCCCTCCTCACCTCATTTTTTGGAACCCCTGGGCTCACTTTCCTATATTCTACTATGTTACAGAAATGCTTGTTTTATTTTTTAAGTACAGAATAAATTTTTTTTAAAAAGTCTTTTCCAGTTCACCTAGTTTTAAATGCCTTCCTTTCCCCAAATTACCACATATTTATTTTATATACATGCTACACCTACTTTCTATGAATATGTTGTTATGTATCCTTTAAGTAGAATTGTAAGCTCTTTGAAGAAGTCACTATGTCACTTTTGTCTTCATACCCCCAATCCTTGGCACATAGCAGATGTATAAAAATAGTGTATAGATTATTGACTGATGGAAAGGTCAGCATCTCAATTCATCTCCACCCAACTTCTCTACAATGACATAAAAACCTCTTCACACAGGAAGTTCATTCTACCCCTGGACTACTCACACTGGCAGTGGCCTCCCACTCCTGAGGTCCCTTTCTCCGGTTGCCTGGTTTTAAGGAGGGAGCCCAGGTCAATCATCTCTTCATTTTTCCCCAGGCTGCACTGCTGACCCATTTCCAAAGGACTTTATCATCTCCTCACTGGGCAACTTCTCCCATCCCTGCTCTCCTCCCTCCCATGCTGTCTTCCCTCATTATGATGTAAGCTTCTTGAGGACAGAGACTGTCTTTTTGGTGGTATTTCTATTCCCAGGGCTTAGCACAGTGTCTAACACTTAATAAATGTTTGTGGATTTGACTACTCAGGTAGATAAATCATTAGTGGTGTCGATAACTCATGTCAGTGCCTCTCTCCCAGCAAGAAACAGAATTAGAAATTTATTACAAAACCTTACCTGAAAATCTTGTTGGCCTTAGGTTATGATCTTCAAATTTCCTCTCTTTCAGCCATTTCCTGAGTTCTATAAATTCTGATTTGTGGCTCTCACTCACTAAAAAGGACAAGAGAAAATAACATAAATTACTATGTAATCAAATGATACAGTTTTTTAGAAAAGGCCTGGAAGGATGTCCAGGAAAGGTATGAGGAATATAAAAAACATATAAAACATACTCCTCACCCTCCACAAGGTCCACAATCTAGATGGAGGAAATAAGGCTAAATCATAAAACAATTACAGAACAGTTAAGTGCTAAACTGTGATACAAAATAAAAATTGTGAGAACTCAAAAAAGGAAAACATCAAAGTACATCTGTGTTTTTTTTTTCAAATAAAACCCATATATTTAGGCCTTGAAGAAAACTAAAACATACAGTGTGACAACACTGCCTCGTGGATGGAAGCCCAACCTCACAATTAAGAGGACTGCGTCCAATTTTCCCTTCTGATATAAAATGGCTGCCTGATCCCAGGCAAATTACTTAAAATAGTCACTCTTAGGGCCCTCAAGAAATCTCTAAGATTATAAAGTCTATCTATGTTGAGAGAGGGAACTTCCCCACTGGGAGTTCTCTACATAAATGAGCTTAGAAATCCAAATAAAAAAACTTAAACTCAGTTGTAAAGGATGAACATTTTATAGGTAATGTGGGAAAACAGGGAAGACATTCTAAGCAGTGGGGAATGGCAAGACACAAGTAGAAATGAAAACAACATATTCAGGTGACAAAAAAAATACAGCAGCTTGACTGGAGCTGAGTTTGTATATTGAGGAGCAATGGGGTAATGCTGAGAAGGGAGGAAGAAGGGATAAGTAGTATGGGGATACATAAAAACAAGTTTGCAAAATAACCTCTATCACAAACTTTTGGTCTTTTTGTGTTTCTTACATTTAAATATTCAATTTAATCTACTGGAGCAATCCCACTAAAGGATTTTTCTCTTTGAATGCCCAGGGCGTAGCACTTAGAATTCATGAAGATCACTGGTTCCAGCTGCCTTAAGATTTTCCACAAGCCTGATGATAACTTTTACCAACTGAGTAAATAACATCATTTGCTGTTGTTGTTCAGCTGCATCTGACTCTTTATGAAAAAATGATTATCGTTTTCTTATACTAATAACCAATTAATGAATTAGGATTAAAGGATTTTCTACGTTCTTATCCAGAAATCAACCACTGTAGGAAATCTTGGAAAAAATTGACCCAACCAAGCTGAGAGAATTGGTGAATTCCTGTTCATTGTGTTTGGTTCCTGTTCATTGTGTTTGGTCAGACAGGCCTGGGGTAGAAGTGGATGCCCTCTTGTTATGTATATTGATAAGTCTCTTAAGGCCAAGTTTGGGTGATCCTAGTCAAGTACTCTCAAGACTGTTATTAGAAGCAGCCCACATCTCATATACTGTGTGTATAATATTAAATATTATTAATTATATTATATCATATTATGTATTACATATTCATATGTATGCATTCATATATATTACATTCATTTTCACACTAATTGTTAACCAATCATAGTTGATTGCCACCCTCAGAAACACACACCCTTCCAAGGGCATATAAGTGTTGAGTGGGTTCCATGAGGGGTCTTTAGTATTCAAGATGTGTCACTGATCCTTTTATTAATAAAATGCCAGCATTATTAATAAAATGATTAAATACCCAGAAACTCTTTCTCTCAAGCTTTTCTTGACATTTAAGTGATGCCATGACCTTCGAGAAGACTATACAAACTTAACTGTACAAAGACCCAGGGAAGCCTCGGGCCGCACCAGTCCAAAGCTGAGAGCACCTCCAAGGACCTTGACGCTAAGAGGTAAGATGCTGTTGGAACAAATTCTACCCCTAAAAGTCTAGTGTTGGTCAGTTGTTGTCCTTCATTCTTGAAGAGGACCAAAATGGCATAACCATGTTGGGGTAAAAAGGGTTAAAAGGTAATGAATGAAACTGACATCAAGGCTTAATTGGTCAAAGGCACTACTGGTATAGCTTTCCCCAGCACCTAAGTACAAAAACTTTGTTGGGAGGTCTTTCTGGATGGACACGTATTTCTAAACAGCTTATCACCACAACAAGTATGCAGGAATGAAAGTTGTATCAATCAATACAGTGCTAAGATCCTCTCCATGGTACTGTCAAATAAAGCTTTTGTTCACTGCTAGATGGTCTACAAGTGCCTTATCTCATTCCAATACGGAACCTCAACAACCAAACAAGCCTCTATGGAGTTTGGTCCAAACCCGCATCTCGCTTGCCATGCCCAAGAGAGAACTCCTCATCTTCTACCCTACAGCTGACCCTCCTCTCTCCAGCTTCTACCCTCTCCCTGCTGTCTACCAGATGCAAAATAAACCCCTTAAGTTGGCATTTACCGCCCTTTGCTCCAGACCTTTCACATTACTCCCCTCACACACTCTATATTCCAGTCAAACTGCCCTTCTTGCCAGAACATGGGCTTCTCTCTTGCACCTACAGGCCTTTGCACAGGCCTCCCCCCACGCAGGTACTTTCTCCTTCCTCACATCTACGTCTTATAATCCCCAGCTTCTTTCAAAGCACAGCACAGGTGACCCCTCTACATTAACCTGCCCCGCTATCTCCAGTAGTTCAACAAACTAAATTACTTCATTTTACTTATCTGTGTATACACACCCCTCAACAGAACATGAACTCAGGGAAAGGACATATCAGTATCCCCAGTCTTTCAAGGAACATAAAAGCTATCAGGAAAAAAATATTCCTTCAAGATGTGCTCAAATATTTTCCATAAATGGCTTTTATACTCATACAGGGTCCGTTTTATCAGAGACAACAGTCAAACACTTCGTTTATGTCACTAAGAATAAAAATCGTACCTTTACTCAACTCTGAGGTTCTAAATAATTTTCTTCTTCTTTGTCTGCTTGTTCTTCCTCTTCCTTTTTTCTTCATGCCGTGGATGTAATTTCCATATAGCTGCCTCATCTAGGAAAAGAAGTGTTTATTTTCCCATCATACGGAGTAAAACACCTTTGTACTGAAAAGAGAATCCTGTCGACAGAACTTAAAGCTATACATAAAACTTTTAGGTTGCACCTAATTAAATCAATGCTACATCTTTGTCAAAATTCTCTCCTTGCTACTGTCAAGTAAACCTTTTAACTATAGTGGTTCTCAACCTTCCTAATGCCGCGACCCTTTAATACTCACATCTGGGCATATCTCCATGGGTGAGCCCACCTGGAGACGGATAGAGGAGCGGTGTTTTCCAATGGTCTTATGCGACCCCTGTGACCCCTGTAAAAGGATCGTTTGACTCCCAAAGGGGTCGTGACCCAGAGGTTGAGAACCACAGTACTAGACCAAATAGGCCCAAGAAAGGCATACTCTAGACTATCATCTCAAATTCAACATGTCTGAGAGAATTTTCATTATCTTCTACCCTAAATCTGACCCTCTCCAGTCGAGGGTAACAGCAATACTGTTACTCCTACTGACTCCAGTACAGAAAACAAACTCTATAATGTGGCACTTTAAAGGGACTCTATGTAAAAGTTTTGACTTTACTATGAGTCAGATCATAATAACAGCCAACATTTTAATAGTACCTACTGTGCACTAAGTGATTTTAAATGATTGTTTCATTTGATCCACAACCACCCTGGGAGCTAAGTGCTGTTATTATCCACATTCTAAAGATAAGAAAATTGAATAGAGTCACATAGCTAAGTGAGTAGGTGAGGCCAAATTTAAATTCAGGTTTTCTGGACTACAGGCCCAGTGGTTGTTGTGGCTTGTCCTTCATTTTGGAAGAGGACCAATGACATCACAGGATCATGTCTTGGCTCCTGTGTGTGAACTAGATTTAAGTGAGGCAGAGCTGCCCAAAGTCATCAGCCTCACTGTCTTCCAGAGTCACTGAAGTCCAGTGGCAGGACAACAGTCAAGGTGTACAATGCAGTGGATGATCCCATTGGCATCTTAGATGACTGACCAAGCCCGAAGCCCTCTGCAGTGTCTGCTTTGTGGCCACTGAAACAAATTGGCCTCATCTGCCCATTCCTTTTAGGCGAAGACATTTGGGGTAGCTACCCCCTAACTCATCTACTGGTTTGAAGCCCATAGGTTACCCTCAACTGGTTTGGCCCGTCTCCTGAAACAGTTTACAGGGGTGTGGCTGCTGTGAATGCTACAGCTTCTTGGAACCCCAGGTGAGAGTCGAGTGCCAGGCAGCTGCCAACGCTGGATGAGCAGACCTGAAAATAGTTTGGCAAGAAAGGTCCAGTACTATGTACTGCATAACCTTACTGTCCAAATGATATTTGCTTTGTAGAGGTTTTACATGATTTTATGACATAACTATATAACTACATATGATACAGTGATGATATATGATATAACTATATAACTATAATGTGCTATTAGGTCTATACCCCCAAAGAGATCAAAGAAAGAGAAAAGGGATCCGTACATACAAAAATATTCATAGTAGTTCTTTTAGTGGTAGCAAAGAATTGTAAACTGAGGTTTGAGGAATGGCTAAATAAGTTACAGTATATATATATATATATATATATATATGTTATGAAATGCTATTATGCTGTAAGAAATAATAACAGGGAGGATTTCGTGAGAACCTAGGCTTTGTATGAACTGGTGAAAAGTGAAGTGAGAATGAACCAGGAGAATGCTTTGTGCAGTAACAATACTGAAAAGATAAAAAACTTGGATCAACTTGGATCAACACAATAACCAACCACTCATAATGAGTCATACAATATATCCACCTCCATTTAGAGAGCTGGTGTACTCAGAAGGGAGATTTAAGCATATATGTATGTATATATATATATATATATATATATATATATAGATAGATAGATAGATAGATAGATATAGATATATTTTTTTTTTGGCCATGGCTAATGCAAGAATCTGTTTTGCTTAACTATACACATTTGTAAGGATTAGTTTTTCTTGCCTTCTACATAGGGGAACCGGCAGAAGTGGTAGTAAAAGAATTCGGAACTGAAAATAAAACTGAATTTTCAAAAACTACATATAAATTTTAAAAACAAAAAAAGAAGTATACAATATGGATGAGATTTTACTAAATTTAGACATGAACCAGCGTCTTTTTTAACTCATGTTTATCTTTACTAAAAAAATTAAACATTCTATCAGAGAAAAAAGGGGAATTCTACTTTCAAAATAAAATTATTTTCCAATCATTATAATTTTCTATGTTGAAAGTCCTTTTTAAAGGGAGGCAGGGAAATTTTATTATCTGCATATCTATTTTTTAAAGTTAAATTCATAATTAATTTTTTCTTTAAATATTATTTTGTAACAGTGTGGGGGAGGAAGAGGAGGAGGAAGACCAGCAGCAGCAGCAGCAGCAGCAAGCATTTATATAACACTTGGTATGTGCCAGTACATTATCTCCCTTTATCCTCAAAGCAGCTCTGGGAGGAGTTATTTACTATTCCCATTTTACAGCTGAAGAAAAGGAAGCAAACAGGAGGCTAAGTGACTTGAACAAAGTCATGCGGCTAGTAAGAGTCTGAGGCTGAATCTTTCCACTGGGCCTAGCTGCCTCTGTAGAAAGGTCAGTGTTGTTTCCTGAGATCCTGGAACCTCAAAGAATTAAAACAGCCTTTAAAAAGGGTAAGGAGGGTGGAAAGATAAGAAGTATGTCAAATGAAAAAAACATACATAATGAAATCTCTGCAGCACTTTGCCCTTTAAGGGACTGGCTGTTTTTTATAGACTTGTTACTAAAAGTATGAAGACACGAACATACCAGAAGAGAGCTTCCTAAAGAATCAATGTAATTAAGGATGTTCAGTATGGAAGCGGGTTAAGTGGCTTTCCCAAGATCTCATCACTAGTTACTGACAATGGGATTTAATACCATCACCTGGATCATAAACCTCTTCACTTTCTAGTGTATTATATTATGAATTCGAGGGAATAAATACTTGTAGAATGAATAAACAGTGGTTGCCTGAATAAATATTTGCAGAATTGGATTATGGCTCAGCATGCCAGTTTGGAGTCTTGAAAGATTTATATTCCTGAGTTCAAATGTGACCTTCTACATGATTAGACATGTGATCTTTAAGGGGAAACCCTGTTTCTTCATCTGTAAAATGGGCTGGAGAAGAAAATCGAAAACCACTCCAGTATCTCCGCCAAGAAATGCCCAGATAAGGGCACTACTGGAAACGTCTGGACAACAGTGCCAGGCAGTCAGGCACTTAGGTTAACTTTCTTTTATACAGGTTGGTCTTGTGAAAATCCAACCGGAAACGCTGCTCGGTGAAAGTTCTATTGAGTACCAATAAATAGTTTACATGAAATGTCTGTTAAAAACTTTGCACAGATTGCTCTAACTCAAAGTCCAGGGAAGCTCCTAGACAGGTACTTACCAAGCACTGCAAACACTTGAAACTTTCAACACACACTGCATGCGGTCCCCAAACTAAATGACAGCCGTCAAAAAAGAAGAGACCCCACGGTTGGTAGGTTAGGTAACCGCGGGTCTAAAGATCCCATTTTATCTCTCCCAACCCTGGCGCTTAAGCCCAATCCTTAAACCCCAAAGAGTTTTCCTCTTTCCCCCAGTAGCAGAAACATCCGAGTCCTCTCCTCTGACAGCTACACCAGGGACACACGCGGGCCCTCTCCCCTGTGCTCCCCCACCCCACGTGTCTGGAGGACGAACCAGGAAGGGAGCGAGGGGAGGAGAGGGAGACGGAAGAGAAGTGAGGAAGAAGGGGAGGAGGGGGCTGCCAGCAGCCAATGGAGAGGGAGAGGAGGAAAAAGGAAGGAGGAGGCCTCTGCTGCAAGCAGGCAATAGCGAGGAGGAAGAAGGAAGGAGCGGAGTGGAGAGCCTGCAAGCCCAGCCCCTCCCGGCTCCGCGAACTAGAAAATCTAGCGCGGCAGCCTGGGGCTGGCGCCGGGCCTCCCAGCCGCACAAAGCGATCCGGGAGAGCTCGCTTCGGCTCTAAACTACCTGGAGCCCCCTGCCGCTGGAGCCCCTCGGAATTCCGGGCTTTCTCACTTCTACAAGAGTTATCTCATCTTTCTCCCCAACCAGAGAACCTCAGCCTCCGTCTGTGTCCTACCCACCTCCTCCCAAAGCGTAGGTTCGGTTTTATAGATGGGCGTGGTCGATGCTCTGCAAATCCGGATGGCTTCCGTCCGTCCCGGGAGAGCTTGGCTTCGGCTTCCGTCCGTCCCGGGAGAGCTTGGCTTCGGCTTCCGTCCGTCCCGGGAGAGCTTGGCTTCGCCTTCCGTCCGTCCCGGGAGAGCTTGGCTTCGGCTTCCGTCCGTCCCGGGAGAGCTTGGCTTCGGCTTCCGTCCGTCCCGGGAGAGCTTGGCTTCGGCTTCCTCTATTATGAAATGTGGACCGTAATAATGGCAGCTCGCTGAATTGTTATAAAGATCAGATGAGAGTATATTTTTTAAAGTGCTTCGCACAGTGCCTGGTACTTAGTAAGTACTATGTAAATGTTTTATTCCTTTCCCCTCCTTCCCTACCCAGAGCATCTGTGTCTCTAAATCGTCCAGAGAATTCCCTCACACGGCGTATCTTCTGGTAAGCCAGGGTGTGGACGAGCTCACTCTCCTGTTGCTGAGCTTTCTTGTCCTCCATAAAACATGGTAGTCGCATGGACGACCTCTTGCTGGCAGCCACTTGGACCGATCAGTGACTCCAGACCTCTTAAGTCCATAAGGTCCAGCCAAGGCTGTGTGTGCCCATCTCAGGATCATGGCTCAGCCACCTGTGCTCAAGGAAAAAAATCATGGGATAGAAAAGGAAGCTACGGCTTTGGAAACCAGGCCTGGGCTCATCTAGATGAGCATGTAATCTCTTTGTCATTGGTACAGAATAGGAATCCCTACCACCACAGCCCCCCATCCCCCAGGAAGACCCGTAGTGTCTGAAGATAAACAAGAATTGCTTTCCCAGGGGCGGCTAAGTGGCACAGTGAATAGAGCGCCGGCCCTGGAGTCAGGAGGACCTGAGTTCAAATGAGACCTCAGACATTTGACACATTTACTAGCAGTGTGACCTTGGGCAAGTCACTTAACCCCAATTTCCCTAAAAAAAAAAAATTGCTTTCTCTCAATATCACAAGGGTACCAGCAAAGCACTCGGGTTATCCAGTCATTCCTCAGACCTTGTCATAGGAATAGCCCATTTCTTCTTCATGTATTACAATTCTCTGACATACCTTTGCTCTCTGAAGATTAAATGGCATAACTTTTTTTTTAAAGTGTTGCAGTCTCTATACTCATCACCTGCCTCTTTATTTAGTATCATGTGCTATTTATTTTTCTACCTCAAAAGAAATGCTTAAAACACAAAAGTGATATTTATGCTAATTTTTCAGAGGGAGTGGTGTGGGGTGCTGGGACCCCTAAAGACATGCCAGATCCTCTCTGAATGAATTCGATCCAAGCCTTCTTTCAGCCAAAGAAAACAAAGTTTATTAAAGATGCCCCATATTGGATAGACTCTTAAGGAATCTGAACATTTGTGTCTCTTGTATCGACAAGCAGACTAGGTAGAATCTGAGCTAGACTGAATCTCTAGTAACTATAAATTATAGAGGCACAATTGTAAAGAGTATTGGTGTCAGCCAAGGCTTGCAACCTCAATATAGGATGACTCCTCACTCCCACTTCACATATTCAATCTGTTGCCAAATCCTGTTATTTCCTCCTTCATCAGATCTCTGACTTAGCTCAGAGCATCACCTCTTTACCTGCACTACTAGCCCGAGCCTCCTAATTGGTCTCTCCATATTCCAATTTATCCTTCATTGGGGCTCTTAGGTGGTGAAGTGAGTAGAGCACCAGCCCTGGAATCAGGAGGATCTGAATTCAAATGTGGCCTCAGACACATGACACACTTACTAGCCGTGTGACTTTGGGCAAGTCACTTAACCCCAATTGCTCTCCAAAAAGCAAAAACAAAAAACAACAACAAAAAACAATTTTATCTTTCACTCAGTGGGCCAGAAATCTTCCTAAAGAGGAAGTGAAACTGTCATCTCCCACTTCTCAGTAGAATGCATTATTATTCTGGTTTTTTTTTCTTTTAAAAATATACTTTGGGGGGAGAGGCTAGGTGGCCCGTGAATAGAGCACTAGCCCTGGAGTCAGGAGGACCTGAGTTCAAATTCAACTTCAGACACTTGACACACTTACTAGCTGTGTGACTTTGGGCAAGTCACAACCCCAATTTCCCTCCAAAACAAAAGCAAAAATAATACATATACTTTATTTACAGCCACATTGTAAGATGAATAACTTTGATAGACTTATCAAATGCTAAGACAACTCCAAAAGGCTCATGATATTGTCCACATTCAGAAAAAGAACTATGGAGTCTGCGATCAAAGCAGATTATTTGCTTTCTCTTTCTCTCTTATTTTTTGTTTCTTCTTTCTCATGGTTTCTCCCATTGGTTCAAATACTTCTTTAAAACATGACTAATGTGAAAATAGGTTTAATATGAATGTATATATATATATATATATATATAGAGAGAGAGAGAGAGAGAGAGAGAGAGAGAGAGAGAGGCTATATCAAATTATATGAGTTGGGGGAGGGGAAAGATGGGGAGAAAATTTGGAACTCAATATTATGGAAGTAAATGTTGAAAGCTAAAAATAATTAAAAATACTTCATTTTATTAAATATTTCCCAATTACATGTAAAAAATTTTAGCGTACTTTTTTTTTAATTTTGAGTTACAAACTCTCTCCTTCCCTACTACCCCTTCCCTACCCCTTGAGAAAGCAAGCAATATATCAACTATACATGTGAAGTCAATTGCGCTATTATTTTTCAGGATCAAACGGAAACTCCTCTATTTAGTACTTAACCCTTCACAACCTGGCCTTTTCAGTCTTTTTACGCTTCAGTCCTCTCCTGGTACACCGGCCCCCTTGTTGTTCCTATACTCCATCCATCTCCAGTCCCCCGGCTCGGAGCACTCCAGCTCCCCCAAGTGTAGAATTTCCTCCCTCTGCACCTCTGCCTTGTAATTTCCCTGATTTTCTTTAAACCTCAGAACAAATCCCACCCCCTGCAAGAATCCTTTCCTGGTTCTCCTTTAAATGCCGCATTCAGAAATGCTTGCTGAAGACTTGTTTCAAAGGATAAAGTGTTAATCATCGTTGGGAGAAATTTTCTAACATTTCCCACTAATTCTTTGGAACATAGTCTTGGACAATTTCCAAGTATACAACTCCCTGTTCTGCCTCCACACCTGGGTGCACTGAACTAAGACTTCTAGTGGCTCTTTGGGGGAAATTTAGGGAGATTTGGGAGAAACAAATTAGGAGAAAAACAAGTATTTATGAGCTAAGTAATTATCCGAGTGACAGGAAGACAAAAGAAAACGCATCCTCCCTCTTAAAGGTTTGCGGTTTAGTTTTGAGTTTTGTTTTCTCCCTCCACCTGGAATTTCGGTATCACGAGATTCTTCCCGGCCAGTCTCCCTTAGAGGAGACAGGCAGACACGTGGGACCAGGGAAGAGAAAACCTGGGAAGTTACTTATTTATTCTCAACCAGTAGTCCGAGGGAGGGAGGAGCTGCGCTTGCGTGCGGGTTTTATGACTCTTGGCTGCCCCAACTTGCAGCTGTAGCATCTCTGCTCGCTCTTCAGTGCAGCCGAGCCGCCTGCTCCGTACTGCATCCCTGCACCAGGCCCTGCTCAGCGCCTTCGACTTCCTGCCCTCCACCACAGCCGCGTCATGTCTTCCCCCAGCCGAGTGGCCGTGGTGACCGGGAGTAACAAGGGGATCGGCTTCGGTATCGTGCGCGGTCTCTGCAAGCAATTCTCCGGGGACGTGATTCTCACCTCCAGGAACCCGACCCTGGGCCAGGAGGCTGTGAAGAAGCTGAACGACGAGGGACTGAACCCTCTTTTCCACCAGCTGGACATCAATGACCCGCAGAGCATTCAGACCCTGCGGGAATTTCTCAAGGAGAGGTATGGAGGTGTGGATGTGCTGGTCAACAACGCTGGAAAGGCCTTCAGAGGTAGGAGACGGGGGAGTGAGACTGTGTGTGTGAATGAAAGGCACTATAATTGATTGTGCTGCCTGTAAAATATGGAACCCCTCCCTCCAGGCATAAAGATCTGGGGGGTGAATGACCTTAAAATTCAGGGCTTGTAATAGCGACAGGTTGTTAATGCGTTCTGTCGTTCAGTCCTATCCGACTGTTCGCAACTGCGTGCACCGTACTGGCGCTGGGTTTTTTTTCTTGGCAAAAATTCTGGAGTGGTTTGCCATTTCCTGGAGAACCAATAGATTAAGGCAACCAGAATTTAAGTGACTTGCTATTAAGTGTCTGCAATCGAATTTGAACTCGGGACTTCCTGATTCCAGGCTCTACACTCTATCCACTGAGCCAGCTGTTGGACCCTACCTCGTGAAATGTCCTTCTCTCATTTTGTTTATATCTCCTATTGGTGTAACCATATAGGGCTGGGGAGTGTGTTGGCGCGGCAGCTGGGACAATTTCTTTCCGGTGTGCTCACCCGTGGGTGTTGTTTTGTATCTAGTTTCTTAAGGAAATACGTGTTGAATTGAAGATGTTGAATATTTGTACTTTACTTAACAAATAGTCACCCTCAGGTTTCTGAATTTCACTTGGTGTAAATTTCCCTGGAGGCTTTTGGTTAGGTAAGGTTACTTAATCTCTCAGCACTCCTGCTTGTGTAATTACAAATTGCTTTTCTATATGTGCCTTCTCTGAGAAGTTTAAGCCTCTACCAAGACTTTCAGACTTGATTATCTAACTCTGAGCATTTTAGTGAATTTTTCTTCTTTTTGAGTCTAAGTGTCCCAGTGGATGTAGAGCACGGGGCCTGGAGTCAGGTAGACCGAAGTTCAGCTATAACCCCAGACACTTAACACCTTCGTGACCTTGAGCAAACCACTTAACCTCCGTTTGCCTCAGGCTGCTTAACTGTAATATGGGAATAATCAAAACACCTCTCTGGAAGGGTTGGCGTTTGAGTCTAATGAGAAAAATATTTGTAGGGTCTGTCATGTAGTAGGAGCTATAGAAATACTTATCCTCCTCCCCCTTCTTTTAAAATTATGTGAATTTCTTTGCTTTAGACGTCAAAACCTTAAGTTTGATTACTGTTTAACTTCCTCTTCATTTTCTTCCCTTTCTTCCCCTCCCCCTCCATTCTTTTTAGTTGCTGATACCACACCATTTCCTATTCAAGCTGAAGTGACCATGAAGACCAACTTTTTTGGCACCAGAGCTGTATCTGCAGAATTACTGCCTCTGATAAAACCCCAAGGTAAATTCAATATCTGGAATACAAAGCACTAGCCTTGTTTATGCCAAGAGGAATTATCAAAGGTTTAGTACTAAACAAAAGATCTGAGTTCTGGCTCCAATTCTAACCATGCTGCTTTGTTTATTATCCCTGTTTTTATGGGCCATCATTCCAACAGTTATAAAGAAGTAATTAGATTTCATAATCCCTAATGCCCCTCCTTTCACTGTTTCTAGGATACATAAATTCCTCCCCTTTAATTCAGGGACATTGGGAAAAATGTTTGACTGAATTACAAAAGTCTTATCAAGTATGATTTAGCCAAAAAAAAGGGGGGGGGGGAAAGGACAATAAAAAAATACCTCTTTGTCTAACCTACCTCCCAACAGAGAAGATAGAGAATTCAGGAACAGTTTTCTTCCCCCATAGAGACCTGAAAAAAAATTTATTCCAAAAGGAGACAAATTTAATTTTAAATTCTTTGGAAAATACAGCTTGGGACACCTCCAGAGGAAGCTTTTTTCTGAATGAGATTTCCTGGTTGGTTAATGAAGCTGTAACCATCCATCCTCTCACCAATCTTATTTGTTTTTTATGTAGTGAATTTGGGAAATCCAACTTCAAGGCCTTAGATTAACAAAAAGAAAGAGAATAATATTTGTCATTTAAAATCACTCCTCATGAGAAGCGCACACTCACATTTTAGGTATTTGGCATTACTTTAGTTAAAGTAAGCATAGTTTGATAAAGAACAATTTTTATTTTTATTTTTATTTTTTTGCTTTTTGGAGGGGGAAAAGCAAAGCATTTGGCATTGAGTGACTTGCCCAAGGTCACACTGCTAGGGTTAAGTGTCTGAGACTGGATTTGAACTCAGGTCCTCCTGAATCCAGGGCGGGTACTCTATTCACTGTGCCACCTAGCCACCTCTAAGAGCAATTTTTTTCTTAAAAGGATGTAACAGGAAAACTCCTAATCATTAGAATAAGACAACTGTTGAAGTACCCTGTAAATGTTTAAGGTAGCTGGCCTCCCTTGAGATGAGGTAAGGCAATCTTTGGAATAAGAAGCACTTCAGTATTTTATGTGTTCATTTTTTTTTTAGTTAATTTTTTTTAATTTTAATTTATTTTCTTGGTTACATCATTCATTTCCACAAGATTTTGAGTTACAGATTTTCTCCCCTTTTTGTCCCTACCCCCCAGCCCAGAACATTGATCCCACTGTAAGACCCCTCCCACAATCTGTTCCCTT
>CM053600.1:34885986-34903920 GCA_028646575.1 Pseudocheirus occidentalis
GCTCACTGAAAGCGCACCCCAGGACCACCACTCAAGATCACGATCCAGATCCAGGCTGCTCAACACAAGAGCCCTTGGCCCCAATGGATCGAGTCAGCCCCCCTGCTATCTGCAGGCCAAGGGCTCTGAAGCAGCCCAGTGGAAGCCACTGCTGCTCCGTTCCTGCTGCTACAGCCACCTCCCGCTGCCTCATTGCCCTGGGAGCAGTTTGGCCAGACCTTCTCTTCTCCTCCCCAGTTAGCAAAATCCACTGACCTTTCTCTTAGGCTTTTTGTCTTCTGGCCTGATAAATGTGGTAACTGTGCCTCCAGTGTAGCAGATCTGGTCTCATATAGATGCGGCTCCCTGTCCGATGCCCCAGGGCCTGAGCTGGCCCGAGTGGCGGCTCCCAGAATGCTGAGAAGAGCTCCACCTGCTGAACTGCCCATAGCAACAGATGTGCTTTCTGTCTTTTGGAGAGTTTTGGAGCTTGAAAATCTGTTTAGAATCCCATTTTATGAGTTTTTTAGCGTGTTTGTGTGGGAGCTATGGTGCCTTGCTCCTTCTATGCCACCATCTTGGCTCCGCCCCCACATGTGTTCTTTCTTAATGGTGCAAAACTCAAGCTTTTTGAAATAATTTTTGATTTATTATTGAATTTTAAAAATGAACAGCAGTGTATGGTGATGTCTTTATGTTAGAGAAAGAAAACAGAGGGAGAAGTTCATTTAGGGAAAATGTGCAGTAAGAAACTTCAATCAGGGTCCAATACTTTATTCTGTAGAAAACAGGAGATAATGATTGTGGGGGAAAATGGTACTCTGAGGTATATTAGTCTAAAAGTCTCTCAGAGATGATTTATTAATGATATTAGCGTTACCAGTAATAATTGAAATTCTCTCAATGCAAGATCTTCATGAATCTTGTAGTATTTGGAAACAAAGAAAGCATTGTATGTAGAAGTAAACCAAAGACAAAATTCACATTATAGTTTTTTTTAAAAATTCATCAAATGGAACAATAATGATATTAATGGTAAAAAGTTCACCCTTGGAAATGATTTCTTTCTCACAAACCAAGGCCCAGGGTATGACCAAAATGAAAGTGTACCTCCTTTAGTTAAAAGGTACATTTCTTCCACATAATGTACATTTCAACCACTTCTGGTCTCTCCTTATATTTCATTGTCTTCTAAAAAGGAAGGTTGATTAGATTGAAGGAATGAAGGAAATAGGTTTTCAGTGAATGTCATTGTCCTTTGAGATTTTGATTAAGTTCAAATAAGATTTTGGAACCAAGGTCTTTATCCAAGAAAATGGAATCAATATTATTTTATTGATACCTAGAAGCAAGAAGGGTTTCTGAATCTTTTCTCAAACCTCTAATGGAACCTTCTCCCCTCATTCTCTCAGTGGAGAACCTTACCTCATACTTCATTGAAAAAAGTGAGCATTCAACAAGAGCTCTCTTTTCTTTTCACATCTCCCGTCACTCAGATGTCTCCCTACACCATCTCTTCCTCTACCTGTGTCTCACCTGAAGTGGTGACCACTCTCCTTGCCAAAACAAACCCACTCTTGATCTGATTCCATTCTGTTTTCTTCTACAGATTGCTTCGATTGTTATCATCCTCACTCTCTCATTGTCATTAGTCTACTGGCTGATTCTCTACTGCCTATAGGCTCACTCAAGTATCCATCATCTTTAAAAAAAAAACAAAACCCCTCACTTGATTCCTGTTAGATGTCCATCTATAATCAGTGCCTCCACTCTTTTTCCTCTCACTCTTCTGCATTTCCTGTAGTCTGGTTTCTGATTTCATAATTCAATTGAAGCTGCTTTCTTCATAGTGATCAGTGAATTGCTAAGTCCTTTTCTGAATCTTCAACTTTCTTGAACTCTCTGTAGTTTTGAGGCTGTGGATCTCCCTCTTTCTGGATACTCTCTTTTTTTCTAGGTTTTCATGACATTGATTTCTATTAATTCTCCTCCTATCTCTCTAACCACTCCTTCTCAGTCTCCTTTGCTGAATTTTCATCAAGGATGAGTCTGCTATTCATGGGTGTCCCCCAAAGCTCTGTCCTGGATTCTCTTGTCTTCTCTATTTATACTGTCTTACTTGGTAATACCATCAATTTCCATGTGTTAAGTTTTCATCTTGATGCTGGTGACTCTCAGATGTACTTGTTCTTCCCTCTACTCTTACATCTCCAACTGCCTATTAGCTGTTTCCAGTTTACTGTTTCATGGAAGTCTTAATCTCAACATATCTAAAACAGAATTTATTATCTTTTACCCTAAAACATCATTTTTCCAAATTTCCCTATTTCTGTCTAGGCTATCTTCACCCTCCTGTCACCTAGGCTTATAACCCCAGTGCCATCCTTGATACCTCATTTCCTCTTACCTTGCATATCCTTCTATTAACAGTTTTCACAATTTCTCCCTGTGCAACATGTCCCTTTCTCATTATTCAAACATTTGTCCTGTTATGTAGGCCCTTATCCCTTAATTCCTGGGTTTCTTGTGGTCTCCCTGCCATAAATCTCCTCATTCAGTTGTCAAAGTGATTTTCCTAAAGTGTCTGACTATGTCACTTCTCTACTACGTAAACTCTAGTAGCTCCTTATGACTTCAGAATCAAATATAAAATGCTTTTTTTTAACTTTTAAAGTCCTGCACAATATAGCTCCTTTCTACCCTCAGTCTTTATATACTTTATTCTTCTGTATGTATTCTATGTTTCTCGCTGTGTTCCGTTAAGACTCAGTTCAAATGCTTCAAGAGGCCTTTCTTGTACTCCTTCCCATCCTCCCACTTGTACCTTTTCTCTGAGTGTACCTCCCATTTACCCTCCATGTATCTTGTCTGAATGTAATAGGGACTGGCAAATGTGTACAGTGTCTCTGAAGAGGTTAGAAAAGCTGTTTCTGGGAAACATATACAATGAAAGTGTCTGAGTTAGAATATGAAACATGGGTAGATATTCTCTAATTGGCTCTGGTTGGTCAACCAAGTGATGAAAAGGAAGCCTGAGTCAGCCTCTTTCACTTTCTTTAGCTACTCTGCTCTTAGTTTGACTCCTTTTAGGGTAATATCCACTGAGGTACAATGCTGTGAAGGGAGACCATTGGGCCCTCCTCATCCAGGCTGCCATGTAGTTGATGAGGAGGTCAGGGAGTTCAGGGAGTCCAGGAACCCTAAAAGCCAGAGTCCCTGGAAAGCTGTCTGGAATGAATTCATGGACTCAAGCATTCTTTGAGTCAAGGTGGAAAAGATTTATTGTTATGCTATATAGCGTGCAAGAGTTCTTGGGGAACCTGCAACCTTAGAGAAGTACAGTTAAGGTTTTTATAGGATAACCATAGTAAACCTGTGACAATTATGCTAACTAGGTGAGTCAGGGCGGGATTAGGGGGGAGTTAAGGAGTGGTCAGTTCTTGAAGCAACACGTACTTATAATATCTACCGCACAGGTATATTGTCCAGAATTCACTGGGAAATAGCTGGGGGAGGGGGAGGGAACCTGCATGGAGGTGTGGTTTTAGGCTTGAAATGTCATTAAGTCAGCTAGTGGTCAGGGCTGACTGAGAAAACTAAGTCTTGCCACCCATCAATGTTGTGTTTGACAAGATGGATATTGGTAATATACGTATGTCCCAAGCTATGAGGGACAGGATGTACATGATGGTCTAGGGAGTACTTATAGATAATCTAGTGAAGGATTCATAGGTGCAGCTTGTTATTGTACCAAGGGGAGATAAACATTTGTCTGAGGCTTGATCTTGAATGATTGTCAGGCAGAATACTAGCACAGGGTAAGGGGCAGAGATGATGCTCTGAGGCTGGGGAGATTTGAGGCTAGAGATAAATGTGATTTTACCAACTGAGGTTCAAGCACAGGACCCAAGCACCCCATCATGGCCTGTGAAAACAGGCCTGGCTTCTTTTTCTTTTCTGATGTTTGTTCTTCTGTTTTTGGTGAAGGGATTGAAGACTCCAGTATCACAAATTTATAAAGGTCAAAAGAGCAATGTATTTGTGTTCCAGAGTATAGGTTTTGTAGGCAGCTCAGAACTGATGCAAGGAGTGACCTTTGGGACCCAGTACATTAATAACGGAGACAAAGACTCATCTAGCAGTGATGCCAAATTTGGATGTGGATGTGGGTTTGACTTTTAGGAGAATGAAACCAGAGCATACTTGTTATATGTTCAAAGCTATCTACATGCTGGCTCTCCCTTTATAATGTGAGCTCATCACAGACTGGTGATTTTAAAACTTTTTTTGTATTCCCAGTACTTAGCACAACGCCTTGCACATGGAAAGTGCTACAGGGGTGGGGAATCCATGGTCTTGAGGCCACATGTGGCCTTCTAGGTTCTTGGGTGCAGCCTTTTGAATAAGTCAAAGTTTTACAGGACAAATCCTTTTATTAAGGGGATTTGTTCTGTGAACTTTGGATTCAGTCAAAAGGCTGCACTTGTGGACTTAGAGGGCCACATGTGACCTTGAGACTGCAAGTTCTCTACTCCTGGCTTAATAAATGATCATTGACAGAGTAGTTGACTAGTGTGCTTCTAAAGCACTGGTTCTCAACCTTCCTAATGCCACGACCCTTTAATACTGTTCCTCATGTTGGGGTGGCCCCCAAACATAAAATTATTTTTGTTGCTACTTCATAACTGTAATTTTGCTACTGTTATGAATCTATTTGATAAGCAGGATGTCTTTTCATTATTACAAATTGAACATAACCCACAGGTTGAGAACTGCTGTTCTAAAGGAAGTTAGGAAAGAGAATCCTTGGGAAGTTGGGAAGTGAGAGAAGCAGTGTGACTCAGTAGAAAGCTTTCTACCTTGGGTCTGTAATGTTTGGATTTCAAACCCTATATCATGCAATTATTAGTTTTGTGACCTAAAGAAAGTCATCAAACTTTTCTGAGTCTCAGTTATCTCATCTTCAAAAATTGGGATAATAACATCACCTGCCTTTTAGGGTCGTTCAAGAAATCAAGAGAGTATATTGGCATTGCCATTTTGAAGTACTAGATAAATGTTAGGGAAAAAAAAAGCTAAAATGCTTGGTTTTACCTAACTTATAATAACGTGGAAATTGAACATATGAATTAAAGTGATAATCTGGAGCTTTATTTGTTGACTATTTTCTTTAAGTTTTTTAAAGGTTTTAAAAGATTTCTTTTAAAAATTAACTTATCGCTCTTTGGTGAAGGCATAGCGGCTGCAGCCGCTTAGAGGAGGCAGACTCTGCCTCTCCTCCTGACTTGCCGCTGTTCGCTCTCACCGAGGAGTAAGTCAGTCAGGAAAGCCGCTCCGCCGCCATGGCATTTCAAAGACACCGGCAAGACCCTTGTGGAGCTCGAAGTGGCCATTCACCGGATCAGGATCATCCTGACAAGCCGCAACGTGAAATCACTCAAGAAAGTGTGTGCTGACCTAATTAGAGGAGCCAAAGAGAAGACCTTGAAAGTGAAGGGACCTGTTCGAATGCCCACCTAGAAAAACTCTTTGCGGTGAAGGTTCAAAGACTTGGGATCGGTTCCAGACGAGAATCCACAAAAGCCTTATTGATTTGGGCAGTCCTTCTGAAATTGTTAAACAGATCACTTCTATCAGCATTGAACCAGGTGTAGAAGTTGAAGTCACCATTGCAGATGCCTAACCAATCATCTCTTTTAATAAATTGATGGCAACTATTTAAAAAAAAATTAACTTTTCATCTGAACAATGTTCTTTTGGCTAGAAAATGGCAGTAAGTGCTGTCTTAAAACAGTCGGGACTGACTTTCGGCATTGCGTATGTGTATGCGTCTGTTGAATGGACTCAATTCTCCCAGTAAGTGAGTGAACCTCCTGGGTTTATGCACACTTAATCCATGCTGCTCCTTCAGCCGAGAGTAGGAACAAACAACGATGTTTCCCCTTAGTGCGTGCCCTACTTTTTCACCACAAAATGGTAAGAAGATTGGATAGATAAAATAGAAGAAAATCTCCCAAGTAACCAACACTACTCTCTAGATGCGGTTTTTCTTCTGCTCCAAGAGATGGTTTCTAAGGTTTTCTTTTTTCTCTCCTCCATGGAGTAACTTCTGTAATTAAAAGTTTGGATTCAAGTGAGTCTAAGTTGTTTTCAACAAGAACACAATTTAGTCCAAAACAATGTTTATATTTTTCTCCACAGGAGGAGAACTTGGACAGGCATGATGTCCTCTAATTTAGAAACTTTTCATTGTAGCTCAGGAACAGAAGTCTCTTCTAACTCTCAGTCTATGGTTTTATTATTCTTCAGCTCCCTGTGTTTTTAATTAGGCTGATATCTTTACACATATGTCCCTGACACTTTGTCCAGACTAGAGTCTAATGGAGAGAATTTTACACAGAAGCTCATAATTTTAAATGAAATCCTAATGATCCACCATAGTTGCTCTCTAAGATAAAATAGAAGGTGCATATTGGTGCATCTGAGGGAATTCTTTCCCTCAGGAAAGGAAAACCTTTCTCTGTTTTGTCTTCTCATTTAGCTAGCTATTTATGTGGTTTGAGACTGGTGTACAGTCATAGTGAGCAAATTTGATGACTTACTACTTCTAGATAACATTGTTTTGATAGCTACTTTTCCAAATATTGCCTAGAGTACTGGACCTGGGTTCAAATCCTACCTCTTACTGACTAGCTATATGACCATGTACAAATTCTGTGATCTCTCTGTTTCCTCATCTATAAAATGAGGATGAAACCTGTAGTATCTGCATTTTAGACTTTAATGAAATAATCTATGTTCATTGTAAATTTTAAAGCTGTATATAAATGAATGAAAAAAAACATTTATGAAGTACTCACTCTGTGCAAGCAACTCTCCTCCACAACTACCTCTTATACACCATATGCATGCATATATATATATAGTATATGTAATATATACATCACATACATGTATATAGTCGTGGTATACACACATATATCTTGTATGGTATATATGGTACCTCTATATTTTGTATGCATGTAAAGTACTCACTCACTGGGAATACAATTAAATGAAGAGTCCCTGTTCTCAAGGAGTTCTTATTCTTTTTTTTTTTTTTTTTGCTTTTTGGAGGGCAGTTGGGGTTAAGTGACTTGCCCAAGGTCACATGGCTAGCTTTTTGTGTTAAGTGTCTGAGGCTGGATTTGAACTCAGGTACTCCTGACTCCAGGGCCAGTGCTCTATTCAGTGCGCCACCTAAACGCCCCAAGGAGTTCTTATTCTTAATGGGGAAGACAATATATAGGGAAATTATCAGTTGCAAATTTGATGGAAAGGTCCTATGGACCTTAAGATTCAGAGGGAAAAAGCATATGATAATGCTTCACTTTTCATGGCATTTCCCCTGATAAAATCATATCCTTTTCTGGTGAACCATTTGTCAGTATGAAGAATTCCAGTGGCAAGAATGTTCTTTTCTGGTTCTTCAGTAACTGTAGGTGCAAAGCCCCTAGCAGCAGCAGCTGCCAATGCTGCGTTTCCATGGGGACTGCTTCTGGGATGAAGGCTATGAGAGCAGGGCTAGAAACAGGACCAGTGGAAGCTCTTGGGCTTATCTGCCCATCTGTGGTCATTTGTCAGTCCAGAAGACCTGGGTTCATCTAAATGACCCTGGGCAATTCATTTTACTGCTCAGTGTCACAGGAGAGCAAAAGAATAGCTATTCATCCACCATATAGTAGAGGACATTTCTCTACCACAACCTTTCCAGTCTTCTTATGCTTTACACATCTGCATGGCACTGGGATCCAGTGACACTGGCCTTCTTGTTCACATCCAACACCTAATCTTCTGACTTCGCACTTTCATTAGCTCTACCCCATGACTATCTTCCCTGAGTTCCTTCAAGACACAGCTCAAATCTGTCATCTTATCTCACTTTCTGTAAGAGGAATCTCCTCCACAACTAACTCTTACACACCATATGTATGCATATATATATATACACATATATATGTATATATATATAGTGTATGTGATATATATGTATATAGTCTATGTGGTATACACACATATATCTTGTATGGTATATATGGTGCCTCTATATTTTGTATGTATGTAATATGGGCTGGCAAATGTACAGTCTAGATGGCATTTAGCCACATGCAGGAGTCTAGGGAATCCACTTCTGGGAAAGTTATGATAATGTCTAGAAATTCAACAGGCACATTTTGGGAGTACATGCTCGTTTTTAAAGAAAACTGATAATGTAAGATGCCTAATCTATGGGTTTCCATCCATAAGTTACTATAGAGACAAATGGTTTCATGAGATTTAAAGGGAAGCCACACTTGTGCCTTTAAATATAAGGATGGCATCTGCAGTTACATTAATTGGGATAACAATTACAAAAGCTGTAAAGCTTCAAGTTTCAGAGCCTATAATAATCACCAGGAAGAATTTTCCCCTGGTGGATATAATATTACAGTGTTCCAGGTGCATTCCAAAGATGTATTACATTTCTCTGACTCACTTAGCACAGGCCACTGCTGGAAGTAGGGTTCAAGGCCAGCCAGAATGTTTTGTTGCAGAAATTTCAGTGACCTGTTCACAAAGCTCTATGTAACAAAGGTTCTATGTGGCCATGTGGGGAAACAGGGCTCACTACATAGTTAGTAAGCTCTGGTCTCCAGTTTTCTGATTAAATTCACAGCAGGAATATAGCAGTTAACTTGCTGGAAACGTTCATATTTACATGTCAATAATGCATTTCTTTGTTCTGTTTACACAGATGTAGTCATATTTCTGATGATGACAGAATGTGCTCTGTTGACTAACTTCTGGCAGAAATTAAAGTTCTACCACTGAAAACAAAATGTTTTTTTCCCTTGGAAAATGAAATATTAAAATGGTTGGCAATTCCTCTACCCTTCAGGCTAAATTAAAAGAATACCATTTAAAGTGGGCACCCTTGATTAGCTTCCAGAGCTGTATTTTGGATCTCCTGGTGGTGGCAACAAGCAATTGTGAAATGTCAGCTATTATTATGAAAAACAGCTCACTCACCTTTGAAAAATGAGTCTCCTATTATTTCTTAAGAGGAGCTATAGCTTTTTAAAAAATGTCTTTGAAGGCTACTAAATTATTGTCTAATGCTTACCTCAGGGCTAAAAGCCTTTCAATAGAACAAACATATATTAACAAATAGACCAGAGACTACTCCATACAATGCCATCTAGTAGGTTGTTTTTAGCTCTGTCCATAGAGTTTGCATTCAGAGAATCTAATGGTAACAGGAGTGCAGTAAATCACAATGTGGTCTACAATCAGAGATACTGTCTGCTGTCATGGCCAGCCTGATTTCCGAAACCTTCAAAGAAATGAGAGCTAGCACGTGTGAGAAAATGCACCATTTTTGTAAGTGCACTTGAATAAAGTCATTTTTTTCTTCCTTCACCTTAAAGACACATTACAGATGTGTCAGGAAATACTAAACTATTGAATTCCTAGCTCTTCTCTCAAGAGGCACCTGTTTTCACATCTGCCTAAGATGAAAAGAAAAGGGGAGATGCCCAGAATGTATATTAATTTTTCTTTTTCTTAATTATATTCATTTAATACTTTAGTTGCGCATGGTTTCCAGATGATTCCACTTCTGTTTATCCCACGAAACCAAGTTCAGGACATTTAGGTCTGAAAGGTGTTGCGAATTTTCTATGAGCTAGTGAGCCTTTCTGCTCACGGCAGGAGAGAGACCCAGATGTCAGTTTGGCAGGATGCATTGCCAAGTGAATTTTGTTGTTGTTGTTGCACCTTTTGCACCTAATATCACGGAACACTGGGTGACAAAGGAGAGAACTGGATGATCGAGTTTAGTAACTTGTTTACTATAGCATAGAAATGCTCTGGAGAAGGAAATGGGAAGCTATTCTGGTATAATAACAAGGAAATCCCAAATGGGCCACAAAGAGTCAGGAAAGACAAAATGACTGAACAAGAACAAGAATGAGAACAAGAACAACACACAAGAATAACAGAATCCTCCGGGGCAAAGGGTGCTTGAGTTCAGATTTGTTTGAGAAAATTCCCTTTGGATGCTTTACTCAGTCAACAAGCCTTACCATTGGTGGCGGTCAGGGGAGGAGGGGGGGCTGAGGGTGAGATGGGAAGAGGGAGGGGTGTTTCCTGTTATGATATTTATTTCATTCAAAAGAAGTTAATATTTTGGGGGAAATTATGTAAGAAAATTGTGTATTTAGGCCATAATACATTTAGGCCATTTAAATTGATTTGGGTTACTTAGGAGGTCCAGGAGTCAGGAAACTGCATTCCCATCTGTCTTCAGACACTTCCTAGCTTGTGACCCTGTGCAAGTCACTTAAGCTCGGTTTGTCTGAGGTTTCCTTATCTATAAAATGAAGATAATGATAGCACCTGTCCTTCAGGTGTGTTGTGAGGACCAAAAGAGAATAATTGTGAAGCATTTAACCCAGTGCCTGGCATATAGTAAGTGCTATCTAAATGTTAGCTATTATTATAATTTTTAATTTTGTAATTTCTCAGAGACAAACTTCCAAGTTAAATTGGTCATTTTTGTTGCAAAACTTAAATTTTTAAAAATTTCTTCATTCGGTGTCAGCTGATACTGGCTCATTAGTAGACTACTCCTCTTATTAGAATTTCTTTGCTATTTATTCTGAATATTCTTCTAACATGAACTTTCTGGCTTTCTTAACAGTTGTGAATTTCTTTATTCCTCTTTTTTTATGCTTTTTTTTGGAGGGTGGAAGGCAAGGCAAATTGAAGTTAAGTGACTTGCCTAAGGTCACACCACTGGTAAGTATGTCAAGCGTCTGAGGCTGGATTTGAACTCAGGTCCTCCTGACTCCAGGGCCTATTCACTGCACCACCTAGACACCCCATTCCTCTCTTTTCTATACTTTCATTCTGGGGTGGCTCTGAAATCACTGTCAAGATGACCTACCTAATGTTACTGTCTGCTTCTAGTTATTTCTAGTTTACTCAAGGTGAATGACATCCAGATCTATAATTCACACAGGGCCAATAGGATTTTTTCCCGTACAGCACTCTGATGGGAGAGGGGAAATCTTTTCCTTTCCATGATGTTTCCTGTGTTTCCTCCATATTCCCTGGCTTGGATTGCTGTGACAAAACTGTGCTGAGACTGAGACTCTCAGTCTTATTACTATGGCGCCTCTTTCTAAGGATCCATCCTTCCTTTAATCTTAACATGGTTAAAGGATGGACTCGGGGGGACAAACTAACTCTTCTCTAAGCCCATCTGCATCAGCCATAAGATGGTCCTTTTCATTGCCTTAGACACTATACCATCTCCTTCCTCATAACTTTTACTCTAGGAGAATGGATTTTTAGTTTGACTCCTTAAAGGGACAATTTGCAATTGTACAACAAATAAAACTCAGGCTAAACAAAGTTGAATAACCGCAAAGGAGTGATTTTCATTTTTTAGCCTACAAAAACTGATGGATAGAAAGGCAGAAGTCCTAAAAATCATTCTAGGTTCAACAAAGACTTTCTATGTTGTTCTAGTCCTCTGGGTCATATAATTTATTGCTTTACTTCATTATTTGACCATTTTATGAGTGTTGTGTTTGAATCTTGGACTCTGATACTGGTACCTTCATCTCCCTCTTCCCATTTCATATTCAGTTTATGGTCATGATCTTTGCTTTCTTGTGTGGCAAGAACAATCCCCTACTTGTATCAGAGTATTGTTGTGTGACTTGACTGTAGGCAGAATAGACATTTCCAGCCTCTTCACTCCCACCCTTCTCCAAGGAAGATTATATCCTGTTGGGAGGTGAAGAAGGAGATCAGGGCCAGAAGTTTGTCCCCTCTGCTCTTGTCAGAGAGAGGTGATACTGGGCTAGAATTATATCTGCTGCCTTAAACATTGCTAGTCTAGGGGATGTGGTCTTCAACTTTAATCTAACTTCTGATTTTTATTTCATTAGTTGGAAGGAGCAGGATTCTAAATTTTATAGCCTTTCCACCAAATATCAATTCCATTATGAACACACATAGCAAGTAGCAGAAAAACCTGTTTATCTAAGCTGATGGCAAAATAGAAATCATACATAAGAGAATACATACTAGACATTACTGAGGGAAGAATCTCTCCCATTGGGAGCAGGGTGACAGCTGAACCGAGAGAGTGTCCTAGATTTCACCCAAGGGGAAGATTTCTAAAGTTTCTAGTGTAGCAAGATGGGAACAGGGTCATGTTGGAGACTGCTGTCTTTTCTTACATCACCTTCTTCCTACAGCCTTTTGTTTTCTTTTTCTTTTTTCTTTTTGGACAGGGGAGGGCAGGGCAGTTGGGGTTAAATGACTTGCCCAAGGTCACATGGCTAGTAAGTGTTAAGTGTCTGAGGTCAGATTTGAACTTAGGTCCTCCTGACTTCAGGGCCTGTGCTCTATTCACTGCGCCACCTAGCCACCCCCCAGAGCCTTTTCTTTTAGCAAACTCAGGTTGGCTTGGCATTTTCTGTCTTTTCTCTTGAAGCTGCAAGCTAGAAGAGCCCAAAGCAACTAAAGACCCTGAAGAGATCGAAGGAACCTGAAGCAGCTGCCAAGACCTGAAGAGATTTACAATTCTCACATTCTCCCCAACTCTAACCTGCCACTCATGCAGGTGCCAGGCACACATGTCCACCAATGAGTCCCATAACAATGGGCTTTGGGACTCTGGTTATACTTGTTATATAGATGTATTAGAGTTTTTGTGGTAGCCTCTGTTTCAAATCATATGTGTGTATGTATATATATGTATGTACATATGCATACAGATACATATACATATGTGTGCATACACATATTTAAACTCAGAGAGGTTTCAAGAACATCAATTGCTATATTGTTAGCGCTCAGTATTTGTTTTTTAAAGCTGTATTTAGGTCTTTTGTTTTATGCTCATCATTTCTCAATATACTACCTGACTCCATTGAACTCTGCCTCGCAACAAAGAAGATGAGTTAAACAAGACCAGTTGACACAGGAATAACTTATGATAGTACATATTCTGACAATATATCCAACAGTAGTCTCCTTCCCACCTCTCTATGGAAGAGAGTATGGAAGTACATTATTATTTGTTTTCCTGGATCAAAATTGAACTCCACAATTAATCGGAGTTCAGTTGCCTTTCAATGTTTTATACCATTGAAGACATTGTTTATATTGTTCTCTTGGTTCTGCTTTCTTAGCTCCACATCAGTTAAAAAAATCTTCCCACATGAGTCTGATTTTTCTCATTTTCATGTTTTCTTAGTACAGTAATTCATATAGTACAGTTTGTCCAATTATCTTCTACCTGATGGACCCTCCCTCTGTTTGTAGTTTTTTGTTACCATAAAAGTGCTGATATGGATGTTTTAGTACATATGTGACCTTTCTGACTTTCACCACCCTGGGAGATGGCATTTAATATTTGTCAAATAGTACTGTTGTTTCAACACACAGGGCCTTTCTTTTTGGCCTTTGTAGAGCCCATTTCTGCCCCAAGGGCATTTCAGGAGCTAAAGTTCATATTGTATTGTTATTAGATAAAATTTTGCCAAGGTACAGCAAGATTATTAGTTTTCTTATTAGTATTTGTTTATTATTAACACTATGCAAAATAAATGGTGTGCAGGAATGAAAGTGATTTAATTCTTTTGTTTAAAACCACAAAACAGATGAAGGGCAACTTATACAGATAATCACACTCGCCATTTCTTCTCTCTTGTGGTGACTTATGTGCAACAGAATTTGTGTATGTAGGACATTTCCAAATTGTTCCAAAATATTGGTGAGCATTGGTTTTTAACAAATACAGTGGACTTTTGAAACTCACACAAATTGCTGGAGCTTGCCACATACTTTCTTTCCTTTGTTCTTTTCTGGGTTTGAAACCTTTTTTTCCTTTCCCAGTCTCTTCATCTCCCCCTTGTTTCACTGACAGATTGTGAAGGGCTGAATGATTAGGGATTCTTTTTTTCTCCCAGGGCTCTGTACTGAGGTAACTTTGACCTCTACTCACACTGGTCCTGAACAGTGGTAATTTGAACTCAGCTTGATTTCTTCATATGCTGTCATTTTATACACCTAGATAATGAAAGAAGTGACAGTTATTAGAAACTATCCTTGCTAGCACTAGTTATGACCCGGATGCTTTCCTGCTTTTTTCCTCCAGGTGTGTCTTAAGCTGCCACAAAACTGGACAGGGTATTTTTAATGAGTATTGAGATTTAGTACATGGTTACAATCTAATAAGCAACTTCAACCTAAGAAACAACATAACTAACACAGACATTCACTGAGCATACACGACCAAGGCTTTAATTAATCCTTTTTAGGAAAGAAATAGAGAAAAGTGCTAGAGCAACTGCATGACTTAAAACGAAGGGCCTTCAAGCAAAATGTCTAAAAAGCTACATTAGCATCTGCTAATACTAAGTAAACTTTTCTCCATCTTACCCATGATTCAGAGGTTGTTGGAGTGATATTTTAAGTTGACTTTTAGATCAAAATGAAGTATATTATTCAACTCATTTAAGTTAATGCTTTAAAATGTATTAAGCAACTACCATTTATAAAGCATAATGCTGGGGATATGAGGTAGGTTCTGCTTTCAAAGAAACTAATGTGGGGAGGAAAGGGCAAGTTTGCAAATGACTGTGAAATAAGGAACAGTGACAGGCAAGGTTCACTCACAGTCTACAAAAAATTGAATCATACTTAACCTAAAGGTAATCTGGGAAGAGTCAATGGAAAAGATGTTTGGGACTGACTTCTATTTCTGACTTTAGTTTGCTCTCTCTGTCTTCTTGCATTTTCTTTTATGAAATTTTATATAAATATTGACTATTTAGATGTAATTAATCTACAAAAATCCTAACTCTACTAATAACTGAATCAACTAAAGAAGCCTCCAAATCTCTCTGAGCGTCATTTTTTTCCCCTCTGTAGAAAAAGGAGGGACCTGCTAGGTGGCACAGTGGTAAAGTACCTGCCCTGGAGTTAGGGGAACCTGAGTTCAAATCCAGCCTCAGAAACTTACCACTTATTAGCCATGTGACCTTGGGCAAGTTACTTAACCCCAATTGCCCTGCCTTCCCCACTCCAAAAAGCAAAAGAAAAAAAGAAAGAAAAGAAAAAGGAGGGTGGACAGAGGTCTCTAAAATTCTATAGGTATATGATTCTATGACTGAACAAAATAACTCTTACAGATATAGAGGGTTTAGTAGTTCATGATTATGGTGTATGTAAATGCAGTGTTCCATATATTTCTATAACTTTAAAGGTCTCTGAATATTCTTTGTAAGTATCTTTGTTAAATTAATTTCTCCAGAAGCCATAGTGATATTTAGGTCTGAACCTTTGTCCTCAAGTCTGGCAAGGGTTGTTTGGGTGAAATTATAGATTCATTTCCTCTTCAGGGAAAATTATTTGCCTACTGATGGCTAAGATTGCAAGGAAAAGAACACGTATAACCTATTCACTTTCTCTTGCTCATTCTCCTCCTCTTCCTCCTCTTACTTCTCCTCCTTCCCTTTACTCTTTTCTCACTTATAAAGAATTACTAAGCCAAAACTGAAGGTCATGGTTCTTGAGCACCTCCTCTCCTCCTTCACCCTGATTTCTGACAATTTGCTTTTTAGAACTGTTTTATACTACCACTTTGTTTCATGTTAACTACACTGATAAACTTTAAAGTAGCAGCAATAAAAGTTCTAGCTCTTGTTTCAAGATTTCTTTAAGTTTATTTGGGAAAATAATTTGTCATTATTTAAAAAAGGAAGTGGCATTATTTATTTGAAAAACTAGAACCTTTGTTTAGTCTAAGGAACAATAGTCACGCTATAATAGAATATGAATTGGAAAGGGAATTAAAAGTCATTGGGTCTAATACAAAAAAACCCAAACCAAACCAGGAATTCTTTGTGTAACATCTCTGACAAATATCAATGCAACCTCCTTTTGAACACTTTGACAAACATTTACTGAGCAATAACATACACATGGTACTATGTTTGGCTTTGAGGATACAAAGGCAGACATAAATCAACCCTTGCTCTTAAGGAATGCCCATCTTATTTCTGGGTAGTAGGGAGACCTCTAGAGTAGAACAGATGGGCCTTTGAAAAGAGGATCAGGAATGCTATGCACGAGAACCTGAAGTTGGTGATGAATAATAAGGACAATAAAAGGCTTCTTTAGCTACCTTGGGTATGTCTATCAGAAAAAAGAGTCAATTATTGCATATAAGAATCAGAAGACAGACACAAATGACAAGAGAGAGGGCAGAATTATTCAACTCTTATTTTGCTACTGCTTTCTCTGCAAAAGGGAATAATCTTTGGGTTGAAAAAGAAAGAATAAAACTAGTTCATAAGCTGTTAAAGGTAAGTGAGGCAATAAAAAGGACAATCTAAAATAATAAATAATCCAAAATCTAAAATAATAAATAATAAAATAAAAGGACACTAAAAGAACTGAAAGATATTGTTGAGATCACCATAAATGATCTTTGAAAGATAATAGAGAATGGAAAAGAGGCTGTGAATTCTGAAGAAGGATATACATTGCCCTGCTTTGCTTAAAAGGGAAGGGAGCTGACTATGCAAACCAGGCTAGCAAGCTGTAGCGCCATGCACCAGCAGATTCCCAAAAGAATGCTACTGTGAACAGCTTTTAAGGTTTGAATTACACAGTACAGTGAACACTACATTTATTTCACTACAAACCAAGGCAAACACAATATATCACAGTATAATCTTCACAACAAATCAAGGTTCAGTACAATATTCACAACAGCTTAATCACTAGTACAGAAAAATCACAATATAGTGTTCATAACAGCTTGACATTAGAATGGCCACATAGTTTTTACTACAGTGGCTACAATATTTAGAACAAAGCATTCAATCAATTCATAATACAATAATCAAACTTCCACTCATGGAGCAACCATTAACTAATCATTCAATCAATTCATAATCCAATAATCAAAGTTCTACTCATGGGGCAACCATTAACCAATCACTCAATCAATTCATAATCCAATAATCAAACTTCTACTCATGGGGCAACGATTAACTTAATCAGTCACTTACCTAGATTCCCAATTACTAACTATCATTAATCTCTAGTACACTCATTAGAAAACCACGCAAACCCTCCACCCCTCAGTGTCTAGCAAACCTCAGTTTCATCCAAGGGAAGGCATTTTCTTCATCTTGACTCTGGGTGGTCTCTCTGATTCCCTGGATCCCTTTCCATGGTCCCAGATCCCTCCTGAATCCATCAAATAGTCACCTGGATTCAGAAGCAGATAGCTCCCAGGTCTTTTTCCAGTCCTCAGGGCAATCCATGGCACACACTGAAGTTCACAGGGTCCAGCACATCTCAAACCCTTTACCACTTCTCTTGCCTGAAACTCAAGGATCAGCCAGGCCATGAACAAAGTCTTATTCCAGTCATGCTTCTTCAGTCCTCCAGCGGTTCAGCTGGCCCTTGGACCCAGAAGAAATATTGGCCTTCCATGCAGCCTTCCAAGCCCTCTTAACCTTGCAGGAGGCCTTCCAGGCAAGCCCTCTCAGCCTTCCAGGTGACCTTCACTAGATTCTGGTCTCAGGAAAATGCCATCTCAGTTCTCAATTAGCTTCTAGATGCTGGGAGAGAAACTCTCTCTCTTTCACTCAAGAAAACTCCAACTCAGTTCTCAGCTTCCAGGTGCTGGGAAAGAAAGTCTCTCTCTCTCTCTCTCCCCCTCTCCCTTTCCCTTTCCCTTTCTCTCTCTCTCTCTTTCTCTCTCTCTCTCTCTCTCTCTCTCTCTCTCTCTCTCTCTCTCTCTCTCTCTCTCTCTCTCTCTCTCTCTCTCTCTCTCTCTCTCTCTCTCTCTCTCTCTCTCTCTCTCTCTCTCTCTCTCTCTCTCTCTCTCTCTCTCTG
>CM053600.1:34904420-34935534 GCA_028646575.1 Pseudocheirus occidentalis
GAACTCTGCTTCCTGGAGGGGGAAAGCTCTGTCCCAAATTGCTGGGGCCCTCACAACTGCCGGAGGTATTAGTGGGATGCTGCAGCCCCCCCCCAGCTTTGGCTCACTGAAAGCGCACCCCAGGACCACCACTCAAGACCATGATCCTGATGCAGGCCGCTCAATGGAAGAGCCCTTGGCCCTGATGGATCACCTCAGCCCCCCTGCTATCTGCAGGCCAAGGGCTCTGAAGCAGGCCAGTGGAGGCCGCTCCTGCTTTCAGCTATTCCTGCTGCTACAGCCGTCTCCCACTGCTTCCTTGCCCTGAGAGCAGTTTGGCTGGACCCGCTCTTCTCCTCCCGAGTTAGCAAAATTCACTGACCTTTCTCTTAGCCTTTTTGTCTTCTGGCCTGATAAATGTGGTAGCTGTGCCTCCAGTGCAGCTGATCTGTTCTCCTGTAGACGTGGCTCCCCGCCTGATGCCTCAGGGCCTGACCCGGCCGGGGTTTTGGCTGCGGCTCCCAGACTGCTGCAAAGAGCCCCACCTGCCGAGCTGCCTGTAGCAACAGATGTGCTGTCTTTTGGAGAGTTTTGGAGCTTGAAAATCTGTTTAGAGTCCCATTTTATGAGGTTTTTAGCATGTTTGTGTGGGAGCTGCGGTGCTTTGCTGCTACTATGCCCCCATCTTGGCTCCGCGACCCTCCCCCCCAAATTAATTTTCTAAGTTTCACTTTCACTTACCATCTCTGACGATTTGAAGATCCCCTTAGGTAGGTGCTTTAGATTTTCTTTGAAGTAGACTTAAGTGGAGGTTTAGGAGGCTCTGCTCCTCCTGGCCACCCTGGGGCCTTGCCTGGCCATGTTTGCGGTTTTGGGCTGGCCGGGTCTCTGCTCCTCTGTGGTGCGAGCTACCTCTCTCCTGTCCCCATTCCTCACGCCTTGGCAGATGTGGAGGTGCTGGAGGCTGTAGGACCTCTGCAGACTGGCTACAGGGCTTGGCTCAGCTCAGCCAGGCTCCTTCCCACTGTCCCAGGCCTGGCTGCGGTCTCGGCTTCAGGCTGTTTCAGTCTCCTCTCCCAGCTGCCGCAATGAGCCCCTGCTGCCGAGCTGCCTTCAGTGAGAGATGTGTTCTCTGTAGTTTTGTGAGTCTGAGAGTCCTAGACTTTATCTGGGCTCATAATTTTATGGGTGTTTAGGGTGGCGGTGTGGGAGCTGCGGGACCTTGCTGCTTCTACGCCGTCATCTTGGCTCCGCCCCAGGCCAACTGTTGACTGCTATCTTTTAATGAAGTATGAAGCCTGAACATACTATTCCCTCTCAATCCTTACTTTTTCATCATTTCCATTGATATTCTAGATCTTCTATTTTTTTCCAAATGAATTTTATTGTTATGTTATCAAATTCTATAAAGTATTCTTTCAGTGATTTGATTGGTATAGCATTAAAAATATAAATTAATTTTGGTAATATTGTTGTTTTTATCGTATTGTTATAGCCTACTTATGAGCAGTGGAGATTCTATCAGTTATTTCACTTCTTTAATGCTTTAAGGAGTTCTTTGTAACTGAATCTGTAAAACTATTGTTCCTCTTTTTCCTATTGATATTTATTTATGTTCAAAGTCTTTGAGATTTCTTCTTCTTAAGCTTTGGTATTTTCAGTCTTCCTCCCTCTTCTTATTTTTTTATTGCTCAATTCTGATTCTCCACCTTTTTATTGTGGTTTCTCTTGGATCTGGATCTCAAATCATTAAAGTCTCTCTCACACTGGTCAATCCACAGGGCTTCTGCCCTGACTGACTGTTAAGTTGTTAGAACTGGCCCTAGATGGATGCTGTGCTCTTCCCTTAGGCTTGGTGGACTGCTGCATAGCTCCCCAAATGCAATATCCTTTCCTGGTGATCTGTCTCATTTCTTCTGTTACTTAGTTCTTTGATCTGGCACCAACAGTTCAGAACCTGCCAATGCTGTTAGTTTAGAGTCTGCTTTCCCACAGAACAGCAGTTTGGAACTGTGCAGCATTGGTGCTTTCAGGTTGCAAACTGCACTTGCAAGAAACCCAATGGCTTTTAATTCTGAAGGTTTGTGATAAGTTAATTGTTGAGGCTCAAGGAAACTTTCATAACCTAGAGCTGGGATCTCTATGACACTGGAAAGAGGAAGGGGGTCCAGAATGTGGGGGGGAGTTTTGATATAAGCTTGTGTCATGTCCTTCAGTCTGCTAGTGCAGCTTCACTTCCAATACTGTGAACGGTAAAGAAGGGGTATTGAGTGAACTCAGGGTTAGTGAATATCAGTTCCTGCGTTTTAAAAACCTTCTTTTGGATTCTTGGTGTCCTAGACCATGGAAATAGCTGAAGTTGATTTATCTTTGGTATGTAATTTTTGTTTTGGGGAAGCTTGAGAGATTGTGGGAAACCAGATAAAATGTTTGGTCTGCCATCTTATTGCTCACATGACCCAGGTAAACATATACTTTTTCTACTTAGTTGTTTTTAAAATGTACTAACTACTGCTACTTCTGCTACCACTACCACACATTTATATAGTGTTTTAAGGTTTGCACATCAATATCTTCACATTTAGTGAAAATTTCCTTCTAATTTAGAAAAAAATAATCAGAGGTGACAAGGAGACAATTTAGCTTCATTAAAAGCTGGCTATCCTTTTTTTGTATGGAGTTCTTGACCAGCAGAGAAGGGGAATGTAGGTGTAAGAGATGCCTGGATTTCAGTAAAGAATTTGATGAAGTCTCTCATGCTGTTTTAGTGGAAGAGGTGAAGAGATGTGGGTTAGATGATGATGTATTAGGTGGATTTTGAAGTGGTTAAATTCTCAGACACAGAGAGTAATGATTAATGGTTGATATTAACCTGCAGGTAGGTCAGGGAGAGTCCTAATGATCTGTCCTTGGCCTTCTTCTGCCCAACATTTTTTATCACCTTAATTGAAGGCATACTTCATGTGCTTATTAAATTTGCCAATGACTCAAAGCTGGGATGGATGGCTAAATCTAACCTTACATTTAGATCTCTCTCTAGTTAACTGCTGCCCTCTTTTGTGGTTTAGGCAAAATTCAGCTTACTGGAAATGTTTAAATAATGAAAAAGCAAGTGTCTGTGGACAGACAGGTATTAGGAAGGGGATTTTGAGGAAGAGTCAGCTTTTTTTTTTAGCAGGGGATAGTTTCCTCAGTCTAGGTCCTTGATATATTTTACTTCTCTGTCTTTTGGCAGTTGGGTCCTCCATGTTTTCTTCAATTACTCAAATCTAGATACTCAGAATCTCTTCATCCCTTCTTCGACCACTCTTAGTCAGCCCCTTTACAAG
Source organism: Pseudocheirus occidentalis (assembly GCA_028646575.1). Taxonomy (NCBI): domain Eukaryota; kingdom Metazoa; phylum Chordata; class Mammalia; order Diprotodontia; family Pseudocheiridae; genus Pseudocheirus; species Pseudocheirus occidentalis. The sequence continues at coordinate 34,907,729 of CM053600.1, forward strand.
CATTGGAAGACTTCTCCCAGGCATAATGGGCAGATGAGAACAATTTGCAGACTTTGTGGAGTGCTCAGAGTTTAGTCCGACATCCAAGATGCCAAGGTCATTTGCTGCCTCCTAGGCCATCACCACCATGTTGACTTTTGTTTTGGATGACTCTTGAAGGGAAAGTGAGACTGATAACTGCAACTCTGGCTCATTTAAATTCAATTCATGTGCAAGTCAAGATATCGCCTTGTGATATCATTGGTCCTCTTTGAAAATGAAGGATGATCAGCCCCTTGACCTGATTCATTGACTATATAGATTTTCTGGTAGAAATGCTCCTCTTCTGTTTTGAGAAGTTGTATGAAAATATCTGAAATTCTCTTTCTATCTGTAGTAGCTGAGTCCTACAGCTAGAGACCATGCTCTGGAAAAAAATTCTGTGTTAGACTTCCCTTTTCCTCTTCTCTGTGGATCAGTAGTATATTTTTCTATAATCTATCTAATGTCTAACACTGAAAAAACTTTGAATTTTTGAATTTTGAAAGATTTTTGAAAAAATCTTTGAAAAAAATGTGTGTATAACACACTTTTAAGTTTAATGTGCATTATTATTATGTCTACCATATTCTTAAATCTAGACAATCAACAAAACAATAGATCCAGCCCCCATTTTTTAGCATCTGCTTATTTAGGAAGCAAAGTACTCATCCCTGAACCAGTTTGAGATGGCTTCAGCACACCTCTGCTGGGAATGGGGATGTCCCTCAGTTACCTTCTTATCTTCAATAAATGCATTCAGGTGAGAAAAGTTTCATGCTTAACACTGTTTACAAAGTCAAACTCTGTTAAGTCAAATCAATAAATCTTTATTAAACAGTTATAAGAACTGGTCAGGCATTGTACCAGATGTTGAAAACACAAAGAAAGACAAAACCCAGTTCCTGCTCTCAAGGAGCTCACAGTCTAAAGGGAGAGGGGAACAACATGCAAACAACTATGTACAAGCAAGATATATGCAGCATAAATTAGAGATAATATAAGATAAATGTCTATTTTCTCTTCAAAACTAGGACTTACCTGTTACGGGTTTTTTATTCAGGTGAGGGTTATCTTTTTGGGTCAGGATGTATAAGGCTTACCTATACCCACCTCAACAGGCCTCGGGCGTCCCTGGCTCCTGTCCACTCCGGGAGAAACAGCTGCACAGAAAAACTCAGGACACAAGACTTGCCTCTAGCTTTTATTGAGAGTTCATCCTCTATCTCAGTGTGTCTGGACTGAACTGGACTGGCCTCGACTGGACTGGACTGCCTCTGAGTAGCCTGTATTTAAGTCCTTTCTCCAGGGCCCCTTAGGGCCTCTCCCCTGGCCATGCCCTTGTCACAGTGAGCCAATGTGTCTCACCCCAAAGGAGGAGAGATTATCCTGCTTATTGTAAGCAGGTGCAACCTTTGCATTTTGCCCCCAGGTGATCACTTGTACTCCTGTTAGCTGAGGATCGGCTCCATCTCACGTGGAGTATCAACGACCCTCTTTAGGAGTCTCCTCCCCACGTGAGGTATCAGAGACCTAACACTTACCCTCATAGCCTATGATTTTAAATCGAGCACATTCGTTAGTATGCCAACCTGGTGTAATGGGAAGAGTAACTGCTTGGAAAGAAATCAGCTCTTCTTTGATGCCCAAACTTCTTTTATGACAGGTTACATTTACACATACGCACATACATACATACACATATAATATATATACATACACACATAATACACATATATGATCACCATTTCCCATTTCCCTTTCCTTCCTCCAGAAAGCTACCAGGAAGGCTTCCTGGATACTCAGATAGTCCTTTTGAGTTTTACAATGTTGATTTAATTATGGAAGGCTTAACAGACAGGAATCTTTTTTTTTTAAATTTAAAGAATAAAATTGAGGAAGAGAAAAGCCTACCAAAAAAATCTAATATGACATACAGTGTTCCATCCCTCTGGAAATGCAGGAGAAGGTGTCTTCTATCTTTTCTTTGGAACCAAGCTTATTATAACTTCACAGCATTCAATTTTGACTGTTTCGTAGTTGTTATGCTTTCTGTTTGCATTGTTGCAGTCAGATGGCAGCTAGGAGTTAGGAAGACTCTGAGTTCAGATCTAGTCTCAGACACTAGGTTTGTGACGTTGGTAATGTCAGTTAATCTCTGCCTCAGTTTCCTTATCTGCAAAATGGAGATAATAACAGCACCTGCCTCCCAGCATTGTTTTGAGGCTAGAATGAGATCATATTTGTAAAGCACTTTAGAAACCATAAAGGGCTTATACAAATTCTAGTTATTGTTGCTGTCATTCTCTTGTAAGTTACAGTGCATATTGTTTTTCTGGCCCTGCTTATTTGACTTTGCACTCGTTTCTAGAGCTCTTTCCTTGCTTCACTATATTCCTTATGTTCATAGTGTTGGGTAGAGAGCACAACTATCAGAGGGAGCTTGAGATTTCCTCTCATTTACTTGGTGTTTTTGGTGAATAGAATCAGATTAATGTCTATATGTACCACCTCTTGGCTAAATTTCTGAGGGAGGTCTAATTCTATGGAAGTCTTGTGCTTAGTCTTGTGATTATATATTCCATCCAATGCTACCATGGAGCTTTAGGGAAACATCACATTCTTTGCAATAGTGTGGCTATCCCATGGAGCATGTATGTACATGGGCATGTGCCTTGGCCCCAGGGGCTCTGTGACTGGGGGCTGTGTTGAAGATCATTGTTGCCTGAGGCAGATGAACCACCCACTCAACAGGTTTTATTTTATTTTTTTGGTCATTATTTGTGGTTAAATAATTAATTTGGGCATCACTATCTTTTAGGGGGCACTTAACAAGTCCTGTGCTTATTTTCTTAGTCCTCTGAGGTTTACAAAGCACTTTCTTGGTGAACTAAGTGGTAAAAGTATCATTATCCCCATTTTATAGATGAGGAAACAGAAACTCAGAAAACTTAAATGATTTGTCTTTGATCACACAGCTAGTACGTATGAGAATTGGAATTTGAACCCAAGTGTCCTGCTTCCAAGCACAGCTGTCTTCCCACTACACCATGTTGTCGCCCTAAATACAGGGAAGTCTCACTACTACATACTTAGCAGATTTTAAAAAGGAAGGGGATCCCTACGTCAAGAAAAGGTAATTGGGTTTTTGGATCACATTCTCTGGCTCATTATGTCTGAATACTGGGAAAATCTTTGAAATAAAGCTTAGCTATGGCTTACATGTAGATTCTTCCAAAAGGGGTTAACAGGAGTCAATTAGAAAACATACATAGTATACAAAGTAACATTTATCAGACGTATGCCTGATATTTATTTCCTCTACCACAAAAGTAACGATTAAAACACAGAAGGGTCATAAGCCTGCATTAACATATTTAAAACAAATGAATCCATCATCTTTTATGTTCTCTCAGGAGTTGAGAAAACTTTTGGGAGACTTAGGGTGCTGTTGAAAATATTTCACCCTCCTCTCCTCCTCTACTATCTGAGCAGCACCTCAAGGTCTGGCTTCTCTGGCCATTCAGATGCCGGGAGGATTCTCTTGATAGTTTTCTCTTTCTCCTCCAAGAAAGTGCATGCTTGTGGTAGTCACCTCTTGCCAAAGCTGGAAACATCCATTTCCCAGAATTACTAATGGAAAGAAACACAAAGTTTAAGAGGCAACCCATGACTTATTTCTCTAGGCCAACACATGTTCTTATTGTTTAGCTTCAATAGCCAGTGGTTCTCAACCTTCTTAATACTGTGACCCTTTAATACAGTTCTTGATGTTGTGGTGAACCCCAACCGTAAAATTATTTTTGTTGCTATTTCATAACTGTAATTTTGCTACTGTTATGAATCGTAATGTAAATATCTGATATGCAGGATGTATTTTCATTATTACAAATTGAACATAACCCACAGGTTGAGAACCACTGCTCTATAGGCTGCTGGGGGACTGAGAGAAGAGAAAAATCCCTCCCTTATGCTGCCCATGCTAAGAAGTCCAAGGGGGTGCTGGTAGAGTCCCAAGTGACATCCTTAAAAGAGAGGAAGGGAGGAAGAGGTGAAGACTTTTTCTTTTAAAGCCTACTGAGCAGGTGGTTCTTCCTGTAACAGGAACCAAAGGGCCAAAGAGAAACTGTCCTGTGTTTTTATTTATTTTCATGGATGTCCTTTATTTTTTATTTATTCTGAACTTTAGCACATGCCCCCTCTCACACATGTGCACACAGAAAATTTTTATAGAGAGAGCAGGATATTTGAAAGGATTGTGTCCAAAACTATATTTCCTTTTCAAACTACTTACTTTTGCAAAAAAATTCTACATATTACTTTCAAAACTGTCCTTCCTATCTTTATTTTTTCTAAACTTTACCTTGTGTTCTGTGTGCTTTAAAAATATTTCAATGGTCATCTTTTTAAATTTTTATTTTTTGGTATTTCTATTACTAACTTCCTACCATCTCTCAATTAAAAACCAAGAAAATAATTGTAACTCTAAGCATAGTCAGCTAGAACAAATCTACAAAGTGACCACAAACAAAAAGTATGTCTCCTTTTGCAGTTGGAGTCCGTCATATCTTCATTGGGAGGTGAGTAATATGTAACATCTCTGGAGACACAGTTGGTCATTGAATTGATCAGAGTTCTTTTAAAGTTGATTGTTTTTATAATGTTATCATTACTGTATACATTGTTTTCCTAGTTCAGTTCATTTATTCCAAGATTCACCTAAGATTCTCTGAAATGATCTCTTTTGCCATTTCAAGCAAACAATATTCACATACCACAACTTGGTCAGCCATCCCTCAGTTGACACATACTCCCTTAAATTCTGGTTTATTTCTTTTCTTTTCTCTCTCTCTCTCTCTCTCTCTTTGTTGCTTTTTTTTTGAGGAGAAGGGCAGGGCAATTGGAGTTGTGACTTACCCAAGGTCACACAGCTAGTAAGTGTTAAGTGTCTGAGGCTGGATCTGAACTCAGGTCCTCCTGAGTCCAGGGCCAGTGCTCTATTTACTGTGCCACCTAGCCATCCCTTCTTTTCTCTTTTTTCCTTTTAATTCTTCCTTCAGTATTAGGAGGTTTCTTGCTTGCAACTCTCTGGTCTATTTATCTGGCTATACCCTCTCTCCTGACTGCTAAGTCTGCTATCTTCAACTGTCTATTTGAGATCTTAAAAAGAGAATCGGAGAGTTCAGGTTGCTGTAGAAGCAGGGTATGTTCATCAGTTCAGCCATTCTCTAGAGAAATTTGGATAACCAATGTCATAAAAACAAATCCTTATCAATTTGCTTCAAGAGGACAAGAATTTTGTGTACTTGAGCCCAATTCAAAGGATCCAGAATAACCACATTTATTTTCTTCTTTCCCTCAGTACTTGAATATAAACATGGTGAATTCTCCTTTACCAACATTCTCTATACCCACATACACACATAATTTATGACAACGTACGATTTTTTTTCTTTAGAAGTAAAGGAAAAAGAAATCTCTAGTTCAAAACTAAATGCTTCATTTTGGACCAGATCCACATTTGAATATGTGTTAAGTCTATGCATAGTTAACGACATGTCATTTAGTGAGAGAATTTTCCTAATTAATGAACCAGTTCAATTTACTCTGTTCCTTGACTTTGATGAATATGCTTTTGAGTGTTCCCACCGGGCCTTGTTCAGTTTATTCAGTCAGCTCTCATGTATATATCTTGTTTGTATGTATGGATCCAGTTCTAGAACCAGATGCTGTCCCTGAAGGGTTAGGTCAAAGAATAGCCCTTCTGACTTAGCGAAAAAAAGCAAATTGTGATGGATATGGTACCAGGGACACACATGAACCAAAGTATCAGGCAAATAAGCTGAGGTCTGTTTTAGGGGAAGAACCACTCATTTACCTACTGAAGAGAAAATCAGATTCAAATGAATTTAATGATGGAGGTTTGATTCTTGATTTTGCCAAGAACGTGTTGCATGACTCTAGATGAATAACTTGCTCTCCTTGTGCCTCATTTTGACCATTTCCACTACATAGTTGTCACTTCATTACAAAAACAGCTTATATGGAAAAATTATTCATGTGATGAGCATTTTTAATGAAGTATCCTATTGAAATTCAAACTAGTTGGACACTTCTCCACTAGAATAGCAGGGAAAGTAACTGGTTAAAAATTGTTCTGTTTTAAGCCACCAACTTAAAATCTTACAAAATTTTGTCCCGCTTTACATGTATATACAATTGAAGTAAAAATAATAGTAGTTATATATCTATTGTATAAATTACATAATTTACAAATGATAAAATTTATCTATTTTTTATAATACTTCAAAGTTTTCAAAGTGTTTTGCAAGCATTATGCCATTTAAACATCATAACAACTTTGTGAGGGAGATTCCACAAGTATTATAATACTCATTTTATAGTTGGGGAAATTGAAGTTCCAAGAGGTTGAGTTGCCCATGGCTAAAATAAACGCTGGTAGTGGGATTTCAATCCATGTATTTCTTTTCTTTTTTTGCTTTTTGGAGGGGGGAGGGAGGCAGGGTAGTTGGGGTTAAGTGGCTTTCCCAAGGCCACATGACTGGTTAAGTGTCTGAGACCAGATTTGAACTGAGGCCCTCCTGACTCTAGGGCCAGTGCTCTATTCACTGTGCCACCTAGTCATTTCTGACTTGAAATCCATCATTCCACCTGGTATATGACTACCTTAATGCTGTTGTTTTTCTTGTTAGTTATGTTGCAAAAAGCGAAAACCAAGAAAGAGCAAGAAAAATAAAGGAAGCAAAAATGTATGCTTCAATCTGCGCTCAGAATTCTTTCATCACAGGAAATTGTTTTAGAATTGTCTTGGATCATTGTACAGATCAGAGTAGCTAAGTCTTTCACAGTTGGTCATTATTACAATATTACTGAAATTACGTACAATGTTTTCCTGATTCTGCTAATTTCAGTTTGCCTATAGGTTTTTTTTCCTTTTTCTTTGATATCTTTGGGACGCTGAATTAGTAGTGGTATTATTGGGTAAAGGGTATATACAGTTTTATAGCCCTTTGGGTATAGTTCCAAGTTGTTCTCCAGAATGGCTGGATCATTTCACAACTCCAGCATTATTGTCTCTATCTTTCCACATCCCCTCTAGTATTTACCATTTTCCTTTTCATGTAATCCTGGCTTGCTAGATGTGAAAATCCCTCCAGGTACTGTAGATCTGCTCCCCAGGGTAGACTCACGCTGCAGCTTGGGAGGCTCGGCTCCTCCTGACCACCCTGAGGCCTGGCCTTGGTTTTGGTTTCAGGCTGGGCTTGTCTCGGCTCCCAGCCTGCCTGCGAGATGAGCCCCTGCTGCCTATCTGCCTTTCTCTAGTCCTTGTTTTTCATGCCTTGCTAGATGTGGTATTGCTCCAGGTGTTGTAGATCTTCTCTCTTGTAGACTGGCTGCAGCTTGGCTCCTCCTGGGGCCTGGCCGCATTTCCGTTTCAGGCTGGGCTGGCCTCAGCTCCCAGCCTGCCACGGTGAGACCCTCTTGCTGAGCTGCCTTCAGCGAGAGATGTGTTTTCTGTATTTTTGTGAGTTTGAGAGTTCTCAACTTTGTTGATAGTCATGTTATGTGGGTATTTTGTTGGTTGTGTGGGAGCTGCGGAACCTTGCTGCTTCTACACCGCCATCTTGGCTCTGCCCCCCTCAAACTTATTCTTAAAAGCGTATTGCCGTTACTGTATATAGCATTCTCTTGGTTCTGCTCGTTTCACTCTTTATTATTTTGCCCAAGTCTTTCCATGTTTTTCTAAGTCACTGAGCTCATTATTTTTTGCAACACAATGTAATTCCAGCACAATCATATACCAGAACTTGTTCATCCATTCCCAATCAATAGGCTTTCCTGCAATTTCCAGTTCTTTGCCACCACAAAGAGAGTGGCTATAAACACTTTAGAATATATAGATTCTTTACCTTTTTCCCTAATCATTTTTGGAAATAGATCTAGTCAAGGTTTTGCAGGGTCAAAGGGTTTAGGCTGTTTAATAACTCTTTGGGCACAATTCCAGATTGCTCTCCAAAATGGTTGGATCAATTCACAGTTCCACCAACAGTGAATTAATGTCCCAATTTTTCCACATCCCCTCTAATATTTTTCACTTTCCCCATCAAATATTTTAGCCAATCTGACAGATATAAAATTATAGCTCAAAGTTGTTTTAATTTTCATTTCTCTAATCAATAATGATTTAGAGCATTTTTCATGACTATGAATTGTTTTTATTTCTTCATTGGAAAACTGCCTATTCATATCCTTTGACAATTTATCAGTTGGGGAATGACTTGTATGCTTAAAGATTTTACCAAGTTATTTATATATTTGAGATATGAGACCTTTATCTAAGAAAGTCTATAAAAATTCCCCACAATTTTCTGCTTTTCTTCTCTTCTTGGTTACATTTGTTTTATTTGCACAACCACTTTTTATTTAATGTAATCAAAACTATCTATTTTATACCTAACTTTGCTTTCTATGTCTCATTTATTCATAAATTGCTTACCTTTCTATAAGCCCGATAAGTCACATAGGACAAAGGATGTCCTTCTTGAGAGGAAAGTTTATTCCAACCAAAGCTCTGAGAAACAGACTCCTTAAGGTGACAAAAACTGGAAAGAACTTTTCTGTAGGAAGATTTTTTTCCTCATTGCTTAATGACTAGGTGTTGAAAAGCTTTTGCTTTCTAAAAGATAAATAGCAAGGAAAGCCTTAGAGACTTAAACCAAAACAGGTACTCAACTATCACCTCAAACTATCAACTATCCACCTCAGTTATCTGGGTCCAGTGGCGAGATATAGGTCAGGAGGACTGGCAATGGACCTCTTGTCATTTCTAAGTGGATAACAATATTCCATTGTGTGCTCAGACATTCCTCATTCAATGGGCACTTGCTTTGTTCCCAATTCTTTGTTATCACCACAAATGCCTCAATGAATAATTTGGTCTATATTAGAATTTCTCTTTTGGGCCTCTTTAGGGGATAGGCACAGTAGCAGAATTGCTGCATAAAAAGTAGAACAGTTTAGTGATGTTTCTTTCACAATCCAAAATATTTTCCAGAATTGTTGGGCTGATTTTTAACTCTGTCAATAGTGTATCAATGAATTTCCTTGTGTTTCCACATTCTCTCTAATACTGACTTTTGGGTAGTTCTATTTTGGTCAGTTTTGCCAGATTGCAGAGTTGTTTAAAATTTACATTTTGTTGTTACTAATGATTTAGTCCTAATGTTTTGAATGGTACCAGGCTTCCTAATCCAATGAGACACTATATTAAATTTTTTTAGAAATACATTTTATTGTTATCTTTTTTTAAATCACCAAACTTTTTACTGGCATCTTTCTCCCTGTCCTAGAGAGGGAGAGATATAGCATATAGAGTCCTAGAACATGGAGTGCACTTTAAAATTTATGTACTTGTCCCTTAAGATATGAATATATTTGTCTACTTACTTACAGGAAGGATCCCGCAGTCACCTCTAGGCAAATAATGACCAGTATAATGATCTCATTTGTAAATGTATGCACGATTCAGTCTTCATAATCCCTACCTCTCTGCCAAGAGGAAGGAGGCATTTGTGGATAGGTGCCACAGGGTCTGTGGTTGGGCAGAGGGAAAGAGGAAAGAGAGTGTGGTTTAACAGGCAGAAGGGAAAGACAGAATAGAGTATCTGTGAAACTTGTCTGAACCACACTGAGAACTTTGACTAAGATTAAAAAAAAGACTTAAACAGGCCCCCTTTTGCTCTCTCAATATATGGACAGTGCTGGATTTGGAGTCAGAGGGTTCAAAACTTACTTTTGCTACAAATTACCTGTGTGGCCCTGGGCAAATCATTTAACTTTCCTGAGGTTCAGTTCCTCAGCTGTAAAATGAGAAGGTTGAACTAAATAACCTATGAAGGAGCCCTTTTAGCTATAAAGCTACTTTCTAATCCCATAATCCTATGCTTCCATGATCCCATGCAACTCTTGAGCATGGAGCTATAAAAAGAAGAAGAATCTACTGGTCTTCAGAAAGCTGTATTCAGCCCAGTTTATTTTCCTTCATCCTTTTATGAATATATTCCTAACTCTCTGTGGATCTGAGAAGTCCAAGGGTACTTTCGTTTTGGTTTGGTGGCCACATAGCGGATCAACAATTATAATGACAAACACAATCCTACACCTAGTAGGCCAAGGACACAGTGTTAACTTAAGTCCTAATAGGATTCAATATATAATCATGGGGAAAGTTTTATAAAAAGTGCATTGATGGACCTGTGGAGCAGCAGAAAAACATTTTTCTGGGGGTGGGGAGCAATCCTTTTTTATCTCACAGACTATACCCAGAAAGCCCAGAGATAGTCTTGATAGTCATGAATTGACTTTTTACTTGCAGAGGCATTGCTGACTAGGGACTGAAGAAGAGGAAGCCATTCAATGAAAAATGTTCATATATGTGTTAAATATAGGGGCACAAATATTTAATAGAGGTGAATCATCAGTCACTTAATGTTTTTAGTCAAGTGAGCAGTTTCAGCTCACAGAAAATTGGAGGCTTGCCAAACAATTTGAGGTGGTTAATGGCCTGTTCATACTTTGGATGGAATCTAAAAAAACCCAACCTACTCTAGCTAAATTAAGCACAGCTTCTGGGTTTATGTTTCCCAGGATACATCTACCTTTCAGCCCTAGGGAATGGAAAAGTGCAGTAACTGACTTTTTGCTCATGGGGCTTTGTAAGCCCATGTGTAAACCATGAATTTATGTCTTTCAAAAAGGTCCAGCAGTGTTGTCCTGTCTAATTAAAGAAAACCATAGAATCATGGCTAGAAGGGACCTCAGTGGTATCTAGTATCAGGAGCCCGCTCTGCAGTTTGTAATGGAAAAGAACACTAAATTGGGAGTAAAAAGACCTCAGGTCAAATATCAATTCTTCCACTTATTGTGTGACCTTAGTCAAGTCACTTATCCTCATTGAGTTTCCTCACCTTTGAAATGAAAAAAAAATTGAGGCGCCAATTTCCAGCTCTAAGTTACATTTCCTATGGTGTATAGGGTTATTGTTGAAAGATTTTCACTGTGTATCCATGACATAACAAAAAAATCTTTCAAGACTTATCAAAACAGATATTAAATGTTCACTTCTGGGGATTCATGTAGCTAACAAATGATATTTCTAGAAGAAATCTAGTGAGTTTTTCCCAATGATTGTGGTTTTGGGCAAGAAACTGAAGACTATAGGGGCACAGGTTATATTTTCCTTACTCAACACCTCTTGAGGGAGGAAAAGGGAATAAAACAAATATAAGAGCTGGTCATATGTGAAACCATACAAAGCACTCAGACTTGGTATATACATTGTTTTGCTACATAAAGGAAAAAATGAGAAATAGGAACCAAGAATTTTCAGGCTTACTCTCTTAGGCAACTGCCTCAAAGTTGCTGATAATTTAGCCCAGCTATGATATAATATTTTCCACAAATTCCTATTCTAATGCCTTATTAGGGACTAGAGGTGACCTTGCATTATTGGAAACTATTTTCACAAAATATATGCTTTGGTAGATTCTACCATGATGGAAAGAAAGGCTTTGAATGTGGCCCAGAAGCAGGGTCTGTTCTGAGGACCACTGTAGTTAAATATGGGGAGATATATTACCAATATTAGTTGGTGATTCCCTGATTATGGGAATTGAGCACTCATATGTCAATCTGGTAACAATAATAGAAAGGTCTGTTGACTTCCTGGGTTGTGTAACCATGACATAACAGATAAATCTTTCAAGACTTATCCAAACAGATAGTAAGAGTTCACCTCTGGGGATTCACATGGATAGCAAACAATACTTCTAGAAGAAACCTAAAGACTCCCCAATGATTATGTAGTCTTGAGTAAGAAACTGAAATCTATAGATACACAGGCTATATTTTCCTTGATGTTGCCAGTTGAAAGGGATATGGGAGAGAAAAATTAGTTTGGGAATGAGTAGCTGGCTAAGAATGTGGTGCCTGAGAATGGGATTTGTATTTTTGCATCATTGTTCACAATACACGGTTGTCAGATTCTTGGCCAGAAATGAAATTTAAGAAGGCTGGTAAAATATATTCTTCCAGGTGTCTTGCAAGAATGGGGGGGGGGGAAGGAGAAGAAGATTGCCTTTATATAATCTTCAAGATAGATACTGGAGATCATAGCCACAAATAAGGAAAAGGAGATGGAACACCCACGAATTCAAAGGAGATATAATCCAAGAAAGGAGCCAGTAGTAAAACCCATGCCTTCAAGTATCTATATCAAAATGCCTAAAGTTTAGAGAACCAACAAGACGAACTAGAAGTCTTAACACAAAGATGTAGGTTTGCTCACATAGTTATTACTGAGAGTTTGTGTGGCAAAACCCATGACTATACAATGGTTTATATGAATATACCTTACTTAAAAAGAAACAGGAGAGGCAAAAGGATTAGTGGTGGCATTGTATATTAAGAGAACATATTGAAAAAGAGTATTCATGTGAGGAAATCCAGGGGCCAGTGAGGGAGATCATGACAGAAAATATTTGGGTGAAAGTCAATGGAGAAAGATGAGTTATTTTATCATTGGAATATACTACTGGCTACTGGATAGAAGGAGAAAATAAATGAGTTTGGGAAAAGATCACATATTTGTCCCAGAACTATATACTCAGTGATGAGTCATACTGATTATCTAGAAACCTGTAGGAGTTCCTTCTCTGTTAAAAGTAGAAAAAGTAAAAAAAAAATTTACATGCTTTGGTCATTTCATCCTCAGTGGAGGAACCAAAAAAGTGAAATTCTATTATGGATATGATTCTTACTAAGAGGAAGAGGTTATTGGAGTAAAAATGATAGGGAACTTTGGTGGGAAGGGACCACCATCATAGAGTTCTTGATAGGGAAGAGAAAATTCAGTCATGATATAACATGTACTATGCAGTTATTTCAGCTACTTCATGACCCCATTTAGGGTTTTCTTTGCAATGATACTGGAATGACTTGCCATTTCCTTCTCTAGCTCATTTTTACAGATGGGGAACTAAGGCAAACAGGGTTAAGTGACTTGCCTTGGGCCACACAGTTAGTAACTATCTGAGGCTAGATTTGAACTTAGGGCTTCCTGACTCCAGACCTGGATCTCTAACCACTGCACCACTTAGCTGCCCAACATGTGCCATAGATTCAAATGGATCAGAAGAAAGAAAAGTAAGATTTCATGAAATAAAATACTTCAAGGGATGTCAACCCAAGATGGGTGGGAGATACTTAAGAATGAAATAACCAAGAAAAAATTCTAGTGAGGAAAAATGGGATTTGCCTGAAGAAACCAATGTAAATGTACAGGGAACTCACCAGTCAACTTAGATATAGAAAAGAAATGAATGGAAGATGCAAGTAATGTCAGAAGAATATGAATATAGAAAAGCTTGGTAGCAAATCAAGCTAGGGATAACTGAAAGGGTTTTCTTTTCAAGCTCTAATAAGAGAAAAGGGGGAACTGAAGAAGGGGTAGAACCTTTGATGGATGGGGTGATGATAACACATAACAGGGAGGAGGCAAAGATGCTCAATTCTTATATTTTTGTTTTCTCCATCAAGGAGGACAACCTTTGCACTCCAAATGACAGAAATAAGAACTACTTATTGAATGAATATAAAGAGACAGTAAGAGAACACTGAGTTTCCCTAGTCAGTGGTTCTCAACCTTCCTAATGCTGTATGTGGGTGTATCTGTATGTGGGCAGACTCTCCTGAAGCCAGATAGAGGAGCGGTGTCTCAGTTCCTAAGACCATTGGAAGTACATGTTTTCCGATGGTCTTAGGCAACCCCTGTGAAAGGGTTATTCAACTCCCAAAGGGGTCATGACCCACAGGTTGAGAACTGTTGCCCTAGATGAATTCAAGTCTTCTGGCCCATATGAACTACATCCTAGATTTATGAAAAGATTGACAGGGATGATTCCTTTACTGAACTACTCTCATTAAAATTTAAAAGATTATGGTAAATGGAAGAGGTGCCCTGAGATTGGAGAAGAAATCTTGTCAAAATTTCCAAAAAAGAGAAAAGAATAGGATTTGCAGTTTAGATACCAATGAGATTTACTTCCATTTCTAGGAAAATTCTACTACAATTGGATTGTTGGGGCCATAAGGACCTCTGCTGACCTAACCCATTCCATGTTTCCAAGGAAGACTGTGATTTTTACCTTTGTGACAAATAAAGGAATGGTTGTCACAAGGCAATCACTACTTCCTTGTCCTATATTTAAGAGGGAGAGTTGGACTAGAATTTTGTCAGTAACACTTCAGGTTTTTGTTGTCTAGGGGTGCAATGCTTTTTTAGTGATTCAACATTAAATCTACTTATCCTGGTCACTCTAAAGGTCACGTGGAAGGCTTATTCTTAGCCAGCTTAAGTCTTTCCCATCAAATACTTAATACATGCAGGACAATCACAAATATTGAGAAACTATTTATCAATGCAAGTAGTAAAATAGTAATTAGAAATGGTATATAAATAGAACAGAATAGGATACACAAGATTAAATGGCCTCTTCAGTTCAGAATGAGATAAAGTCTAGAAGATCTCACTGGACTCTGGACTCAGAGAAGTCCAGTCTTAGAAGTGTTTGGGGGGTGGTACAGGTAATGAGAATCCAAGGATATCTTAGAGGGGGCAGGATTTTCCCAGATGTCTGTAGCTCTAGGGGCTTGAGGTGTCTCCCAACTGCTACTCAGAATTTGTACCTTGTTTTCCTTTTCTGCTTATCTCTCCTCCTGAAGTCTTCTCACATATGTGCCCTATAAGGTCAATGTTTTAGAGGACTTTTAGCAAGTCAAGAGGCATGTCTACCTTCTGGGGCATGATAAACAGCAAGGAGCTAGCAAAGCCCACCCAGGGAAGGGATGTGTTACACTAGAAAAAAAATCATCAAAGAGATGCTTTAGTGAGCATCTAAAAAAATGGGGCCGTAATTATAAAGAACAAGAAAGGGTTTATCAAAGAGAGTTCCAACCAGACTAACTTTGGACATACTTACTAGAATTATAGCAAAGTTTTGGGTAAATATTTATTGTTCTTGGAAAGAAGGTAGGGAAATCTTTATGAGATGTATAATACAGTTAGGTGAATTCAACCCTGGTTAGCTAGCTGGACTTAAAGAGTAGTTTGTAGAGGCTTAAGTCCCTAGTAGAAAATGCTAGGGGTTAGTGCTTGGCCCTGTGTCACTTAACATTTTTATTAGTGACTTGACTAAAAGCATAGATGATCTGTTCCTTACAAATGTCACAAAGATGGTAGGGATAGCTAATGTAGTAAATAACAAAGCATCTAGAAAAATCTTGACGAGTAAGAATATTGAGTGAAATATAATAAGATGAAATAAAAAAGATAAACATAAAGAACAAATTTAGGCATATAAAGCCTCTCCATTTTTTCAGAACAACAGTGATCTAACCATGCCTTGCATACCTTGTTCTTACGAAATAGCTTTTTTGTACCTGAGTATAAGACTTTATAATTTCCCTATTTATTTTCATGTTATTAGATCATTTTGGATCCTGCTTTAGTGTCATCTGAAAATTTGATGAGTATGCCATCCATACCTTCATCCAAGTCATTGATAAAATGCTAAACAGCATAGGGTCAACCACAGATGCTTGAACTGCTCCACTCTATGTCTCCTGCCACAGTTATTTTGGACCCTTAATTACTACTCTATGAATCTGGCTTTCCAACTAGTTCTGAAACCACTGAAATATATTATTGCATAATCAATATCTTTCCCTCTGGTTCACAGAAAAAATATACTTTATCAAAAGCTTTGTTAAAATCTAGGCAATCTATATTCACAGCATTTGCCTTATCTACTAGTTTAATTTTTCTGACAAGAAAGGAAATGAGGTTAGTCTGGCATGACTTTTTATTGATGAAGCCAAGCAATTATGGTTTTCCTTTCTAGATGTTCGCCAACAATCTCTTTAATGGTCCTTTCTAGAACTCCTCCATTAATCAGAATCAAATTCACTATGCTACTAGCTTGAAGAAGCTAGGATTTGAGTTGAATCTCGAAAGAAGCCAGGGAAGGTAGCTGGTGTGAGTGAGTGTCAGGAAGTGAAGAGGAGATGACTTGGGGGACTGCCAGTGAAAAGACACAGAATTGGAGATGGAGTGTCATGTGCATGAAACAGCAAGTAGTTCAGTGTAGTTGGATGTGTTAAAGAGTGTGTAGAAAGCAAGGTGTAAGAAGACTCAAAATGTAAGGAGAAGCCAGGGTATTCAAAGCTTTACATGTCAGACAGAATTCATAGTTGATGCTATGAGGACATAGAAGGCTACTGAAGTTTAGTGAATAGGGAAATAAGATAGTTAGACTTGAATTTTAGGGCAATTACTTTGGCAACTGAATGGAGGATGGATTGGAATGTGTAGAGACTCAAGGCAGGGACACCAATTAGAAGGTTCTTGCAGTCCAAGTGAGAAGTGGGGAGACACTGTATAAAGATGTTAATTGTGTGAAAGGCAGGGCAAGGAAAGGGAATAAGCATTTATTAAGCATCTACTGCATGCCAGCCCCCATGCTAAGTGTTTTACAAATATAATCTCCCTTGTTCCTCATAATGACTCTTTGAGGTAGGTATTATTATTATCACCATTTTATGGTTGAGGACTAAGGCTGACATAAAATCAGTGTATATAAGAGACGTTGGGAAGGTAGAAATGACAAGACTAGGAAACAGATTAGATGTGATGGCAGTGTGCTTAACATTAATGATAAAGTTGGGAAGAGAGGAGTGTTTCTAGGGAAAGAAAATGAATTTTGTCTTGGACATATTAAGTTTAAGATGTCTATGGGACAATATATCCAAAGAGTAGATGGTGATATAGGATTGGAATTTAGGAGAGGGATTAGGACTATAGGATATATAGGTCATCTGCCTAAAAATGATATTTAAATCCATGGGACTAATGATGGTATAGTATAGAGGTAGAAGAGAAGAATACTTGGGACAGAACCTTGAGGTACACTTATGATCAGAGAACAGTGCCTGAAAGAAGATCCAGTAAAGGACTGAGATTTATGTATGTATGTATGTATGCATGTATTGGAGGAGGGACAGCAGGGCAATTGGGGTTAAGTGACTTGCCCAAGGTCACATGGCTAGTTTTTGTGTTGTGTCCAAGGCCAGATTTGAACTCAGGTCCTCTTGACTCTAGGGCTGGTGTTCTATTCACTGTACCACCTAGCTGCCCTGACTGAAGAGTATTTAAGGAGAGAGTAGCATCATGGACATCTACAGAGAGAGAGAGAGAGAGAGAGAGAGAGAGAGAGAGAGAGAGAGAGAGAGAGAGAGAGAGTATATTATATATATATGTAAAGAGAGAGAGAAAGAAAGAGAGAGAGAGAGAGAGAGAGAGAGAGAGAGAGAGAGAGAGAGAGAGAGACGGTAAGAGGGTTTTCAACAGTTGTAGAGAGATCAAGATGGCTAAGGATTGAGAAGAGGCAAGATTTGTCAATTAAGGGATTTGTTGTAACACTGGAGAGAGCAATTTCAGTTGAACACTAAGGCTGGAAGCTGAACTGAAGTGTTCAGAAGTGAATTAGAAGAGAGGAAGGGAAGGAAGCTAGTATAGATGGCTTTCTCAAGTTTAGCTTAGAAGGGGAAGAGATGATAACAGGACAGTCAGATCAGTTTAGGATTTTTTTTTAAGATGAAGAGACATGGGCACATTTGTAGGAAGCTGGGAAGGAGCAAATAAATAGGGATAGAATTAAGATTAGGGAATTGGCATGATGGAGGGCAACCTGTTGGAGATGATGGAAGGAGATGGGATCATACTTGCATGTGGGCTGATTTTCTTTGACAAGGCGTATTGTTAATGATACTTGCAGCTGCTATGGAGGTGTAAGACCAATAACACCAGCACACAGGAGGGCTGCTAGCACAGGTTCTTTGATCTGCTTTTCTAAAGGAAAGACAGCTTCAAAGGGGTTAAACAATGCAGAAAGATCAGAAATATATGTAAATACTCAAGAAAGATCTGACTGACAGTGCTCCAACTGTCTCAACAGAGTGATAGAATGATTTGCATAGATCACTGGACCAGGAAGCACCCCCATCTGGATTAACATGGTAGGAGGGTGGGGATGCTTAGCAGTCACCCGGAGTCTCGTCCAGGAAATTAACAAGACCTCAGGTGAAACATTCTTCCCATAAGTGAACCCCAAAACAAAATCTTGCCTCAGAATATACATACACACTTTTGACTCATAGGCTCAGAGCCAGAAGGCATCACAATCCAGGCGACTCAGTGCCTAATTGACTCAGTATCAAAAGGTGTGAAAGCCTCTCTGTAAGCAAGTTTCTCCCCAAGCAAGCTTCCCATTAGTCAAGTTTCTCCCCCAAGGCAATATATATCTCCCTGTATATATAGTCTTTACCTTATAGGCTCTATGTGGCTCAGCATGGAATGTATCACAGCTGTGAACTGGACTGGAGTTCAAAGCAGCAAGACATCCGTGATTCAAATATCTGTATATCCTTTAGACCTTGGAACATAGCCCCTGTACCAAGGAAAAAAGGGAACACATGTGGTCACAGAGGCCTATAAATGGACAGGGAAGATCTTATATTCCCTTAACCCTTCACAAGGAGAAAGGCCACTTTTTTGTGAGAGATAGGATTGAAAGAAGAGATAGTGGGGAAATATGTCCCAGGGGTTCAAGAAGATGGAACTCTTAATGAATAACTTTATTTCTACCTTAGTGCCTTTACTGCAATCAGTGAATTAGTTGATCAGCTAATGTTTATTAAAAACCTCCTACGAGCTAAGCATTATGCTAAAGTCCTGTAGATACAAAGAAAAACAAAAAAACGATCTTAACTCTTAAGGAGCTCACAGTGTAATAGGGGAGACAACACGCAACCAATAGGAGAAACACAATATGTACAGAATGAATTGGGAGGGGGTTTAAAGAGAGAGAAAGCATTAATGTTAAGAAATACTGTGAAAGACTTCTTGTATAAGGTGAGACTTTAGCTGCAAATGGAAGGAAACCAGGGAAATTAGGAGGCAGAAACAAGGAGGGAAAGAATTCCAGGAATGGAGCATGGTCAATGAAAATGTTCAGAGTCAGGAGATGGAGAGTCATGTCCTAGGAACAACAAGGAGGACAGTACCAGTGCATCACAGAGTACTAGGAAGAGAGAAAAGTGTCAGAATAGTGGAAAGATAGCAAGGGGGCAGATTATAAAGGACTTTGAACACCCAACTGAACATTTATATTTGATCCTGGAAAGAATGGAATTTAAGTTGCTCTTTAGGAAGATAAATTTGTCAATTGATAAGAGGGTGAATTAGAGTAGAGAGAGTTTTGGAATGGGAAATCAATGAGAAGGTTACTTCTGTAGACCAGGTGTGAAGTGAGGAGAGTCTGCATCTGGGTGGTGGAAGTATTAGAAGAGAGAAGGGGGTTTAGATGAGAGATGGAAAGTTAGAACTGTTTTTTGTTTTTCTTCGTATCTCAGGGCTTAGCATAATACCTAGGTCATAGGAGATTTTTTTTAAATAAACATTAGTTGACCAACTAATTCACTGACTGAAGTGAAGGCTCAGTTGATATTATGTAACAAAAATTTCCGGTAGCTCCTATCCACAGAACTTCATGCTTTTCTCCAGCTTAATTGTGCAGCATGTGTAAAGGATGGAAGGAGGCAGATGGTGGAAGTAATCCAAGGCTGGACTTTGGGAAAGCATGAGAAAAGGCAAGGCATTGAATTGTAGATGATAGTGTAAAGTTGAACTAATTAATCATCAGTTCAAGATAATCAATAGTTCAAGAATTATTACTCAGGAAAAATCTGGACAGGAAACAGGAAGTGGCACTGGGAGGCTGAAGTGCATGCATTTCTGTGGGTGGTGTCAGCCTGGGGGATGGCCTATGTAGACAGAAAGAAGGCCTTGCTGTGAGGACACTGTTCAGATATGGAGCTGGTACAGGAGAACCCTGGGATTAGGACAGCTGACTGGGAATGGGGTTGGTATAGGGTACCAGGAAAGGTTTGGAAGCATTCACTTCTAACTCACTATCACAACTCCCTGCAGTAATTCTTAACCTTCTTCACTTTATTCAAGCACCAAATTCTGCCTTTAGATGATGTTCTCTGATCCTCCATTGCTGAGAAGGTTAAGTATGTCCTTCATGAGCTCTCTCATGATCTGTTTTCTCATAATCTTTCTTCACCCATTTGTGTTTTCTTTCCTTTAGTCTGAGAGGACGAAGTGGGCTTTAGCCTTGCTGAGGGTAACCTCTCTACTCATGCCCTTCTTACCATCTTCCTTATCTTCTCATGGACACCTTACTCTATTGATTATTACTTCTATCTCATCTTCAGTTTTCTACTTTTTATTGATCCTTTCATCCACAAAGTTCTATCTGATTCATTTCCATGGTTTGGTGGTTACTTGTGCATGTACAGACAATAAGAGACATCATTTCATGGGACGCTTGATCATTTCATCTTGCACTGCTCATCTTGATAATAGGAAAATGATCATCTGTTTCAGAAGTAAAGACTTTGACAAGATCCTCCAAGCTAAGTCAACTTATGCTTTGACAAATACTTCAGTGAGAAGGTGAGTGCAGGGTAGGCGTGATGAAAACTATAGCTAAATTGTGAGAAACAAAAGAAGTCAAAATCTTGAAGAGTGTTCAGAAGTTGTGTGACTATAGATTAGGATGTTTTTCTTACTGAAGAAAGTGTTGGAGATGGTGATGGCAGAACAGCTTTCTACACACACACACTCGACTATATGTTAACAAACAAAAATGACTGGCTACTAATATGGGAGACATATCATAATCAACTCTTTTGGTGCACTCAGATCATTGACTAATTAGAACAAAGGTAAAAATTCAAACCAAATTGGGAAAAAGAGAAGAGAAGACTCTGTACACAATGTGAAGCTCAAAGTCTATTCATTTAGGACTCTCTCCTCATTGGTGGAGATCAATGTTCTGCATAATCGTTCTCATCAGACTCTTCAGGTTCTTATGTTTTCCACCTTTGAGAGCAAAGAGAGATGATACCAAATCCCACTTCAGGTTGCTAAAGGGAGAAAAAGACTCTCAGAAAAAGCCAACATGAGAGATGCTTCCAGTCTCCATTTTATCCCTATTCTCTGTCCTATACTACAGCTTTTATGGAATTTTCTCCTAGCTGAACTCTGGGATTCTCCCTTGCTTGAGTTAATGATATAACACCTTCAATCTTTATTGTCTGATATATAGTCTCATATATATGCCTATGTATGTATATTTTCCTCTGAATTTTTTTTGCTATAGCCTTAGATAATGGGTTTCTTTGCTATTTACTATGTGTGTTCATTATGGAACTGGGAGTCAAATCTTAGATGTTATGCTTAATATTAACTTTTCTCCATTAAGAAACAGTGATCAAGAGTTCAACCTGAACTTAAAAACTACACCACCTAGACTAGTAACATTTAAGGAAAAAGAATGATATAACCCTAGTCCAGCATTACCTCTCTCTGAGGGGAGCAGAATGGTCAACTCTTGCCCTTCACCTCCTGTTTTCCCTTCTATGGGCATGATAAAAACAAACAAAGAAAAAAGCAAACAAATTAAAAACAAACCCTGAAGATGTATCATTTCTGGTTTCTGTAAGCCAAATCCTGACAGCCTCAAGACAACAATGACCAGGTTATGCTTGATCTGGTGTTGTCTGCATCTTTGTCTGCATCAGCTTTCTCTCATTTTATTCATAATGTGATGCCACAATGTTATTCTGATCCAATCCTGCTTTCTATGGAAAAGTGTCCAGGACCAAGTCTAACTGGGGCTGGCAGTACAGATTTGAAATTGGGATGCAATGAGACACTCATAAATCATCTAGTGGTTAAAGAAGGTTTCCCTTATATCAGGGAAAAGATATTCAGCAAGGATACAGTAAACATTGGGATAGACATGGCCAACTTAATTTCTCTGTAAAAACGCCCATGACTATGGCCAGTTTAGGTGTGGTGATTCACACAGAATTGCAAAGAGAAGGAAAAGCACTGGGTAGATGCACAACAGAATCAAGATAGTAAAATGTCATGGAAGCAATAAGAGAGAAAAAGGAATGAACACAGAGTATTGGATGATTAGTAGTTAAAGGTGCTTTGCTTGCCTTTAGTGGGATATTAATATCATTGATCTCTACCCTACACTCCACTTTGTGGGTATCTCCCTTTTTTGAGTATCTTACATTTAAAATGTTTTTAAAAATATTTTTTCACATCCACACCTCCACTTGGTTTCTGGCACAGTGTACAAAAGAAGATGGTTTTGAGGGTGGGTGTTTTCTCTCACAAGGCCTAAATATCTGAGAGTTTCTGCTCTCCAACTTGGCCTTTTACAAACTGGTTGCTCTGTATCTTTAAAACAACTTTCTAAACTTCTAAGAGCAGAATTTAAAACAGAACTCATGCCTTTTCTTTTCTGGATGCACACACATATATGTATGTATGTATGTATGTATGCACACACATATACCTGTCAAGTATATATAGTCAGAGGTAGAAGGGAAATATAACACAGACACACAGACACATACACACACATATTGTACTTACCTCTAGGACTAAATTCCTTCACAATCATCCTTCCAACCAGAGAATAGGAGGGAGGAGGGAGAGAAGGAGAGAAGAAAAGTAGAAAATGGTGGTAGCTAGGAGGGAAAGTCCTGCCCAAGATGGCCCTACATGCAGAGAGAGTCATCGTTTCAGTGGATTTTGATTCTCTCCTTTTTGGTTGGGAGTGTGGAAGAGGATAGTGAGGAATGATTAGCCAGATGGTCACTAT
Organism: Pseudocheirus occidentalis; assembly: GCA_028646575.1. Taxonomy (NCBI): domain Eukaryota; kingdom Metazoa; phylum Chordata; class Mammalia; order Diprotodontia; family Pseudocheiridae; genus Pseudocheirus; species Pseudocheirus occidentalis. Next base: position 34,930,633 of record CM053600.1, read on the forward strand.
AGGAACATCTACTGGATACAGAAATGGGTTGGTTCCATTGATGATGAAAAGACAATTATTTTTAAAAAAAACTAATGCATACATTTATTTAAAAAAATCATTGCTGTACTCCTACAAGTTTACTCTTTGAATGGTCATGAAATGACGTAGTTCATTTATTTCTCATGCCAAAATTTCTGTGGGCTTAGTTTTACTTTCCCTGCTTTTTGTTGCTTTATAAAGTGATGTTACTGGTAATCATCTCTATTTTACAATTGATTTTATGATAAATAAATGTAATGGGATATTACTGAAACATAAGAAATAATGAATATGAAAATCCAGAGAGACACTGAAAAACTTGTAAAAAATGATAAATGAGGATCTAAGCAGACCAGAACTCTTCTTTGGCCATAACTTTCAGGAAGTCCAGTGATTTTAAATGATTTTTTGTGATCTGTTTTTAGGTTATTTATTTTTGCTATGAGATACTATATTTTATTCCATTTCTATAGTATTTTGATTTTTAATATTTCTAGAAGTTTCAGGGAGATTGATGCATGTATAACATTTTGTACCCTTTGGACCCAACTCTTAATTTCCTTTCTAATTCTTTCTTCCTTAGCTCTCTGGGCACTACTGTTTGTGATCTTGGACATATCATATGCTTTCCACATTTTTGTCCTTTACTTATGAAATGTCAGGGTTAGACTACATTACTTGGAAGTTTTTTTAAGCTTTAAATCCTCTGATCAGTGCTTTTATTTGCTTCATTTTTCTAAATTTCTCTTTGTGTCTTTTTCTGTTCTGCTCTTCTCTATTCCAGTGTTGACCCTTGTGGTCAACTTGTTCTCTCCTGGCATTTCCTTCTCTCTTCTTCCCTCCCCCCATATCTTTTCCTTTGCCACCTCCTCCTTCCCTATCCTTGCTTTCTTGTTACTGTTATTGCTACCTCTGCCTTTTCCCCTTTTACTCCTTTTCTGACAAGGGCCTCCTTTTTATCCTTATTCTTTATTTTCTGACTTCAAGGTTTACAAAAGGACCCAGGCTTAATGAATTTGCTCTCTTAGAGAACACTGTACCTAATTCAAATCTTTTATTTGCTCTTTATTACTTATATGGTTTTGGGAAAGTCACTCAACTTTTTTGCTCAGTTTCCCCTCTATAAAATGAGGCAGTTGAATTAATTCAATCCAATAAACATTTATTAAGTGCCTTCTTTGTGCCAGGAACTGTGCTAAGACCTGGGGATAGAATTAATAAAAAGAAAGACAGTCCCTGCTGTAAAGGAGCTTACAATATAATGGGGCGGGGAGGGAGAGGCGCTCAGGAGAAAACACACAAAAAGAGGCAGGAAAAGGGTTGGGAAACACCAGGAAGTATGTGGTATGGGAGCATCTTTTCCCATAGAATTGAAATCAGGCAGAGCAGCAGATGCAGAGTGGGGTGAGCCAGTGACTAGATGAACCCTCTAGCACTATAACTTATCAGGGGATGATCCAAAGTATTGAAAAATGCCAATAAAGTCTTGAAATTACTTTCAAAGTACTCAGTATTGATATTTTGACAGGAGAAGAGAGAACAGGACTAACTCTTACTAGATGATTCTTACTGTGTTATTTCAGTTGTGTCCAACTCTTTGTGACCCCCCATTGAGGTTTTCTTGGCAAAGAGACTGGGGTTGTTTGCCATTTCCTTCCCCAGTTCATTTGATAGATGAGGAAACAGAGGCAAACAGTATTAAGTGAATATAAATCTTCAATATTCCAAGCCCAATGCTCTATCCACTCTGCTTCACTTTTGTTTCTACAACCATTGACAATTTAGTTTCTCCTCATACTTTCAATGACAAGGAATTTCTCTCCATAGCACCCTATTTAATAGTTGCATAATCTTAATTATTATGAATAATCCCCTTATATCATGTCCAAATCTTGTTCCTTTCTAGCCTGAATATTCAGTGTTATAGGTAGTGGCCCCTTAGGTGCTTCATTTCATGAAGTGAGCTCTAGAAAATGTGAGATCAGGCATCTCCTAGATGGGACTTTGTCTACCTGAAATGTTTTTCTCCACTCATTCTAACACATCTAGAAAAGTCATAATTTAGTCAACTTTAATTAAAGTAAAAAAATTTAGTTGTGATTTCACTGATTTAGGAAAGTTGGGGTATGGAAACATGTTCAGCTTTTAGAGATCAGTAATTCATCGTCATAGTAAACTAGCATTTATTAAACACCTACTGTATGAAGTACTAGATGCAAAGAAATGAGAAAAAATCCCCACTCTTTAGGAGCCTACAGTTAATCTTTAGCTTTTCATCTTAAAGATTTGCTTGGGATATGGAGAAGTAAAGTGACTTGGACTTGGTCATGTGGGATTATTGTGACATTGGCTCTCATTATTTTAAAATACTAGCCTTATTTAAAAAAAATTGGATATTACAGGGGTAATCAGGCTGTCTCAGGATTCAACTTAACTAGGTGAATCCAAAGCTGCCAGGGTTAATGGGGGAAAATGGGGTAACTGGGAGAGTAAGAGTTTAAAAAAACAAGTGGCCAGAGTCTGACTGTGATGGAGCCCAGAGTTTCTAGGAACCTAGAATTTCTCCAGTGGTTTTCCACTTGCATTAAGAAGTTCCAAAGAAGTTTCATAGGGTTTCTCATGGAAAATTATGCTATGTATTCTTTTTTAAAATGCTAGAACTATCTTTTCTATTTCTTTTATAACCAAATTATTGGCAAAACTTTATTTAAGCCTTAATAAAACCTAAAATTCAGGGCATTAACATTTTTACTTAGAGAAATTTGCCCTTTTACTGAGAATGAAAGCAATTTTAGGGTGAAAGGTTAAGCATGTGTAAGGTCTTCAGAGATAACAGACATTTTGATAAGAGTTAATGGCTGCTAAAGATTGAAAACTACTAGATCATACTGCCTACATATGCACAATTTAGGATGCTAAGTCAACCTATATTAACTTAGAGTACAGTGTATCACCACTTTCAGAATGCCTTGAAAATGGAAGTGGTATGCTTCCAATGTTTCTAATTCCCCAAGAAACAGTATGGAAAACACTTTGGCTTCCTCTAAGTAGGCTTGGGTATTATGATAGGCTATAAATGTCATTTATGTAGTAAAAGAGTGACAAAGGAAAAAGGCCCATGTATACTTCATTCTTTAGGAACATAAATGTTTTTGGCACATGGAAAGCAGTCTTTCATCAGCTAGATTTTTAAAAGTCATAAGTATTATTTCCAGACAGGCAGGAAAGTTCCCAAATTCTGAGTTATTGATGTTTGAGTAAATATTTTGTAGGGCTAAGTTTAATAAATAAGGCATTGATGAACAAAACAGTTCCTTTAAATGGAATGGGAAAGTTTTTTATTATATACTCAGCCTTTTGAAGAGAGTGCCACGATTTATAACTTTTTCCTTTCAATTTCTTTCTTTAAAAAGCCACCATTTTAAAAATTATTATGAGTGCAGGCTACAGGAACAGGTGCCAGCTGGCAGCATTGGCACCCACTACCCATTACTGCATCACAAATTCAGGGTAGCTTGAGAAGGGGCTTGCACATAGGAGGTGATGTCCAGGGCAAGGTATCCCCGGACAGTGCATTGAGAAAGAAGTCAGTTCAGAAACAAGCTATGTGACTCAGACTCTAGCAGCAGGGTTGGTTCTCAATCATAGCATTTAGCCTACTCTGAAGTCTGCTGAGGACAAACCAGGGCAGGAATACTAGATCAGTGGAGAACCCACTCTGAACCAGCAAAAGCTTCTGTCTACTGCTCTTCAGATCCAAACCCAGATCAAGTACTTGGTGAAGAGTCTCAGAGCAGGGGAAGCAGCAATCAGATTTTGCTCTGGATCAGACCACTTTAGAAGTACCATAAGCTTTCAGGTCCCCAGCTGTCCTTGAGATTCTGTAAAGCACACCAATACTCCCAGATAGTTCATTTCTCCAACTACTTTCTATATTGTTCATTAGAAAGTAAAGAGTAGCTTTTTTCAGTTTCTGGCTTCCAAGATGACCAAGAAGGGGGGGAATAATGGATATAAAGGCTGGGGCCACGGGCAGTCCCGCCGCTGCACTAACTGCCCCCACTGTGTGCCCAAGGACAAGGCCAACAAGATGTTCATTATATGCAACATCATGGAGGCGGTGGCCGTCAGGGACATCTCCGAGGCCAGTGTCTTAGACTCCTACGTGCTGTCCAAGCTGTACGTGAAGCTGCATTACTGCCTGCACTGCCCGATCCACAGCAAGGTGGCAAGGAATGGGTCCCGGGAGGCCCACAAGGACCGCAGGCCCCCGCCCCGCTTCAGACCCGCGGGTGCTGCCCCCAGACCTCCTCCAAAGCCTATGTAAAGAGCTATCTGTCCATCAACATTCCTGAATCTATCATAGGAAAATAAAATGGTAGGTGTATCTTAAAAAAAAAAGTAAAGAGTACTCTGGAGATGCCTCAAGCATATGCTTAAATTGGCAAAATACCTGCTGCATTGCATATGAAATCAGTCTTCTTGTTTTTCTCTGCCATAGAAATCTGATAGTAGTCATTGCCTAAGTCCAACCTTACAGTCCAGAACATCTTGAACTCTTAGCACAGTATGCTTATCCACTTTCATTCTTTTAAGATTGATTGCCTATATGTATTCATGTTTTTTTCATTTTTCATATCTTGTGAGTTTGAGAGATCCAGAAATTTCACCAAAGGTCCCACCAGTAGTTAAAACTAAATATCTGAAGTAGCAGTGTCCTTCAGAAATGATAGTTGCCTTGACCCAGTAATACCACTTTTGGGGTTGTATCCCAAAGAGATCACAGAAGTGGGAAAGGGTCCCATATGTGCAAAAGTATTTATTGCAGCTCTCTTTGTGGTGGCAAAAAACTGGAAATTGAAGGGATGCCCATCAATTGGG
>CM053600.1:34936034-34954720 GCA_028646575.1 Pseudocheirus occidentalis
TGGGAGGGGCCTTACAGTGGGATCAATGTTCTGGGATGGGGGTAGGGGCAAAAAGGGGAGAAAATCTGTAACTCAAAACCTTGTGGAAATGAATGATGTAACCAAGAAAATAAATTAAAATTAAAACGGAAAAAAAAAGAAATCACAGGCAAATATTGTCCAGATCCTTTAGAAGCTGAGGGCAAAGAAAAAAGAAATAGAGACAGACAAACAGAGACAGAAAGAGTCCTCTGGTCACTTCCTTCATGAAATTCCATATAAAAAAACCCCAACAATTTTTTAAAGAAAGAGGACTTCCAGGTTAAAAAAAAAAGCTACAAGCAGTAAAAAAAGAAAAAAAAAGGAATTCAAATACCAAGAAGCCAGAATTAGGATCAAACAAGACCTAGCCCCTGTTACTTAAGAAAGCTTGGGATAGGATATATTTCAAAAGCAAGACCTAGTGACTTACAACCAGGAATAATTTCTCTGGAAAAACTGAATATAATCCTAAGGCAGGCAGATAAGGGTAGGGTGGAAAGGACCTTTAAGGAAAGGAGAACTTTCAAAAATTCCTAAAAAAAATCAAATTTAGGTATCAATTTTTAAAAACACACCCCCGGAAAAAGTGAGAAGAGAAGTAACAAGGTAAATAAGTCTGATCAACTGAAAAGGACTCTATGATGGTGAACTGTTTAAATTCTAATAGCAAAAGAAGAAACAAAGTATTCTTTAAAAATCCTAATGTATTCAAGGTACAAAAGAAATTTCATAGGCAATGTAAGAGAAGGGGAGCTTCACTCAGCTGAATCAACTGGAGGTGCCCTCAACGCACATCCTTATTTAGCAACCTTCGTTTTTTTGAGGGGGGAAGGCAAGGCAATTAGGGTTAAGTGACTTATCCAAGGTCACACAGTTAGTAAGCATGTCTACTGTCTGAATCCAAATTTGAACTCATGTCCTCCTGACTTTGGGGATTGTGCTCTATTCACTGCACCACCTAGCTGCTCCAAAACTTTCTTATTTTAAGGAGACATATATCTCCTTTTCTTAACCTTTGAATGACTGAATGGACAAGGCCCAGTGCAGTTATATATATATTTATTGAGTACATTCTCTGTGCAAGGCAGTGTGAAAGGGTTATAGACAAAAAAGACATAATGGCATAGGCCTTGCTTTCTGGGTGCTTACATTTACTGAAAAAATACAAATGGAATATAGATGAGTATGATAGGAATATAGTATAGGAGGTAAAGGGAAAGTAGAGGAAAACTCAAAGAGATTTAGGAATTTTTGAGAAGGGAGAGAGGGCAGTGATAGCTGGGGGGTAGAGAACAGGGAAATTGTAACACCAGAGTCAATCTTAAAGGGATATGGATTCTGAAAGGAGCACTTAGGAGCATTGGAGGCATAAGAGCTTGCCAATGAAAATGCACAGATTTGGGAAATGGGATCTAAAGTATATGGAATAGATGATAATCCATTTCAGTAGAATGTAGATGACGAGAAGAGGAATTATTTAAAAGTTGGCTTAAATGATAGGTTGAAAGTAAATTGTTGAAGGCCATTAATGTCAGGGTAAGGTAGCCTAGTGAAATCAGGCTGTGTAAAGTGATGCCTGTGTAAAGGGGGAGGAGATTTGGTCCACCTTCCCAGATCAGTTGATGTAGTCATAGGATATAATCATGGATGATGATGTTGGAACAAGGTGTTAACACTCCTTAATCCCTTTTAAAAGTGTGAATGGATTTATCTTATTGAATTACTCAGGGTGACACCATTGACTGAACTGAAAATTGGTCATTCCCCTGCATAGTCTTTAAATAACAAAACCTGCCAACAGTGGACATAGTCAAGTAGCTTGAGAGTACCTTCAGGGCACTATGGAATGTGACCCTTTTCTTTTATCAAAGGGCAGAAGAAGAGAGCAGAAAAATTTACACACGCGTGCATGCACACACACACACACACACACACTAATCATTTATAGCGTCTAGCCATGGAGCGGCTTGCTCATAAGAGACACCCCATCTAGCAGTTAGGGAGCCAGTAACAGAGAATTAGAGGGACAGCTGAGGTAAAAGAGATACACACACTCTCCACACAGAAACAGAAACTGTAAGAGAGAGAGTGGAGGCTGTAAGCAGCTTCAGGGAACAGACCCTAGAGCCCTGTTGAGTGACTAGCCAAGCAGAAACACTACTCTAAGGAAGTAGCTTCATGAGAATTCCACAAGGACAATAGGAATCAGGTTAGTGGTTTATTACCAGAGGGGCTACTGATATTTGCACATGTTGGTTAATAACATTTCATTGCATTCATTGAGAATCCTAACTGTAATTGCTGTTTCTGTCATACAAGTTACTATACATAACAGTAAACTGGTTTTAAGCATACATTGTGGGTTACAGTTGGCAACCGATTATATAAAATGAAATAGAAATAAATGATAAAATATTTTAAAACTTTCCACAGTAAACAAGTTTTTGGCATTTCCAAAGAACTAACAATGCAGGAGTTAGGTGGCTTTAGTCCACATAGGAGAACTCTGAAGCATTTCCAAGATACCTAAAATAAAAGTCCCTTTGTGACAAAAAAGGGCGGAGCCTATTTGTTAACAGGGTTTTTTTCATATACAAGACTGGAAGTGCAACACTTTGAATAGAGTTCCTATATATATTTTCCTTTTGCTTCCTTCTGCCTAGAGTATCCCAAGCAGATATAAAATCTCTACATTTTTTTCTTAAGGAGTGGTTTTAATTACTAAAATGTCTTCAATTTGTGCTTTTAGTGAATTGATGCTTTTTTCTGACATTAAAGAAATCTTTTCAGCCAACTATTTTGCAGTTCTTCCAGATTTTCTTTTCTTCTGCTACATAACAAGACATACATCCTATAAAAAAGATGGCCAAACATTTTCATTCTTATTCAGAATTCCTTTCCTTTTTGACAATAAGGCTGATCTTTAGCAAAATTATAAAATACATTCAGTGAAACTTTTTTCTAAAATCTCCCCTTTAAATCTTTCCCCTTCCATAAAGCCCTTCCCAAACATAATGTCTATGCACCATAATCTCTTCTCTTCTCCCCCTCTGTCAAGTTCCTCTTAAGAAAGTACCTGATTCAGAACTTCAAAGTTCAATAATTATAGGGGCGGCTAGGTGGTGCAGTGAATAGAGCACCAGCCCTGGAGTCAGGAGTACCTGAGTTCAAATCTGGCCTCAGACACTTAACACACACACATACACACACAAAAAAAAAAGCTAGCCGTGTGACCTTGGGCAAGTCACTTAACCCCAACTGCCCTCTAAAAAGCAAAAAAAAAAATTCAATAATTGTATCTCTGTAGGTTCTCCCTCCATCAATGCAGATCACAATCTGTAAAATTTGGTAGATACTCTTCTAGAATTTCTGTGTTCAGATAAATATATAGATATATAAACACACATACATATATATAGACACATATATCTATCAATAATTTTCAAATATTGACTCTGAAAGATTTCAGAGCTCTAATCAATGTAGTAATTAAGATTGATGGTGAAGCATGCCTTTTCACTCCTTGCTGAAAGGTGATAGACTGGAAGTGAAGAAGGAAACATTCGTTTGCAGATACAGCTAATGTGTTATTTTTTTTTCTATGATTATATTCATTAGCTAGAAGGTTAAAAGGGAAAGTGCTTATTTGGGGGGTGAGTTGTGGGTATGGTAGGCCCAATAACCTAACTGCTCCCCATATGTAAATTAGGCTATTTTTTTTTCCTTTAAAAGACATTGAAATTATTCTTGAGATTTGATTGACTCATAAGACTAAAACCTTAGACTCTGGCATCACTTCCTGGTTTTCTGAGGTTGAAACAACCACAAAAAAAAACCTCTGAGAAATTTAGCCTTTCTCAGAGGCTTAGCTAATGAGAGCACAATTTGAGATCTTGTAATTCAGGAGAGCTTTACTCAACTGAATCAGTATTCTTAATGCTTTTTCTTATAAAAATTGTTTCCCCATATGACAAATAAATCTTTTGTTAACTGTTGAATGACCTACAAAGTGTCAACCTAAGGGATGGCTCCTCAAGAAGGTGGCTGCTACCTCCAGGACTCTAGATTAACCACATGTCTCCATTGGTATGCTTCCCATTGATGGGTCAGATAGTAGACACAATTAGCTCTAAGTAAAAGCAGTTATTAAAATGACATAATAAAAACAGTAGCCACAAAATATTGTTGATTGTTTCCAAGATTTAGTTTTTCAGGTCTATAGGGGTACAGCCCATTTTCTTGCCAGTCTGTCAAATTATGCCTTACTACTCAATCAGAGGTGTTAATGCTCAGTAAAGGATTGCTTATTGTTAACATGCTATTAACACATTAAAACCACATTATCTTTTATTATATTCATCGACCCCATCAACTAAGTTGAGTGAGAGGCAATTAAATACTCCTTCCTTACATTCTCCCCCACCTTCAATTTGACCCGTCCAAATGGTACAGTTCATAAACAATACAGAAATAAATATTCTTTCATGAGAATGAAAGGCCTACCAAGTATGGTACCCCAGGAATTTTATTTTTCCCCAATTGCATGATTACATTTTTTTTACCAAGATTCTCATAGATTGTCAACTTACTTAATGCTTGGAAAGTCCTACCCCAATCCAAAGATGGTAAAGAAACAAGACAAAAGAAAATAAAGTTTCTCTTCTCAGACACTGAGTTTCTACAGTACTTCAAGAAGTGGCCTCTCCCCACGTAGACTAGGAACTTGAGGTTTACAGTAAGTTACTCCTTCAAGTAAGAAAACAAATTTTCCTGTTTGAAAATATTTGCTCCCTATAGGATAATCCAAAAGGAGTTCTGAACCTGCCCCTTACTTGGTAAAGCAGGCTAACATAAGAAACGAAACAAACTCAGACCCTCCCCCCAAAGAAATGTGGAGTTCCCCAAAAGGAAGTAAGCATATGATTTGATTACTTGGTATATCTACGCCATCAGGCAAACCTTCCTGCTTGTATTAAGGGTTGGTCCTCCAAAGGTGATTGCTACCTCAGAGCTCTAATTCAGACCTGCACAACTTGGCAGTAGGTAGTTTTTTGGCATTTCCAAAGAATTAAGAACGCAGCAGTTGGGTAGCTTTGGTCCACATAGGAGAACTCTGAAGTTTTTTAGGTCTAGAGTATCCTGCCTAAGTATCCCAAGCAGGTATAAAATCTCTACATTTTTTCTTAAGGAGTGGTTTTAATTACTAACATGTCATAAATTTGTGCTTTTAATGAATTGATGCGCTTTTTTTGACATATTAAAGTAATCTTTTCATTCAATGCCAAAATTATAATAGGCAAACCATCTTCAGACTGCAGATAGGTTAGACTAGAGACAAATTGACATTGGTTGGTGGCCTCAGGTCACACAACAAACAGGAAAGAGTACACAGTGGCAACCCTACATTTTTCATCTGCTGCCAAAAATCCTTTGGTGGGCCATATGTTGTGCAGGCCTATTCTAACTCCTCCCACTGTAGCTCAATGATCCCTAATATGCATCCTTCTCATTGACAGTCCAGTCTAAAGACACAGTAAGCCCTTGGGAATTGTATTTGCAAAGATGTTACTGTAAGAAGAGGAGTTACAAAGCATCTTCCCACTCAGGAACTTCGGAACATACTCTCCCACAAATACACAGAGTATCCATGGAAAGAGTGGGGAGAACCTTAGTCAGTGTGAGTGAGGCATACACGTTGGGAACGTGTTGCCAAGGCTTCTCCTTCCTCTAATACTTCCAGGCCTCAAAGTACTTTCTCTCCTGTGGGCTTCTTACAAATTTCCCTTCTGAGCATGGCTTGCCCAGCTCAGCTGCCAGGACCCTGACTCTCAGCTTTCAATGACCAAGGCTAGTCCATAGCTAACTAACTCTCTTCTTTGTTGTGAAAAGTTCACCTCCTCAAAACTCTTCAGAACTCAGGTCTGTCTCAGAGTAGGTGTGCCTTCACTTGTGCCTCTACATCTCTTGATTTCCTTTTCAACTGCTGGATGGGGTGTCTCCCTCTGGCAAGTAGCTCTGATAATAGAAACTATGCTCAGCAGAAGGGAGGAAGGGAAGAAAGAAGAAAAATCCCCTCTGCATTCCTCTGTAGGTGAAAAGTTAGATTTTTTTACACATTCCTTAGGTTCTTCAACTGTCTCCAAAACTTAGCTATTTTAAACGTTTAGGGTTATGACCAATTTTCACCTTAGTCAATTGTGTTGCTTCTCCAGACTGGAAGAGAGAGAAGTATTCATACTTTGTAAAGGCACCTCTGGGTATTAACACCTTGTTAACACATTAACACCTCACCATCTGTGATTACATAAACTGAGTTTAGCAGAAACTAAATCCTTTACATACAAAATCTTCCTTTCTATTATTTCCCTAATTGAAATGCTCATGTTTATTAAATTCATAATAAATAAGAAAGTTAAAAAGAAAATTCAGGGAATTGAAAAGTTTCTGGGCCCTCTTAACAATGCATCCTTCCCTAGAAGAACAACAACAAAAAAAAAACCAGAACCATCCCAGTGCCACTGTGCTGATTGCTTTCTTCTCTTTGATATGCGTACCTGGAGAGCCAATATGGAAAATCCACAGTTCTGTTAGGCTGTCACCAGGTGAGAGATGACAAAGAGACAAGCTGTCTTTTATCAACAAGTTCAGAGCTGCTGAAGGTGATTCTGTAGAGCTGCAGAGATAGACAAAACCGACTCACACAACCCTTTAACTGCACATCTCGGAGTCAACCACAACAAAAGCTTCCAGAGGAAAGGTCAGACCCTCAAAGGGCTATTTGTTTTCACTGAAACTTCATCCCCCCCACTTAACACCAGCCTAACCAGCAACGGAATCAATTACCACTTGTCAGCCTGAAACCTTACACCAGAAATGAAAGAAGGACATGACCTCCTAGGGGGAGGGAGAGAGGAAGGTAGAGAAATAAAAAAACTTTGAGGAGGGAAACCATGAATGAGCTGCTTTCTTCAGGAATTAAGGGTTAATAACCAAAGTCTTTTCTTTTTGTTTCTCTGTCTCTCTCTGTCTCTCTCTCTCTCTCTCTCTCTCTCTCTCTCTCTGTCTCTCTCTCTCTGTCTCTCTCTCTCTTTCTCTCTCTCTCTCTCTGTCTCTCTCTGTCTGTCTCTCTCTGTCTCTCTCTCTGTCTCTGTCTCTCTCTCTGTCTCTCTGTCTCTCTCTCTCATTCTCTCTCTTTCTCTCTCTCCCTCTCTCTCTCTCTCTCTCTCTCTCTCACACACACACACACACACACACACATTCTCTCCCTCTCTCATTCCAATCAATATCCTTCCTTAGTAGGATTTGCTTTTCTTTTTGCTAGAGATGGTCAGTTAAGAGGGTGAGGTGATCTGTCTTAGGTTACATAAGATATTCCATTTAATAATTGAAGACCAGAAAAGATCCTATCCGTTTATTATTTAACAGAGCTTAGCAGTAACTGCTCAAGTTGAGAGAAATCTGGGTAGATCATTTTCAGCAGCCATGTCTATTTCAGGTGATAGAATTCCTCACATTTACCATGCTTCTGTGAAATATAGTGTCAGCTTGTCAGAAAGCTGACCCGTTTAAGGCAATACCATTTACTGTCCACATTTTTGTAAGTCAAGAAAGAGGTCCCAGTGGACCTCTATATTCTTCTGCAACATAGAGAAACTATGTGGGTTAAAACTCAGTATTGAAAAGATTGCTTAACTATATTAAAGGATCTCTCTTTCCCCTTTTCTCTACTCTCCTCTTCTTTCTCTGTCTCTCTCTCTTCCCCTTCCTCCCTACCTCCCTCTTCTCTTCTCCCTAGAATAAAGATCCTTACAATTAGAGATTATATCTAAATTTTTGCTCCTTCACCTAGTCATAGCTCAAAGTTGTCCCTGGCTTAGGAGAGCCATTAGAAGTAATGCATTCAGACATTCTCCCAAATTTAGAAGTACAATCCTGGAGATAGACTATGTGTTTATTAACTGAGGACCACATCAGCTAATCATAAAGAGTCTACTCGCTGGAACAATGGATATCAGTTGATGATTTTTTTTTTTAGTATAACAACTCCCCAGGTTAGGAGGAATATATAAGGTAGGAAAAGCCTGAGACTTGGACCTATGGAAGTAGTACCCACACCAGTCAAATCATGGATATTTATATGAGTTATATGGTAGCAAGGAAGAATGGCAAGTTCATCTTGAAATAGACTGTTTGGGAAGGAGAATGGAAATTGACTATTTTATCTATTTCTGTTCCTAAAAAGTAAGATTCCCCTTAGCCATCTGCATTGAATGGAAATAGATAATAGTGGCAACTCAGTCATTGATGAAAATCACAAGATATGTGAGCTTCAAACATACCTGTAGAAAATTAAAAGTATTTACCAAGATGTGCTATTGACATTAATCAAAGAAGAAAACTTCAGTTCTGACAAACATGATTAGAGTCCACAACTGAAGTGTAAACAGTACAAGGTGATGGACTGATGAATGTATAATGATTCTTCCCTCCTGTTGTCTTATAATTAGACCTAAGGCGCCTAAGAGTTAGCTGGCTTTAAGTAGCTAATCTCATTTTCAAAATAAGGAAATTGAGGCCCAAAGAGCTTGAGTGAAATGCTTCAAATTATATGTTGAGAACTGACCCTAGAAGTTAACTAACTAGCATTCATCCCAGTGTTCTTTGCAGGATGCTACATCAAGTAACCAAAGCCTGTAGGTTACATTTTCTATAAACATGGACTTTTACATATATAAAATCAACTGAAATTCTTTAAAGACTCAAAAATTTATCATCTTTCAAAATGAGGCAGCTTATTAACCCAAGAATGAGCAAAAGTCTTCTACACAAAATTCTAGCTCAGTGCTATCTGTATTGACTGAGACAGCTTTAATTGTTTCTTTGAGTTAAGAGTTAGTACCAAGCAGGAAGAGTCCTAGATCCGGAATCACAATTCTTAATTCTAAGACCTCCATCTGCCACTAATTAGCTATGGGACTTTGAACAATGAACTTAGCATTTTTAAGCCTTTCTTTAATAATACCACCTTCACAAGGTTGTTGCAAAGAAATACAACACTTCCTTGTTCTTCATTCATTTCAATCATGTCTGACTCTTCATGATCCCATCTGGGGTTTTCTTATATCAGAGACTCTGAAGTGGTTTTCCATTTCCTTCTTCAGTTCATTTTACAGATGAAATGGAAGCAAATAGGGTTAAGTGATTTGCACAGGTTCACAATACAAAATGAGATCAGATTTTTATTTTTACTTTACTTTTATATTACTTTACATTTTCAAAGGTAAATTTTAAAAACATCTTTCTTCTTTCTTGACCATGATTACATTTACATGTCATCATTAAATCATCCTGCTTTATCAGTTACCCTTTGTGGTTTCACATGTACAACATTGTAAGTGTGCAAACAAATCATTTTTTTAAAAAGATGAATCCAAGTCAGATATCAAATCACTTTGAAAACAAATAGCAAAATCCAGTCAGATAGGTTAATTGCATGTTGCTAATCTGATCTTCACAGGATCAAAGACGAAGATCTGGAAAGGACTTTCATGGACTTCTAAACCAACACTTCTATTTAAAGGTGAAGAAATTGAGTCTCAGAGAAGTCCAAGAATTGTCCAAGATCATAAAACCAGTAAGTAATATAACTGGGATTAAAATTCAAGTCTTCTGACTTCAAACTCGGTGGTCTTTAAAACAATGAATTATTTGTTTAACTTGTTTTTCAAACTGGTTCATGCATTGCACACAAAACTTGACTTAAATACTCTGTGTTTTACCTAGTTTTAGTTAAACATAACTCCTTCCTTTAAGGAGATAATTCACAGTTGTTTTTTTCTTTTGTAGTGATCTTTGATGCTAAGTTAATGGGTCTGTTAAAATAAAGAGCATAAAAACCATTTCTCACTATAGAGCAAAAAATAATGCATATTTTTGAACATATGTAAAATAGATCATTTTCATGTGAAACTAACATATTAGATATTTGAGCAATAGCCTCTAGTGGGTTATTGTCTTGAGGTTGAAATAATTGAAGTTTACTGTTCACTCTTCTCTTTAGGATTCTTTTGTTTAGCTTTGATCTCTTTAAGTCTTTCATTATGATGGATGAATCACTTCAACATTTCACTGAATTCAAAGACCCTTAATAAAAGATGAAATAAAAATGGCTGGGTCATCAAGACTGCTTTAAAACATGGAAATTAGAAGGAAATGTGATGTTGTGTGTGTTACTAGCAAACTTTAAAATATATCAGTCGCTACAAATTTTAAGAGTTGAGAAACATTTAAAACTCCATATGTCTACTCCATGGACTTCAAAAAGCATTTGGAAAATTACCCATCTTTTCATTTTGAATAAAATTAGATTTAAATTTGTTAAAATGTTTTTCAGAAATTTTATAGAGTTTGGCATCAAAAGGTAAGAACAGAAAAATAAAAGTTTTAAACAGCTGCCTACTAGGACAGAGATGCTCCCAGGATGAGACTGGTGCTATGTGGTCACATTTATGGCAGAATTAAGTGAGACTGAGTTGGATGTGGTCATTTCATGTGTGTGTGTGTGTGTGTGTGTGTGTGTGTGTGTATCCTGTGCAAAAGTATCTTGTCTATCAATGGGTAATTTCAGAAGCACAGAATTCTGATGTCCAAATCTTCTTCACCTGCTAATTTTGGCATCTCACACACCTCTGCAAGAGATTATTCTTTTGAATTGAAAACTTAAATACTTGCGTTATTTTACTGTGATACTTACTATAGGGAAGGTAATAGAATAAGCATTTATATAGCACCTACTATGTGCCAGACACTATGCTAAGCTCATTACAAGTATCTCATTCGATCTTGATTTGATAGGTTAGTAAGAATATTTTCTAAAAAGAGTTTTGAAGAGGTATGAAGGATAGAATGTGTCATGGCACAGTCATTACTGAGTAGGTAGCATTCCTGCTAATTCAAACAGATCCAGTTCCCTCCACTCTCCAACAAGAGAGAAAAGGAAAGAGAGTTACATATTAAACAGAGTAGGCACATCTACCAACTCCAAAACACAGATTTTTTGCTAGGAGCCAGTTTTTCTAAGTAGAAGGGGAGGAGGAGGATGGGAAGGAAGAAGAAAGAGGAATAAGGGAACTACTAAAACTGGGAAATGCCCCAAAATCATCAAATGAGGAGCCTCATACAGCCAATCAAGACCTGAGAAATTCCATGGAGCAAGTACTCATGCTTTCTCTCCTCCAAGACTGCTTTTTGAGCACACTTTCACTGTACAGAGCGGATGATTCCCAGATTGACTAAAATAAAGCACATGTGAGGACTATGGAAAGGCATCATGCCACTGAGAGGGGAAAGGGTATAGCAGGATGAAGAGGATGATCATCCTAAACAAAAACTTTACTTACTTCCCCTTTTTCCTCCGTATTGGCTCGATTTCTATAACTTAAGATGGAAGAGGAAAACATTTATAAAGGAATTGCTAAGAGTCATGCATTGTACTAAACACAAGGTAATAAATAGAAAAGCAAAACAATTCTCGCCCTGAAAAAAGGGGAGACACATGTTAAGAACATGCAGCGCACATGAAAAAGTCTGGTCTTTAGGGTAGTAGTAGTAGGGCATATGGAATCACCCAGTAGTCTCTAGGATACAGTGACAAAGCAGATGACAACGTCCAGGGGACAGAGGTACATTAAATTTCCAGGAGGATTATAGTTGGTAACTCTTGGCTTGCCCAAGTCACATTAGTTGCCCCTCACAAATTACTTTTAGGAAAATAGTAATGTTTCTAAGTATCAAAATGAAGCAAGGTTCTGAACTATCTCAGGAAAGGAAGGACCAACATTTGCCATACCTGGGTCATTCCATGAAGCTCCAGCTACCCTCTTTCTACATCCATAATTTCACAGAGCCCATTCATGGGTAAAACCATGCATTAAACCACATGCACAAGTGATTCCATTCTATCCCATCTTCTCCAGGCATTTCCCCCACCTATCATCTCTACTCTCTCAATTATATTCAATCTCTTTGTCTACTGACTGTTTCCTCACTGCCTACAAGCATACCAATGTCTCCCCCACTCTCAAAAAGCTTTTACTTTAGCCATCCATCCCTGTTAGCTATTATCCCATATCTCTACTCCGTTTTATCCTAAACTCCTTGAGAAGGTGGTCTAAAATAGATGCCTCCACTTTCTCTCCTCTTATTCTGTTCTTACTTAACATCTAAGTAACACTACCCTAACTATAATAGTTTTCCTGCTATCCATCTGATTTCTCCTTCTCTCCTTTACTTCTCCAACCCTAGCCTCTCTGCTGACTTATCATCTTACATCTCCAATTGCCTGTTGGCCATCTTAACCTAGAAGTCCTTTAGACATCTTAAACTCAGCAAGTCAAAAACTGAATTCATTATGTTTTTCCAAAAATGCTACAGTCTTCTGAAGCTTCCTCTTATTATCAAGGGTGCCACTATCCTCACAGTTGTTGAGATTTATATAAACAACAACCAGACCAGATAAATAAGAGATAATCACAGAGGGAATGCACTAGCATTAGCTGAGACTTGAAGGAAGACAAGGAATCTATGATGTAGAGAAGAGGAGAAAGAGAATTCCAGACATAGGACTATCCAGGGAAAATGCCCAGAGTCAGAGCCAGTGTTAGGTTATGAGGAATAGCCAGGAAGTCAGTGTTACTTAATGGCAAATTATGTGGATAGGAATAGGTATAAGACGACTATAAAGCTAGTAAATGGTCAGATTATGAAGGGCTTCAAAAGCAAGAGATTTAATACTTGACCCTAGAAGTGATGAGGAGTCACTATAATTGATTGAATAAGGAGGTCACATTTACTCTTCAATTTGACATGATCAATTTGACAGTTAAGTGGAAGGTGAGCTGAAGTATGGAGAGACTTGAAGCAGGGAGACCCAACCTACTGTAAAAAGCCTAAGCATGAGGTAATTTGGGCCTACACTAGGCTGGCCAGAGAAATGAGGGATTATAAACAAGAGAGGTCCTCAAGGAAGACTACATTAAAACTTTTGATTTTGTTTTTGCTATAGTGAAGATGACTTTCTTTCATGGGCTGGACTAACTGGTCACTAAGGTCCTTTCCAACTTCCAAATTCTGTAATTCCCTGATTCTATGATATGATTTGTACCAAGTACAAAGCTGAAATTCAATGTGTTTCTGAACTCTGATTTCCTCTTCCCTGAGTCCCCTGCCTCCAAGATTTTGGTGAGTTTCTGTTGTGGACAGTGATGGTTAAAAGTTAAGGATCAACCTTTCCCTCCCCACTCCTGACCAAAAACTGATGGGATATGCTATTGATACTGAAGAGCAGCCAGAGGAAATTTTACCCAATACCCAAACATATCCTGTACCTAATCAAGGGAACTTACCTCAAAGATGATGTATATGTGTGTATATATATATATATGTATATGTACACATTTGAATATATGCCCCAGACTTAACGTAGACAAATCCTTGAGACAAACAGAAGTCTGGTCAGGACCAGCCTCACATGGGATTCCTGATTAAAAGTAGTAGATTAAAACTGAGTAGAAAATTTGAAATATAAACATAGAAGTCAAGAGAAACATAAAAAGTTAAATACAAGTGAGTAATCATCAGAGACTTTATTAGGATGAACTGTTAACATTCTAATGAAGAATGTGGATGATGAAAAGGTTTCTTCAGAACCCTAATGTCATCAGGTATCATAAAGGGAGTAAAATACTAAAGAAGTATTGCTAGTGGTAATGTCATGCTCTTGAAAGAAGTAAAAAAGGAGAGAAAATAGCAAGGGAGGTGGGCTATGTGGGGAACATATCCAACATAATCAGAGAGTACAGGTACAAGTTTATACAAATATGGAAGGAGTGTGGAGAATAAATGTCAGTTGAAACTCACTTTCATCTGAACTGGTCAAAAGACAGTACAACTTATACACACACACACAAACACACACACACATACACATATAAGTTGGGTGCATTCAAATTAACAGGGATACCTAATTGATAAAAGGTCAAAAATATGAAAAGGAAGTTTTCAGATGAAGAAATCAAAGCTATCTATAGTCATATGAAAAAGTGCTCTAAATCACTATTGATTAAATAAATACAAACTAAAATATTTCTGAAGTACCATCTCATACCTATCAGATTGGCTAATATGACAAAAAGGAAAAATTATACATGTAGGAGAGGATATGGGGAAATTGGAACACCAACACTGTGGGTGGAGTTGTGAATTGATCTATAAATTCTCGAGAGCAATTTGGAACTATGTTTAAAGGGCCATCAAACTCTGCATACCCTTTAGTTCAGTGACACCACTACTAGGTCTGTATTCCAAAAAGATCATGAAAAATGAAAAAGGACTCACATATACAAAAATATAGCAGCTCTTTCTGTGGTGGCAAAAAATTGAAAACTTAGACGATGCCCATTAGATGGGGAATGTTTAAACAAGTTGTGATAAATGTAATAGAATACTACTGTGCAATAAGAAATGATGAACAGGCAGATCTCAGAAAAATCTGGAAAGACTTTTATGAACTGATGAAAAGTGAAATCAGTAGAACCAGGAAAACATTGTACACAGCAATAACAACATTGTGTGATGATCAACTATGAATGACTTAGCTTGTCTTATCAATACAATGATCCAAGAAAATTCCAAAGGAGTCATGATGGAAAATGCTATCCATATCCAGAGAAAGAATTGATGGACCCTAAAAGCAGATCAAATTTTTATTTTTTATGTTTTTTTTCTTTTGGTCTTTTTTTCTTTCCCAAATGTAACTAATTATGTCAATGTGTTTCACATGATTGCACATATGAAACCTATATCAAAATGCTTAATATTCTAGAAAGAAAGGAGGGAGGGAGAAAAATTCAGAACTCAGGATTTCATAAAACTGAATGCTACAAATTGTCTTTATGTATAATTGTAAAAATACTATTAAAAATCAGTGTGGAAGTAGGAGGGAAGATGGAAGGAGGAAGTGGGGAACAGAAAAGAAGGTAAATCTAGAAAAGAATTAGTTATAAGCATGACAAACACTAAGCTCAGAGGAATGATGATGAAGAAGGGTTTACAAGAAAGAAAGGGTTTGGAAGAAAGAGGGAAAAATGCTAAAATAATAAGGATGGAGGGAAATATACAACCAGTAATCATAACTATGCAATCTAGCAGCCTCTATTATAAGCCTTGCATATTGTCCATGTTTTAGGGGTAATATCTACCCCCACGAAGGCCAAGCAAAATTTGTTCTTGTTTGAGGTTTTTCCCCTTAAAAGGTAATGAAAGCATACTTGAAACCTAATTGGTGGAAGGAAATAAAGCTTAAAACGCTCACATAACTTCTTGGTCACCATGGTTGAAAAGCATAGCTACAGAAGGAGTCAGTTCATTCCTCCGGTTTAACACACACTTTACTGGTCTATTACTGTAGCAAAAGCAGAGATAGGAAGCTCACCCAGTTGACTCAATATTATACCCTTGTTGAAAGCCATTGTAGGCTATTATAAAGTAAATTTCTTGGTTGGGTAATAGGCAGTCTATGAGTGTCTCATTACCTTCCAATCCTGATCTCACATTACATTCCTCTCTTTCTGAACTGGGAAGAAATTCAACCCCGAAGGTCCTTAGAATCTTTTGAAGTCAACCAGGACAATCCTTACCAGAAGGACTGTTGCAAAAGCTTACATAATATCTCTCTGGCATAGGAAGACTGACTTCAGACTTACTTATGGTAGAAGGGTCATTTTCAGACATAGAAGTTACTAACTTTCTCTGTGGAAAAGACTTCTTTGCTTAAGAGAGCATGTACATTTTGAAGCAGTTCCTTCTCCTCAATGGATGTCCTGCAGCGGAATTCCCAGGTTCTGTCTTCTACCATCAGCATATCAAGAATATTTGAAGCTCAAATAGGTCCAGCAATTCACAGAACACTTTCTAAATGACCTCACCTAACTTTATGTCATTATACATTGTTCTGGGGCGGCTAGGTGGCGCAGTGAATAGAGCACCGGCCCTGGAGTCAGGAGTACCTGAGTTCAAATCCGGCCTCAGACACTTAACAAACACACACACAAAAAAAAAAAAAAAACTAGCCGTGTGACCTTGGGCAAGTCACTTAACCCCAACTGCCCTCCAAAAATATCATAAAAAAGCAGACATTATACATTGTTCTTCAGTTCTATAAGTCTTTCAAATTCCTTTTCAATATTTTTGTAATATCTTTATCAAAACTGTGACTGTGAATAGGATGAACAACCCCATAAAATAGAATGTAATAGGAGAATGGATTCAAAATCAGAATACTACAATATGTTGTTTATGAGAAATACTTTGAAAACACAATAACACAGTTAAAATCAAGAGTTTGAGAAAAATCTATTATCCCTCAAAAAAATCTCTCATCCCTCATCATAGCAAGCATGGTCTCAGACAAGGTGACAGCAAAAATAGAAAAAGGGCAAATAAGGAAGCTACATTTTGCAAAAGTAATGAATTAATATCAAAACTTACCATACATGTATCAAATGAGATAATACCTAAAGATCTGAAGAAAAAACTAAATGAGCTATAGGGAGCAATAAAGAGTAAAACCATACTGAAAGGGTACTTTAGTGTACCAGAGGCAGACAAGTCTAGCCAAAAAATAAGAAAAAAAAAGTCAAGGATGTGAATGCATTTATTTCTTATTTTAATACTGCTTTATTGGAATCTTTTGTTTTTTAATAGCAGTCATTTTTCCCATTTAACTCCTCCCATTTCATTTATAGCTGTCCAATAACAAAAGCAATTAAAGAATCAACAAGTATTTATTAAGTGCTTATGTTAAGCAAATTAATACCCAAATCAACCATATATAAGTGTATACATTACTCTATACCCCATTCCCTGACTTTCTTGAGATTGAGTTAAAGAGAATTTTTAAAGTAATAATATCTTAACAGATGTTTGTCATTTATTAAACTTCTAAATAAGGCAGAATCTCCTAATAATGTACTTGACTAAGAAAGTTAAGTCTTTGGCAGCATTATAGCAAGAAATAACCTGGTATCAATTATTCTTTCCTCTTGGAATTGCACAAAGTCAGACAATGTTTGAATTACTAAAATTTACCCAAAGTCTGCAGATCATTGTCAGTGTTCAAAAGATTGTGCTTCAATAAATATTATCAACTGTCTAAATCTTGGAACAATAAAAATTGCAAACAAAAACAAGGCACAGCCACCCCCAGCTATTGAGGGAGGCTGCTAAACAGAAAAGAAAATGCAATGCATAAAAATATAATTGTTCCTTTGAAAGGCTTATATTAACATGAAATGATACAATATAGTTGACTTTGAATGTGTTATTGTGAATTCAGTTTTTAAAAATGACATAACATCATATAACAGCAACAAAGTTAATGTATTAGAAATTGGAGGGAAGATATAGGTTACTATAATATTTCCTGTTGTTATCCCATAGAATGAGTGCTCCCTTGAACACCTCTTCAGTATTTGGAAGTTGCAAATATCAAGCTTTTGTTATCAAAAGAGGGAAATGTGAAATTATCTAGTTGTTTTTTCCTTCTTGGTCTTCATTTGAAAGAGGAAATCATTGGAAAAACAAAGTCTTCCTCTGTACTTTAGGAGAACAAAACTATCTACCAATTGCTGTACCTCACTACATTTAAGTCAATGGGAGGAATTCCTTTTATCCTACTGGCTGCTAGGATGTAAATATACATGTGGAAAAAAAAACTGAACCTGGACAGAAACAAAAATTAAATTGAAAGTCATTAGAAGCAATATTTGTTAAAATAAGAAAAGAGACTTCTACCACTGGTTTATTTCCCATCCATTATTCCATTGACTACAGTCTATTGTTCTATCCTTAGTCTCCAAAAGAACTTCTAAATTATATAATTGATATTCATTCAATCTCTTGAACCTTCAGTCTTTTGAAATATTAGATGTGATAGATAATAATCATATGCTAAGTGACTATTAAATGAGAATAAAAAAGTATACATATGTCTCTTGTAGTGGTGCACTTTTACTAAAAATAATTACCTTTTAGGGCATAAAAACTACACAAATACAAAAAATGTCATTTAAATTTGAAGTGATATTGTTGACTACAAGGCAATATATATTTATTTTAAAACGCTTTTTCAGGAAAGCATGAAAAATAGAGCAGAAACTCAGTAACGTAATCTTAAAGAATTGGTGTCAAAGAATTGTCAAAAAAATTTGGAGGCAAAAAACAAATTAGAGAATCTATACATAATTTCATTAAAGATAATGACACAATGAGACAACATGCCAAAAATTTTGGGATGTATCCAGGCAATCCTTGGGAGAACTATATGTGTGTATGTGTATATATATATATATATATATATATATATATATACATTTAAAAATTTTTAGCCATTCAAACACAAGAAGCATAAGAAGGTAAACATTGGAAAGAAATCATAAGGAACTTATCAAAGTTGAACTATTTACATGCCAACATGGAAAAACAATAATAGTGACTTATGAATCTTTTCTTAGTATGAAGGATAGGTGAAGGGAATACAAATGTAGAAATATGTATACCTACTCATATGTCTATATAGGAGGGTACATATGTGTATGAATACATATCTG
>CM053600.1:34955220-34999609 GCA_028646575.1 Pseudocheirus occidentalis
GGAAGGGGAGAAAAATCTATAACTGAAGTGACTATGGAACAGAATCTTGTAACCTAAAAGTGAACAAACAAGTTAACTTTAAAAAAAAATAATAATAAAATAAAATTAAAAAAAAAAAAGAAATGATAGTTGCCAACTGCAGTGGAAACATATACAAAGGATGTGGAAAAACTGAGGATGGGCTGAGGATGAGAGCAGCTTCAGGAAGCATGGTCCCTTGTGTTAGAGAGAAGAATTGCCTATGGACACGAGAAAGGCATGGATCCTCAGAGTCCAACTGAAAGTCCTGATCAGCAGAGAACTGGGAAGTAGAATGAGGACTCTATGAAGGAAGAAAAAGATGTTCAGTGAAGGAATTCGGAATTATCCTTTAGCCACACATATCTCCTTATGCATGTTTTGCATATTTGTGGCTGCATGTTTTGTATATTTGCGGCCCCGTGTTTGGAGAATAATACTGACAATTCTTTCTATCCCACCTTAATAAATTCTTTTAAAAAGTTTTGTGTATAGGAGCAGAGCCAAGATTGTGGAGTAGAAAAAGGGCTTCTGTGTGGTTCAGGCTTCCACCTCCTCCAATACAAGTAAAAATGATTCTAAACAAACTTTAGAGCTATAGAACCCAAAAAGTGACAGAGAGAAACAAATTTCCCACTGAAGGAAGCCTGGCAGGCCAGAAGAAAGGGTCCTTCCCAGCATGCTGAGAGCCAAGCACCTGACTGAGACATGGTTTTAGCCCCAGGGCAGCCCCAACAAATGGCAGCTGTAGCAGATTTCATAAGAGTAAATCAATAGCAGCTGTAGTGGTTTCCAGACTTCTGAATCCACAAATACCAAAGACAAAGTAAAAGGTCAGTATAGAACTTTGTTGGAACAGGGAGAGCATGGTCTGGCTGCTACCCCTAGAGCAAGAAGCAGAGGAGGAGTGGTAGCTGCAGCCACTGCTGCATGGTTGCTTCTGGAGCTCCTGGCCTGCAGATTGTAGGAGGACCAAGTGACCATTCAGAGAGTAATTGCTCTTGCTTTGCCCTGCTTGGATCCAGATTGTGGTCTTGGGTGGTGGTCCTGGGGTGTGTGACCAGTGAGCCACAGCGTGTGGTTGCTGTAGAGAGGGCATCCATCTAATAGCTCTGGCAGCTGCAAAACACAGCTATGTGGGATATAACTCTCTCCATTCTTGAAGCAGAGTTTCACTGTGGCAAAGAGCTCAAAAGTCAAGTAATTGGCTGGCAACATGATCAAGCAACAGAAGCACAAACAGATGATAGAATCCTATTTTGGGGACAAAAAGGATCAAGGCATGGAGTGGGAGGAAGGCATCAAAGTCAGAACTCCTGCATCAAAAGCCTCCAAGAAAAATATGAACTTGTTATAGGCCATGGAGGAGCTCAAGAAGGATTTTGGAAATCAAGTAAGAAAAGTGGAGGAAAAATTGGGAAGAGAAATGAGAATGGTGCAAGAAAATAATGAAAAGCAAGTCAACAGCCTGCTAAAGAAGACCCAAAAATACACTGAAGAAAATAACTCCTTAAAAAATAGACTAACTCAAATGGCAAAAGAGGCCCAAAAAGCCAATGAGGAGAAGAATGCTTTAAAAAGCTGAATTTGCCAGATGGAAAAGGAATTTTAAAAACTCACTGAAGAGAATAACTCCTTCAAAATTAGATTAGAGATGGCGTGGCCATGTGGCACAGTGAATAGAGCACTGGTCCTGGAGTCAGGAAGACCTGAGTTCAAATTCAGCCTCAGATACTTAACACAAAACTAGCCACATGACCTGGGCAAGTCAATTAACCCCATTTGCCCTCCAAAAAAAAATCAAAAAAAAAATCAAGCAAAATTATATTGGAACAATTGGAAGCTAATGACTTTATGAGAAATCAAGATATGATAAAACAGATCCAAGCAATTGAAAAAATGGAAGACAATGTGAAATATCTCATTGGAAAAAACACTGACCTGGAAAATAGATCCAAGAGAGATAATTTAGAAATTACTGGTCTACCTGAAAGCCACGATCAAAAAAAGAGTGTAGACACCATCTTTCAAGAAATTATCAAGCAAAATTGCCCTCATATTCTAGAACCAGAGGGCAAAATAAAAATGGAAAGAATTCACCAGCTGTCTCTTGAAAAAGATCCTCAAAAGAAAACTCCTAGGAATATTATAGCCAAATTCTGGAGTTCCCAGGTCAAGGAGAAAATACTGCAAGCAGTCAGGAAGAAACAATTTGAGTACTGTGGAAACCCAATCAGGATAACACAAGATCTATTAGATTCTACATTAAGGGTTTGAAGCACTTGGAATGAGATATTCCAGAGGTCAAACGAGCTAGGACTAAAACCAAGAATCATCTAACCAACAAAACTGAGTATAATGCTACAGGGAAAAATATGATCATTCAATGAAATAGAGGACTTTCAAACATTCTTGATTAAAAAACCTGAGCTGAACAGAAAATTTTACTTTCAAATACGACACAAGAGAAGCATGAGAAGGTGAACAGGAAAAAGAAATCATAATGAACTTATTAAAGTTGAACTATTTATATTCCTACATGGAAAAATGATAATTGTAACTCATAAGACTTTTCTCAGTATGAGGATAGCTGAAGGGAACATATATGTATTTATATGTATACATACATATATGTATGTATGTATGAGTACATAAATATGTGAATGTGGGCATTTGTTTGTACATGTATACATAGACAGAGGGCACAGGATGAGTTGAATATGAAGGGATGATATCTAAAAAATAAAATTAAGTGGTGAGAGAGGAATTTATTGGGAGAAGAAGAAAGAGAGCAATAGAGTAGGGTAAATCATCTCATATAAAAGAGGCAAAAGAAAACTGTTACAATGAAGGGGAAGAGCAGGAAGGTGAAAAGGAATGGGACAACCTGACTCTCATTGAATTTGGCCTAAGGAGGGAATAACTTACACACTCAATGGGGTATCTTACCCTACAGGAAAATAGGGGGTTAGGGAATAAAAGGGGAGATGGTGGAGGGGAGGGCAGGTTGGGGGAGAGGGTAGTTAGAAGCAAACATTTTTGAAAAGGGATAATGTTAAAGGAGAAAATAGAATAAGTGGGGGGCAGGATAGGATGGAGGGAAACATAGCTAGTCTTTCACAATATAACTACTGGGGGGGCGGAGCCAAGATGGTGGCGTAGAAGCAGCAAAGCACTGCAGCTCCCACACAAACACGCTAAAAACTCATAAAATGGGACTCTAAAACAGATTTTCAAGCTCCACAATATAACTACTATGGAAATAATTTGGGTAACTACACATGTACAATCTATATTGAATTGCTTATCTTCCCAGTCAGGGTGGGTGAGGTGGGAAGAAAGGAAAAAAATCTAGAACTCACAGTTTTAAAAAGAAATATTAAAAACATTCTTTTACATGCAACTGGGAAATAAGATATATAGGTCCTGGGGTATAGAAACCAATCTTGCCCTATTAGAAAGTTGGGGAGGGGGATAGAAGGAGGAAGATATAAGAGAGAACAGATTGGGGGAAGACGTATTCAGTAGGCATGCTATTTTGGGGTGGGAGTAGGGAGAAGACAGGGAGAGAAAAAATTGTAACTCAAAATTCTGTGGAAATGAATGTTGAAAACTAAAAAGAAATAAATTAAAAATTAAAAAAGTTTTGTGTATATGTCTACACATTTCCTATCAGCAACTCTGCTTGGTTTTGACTCCAGAAGCATCAAGCTTCTCCCAGCATAAGCTAATTACTAGAAATCTCATCACCATGGAGATTGCTTCAGCTTTGGTACTTAATACCTCCTTACTATCCTCAGTAACCTCTCTTCCTCTGATAGGAGCACTGAAAGGATGAGGAAAGAACCTCTCCCAAAGGTTGTTTTTTTAACAAAATAATTTTTGTTATGAAAGAGTTGGCAAGTTCCTACAACTTAAAAATAAGGGATAATGTGGAGGAGGGAAGTACAACAGAAGAGTAAGTCAACCAATACACTTATTCAGACATGCTTTCTTTGTGGAGGGTTCAGAATTTCCAGCCAACTTCATTTTCCACCATATTGTCTGCTTGGTTTTGACTCCACAAACATCCTATCCCTTAACTGAATATCTTCTGTTACTCTCCTCCAAATACGTATTCAGCTTCTTCTTGTGTATTGTTTCCCCACGTTAGATTGTAAGCTCCTTGAGGGCAGAGACTGACTTTCTTTTTCTTATTTGTATCCATACTGCCTAGCACAGTGCCTTGCTTCATAAATGTTTATTGACTATTGGTTGCCTATCTACAGTGAACTACATCGATGGAAATAAAATACCTCATTGATTTTCCTTAACTGCAGATATGACCATATCACTCTCACACTCAATAAACTATAGTAGGTCTCTATTCCCTCCCTATAAAATATAAATTACGGTTTTAAATGAAAAGTATAGAATGTAAATTATAGATTTTTTTCCCCTTTAGCCTTATCCATAACAACTGGTATAGAATTTGCCACAAGTACTGACACAGGAGTATCCAAGAGTTCAAAATGTCAATTCCCAAAATAAACTGCCTCTGATTATCCACCATTAACAAGGTCTTCCACCTACTTCCACTGTATGCCCTTTTACTCCATGATCAGTCCCTTGAAGCCACCTATGTATTCATTTGGAATACCCTGGTATGATAGCAAGTAGTTCCTTGTATACTTGGTGCTCACCATAACTTGGGCATATGGCTTCTGTTACCTTTGATGTCCCACATTTGAGTCTCAGGGAAACCTTGTTCTTGGCTTAAGATATGTTCTTTCCTTAAGTCCCTCAAATATGAACAGAGATATTTGAATGGTTTAGTACTGCCAAAATACATGGGAGTCTTAGAGGATGCCTTAAGCTTGGGAAGGGCTGAAGGGTCCTTACTGTCCCTGTCTCTCCCAATAGGGCTCAATTATCACCCCCCCCCCGACTTCATATAATTGCTTTCTTATCAACCCATGTTTTAGAAGTCATACCCAAAGCTCCTTGAAAGATAGAGTATCATAGTCCTTTGCCCATCTGGCAGGCTGGTAGATATAGGGACTCTATATCCACCAGTCTCAGCACACCCATTTTCACCTACAGTTATATTTTCCCTCTTAGTCATTGCTATCCTAACCTCTTACCTCACATTCACATTCACAAATGTGAAACCTCACATTTCACTAATTGATCTACACAGACCATTATGGTTGTGTAGGAAGGAAAACCCATAGGTAAAGCTTGCTGCCTTTCAGGTAGGGCTCTAGTTGGGAGGTGAGATCTAATTTTCCTTGGAAAACACAACAGTGGTCACTGGATTGGAAAAGATCAGTTTACATCCCCATCCTAAAGAAGGCAATGCCAAGGAATGTTCAAATTACTGAACAACTGTACTCATTTCACATGCCAGCAAAGTTACACATAAGATTCTGCAAGCTAGGTTTCAGTAATATGTGAACCAAGACTTACCAGAAGAGCAAGCTGGCTTTTGAAGAGGCAGAGGAAGTAGAGACCAAATTGTCAACATTTGCTAGGTTATGGAGACAGCAAGGGAGTTCCAGAAAAATGTCTACTTCTGCTTCATTGATTAAAGCCTTCGACTGTGTGGATCACAACAAAGAATGACAAGTCCTCAAAGAGAGGGGAGTACCAGATTATCTTACTTGTCCCCTGAGGAACCTGCATGAGTGCCAAGAAGCAACACTTAGAACTGAACATGAAACAACTGATTGATTTGAGATTGGAAAAGGGCTACAACAAGGCTATATGGTGTCTCCTTATTTATTTAACTTACATGCAGAATGCATCATGCAAAATGCCAGGCTGGATGCATCAAAAGCTAGAATGAAGTTTGCTGGGAGAAATCTAAAAAATCTCAGATATGCCAATGATACAGAAAGTGAAGAGAAATAAAGAAGCCTCTTGATTAGCGTGAAGAACTTTTAAAAAAAACCCTGAAGATCTCAGCAAATGGTCCCATCATTTCCTGACAAAAGAAATGGAGAAAAAGTGGAAGACAGCCTCTGCAGCAATGAAATAAAAAGACACCTGCTCCTTGGAAGGAAAGCTATGGCAAATCTGGTGGCATACTAAAAAACAGTATATATAGCACCTAGCCAACAAAGTTCTGTATAATCAAAGCAATGCTTTTCCTAGTAGCAATGTATAGCTGTGAGAGAGACTATAAGGACAGCTAAGCATCATAGAATCTAAGCTTTTGAATTGCAGTTCTAGAGAAGACTTTTGAGAATCCCTTGGACAGCAAGGGAGTCAAATCAGTCAATACTTAAAGAAACCAATTTCCTTTAGGAACTTCATTTCCTTCTTTGCAGATCCCCATTCGGAGCTGGCTAAAATGTGAATTCAAATTTATGAGATCAGGTATGAGTAATTCTCCATTTCAGTTACCTAAAAAGAGACAGAGGTTCTTGTCTATAGCCTCTAACTGATTTGTCTGATTTTCTAGAAATAAATCCTCAGAGGGCTCCCCAAATCAATGAAGTTCCACTCTAGAAAGGGAATCTCTGCTTGGCTCCTTTAGGTCAGACCCTAAGGAACCATCATTCCAATGATTTATTAGGTTGCTATTTGAATTTCACCTTTAACCTAGAAAGTTCCTTTATAATAAACACCTGGTCATCTCTTGTCCACCTTTGGAGTAAATCACACTCTGGGGTATAGTAATAAGGTAAGCCTAGGACTTTCTTAGCACTTGTGGAAATTCCCAACTCTCTTTGTCAATGCCACTCATTCTTCTTATGGTTTGGATCTCAGCAGGAGCCTGAATCTAAAACTGAACCTCTGGGTAAGAGACAATAGAGTGGGCTCCTGGCTGGGGCTCCTTAGTCCCCACCCTCATTAGAATATCTGTTCTTTAAGGACCAGTCTAGCTAAATTTGGAGATTCATTATAGAAACTCTCTAGATTGAGAATTTGTTTTTGGACACAACTCATGAAGACAGACTGTATAAATGGAAGAAATACCTATATTACTGAAATTATAGATTTTTTTAAAATATTAAACTTTTGAAGTATATGCTTAGATATAATTCCTACATAAATATGATTGAAGATCAAATAAATAGATAGATAAATAAATAAATGATTAAAAAATGGTACAATTTCCTTTCCAAATAATGAAATGCTTAAATAAAGGACTAGATGTTTGACCAAATAAATCATATCTAATTGGTATTTCAGAAATTCCTGGGTAAGGAGAGAAAGACCAATGAGTAGGAATATTCATAAGAACTAATTAACTGAAATACACTGATATCCCATTGTATAAACAATTTATTTAAATATACAGATAAGCTAATTGTTTCCTAAATACATGAGTTCTAGGTAAAGGGAGTGGAGTCTTCTACCTAAGAAGTCAAGCCAGGGAGATCTTGGAGCCCAGGGCGTTATAATCAGCCCCGCAGAGAAGCTCAGAGAAGCCAGGGTACTTGGGCATAGGCTTGGGTTGCTTGGAAAGTGTAGCTTTAGATTTATAACTCAGTAGGATGAATGCTACATAGCAACTGTGCTAAACTGGGGGTCTTATTTCCTTTCCCCTCCCCTGATCAAGGTAGTATAGGGGGATTATATCTCCCATTATATCTCTGGCTGAGGAAAATATTTGCCTTTTATATACTGTTGAGCAAATATTCTTTTGTTAAAACTAATCTAGGGGCAGCTAGGTGACGAAGTGAATAGAGCACCGGCCCTGGGGTCAGAAAGACCTGAGTTCAAATCTGACCTCAGACACTTAACACTTGACCTTGGGCAAATCACTTAACCCCAATTGCCTTGCCCTCACCACTCCAAAAAGCAAATAACAACAACAACAACAACAACAACAACAACAACAAAACTAATCCGAATGTTAAATGGTTAAGTGGAACTGGGGTGCTTAGACCCCTAAAATTAGATGAACAAAGCCAGCAGGGGCTCAATCCATTGGCCTGGATAAGGGATACCCTAATCCAGGAGTGGGGAACCTGCAGTCTTGAGGCCATATGTGGTCCACATCAAGGCCCTCAAGTGCAGCCCTTTGACTGAATCCAAATTTCACAGAACAAATTCTCTTAATAAAAGGATTTGTTCTGTAAAACTTGGACTCAGTAAAAAGGCCAGACCCAAGGACCTAGAAGGTCACATGTGACCTTGAGGCTTCAGTTTCCCCACCTGTGATATTCTTTCAAGTGTACTGGAAGACCTTGGTCAGGAGAAGGGTAAAATGTAACATACCTGGCTTTCTGGTAGTGCCATCCAGAGAATTGCTGTTATATTTATAATAATAGTTAGCATGTATGTAGCACTTTGAGGTTTGAAAAACATTTTATAAATATTTTCTCATTTTTTATTTTTACAAGAACCTCAGGCAATAGATGCTATTATTAACCCCATTTTTATAGATGGGGAAACTGACTTAAGGGGGTTAAATGACTTCCTCAGGATCACACAGCTAGTAAATGTCTAAGGCTAGACTTAAACATGGGCATTCCTGACTCCAGGTCCAGTGTTCGTGTACTGCCATATAGCACCAGGTGATAGTCATATGCATGTATGTGTACATGCAAATCTCTGCCTCTCTCTCTGTCTCTGTCTCTTCCCCCTCCCCATTCCCTAATGGTATATAGCAAGTGCTGTAATCAGCATATCAGGCTCTACTGGTATTTCATATTTTAATCATCTGTGTATATGTCATAATTGCCATTGGAGTAGAAGGTCTATGAAGTCAAGAACTGTCACATCTACTGAAAAGTCTAGAAACGTTACCTGCTAGTTTTTGGTGTTATACTCTCCCTTCTTCCTGCCAGAAATACCACTGAGATAAGAATGATACAGCTGTGTTGTCCTTTCCTCTGTCTAAAATGGTATTTCACTGTCAATCCCTCCCCAGCCTTCTCCAGCGCTTCTGCATCATTGTACCTCACTTAACTTTGAGGAAATAAGGTTGCTTTTATAAAAACAAAAATCAAAAGGTTGTATTGATTATCAACTGCAAATCACCCATGATTCAAAGTTTGTTTTTTTACTGTACTAATTGCTTGTTTATAGTTTGGATGAAATATCCTAAAAAACCAGATAAAATATTTTAGAGTAAATACTTTTAGTCAGTTTTTGGTGGCTTTTGCTTTCATGTTCCCTTGATAACTCAGGCTTTTTGACTCATTAGGGCAAGTGATATAAATAGTTCCCAGCTGAAGTTGATAATAGCCTACTATATTGATTGTAAGGTAATAAACCTGCTTAAAGCAGGTATCTATCTGTAGGGCATCTTGTCGGCCAGAGAGTTAATCCAGCAATGGCATAGTGCCCGATGTTTTCCAGTGCATTCTATGTCTATTGAAGTAAATGTTGACATGTTCCCTGGGACTTCCTTTTTCTTTTTTTTAAAATGTGATACATAACAATCCCTTTTCTCCCATTACCATTGTTATTTACTATATTTAGTCTACTGTTTTGCCAGAAAACCTTTTGAGAGAGTCTTTAAATATCAGATGATTCCATTATCTTGTCAGAGGATGCTAAATAAACTAAATTAATGTTAGACTTAGGATGAATTGGCTTCTGAACACTTGGGCATTTTGTCTTATAGTTAGAAAACATAAACAAAAATAATAAGCTTCCTTAACTTTAAGTTTTTTTCAAACAGTCCCAATTTTCTGGATACTGGATTATGTTTGGTTGTATAAGTAAACTGTAAAGCTTGGAATCTTGATATATACATCTCTGTGGAATTAAAAAAAATTCTTTGCCTAGATAAATTTTTGGCAAGGGAATTTTTGCCTTAAAATTCAGGTGAAATATGTTATTGTTAAACTTCATCTAGTTAAGTGATGGGCTTATGTGATGGGCTATGTAATGGGCTAAATGAATGGAGGAGTATATGAATCAAGACTGATAAAGGACACCAGTGAAAAGAAAGAGCTCAGAAAGGAAATATATAAGACTATAATAAAATGAAGAGAATAATTTGTCTGTGACATCAGAGACCCAGGATTCCTAACAGTGAAGAAGAAATTATAATGCACTATCCTTAGCAGCCTAGTTTAATGGAATGAACCCAGCATTAGGAATAAGATGATAGTCTTATCTCTGTCAGTAGAATTTCAAAGTTCTTATGATCTTAGAGATCATCCCTTTAGCTACTCTAAATATCATCTCTGACAAGTGGAAATCTAGCCTCTGAACATCTCTAGTGATTCATTCTTTTATGAGACAGCCCTTCCCATTTTTTGAACAACATTAATCTTATGTCGAGTGAAAATCTGAATCAAAGTCTTTGGTCAGAGTTATGCCTCTAGATCCAAACAAAATAAGTTCAGTCCCTCCATTTTAACATATAGAAAACTGAGGCCAGGGAAGATTAAGTGCCTTATTCTAGTTTATACTGCCATGTAATTATAATACAGAAACATAAATAATTGTAATACAAATAGCTGTAATAGTTGTATTCTGTAGTCACATCACATAAAATGCTATATATAAAAACAGAGCATGCTTTATTCATTTTAATTAACTAATTAATGCTAATTGATGGATATGTCCTGTGATAGGAAATCAATATAACAGAAATGATAGCCCTTCAAATACTCAAAGTTAGGAAGGAACAGTAACAAGCAAAACATTCATTAGGTTCAGAGAGTGGATCATAAAATGGGGATTAAGAGAAGGGAAAGAAAGTATAAAATAAGTGACTAGGATCTTTGTTGGGTAAGGAGTAGGAAGGGTCGAAGAGTGTGATCAGACTACTTCATTTATAGACTGCCAGTACTGATTACATTCTTTTTCTTCCCCAATGTTTTCCTCTTTTGCAAGAAGAAGGCATTAAGTAAAGACAAGAAAAAATGTAAGAGGATATGATATAAAAATAGCACAATAATCAAAGCTGTGGAAATGGACAGAATGATTTTGTCCATAAAATAAGAGGATGGCAGCAGAATTGGTAAGGAAGCAGAACTCAGGACTAATATAATGGAGAATAATATTTCCTCTGATCTTTATGGACCTCTTGAAACTCTCTGAAATAAGAATTATGTGCAAGAGATAAAGCAATTGCAGCTGTATCTACAGGTTAAGATATTAAAAATTCCAAGAGAGTAGTAACAACTTGAAGAACAAAAAAATCATTACCCAGAAAAAAACAATATTAGAGACAAAGAAGGGAAAAAAATAAACCCAATTCATAACTTTGAATGTGACTGGATTAAATAAACCAATAAAATGAAAGAGAGTGATAGATGGGGTAACAAAGAAAACCCTACAATGTGCTGCTTACAAGAAAATCTCCTAAAAAACAAAGGCATACAAAGAATAAGAATGATGGACTGGAGCAAAATTTATGAATTATCAGGTGAATCAAAAGAGCAGAAGTTGTAATTATGCTATCAGACAAAGAAATGAACATTTATAAATAAAAATAAATGAACAAGGAAACTACACTATACTGAAAGAAACAACAGACAGCAAACCAATATTAAATTAAATAATTAAAATTAATTTACCTTACATGCTCCAAAACTTTGGCATCTATAATCATAAAGGAAATTCATAAAAGGAAAAATTCACTGAATTAGAAGAAATATAATAAGTACAGGAAACTTTATTGTCCCTCCCTTAATCTGGACAAATCTAGCATAAAGATAAAAAGAAAATACAGTATTGAACAAATTGCTGGATAAACTTCAAGTAAATGTAGACAGTCAGATATAGCAAACACATCCTTTACAGACAATAATACAACAACAACACCAAAACAACTAGCTAAGTGGTTTAGTGGAGAGAATGCCAGCCCCAGAGTCAAGATCTGAGTTCAGATTTGACTTTAGATACTTACTAGCTGTGTCACCCTAGGCAAATCATTAAATATTAAAAAAAATTTCAGTTTCTTAACTGTAAAGTGGGGATAATAACACTCACTTTCCTGGGATGTTGTGAAGATCAACTGAGATAATTATAAATTACAAAGCACAGCATCTTGCACATAGGAAATCCTACATGGATATTAGCTATTCTTCTTCAAAATGAAGTGATATTTGTAAAGCACTTAGCATAGGGCCTGGCACACAGTAGTGCTACCTAAATGCTTATTCCTTATTTCACTCAAATCAGTTTAGGAAACACAGAGAAAGAACAGATTTAAATATGGATAACAATGAAATTTTAAATAATGATTGAGTCAAAAAACAATCAAAGAAATAATTAATAACTATGTGAAGGAAAAAGATAATGATGAAGGAGTATACCAAAATCTTATTGATACAGCTAACATAATTCTTAAAAGAAAAATTATATCCCTAAAATATACACCAATAAAAGAAAATTATTTTTATGCTTTTTCATAAACAATTATCAATTATGTTTTAAAAAAATTAGGTCAACAAACTCACGGAAAATAAATACCAAATAGGAAATATTAGAAACTAGAGCAGAAATAAATTAGAAACTAGAGCAGAAATAAACTAGAAACTAAAAATGTTTTAGAAATTATAAATAAAATTAATAGAAAATTCTTTGCAAAAGCTAATAAAATGTTAATAAAATTGTTAGGTCATGTAGTCAAGCTGATTAAAAAGAGCACAGAAAAACCAAATCAACAAAGTAGAATATTAAAAATCTGATATCACAAATGAAACCAGAAGAAAAATTTAAAAATAATCAGAACCTACTATGTACAGTTATAACTACCAAAACTTAGTACACAAAAGAAAGAGAGAAATGTCTTCAAAAACATAAAATGCCCGCATTTACAGAAGACCAACTAGAGATCTTAAATAGTTCAATCACAGAAAAGGAATTGAACTCACTGAACTTTATAAATGACAAAGGAAAAAAACCAAATCCGAATGTTAGTCCAAATAGAGTCAGAATTCCATCAAACTTTTATAGAACAATGATTACCAAGCTATGTAAATTATTCTCAAAAGTGAGACAGCACTACTTCAGACTCCTTTTATGAAATAAATGTAGCCCTAATACCTCAGTCAGGAAAAGATAGAGCAATCAATGTCATTGATAAAGATCAATTAAAAATTTTAAAATAAAATTCTGTCACACAAATTATAGAAATTCATGCAGGAAATCATCCAATTTGATCAAGTTGATTTATAACAGTTAAATTTATAACAATTTATAACAGTTCAATATTAGGGAAAAATGAACATATGTAATCATATGAAATACAAAGCACCCAAATCTACATGGTTATCTCAAGAGTCATGGTAAAAAACAACAACTCTTTAACAAAGTATACCACTCATTTATGCAAAACAAAATAAAACAGAATCCTAGGGAGCATATATTTGTGGAAACCTTTTTTTAATATTATAAAAAGTATCTAACACTAAAAGAAAACATTATAGACCTTAGCAATATACTAGAAACTTTCCCAGTACCTACAGTAGTAAAGCAAGGATCCCTACTCTCCCTACTATTATTTGATATAGTTCTGGAAATCCTATTAATAACAATAAGACAAGAGAAAAAATAAAGGCATAAAGACAGACAAAGAGGAGATAAAACACGATGTTTGATGTAAAAAGTGCATGGAATTAGTAAAGATAGTGATTAAGACAATGTTAGTTATTTATAAGCTATAAAATATAACTCATAAAATCAACAGTATTTCCAGAAAATACAAACAACATTCAACAGGCAATAATAGAAAGGGAAATCTCATTCCCTTAAAATTAAAATGTACCTAAAATATTTGTGACTATCTACCGAAGAACATAAAACACTTATATAGATTTAATTATAAAGTTTTTCTTAAAGAACTAAAGAAAAACTTAAATAGCTGGAGGAGTATTCAGTGTTCATGACTGGGCTGTGCCAACACAACAAAAATGATAGCACTTCCAATGTTAATTTACTATTTTAATGCTATTCCTATCAAACTACTAAAGGCATTTATTCAGAGAAAGAAAAGATTTAGAGTTTTAGTGGAAATAGAGAAGTTAGCTTCCTTTTTGTTCTAAAAATAAGATGCTCGATCTCTCAGTTCAGACTGTTTCCCATACCTGGAAAGCTCTCCCTTCTCATCTTTCTCTCCTGACTTCTTTGGTTCCTAAGTACTAGCTAAACTCCCTTTAATTGATTTCTTCTATAGGAAGCTTTTCTCAATCCTAGTTTGCTCATATTTATTTGCTTGTGGTGTTGCCCATTAGACTGTGAACTTCTCCAGGGGAGGGACTGTCATTTGCCCTTCTTTGTATGCCCAGAGCTTAGCATAGTGACTCTCACATAGTAGGTACTTAATAAGTGATTATTGACTGACTGTCCAAAGGAAAAAAAAAGGTAAGCATGAAAGAGGAATACCATTTTTGGACCTCAAACTATATAAAAAAGCATCAACCTTTAAAATCATTAGATAGTGGTTTAAAAAATACAGTAGATCAATGGAATACACTAGATAAGAATAAGAAACAATGGAACTCAATAACCTAGCATTTCATAAATCAGGAAGAAGAGACATCTGGTGTCATAGTGGATAAAGTACTCATTAGGAAGAAGTGAATACAAACCCAGTCATAGATACTTATTAGGCTGTGTGACACTCTGCAGAGTATATTTACCACAGTGCCTAGAATATAGTAAGTGCTCTATAAATGCTTATCTCCCCTCCTCTCCCCTCCCCTCCCCACAGAACACAAATCATAAATAGGGAAAGAGCTTCCTATTTTTAAAAACTGCAGGGAAAGTAGGCTGGAAGAAATTAGACTTATACCAACACCTTCTGTCATGTTCCACTATACATTATGAATTGATATGTAACCTTAATATTAAAGGCTATACCATAAAACAATTTAGATGTGAAGCAGAAGATATACTTTTTTCATAGCTATGAGATTTTTTTTTTTGCTTTTTGGAGGGCATTTGGGGTTAAGTGACTTGCCCAAGGTCACACAGCTAGTTTTTTTTTGTGTGTGTGTTAAGTGTCTGAGGCCGGTTTTGAACTCAGGTACTCCTGACTCCAGGGCCGGTGCTCTATTCACTGCGCCACCTAGCCGCCCCTATGAGATTTATTTTTAACCAAACAAGGATTAGAGACAATTATAAAAGCATATAATTTTGATTATATTGAACAAGAAAGCTTTAGGACAACCAAACTAATGTAACTAGGCTAAGAAAGGAAGAAGCTGAAAGGGGGAAAAAAAAATCAAGTTTCTTAGATAAGGCTTTGGTATCCAAGAACAAGTTGTGTGTGTGTGTGTGTGTGTGTGTGTGTGTGTGTGTGATATCAAAAACCATTCTGAATTAAGTAAAAGAACAAAGGATATGAATAAAAAGTTCTCAAAAGAATTCTAAAATATTAAAAACTTTAAGAAAGAATGCTCCGAATCATTAATAATAATAAGAATACAAATCAGATCAACTCTGAAATTTCACGTTGAAAACTGGCAAAGAGGATGATGGATGGGATTAGTCAGTATTGAAGAGGTAATGGGAAAATAGGAACATGAGTGTTTTATTGCAGGAGGTGCAAATCAGTGTAGTTTTTTTGGAAAGAAATTTAGAATTATGCAAATAAAGTGACTAGAATGTCCCAGAGAATTTAATGCTAGGCTTATACTACGAGTAGGTCATTCATTATATTCTAAAACATTTGTAGTTGCTCTTTATGTAGTGGCAAAGACTTGGAAGCAACTATATACCCATTGACTAGGGAATGGCTAAACAAATTGCAGTTTGTATTGTGTAATCTCTTGTACAGAAGGTAACAGTTTTGGTTTCTTGATTTCATTGTTACGATTAGTGCTTTTCTAGAAGCATTGATGTTCTTAGTTGAGGAACTAGAATGTGAAATTTAATTCCATTTCCTTTTTTTTCTCCTTACTAAAATGTGCTTGCAGCGTTTGTGGCATATATAAACTTCTCTCGAGTAGAGAAATTTCAAATTTCATTAAAATATTAAGTTAGGAGTGAGGACAATCGTGTTCACCATATATCTAACTAGAAAAATTACCAGGAAGTTTCTTGATCATGAGATCTCTAATTTTTAAAATTTATAACATCTACTTAATATTCTTCCATTGATTTTACTGGAATCTCTAAAGAAAGATTTGCTTTACTTTGGCCTAACAATACCAGATACACTTATACCGGTAAAGCTTTTATTAGATCATGTAGCAACTAAGTAATACTTTTCTTTCTTTTAGTCTACAAAATTTAGGCCTTTAGTATTTAAGCAACTTTTCTATTGTTCTACAGTTTATGTTGGTCAAAATAAACTTGATGTATAGAGTCATCCACTCAATATTTGTCAAGTGCCTCCTGTGTGTCTTAAGGAACAGCAATAGGTGCCAAGGTACAGGCAGGAAATTCAATGTAGAGAGGCACAATGAGGCAAGAATATAGGAGTATCACAGGTTGGCCAAAGGTAGTGTGTGTGCATTCAGTTCTGCTAATCTCTTCCTTCTGAGATTACCTTCCATTTACACACTGCATATATAGTGTATGCAGAGTTTCTTGCATATTATTTCTCCTACTAGAATATGATCGCCTTGAGGGTGGAGCAAAAGATGAACAGATGTTACCTTGTTTGATTATAAGCTCTGTGAGGTCAGGGATGATGTCTATTCTAAGTGCATGGTAAGAAATTAATAAATATTTGTTGAATTGAATTGTATGCAAATGTACTTTATTATAGTAGAAACTATCCTTGGAATCATTATGGTGTACAGCTAAGGGAATACTGGCACAGAGTAAAGTTTCTTGACTGACTGAAAATTTCCTTATGACTGCAAAGGTATTAAAGCTGCTATACTGTGCCTTAGTGCCCTGCTTCCCAGGTATTAGTTTATCACTCTGCTGTCTATTTCTTTTCCTAGACAGGCAAAGAAAAGTCCATTTGGTATTTAAGGACTCACAACTGTTAGGGAAAGAGATTCTTCAGCACAGATAAATTAAAAAACTTGGAGAGGGGGAAGGGTGATGATTGTGAAGGATATAGACTTTAGTTTATGGCATCTTTCCTTAGTCATTAATTGAGACCTTATTGGCTTAAATAAATAAAATAAAAATAACTAGAGCTATTATTGCTTTCACATGGTGTATACCAAACTGATTCAGATTGGCAATTGAAAAGTAAATAAAAAGAACAGAAAAAGAAATGGAATTTTATAACTAAAACTTGCCCTAGGGTGTTACAATTTTTTTAAGACAACTGTACAAAATCAGAAATTTTTGCTCCACTTTGTCTCAAAAGCCCAATGTTTTCCTTAAAGACAAAGTAATCAGGCAGCTAGGTGGCACAGTGAATAGAGTAAGGCCTTGGAGTAGGAGGACCTGAGTTTAAATCCAGCCTCAGACACTTGACACACTAGCTGTGTGATCTTGGGTAAGTCACTTAACCCCAATTGCCTTGCCTTCCTTCCTCAACAAAACAATAAAAAAAATATAGACAGATTAACTTCCCAAAAAAATTGACACCATAAAATTTATGAGGATTTCTTATACATATACCTTGTAGGAGAGGTTTTTTTGTGTTTGTGTACATGCATTGTCTTTCTTTTTTAAATCCCTCATGCAAACCCTCTTTCCCCCCCCCCCCTCCACCCCCGTCCCCAACCCAACTGCTCAGCTTTCACGGGTGTCTCTAAAGTGCTTATATTTTTTGGTGTTTGTGTACATGTACACTTACTCCATTCCTTTGTTAAAGATACTTTTGTCTCATTTTACAGCTGTCTTTAGACTGTAACTTCCCCTTAAAGATAGTGAGTCTTCTCTGCATTCTGGGAGACTCCTTTAACATCATGCCAGAACACTGTATTTGCTTTGGATTATGGTGGTATTTTAAAAATAACAATTTCTTTTTATATACTGTCTTCCATAAGACTTGACTTTCCCTTTATGATGGTTTAGATTTTCTCTTTTTTATATAGTCCTGTAACTAGTGTTGGATGAAATTCCCCAAGTAAAAATTTTCCAAATTTAGTGTTGGGCTAAATTTCTCAAGTTAAATTTTCCTTATGACATTACAATGTAGATTATTTTTAGTTTGAGTCAACTAATGGATGGGGCCTTTTAGGATGTTGCTTGTGCCTTTTAAAATTTTTATATGACTATAGCATAGATCCCAGGAGTTTTGAATCCCTCACTGCCCCAGGTTCAGTGTGGGGTGCTTTGGGTAATTATAGTTATGTAAATATGGCTCAAGTCTCAACGCAGAACATTCTGTACCAATGCACCAGACAGGAACTGTAAATCAAGTGGCTAATCTTTTTAATAATGACAAAAATGAAAATTAATAACAAAGGAAAACTCAAGTAATGGAGTGATTCTTAGTCCTTCTCTCCTATACACGAAGGGATACAATTCCTCATTGATTCTGAGGTTTATGGGAAAATTCCCCAGACAGCTCATGCATCATGTATAACACCTCTCAGGGCTACATTTCAGAGTAACCGACTGTGCCCCATTTTGGCTCCATTCTCTGCCTCCGTTTGTCTTTCTACACAAAGCTCTTGCTGCCACCTACTGGAGCTGTCAACTGCTCCAGAGGGGCTTCTTCCTAAAAAAAGGAAGTTTTGTGGCTTGTTTGCCAGACTATCCAGTCATCAGTCATAGGGCTCATTTACACAATTTTAGTTCTTTTGTTGGTAAGGTCAACAACAACACTTGTTTGGTACACAAAGGAAGACTTGGACTGCCTGTAGCAATTTCCTTGTGGAATAATAATTGCTGCTGGAGGAGGCTGAGGCTGCGGGTCACTAGAGTTCAGGAGATCTGAGCTGCAGTAGAGCTAAAGTTGATGGGGGTGTTCACCTAAGTCCTGTACCAATACAAAGAGAAAAGGAAAGAAAAGGAAAGAAGCATGCTCCTTGTAAGTCATAGACAATCAGTCCATAAGCATTTGTTAAGCACCTACTCATGTGCCAAGTAATGTGCTAAACACTAGGGTCAAAAGATCACAAATTTAGAGCTGGAAGGGAATTAAAAGTAGATGTAGTCCAACCTCTTCATTTTTTAGATGAAGAACTCCAGTTCAAAGGGATTAAGTAACTTTTCTATGGATATGGCTGAGCTAGGATTTGAATTCTCTGATTTCAAATTCAAGTGCTGTTTTCCCTGTCCTAACATTGTCTCTATTCTGTAATCCTCCCTATAGGTTGGGGTAAATTATTTTCAACTCTCAGTATGCCCCTGAAAAACAGCACCAAGCCAAGAAAATTGCCTTTGAACTTCAATGAGACACAAAATCATTTATCAATAGTGGAGGGCACAAGGAATAACTGGTAACTTTTTGCCTTGTATCTGTCTTGCTTCTCCCCTTCCTTGGGGAGCCCAATTCTCCAAATTTTACTCTGGGAGAAAGATTCTTCATCACATTAAACACTGATCAAGAAATCCAGGCAAATACCAGTGAGCAACTTTGTCTCACCCAGAATGGCATAAGAAGAAAACTAGAAGTTGCAGACACTGGAAGACAGATGTTATCAGAAAATATATGTACAGGTAAAATAGATGAGAAGTCCACAGTAGTATCCTGAACAAGAAACTTGTGACAGCATCCTGACTGGGAAGGCCTAATAGGGGACAAATGCCATAGGGGAAGCCCTAAAAATGCAGAAAATTACCAAATGCCCTAATAGAGGAAGGTCCAAGGGGGGGCAAAAGACCATCAACAACTTTGATCAAGAAAACCCCATCAGGGACAATTGGTCACCTGGGACCCTGACTGGGGAAACTAAAGAGGATTGGGAAGGTTAATGTCCTTACTGCATAAAGCACACGCTGGCAGAAGACCAATCTTCTTCAATTAGGGAAACTCTAGGGGGGAGAGGAACAGAAAACTGTCCAGAGCCATAAATCTGGAAGTTCTATGGGGTGGGCAGAAAACAACCCAAAACTTTAAAAAAGGAACTTTTGTCCCACAGGAGAGACAGGTCCTGCAGAAATGCAATTGGAAAAGCCCACATTGGGAGCTGATCATGGAAATGCTTATACTAGGGTGGAAGGGAGAGAAAACCATCTAGTACCTTGATTGGGGAAGTCAGGGGAGGGGTTGAATATAGTATTGCTGTAACTGAGAATAGCTAATCTCAGAGCTCTGACCAGAGACATTGATGTTTGGCATACTCTGAGCTCAGACAAATTATGGGAAATAAAAACCAGCAGCAGGAACCAAGCAAGGTTAGGATTAAATAGGACCTGACCAGCCCATCAAAGAGTATAGAAAGGGGTAGAGCCTAACTCTGGTATAAGTCTCAAATTATCAACTGAGACTGGATGTGTGAGTAAACAGAAGAGATGCTAAATACAATGAAGAAATGTCATAGGTCAAGAATTGTCCAAGAAGAAAATGCACAAGAAGAGATTAACTCCCAGTAGAGGAATGACTTGGTGACAAGGAATACAAGAGAACCTGGAAAAAAAGAAGATTTTAAAAATGAAATAAGAACTCTGGAGGAAAAAAAAAACATTGAGAGTCAAGTCATTAAATATTTATTAAGCATACTTTGATCAGTCACTGCACAAAGTGCTAAGGATATACAAAAAGACAAAAACAGTGCCTACCCTCAATAACCTACAGTCTAATGAGAAAGAAAACATGCAAACTATCTACAAATAAAAATGATTACATACATACATATATACATACTTATACATACATTTATACAC
Organism: Pseudocheirus occidentalis; assembly: GCA_028646575.1. Taxonomy (NCBI): domain Eukaryota; kingdom Metazoa; phylum Chordata; class Mammalia; order Diprotodontia; family Pseudocheiridae; genus Pseudocheirus; species Pseudocheirus occidentalis. The sequence goes on from CM053600.1 coordinate 34,975,831, forward strand.
ACAGAGGCTAAATTGCAGATTATTATAGAGAGAAGACTAGGGAAGTCTTCTTACAAAATAGGGGTTTTTATCTGAAACTTGAAAGGAAGACAGGTAGTAGAGATTAGGAGGAAGAGAATTCCAAACATCAGTGAGAAACAATCAATGAAAATACATGGCATATGGAATATTTTGTGGAGAGAACAGCAAAGAGACCAGTGTCACTGGATCACAGAGAATATGGAGGGGAGCTGGGTTTAAGAAGATTGGAAAAATAAAGGAGGATCAATAATTCCAAACAGGAGGAAAACCTGATCCAAATACTAGCCTGAAAATTAGAGAAGAAAGAAAATTCAATGACTCCATAATACAAATATTAGAATTAAATCAAAAGATTAAAAAAATGAAAGAAAATGTAAGGTATCTATTATAAAAAAAACTAATCTAGAAAAGAGACAATTCAAGAATACACAAACACATACAAACACAATTTGTGGGTTAAAAAGACAAAAGGGAAAAAGGCATAGACAGGGAAAAGGGAAAAAGAGTTGTTAAGGGATGACCTGAGGTTTGGATGCTGTTAATTCAGGCCCAATTTTGGATTCAAATGTGGTATTACTAAGTCATTGAACACTTAACAAAAGAATGTTTACTTAGTCCTAACAAAGCAAGGATATGCAAGAAAAATACAATAGTACTTAGTGTCTATAGACTCCCCTTCCCTCTTACCTACAACCCTCTCCATGTGGAAATGTCTATTTTACATGGTTTTGAGATATATACATCAAGTTAGAGGGGGTCCAATTCTGAGACAAAGAGAAATTCCATCCAAAATAAGTAAAAAATGCACAAAACATTTGGGATGGTAATTATATGAATAAAACTAAATAACATTTAAATAAATTTAGACCTTAATATTTGAAGAGATTAATTGCTCATAAATGGATCATTCTAGCAAGCTTCTCACCAGAATGCATAGGCAATAACAACAACAAACATTTTTAGAGCACTTCAAGGTTTGCAAAGCAAATTATAAATACATACTCACAGGTAGTAAATGCTATTATTAGCTCCATTTTATAGAAGAGGAATCTGAAACAGACTTGCTTAGGATTGCACAGCTAGTAAGTGTCTGAGGCAGGATCTGAACTCAGGTCTTTCTGACTCCAGGTCTAACAAGTCCTCTCTTCATAGCTACCATATACAATCCAATTCTTGAACATGTGTCCAAAGTCTATCACTGGTAATACAATAGAGAGAATTCATATACGAGAACAAATCTGCCAAAGTTAGGGTTGTTCTAGTTCTGTATTTTTGCTAAAACAATAGTGTCAGTGTTACCACATTGAAAAACCCCCAGCAGACTGTGACAACCAGAAATGTAAGGTAATAAATATTAAGAACACATCTGGTTTAAAGAGTGTCTTCTGCTATGTTTGTGAGGTTGATTTTCCTGATGTTCCCCTGTTGGCCAATGTAGGCCCCTGTGAGAGTGGCCATTGCTTCTTGTAACAATGTAAGATCCTAAACTAATTGTAAGCACCTTGAGAGCAGAGACATGTTTGTTTTCTATTTGTATCCCTAGCAGAGCTTTTCCAATGTTTTGTAAATAGTAAGCACTTAATAAATGTCTTTTCATTCATTTGCTCAGTTAACAGAACATAATAACAAAATAGTAGGTGTCAGGGAATTTTTCTACCATCCCATAATGTGTGAATGAGCTTTTCATCAGTCCCAGAAGATTATAAGGTGTTGGTCATTGGATGAAAAGCACCTGACTCTACAAAGGAAGAATCTTGTCCTTAACTAAGAGAATAAGACTTGTACAGGGTACTCTATAAAAACCGGAAGTGAGTCCAGTGGTAGAAGATTAGTTCAGGAGTATGTTTAGAAGCGAGCTTGAAAAATGCAAGAACAACTAACTTTCTGAGAGGGATTGGCAGGCTGGCTGGGTGGAGATTGGAGGGAGAAAGAGAGGATCCTCTTTCTTTCCTTTATTCCATCATCCATGGAGTCTCCACCAGGGCTATTTGATCAGTAGGAAATAATCCATTTAATAGCTGGGAGTGGAGAGACAAACCAAGAATAGACAGAGATGCAGATAGATACCTTTCCTCACTTGAGGAAAAAAAACATCTTTAAGCAGTGTAAACTCTCACAGCAGAGACAAATGCTAGCGACAGATTGTGAGTGAAACAAAGAGTGTAATTGAGCAGACAATTGAGCGTGAGGATTCTACAAAGGGAGAAAGGACTTCCCATGCCAAGAATTGTGAGTTATCATTTTGCCACAGGTGCTTCATTACCACTGTGTCTCTTCCCAAGGACACAACACGTTGTTGGGAGAGCACACTCCAGGATTTTGGGGAGGGGTAGTGGTGTTTGTAACAACTGTACCAGCTCAGTAAATGCCTTTGCTTTAAAACAAAACAAAAAACTCCTAAAAATAAAAACCAAAAAATTTACTGACTGATTCAATGGATGCACACACCCTGGGGGGCTCAGGAGCTACAGTGGTAAGAGTAAACCCCACAGGGTTATACCCAGAATCCCAGTTTTATTTATATTTATGGAGACTCAATATCTGAAAGTAAATTGGAGAGGTAGCCCAGAGAGGATGTTAAAGAATGACACAGGGAGCCATGGAAAGATCTAGATGAACTGATGCAAAGTAAAACAAGTAGAATCATGTAGAATATGCTTAACTATAAATAAATGCTATATAAATTGTACTGTCCAAGTTTGGTCCGGCAGATGAGATATCCCTCCTTGACTATGGATGTGGAGCATTGCACAGATTTGATACTCTTTAATGAATAACTAACTAATTTAATTAAATAATTAATTAAATTAATTAATACTGTTTTTCTTTAATCTTTGTTATAAAAAGGTAGTTCTCTGGTTAAGAGACTGGAGAGTGATACATTAATATCTATAACATACACATAAATGCTATATATAAATGTAGCTGATGTAAAAACAAAATGCATCAATCCAATTAAAAAGTCATCTTTAACTTAAACAGTAAGATCATTTAAACGCACACACACACGGTAACACACTTTTGATATCTGCTTGTCATCACATAAAAGATCAGTAAGTTTAGGAATTTGCCTTTTGGTAAAATAAAAATGCATTACATCTTGAAGCTTGAAACTTCCTTTAAATACCTTTCCAGGAGAAAACCAGCAAACCACTATATAGAGAAAATGCTAGCCTATGAAATTTTTTAAAGATTTTCTTTGGAGGTTTTTTTTTTGGGGTAGCATTTGCCAAATGAATATTTCATGGTGAAGTGATCTTCATTTTTCTGATACTTAAGTCTAAAATCTTGTAAATAGTTTTGCAGTGTATAACACATTTCTTCTTGTATCTTGGTCCCCTAAATATTATCTTATTCTCTCTGTAGTTTCATTATTTTAGTCATTCACCTCAATTTCATCTAAAAACTGTCACTTGGTCCTTCTCTCCCTGATAACTGTCATTCTATATCTCTTCTACCCTCTGTAGCTAAACTCAAAAAGTTAGTCTATTATAGGTGCCTTCACTGTCTCTCCTTTCACTCTCCCCTTAAGCTCTTACAATCTAGTTTCTGACCTTTTCATTTCACTGAAACTGCTCTCTCCAAAGTTATTAGTGATCTCTTAGTTACCAAATCTAATGGCCTTTTCTTCATCCTCATTCTTTTTGCTTGATCTCCCAGCTTTTGACGCCATTAATTACTCTCCTCCTCAATACTCAATGTTTTGGGGATACCACTCTCTTCTGGTTCTGCTTATCTGACTGTTCCTCAGTCTCCTTTGTGGGATCCTCATTCAGATCATACCATCTAATAGTAGAGAATCCCTTAGAGTTCTGTCCTGAGACTTCTCTTCTTCCTTTATACAACTTCACTTGGTGATCTCATCAGCTGCTATGGATTTAATTACCCTCTATGCTGATGATCTGATGATTCTCAGATCTACCTATCTTGCTTCCATCAGTCTCCTGACTTTTGATCTCACATATTCAACTGTCTTTCAGACTAGGTGTCTAAATTTAACATGTCCACAGGAGAATTAATTATCTTTCCTCCTATTTCCCCATCCCACTCCCCAATGTTCCTATCATGTAGATGATAACACCATCTTCCCAAACCCTTAGATGTCATTCTCAACTCTTCACTAGCTATCACCTCTCATATCCAAGCTATTGCCAAGACTTATTGATTTCATATCTATAACACTTCTTCAATAGGGCTCCTTTTCTCATCTGACACTGCCACCACTTTGGTGTAGGCCTTCATCACCTCACGTCTGAACTACGGCAAAAGAGTGTTGGTGGATCCGCCTGTCTATAGGCCCTTCTTACTCCAATCATTTTCTATCTAGCTACATAAATGATTTTCTTAAAGTGTGGGCCTATGTTAAATAAACTCTAATGGCTCCCTATTGTCTTCAAGATCAAATACAAAATCCTCTTTTTGGCAGTCAAAGCCCTTCCTAACTAACCTCCTCCTACCTATTGAATCTTCTTCCACATTACTTCTCACCCTTCACTCTTCAATCAAGTAATTTTGGATTGGCTATTCTGGGAATAAGATACTACATTGCTGGGCTCCAGAAAATTTCTCTGGCTATCACCCATGCCTGAAATATTTTCCCTCCTCATCTCTGTCTAGTTTCCTTTAAGTCCTAATTAAAATTTCATCTTCTACTGGAAACTTTTCCCAAAGCCTCTTATTTCTAGTGTCTTCTCTCTTAATTATTTCCTATTTATCCTGTATATAGCTTGTTTGTACATAATTGTTTGCTTGTTTCTCTGTGTTAGTTGGTAAACTTCTTGAGAGCAGGGACTGTCTTTTTTTTTGCTTCTTTTTGTATCTTCAGTATTTAGCACAGTTCCTGACATATAATAGATGCTTAAAAATATTTATTGTTTCATTGATTGAAAAACTTCTAATGCACAATTTTCAATTAGATAATAGAAAGGAAGGAAGGGGGAAGCAGGAAAGAAGGATAACTTAAGGAAAGAAGACCAATAAATTAAACTCCCAAAATATGGAAGAATTTGAGAAACAAACAGAAGATTTTTTTTTACTCTCAAAGAATGAGCCTGCAAAGATAGCCTATGGAAATAAAATTTATAAAAGTAGGTTAAATGAAAATAATTGTAGGAAAAATAAAGTATTGATTTAAAAGGGGAAACACAACAACAACAAAAATCCCAATTTAAAAAAATGTAGAAATGGAGGAAAACATAAAGTTAACTTTTATAATTTTGAATGTGAATGGTTCTTCATTCAATCAATGGATACAAATAGCCAATTTTTAGAAGAAGTCTAAGATATCAATTGCTTTATGAAGAATATTCTAAAAGTGAATTAAAATGTTAATGGATAAAAAATCCAATCAAATATTGATAGATTGGATAAGGAAGTAAAACTCCACGATCTATTGCTTATAAGAAACAGCAGTAAAATGCAAAAATATTCGTGAAAAAAATTGGATGTAGGGACACAATTTGCTACGTCTCAGGTCTATACTAAAAAAGTGGTAGCTGCAACTATGTTATTAGACAAAGAAAAAAAATCATGATATAAACAGAGATGAACAAGGAAATTACATTATGTTCAAATGAATCATAGATAATGAACAAGATTAACATTAAATTTATATACTACATGTAGCATAAAATCTAAATTCATACAGAACATAAAGTACAGGGAAATTATAAATAACAGAAAAAAACAACAGAATAAATAAATACTAACTGAATCTTTCATAGATATATAATTCAGTAGCTACAAACAATACAGATGTACCTGGAGACAATAGTGAAAACCTAAATAATTAATGAATCAAAAATGAAACAATAGAAACGATTAATAATCATGTGAAGAAAATTATAATAATGTGACAACATTCTAAAATTTCTCAGATGTAGCAGAGAAAAATGATATCTTTAATGACATAAAGTAACAAAATAAAAAAGTAAGACTAATGAACTGAGTACACATTTTTAAAAATCAGAAAGCCAACAAATAAAAACTTCAAATTAACACACACACACAAAGATAATCTTGAAAATCAAATGAGAAATAAAAAAAATCGAAGATAAAAAAGACTCAACAATTGGCAAATGCACCTAAAAGCTGGCTCTTTGAAAAGACTTGTAAAATTGATAAAATTTTAGACAATTGATTAAAAGGGCGGGGGTAGAAAATGAAACCAATACATAAAAAAAATGAAGTGAAATTGCAACAAAGTCAGAAGGAATAAAAAAGTATTAGACTCAGCTATGCACAATTATATGCCAACAAACTGAGAACATTAAAGAAATAGATGATTTTCTTCAAAAATGAAAAAAACGAATAAGTTTAAAAGAAAAGTTATAAAATAGAAATCTCATCTTAATACCAGAAAAAGGAAATAGAACCAGCAATAAAGGAACTACTAAAGAAAAAATCCTCTTTATTTCAAATTAATTTATAGGAAAATGCTGTCAAATTTGAAAAAAACAATGCCTATTCTACACAAATTATTCTCAAAAAATTTAGAAAAAATATTTGCTACCAAACTCTTTTTTCTGAGACATAGTCCTAATACCAAAATTAGAGTGAGGTAAGACAAAGAGAACTATAGACCATTTTCATTAATGTATACTGTATCCATTTGAAAAATTTCAAACAAAATCCTGAGAAAAAGATTAGAGCAATTAAAGAAATCATTCATTCTATCAAAGTGGGATTTCTTCCAGGGATGCAAGGATTGCTCAACATAAGGAAAGAAATCAATAAAATTAATCATTCACAAAACAAAAACATCCGAACATGATTATTTTAGTAGATGTAGAAAAAAAAAAACACCTCTGGCATTTATGGTGTAAACCTCACAAAATGTCTGCAGAGGTGATCTTTTTTTAATATGAGAAAAAAGTGTCTGTAAAACTGAAAGCAAATATTATATGTAAGAGAGAAACACTAGAACTTTCCCCAATAAATACGGAAGTAAAGGAAGGATGTCCTCTTTTCCTACTTTTTATTTATTTTGAAGAATATTGATTTAAATAAACAAAATTATTTAGTGTATAGAAACTCTAGCCTTGGATGTGGGATATTGTGAGGTTATTGGGATACTGAGGGATTGACAAGGTTAAAGAGACACGTAGAGGATTTATTGCTTGCCAGAGAGGATTCACTTATATCTCTGGTGGCTCTAAGTTTTTGACTCTAATTCCACATAGGAGACATTTAGGGGAATCAGGAAGTAATCAAAGTGCTGCTGTATATGTCACAAAGTGTTAGGTACTGGTTTGAGAGCTGTGTGACAACATCTAATGAGATGCAGTGGTTGTGATGCATGAACGTGCAGGTTGCAAAGCAGATGAGTATAAGAATTCATGGAGGCTTGGTTTTTGTGCTATTTGCCTTGGATTTTATATCTTTATGGTGGGAATTTGGTGCAGGTGGAGGAGGGGTGATGAAGCATGAATTTAGGACTTGTAACCTGGTTGTGGACACAAAAAACATATGTTGGCATGGAGCAAACAAGGATGGGTATTTTAAGATCAAATTTTCTCTAGTACACCTTATTTGATTAATGGACTTAAAAACTTAACTGTTGGTAAAGTGACCAGCCTACTTCTCATGGTAGGAGCAAGAAATTTTAAAATCAATTTAGTCTTTTCCAAAGATCATATGACCAGAACCTGTTTAATAAACCTTGAGGTTTAAGCAACACACACTGAGATCAGTATTTCCTTGAACAGGCAGATTTCTAGAAATTGATGTGAAAGATAGGTATTATAGCATTTTTGTTTCAAATAGGAGAAACAACACTCCTCCCCACCCCCTGAGCCTTATAGCTTTCTTAAATTCTTGCTTCCATCTCAGCTACCAGAAATACCAATGCTGACCGTTTCTCACTTTCCCAAGATCCCCAGAAAACTATAGTGCTTTCCTTTCCCTGGCAACGCCCCCCCCCCCCGAAAAAAAGTATGAATTGAATGTGATGGCTGCTGAGCTTCCTTCCAACTAAAATTCTATGTTCAGTCATAATGTAAAGAGGAGACATGCAGAAACATTTTGGAAAAATTCTCCTTGTATAGATTATTGTGTCATATCATTCAAGAGTATGTTTCATTTGCATCAGATTTTTGCCATAGATTTCTTAGATACTGCAACTGCATGAAACATAATGTACATAGCAATATACTCAAGTACTCAATTGTATCCAATTCATGTCTACCTGTCCTGTACAATTTTTATTCAATTCTTCCCATAAGTTCACCATAGGGAGTCCACCCAACATTCTTCAGGCACTTTCCCTGACAAGAACGTTCCAGTAGTTTGACTGTCTGCCTGTCTTTTCTTTCTATCATACAATTTTTTGATGACATCTTCCATTATTAGAAGCAGTTAAGTGGTACAGTAAATAGAATAACTCCAAGCTAGGAAGAGTTGATTTCAAATCTGAATTTAGATGCTTACTAGCTTTGTCAATCTGGGCAAGTCACTTAACCAATATTTACCTCAGTTTCTTCATATGTTACATAGAGATAATAGCACCTATCTCCCAGGGTTGTTATGAGGATGAAATATGATAATATAAAATGCTTAGCACATAGTAAGTACTATATAAATATTAGATCCCTCCCCCTCCCTTTCCATTTCTGTCTCTGTCTTGCTATTCCCATTCTTCAAAGTTCCTTTTTAGTTATATGCTGCAGGCTGGTTACACTCACCATAAGCTTCTCCACTGCTATCTGAATGGTTTCAGTCTTTAATTCTTCAGAGAATGTTTTATTTCATGTATTTGTTGCAATGTAGCAATACTAGTAGAATATTAGAACAAAAACATGTGGGAAGATTGGGATCATTAAAGGAGCATTCCTATTTCCCCAAATCAATTCAATCTTATTTCCCTTTCTGGTCCAATTCTGGGGCCAATTTGTGTGCATTTGTATTATCTATTCTGAATATATGTACTGAGAAGAAGTTCTATAGGCTGTCTGTCCATGTGTATACTGTAACGTGGATGATGGGCATTCTTCATCTGTTTGATCTTTCTCATATACAGACAGCTAGGTGGTATAGCGAATAGAATGACAGGCTTAAAATAAGGACAATCTGAGTTCAAATCCAACCTCATACACTTACTAGCTTTGTGGTCCTAGGAAAGCCGCTTAACCTCTCTCTGCCTCAGTACCTTCATCTTTAAGGCAGAAATAATAAGAGCACCCCAGTTTTTCTGCAAACCTTAAAACACGATGTAAATGCTAGCTAGCTATTGTTGTTCCTTCTACTACACAACCAGGCCAAATTCCTTTGAAAGATTATAGATTGCTTCCAGCACACTATGCAATATTTTGGGGCTTGACCCGACCAGTATAATGAACATCTGTAAATATGAGTACATGGAGGACCTCACCATCTGCAGGGAGGGGTCTTCATCTTGCATTCTGCCCTATATCATCTCTGTTACAGCAGTCAGTGTCTTTGGTGACCATACATATGCCTGTTTTTCATGACTTGCCTAATGCTTATGATCAGGAAGTCACTGAATGGGTCTTTTTCTGTCATGTCTTTCAAGGAATTTTGAAATATGTTGATGTAAAGAAGATACTGTAGGTTAAGTGGAGTAGGGGATAAAGGAACAGCCTGGGAATCAAGAAAACCTGGACTTAATTTCATATGCTAGATATGTCATCCTGGTCATCACTTAGCCTCTCAGGGCCTCCAAGTGGCTCCATAAACCATAATTTATGGAGTAGTTGCCCACCTGTTTTTGTATCAGCAGGGGGGAGTTTCCTACTCTAATGTAATTACAAGTTGGGAACTTCCTCTAACATGTCATACACAGACAGATAGATACAATAATAAACATCAAATTAAGCATAAGATGGAAATATGCATGTGCATATAGCCATATCTTTTAATATATAATAAATAAAATATATCATACATATATGTGTATATATGTATATAACACACACACACACACACACACACATATATATATATATATATATATATATATATATATATATAATATATATTTTGTTGTTGGATTGGTTTGTTTCAGTTGTGTCCAACTCTTTGTGACCCCATTTAGAGTTTTCTTGGCAAAGATACTGGAGTGGTTTGCCATTTCCTCCCCTGGCATAATATACATATATACATCACACACACATTATAAATGGAAAGGGGTTCCCAGCAAACTCCCTCCACTGATAAAGAATCATAATGTCAATTCCTCTGCAATTTACAATCTTAGAGAGCTGCCTAGGAGTATTGAGAGACCGTATGACTTGCCCAGGAAAGGGTGACACAGATTAGAATTGAAACCAGGTCATGCTGACTTCTAGTCCAGCTCTGTATCCATTATTCCACTTTGCCTTTCATGTAATAATAATAATGGACATATAGGTACATGCATATATATGTATGTGTATATATATATATATGTGTGTGTGTGGGTATATCTATATCTATCTATCTGTCTGTCTGTCTGTCTATCTATCTACCTGTCTGTCTATGTATGTATGTATGTATCTACTTACCTATCTATCATCTATCTATATCTATATCTATATCTATATCTATATCTATCTATCTATCTATCTATCTATCTATCTATCTATCTATCTATCTATCTATCTATCTATTTGTCTGTCTGTCCATCTGTCTGTCTGTCTGTCTGTCTGTCTATCTATCTATCTATGTATCTGTCTGTCTGTCCATCTGTCCATCTGTCTGTCCATCTGTCTGTCTATCTATCTATCTATCTATCTATCTATCTATCTATCTACCTACCTAGAGAGTAAGAAGAGCTTTAAGGGTGCAAACAATATGCTCTAATCATATATTGTGACTGTTTCCATTGTGTTCCCCAAAATGAGGAAGCATACTGTGAATAAATACAATAGAACTAAAAATAGATAACATTCATCTTTGCCTTTCATGTAATAATAATAATGGACATATAGGTATATGCATATATATGTCTGTGTATATATATATGTGTGGGTATATCTATATCTATCTATCTGTCTATCTATATATCTACCTGTCTGTCTGTCTATGTATGTATGTATATATGTATGTATGTATATATGTATGTATGTATGTATGTACCTACCTACCTATCTATCTATCTATCTATCTATCTATCTATCTATCTATCTATCTATCTGTCCGTCTGTCTCTCTCTCTCTCTCTCTCTTGGGTAAAGAGAGCTTTAAGGGTGCAAACAATATGCTCTAATCATATTTTGTGACTTTGTTTCCATAGTGTTCCCCAAAATGAGGAAACATACTATGAATAAATACAATAGAACTTATAATATAAAAGCAGATAACATTCATCTTGATTTTTTGGTCTATACATTTGATGTCCTGTTACCTAAACTATTCCAGCCATTTTTCTCTCTATGCATTCATATATGCAGTAGGTTTCATCTCCTCATTACATTAAAGTTAAAGAGGTTCAGTATTTGCTTCCAGTGTACACAAATTTGTGAGTTCAGATTGTCTTTCAGTGTTAAAGAGTATGTGAAACATGAAGAGAGTGAGATGTGGTATTTCAAAATGACAAATACCAGTTCCAATAATATAAGAATAGTTAGAAAAATGTCAGCTAAATGATGGTCTGTGACCAGGATAAAAAGAAGACTTCAAAACTATTGTGACCTGTGCAAAGAGGGCTTTGGCGAAATGCCATTATTCCCAATACATATTAACCTTTCCATTTTAATTCAAAGTCAAAAGAAGCTAAGTGAGAAGAGGGGGAGGAACAAGAGTAAAATACTCCATGAAAAATTTTAAGCTGATTAAAAATTTACAGAGAAAAGAATCTATTCCAAGTGCAGTAATGATGTACAATACATCTATCGCTTAAAGGCAACCCAGGACTCAGCACTAAAATCTGCTTCCCATGAAATCTGATTACCCCCTTATCAGTGTGGCACCATTAAGGCTCTGATAGAGTAACCAATCAGTTGTTCTGTCAGCCTTAATTTCCTTAAAGAAAAACCTCAAATATTCAACTCACCCAATAGGATAATATAATGATGTAATTAAAGCTTTATCACACTAAATTGATGTCACTTCCCACTAAGGAATTAAGGTGACTTAATGACAATAACCGACTTTATACAGCAATTGTTCCTCACAACAAACATGGAAAGGAAGTCCTACAAGTATTATAAACTCCTTGAGGGTAAAGACTGCTTTATTTTAGTCTTTTTATTCTCAGCAGAAAGGACAGTGTGAATACATAGTCTGCACTTTACAAATGCTTGTTCATTGATTGGTTTTTCTCATTATGCCAATGAGGGAACTGTATTGAAAAAACTTTAAATACCTTGCCATTGGTCACGTGGCTAGTAAGTTCCAGGCACACGCTTTGAGCATGGGCCCCTCCCTGTTTATTCCAAATCCAGCACTCTTTGTATTAGATTGTGCTATCCCTGTTCACATTAACTGGCATATTGACCAGCATGCAAGATGTCAAGCTTTCCTCCTACTGCATAATCATTAGAGAGAGATAACCTTTCGGACCCAAGAGAATGCTGAGGGTGAGCAATAACAGAAAGGCTAGGATCTTCTGTTCCCAGACTTGTGCACTTTTCATTATGAACACATAAATCACTCACTGCATCATTTCCCATAAATTGCTTTAGAGAAGACAATTAAAAACTTCTCATTCTGAATTAATTTGGAAACTGTCATCTCATCCTTCTTATTGTGCCCCTTGTGGTATTTGTGGATGTTTTAAAAAGATGAATATAAAGCAAGGAATTATGGCTAGAAAAATGTTATTTAAAATTACATTGGTTATTTACTTATATTAATCAAACCTGTAAGGTTCAATTGTAAGAGGTGAGAGGAAGATAGCTCCTTTTAATTTATTTTATATTTTACATTTAGGCTGATCACTCCAGTAATTATCTTAATTTTATTTGGTACTTGGAGCAAGGCAGTAGATGCTTATCCTGAGAAGTAAAAGCACAGTTGTTATTGGGCATAGAATTTACGGTAAGCAAACACAACAGGATAAGGATGAGAAGCAGGCTCTAGCTCTGTGGTTCTCCAACTTTTTGATCTCAAAAAACATTTTTAGTTTCTCCCTTCACACTAAATAATTATTGAGGATTCCCACACATATATTTTGTTTATGTAGGTTATATCTGTTGATGTTTACCATATTAGAATGATGTAGAAGATTCCCTGAGAGGACCGCAGGGATTCTCAGGCTACCCAAATTGTACTTTGAGAATCATGGTTCTAGGTGATAATATACCAAGAAGGATTCTTAAAAACCTTTGTTTTATTTGTAACTTTATTGTTGGCTTGCCTTCTAGTTTATTTGCTCTTTAGCGAAGTGTCAGTCTTTTCTGTGTAATGCTCAGGAAAAAGAGGATCCTCCTATATAACAGAATAAAGTAGCAGGATTGTGTGGCATTTTTATCCAAAATATCACATTCTTAAGAATTTGCTCCTTTATATGGTTGAATCTGCATTTTTCTAAGCATAGAACTGTGACTATGAACTGGATAGCATTATGTTTTTAACTGGGATATGGAATAATATATTATAAAGAGAATATCTTCTTGTCATTGTTCAGTTGTTTTTGACTTTTAATGACCCCATTTGGGATTTTCTTGGTCAAGATACTAGAATGGTTTGCCATTTCCTTTTCTAGTTCATTTTCCAGATGAGGGAACTGAAGCAAACACCATTAAGTCACTTGCCCAGGGTCACATAGCTTATAAGTGTCTGAGACCAGATTTAAACTCCTGACCCACAACTCTAACTTCTGTACCACCTAGCTGCCCTAAAAGGAGAATATCTAACAAGGGAAAAATTAAAAAAGTGTTTTATCATTCCACTACAACATCCCCTACCTCAATAAATAACTAAAAAAGAAAGAGAAGAAAAAAAAGAATGAAGATGAAAATGGTCACAAAGCCTCACGCTATCCATGCCTGGAGTAAAATTTGACTGGAAAATTCAAGATTGAATTCTCAGTGAGTCACAGAAATTAGCCCTTCCAAGATTCAAACTTCTTCCAGTGATTCTTTCTTTTTCTCTCCCTGTCTTCCTTTTTCTCTCCCTTTTTCTTTCTCCTATTTCAACAAAACTTCTTTAGGACTGAGGGGTCAAGTCTTGTGAGGAAGGACAAAGAAAGGTGACATGGTATAATGGAAAGGACAAAGAAGGGCTTCATTCCAGAGCCCTTCTGTTAATTATCCTACTTATTCTGCATATAACTTGTTTGTATATATTTATTTGCATGCAGTCTTTCTCATTAGAGTGGGAGCTCCTTGAGAGCAGAAATTCTCTTTTGCTTTTTTAGTATCTTCAGAAATTAGCATAGTGCTGAGGACATAATAGGCATTTAATACATGTTTATTGGCTGATTGATTGAATGTGGAATCACAGGACTTGGGTAAAGTGGCAGTGGGGTAACTTACTGTCTACGTGATCTCCGATAAGTCACTTAACCTCTGATTGATCAGTTTTCTCATGTGTAAAATGGGAATGTTGGACCAGATAATTTCTAAGGTCTCCTGTAGCTTTCAATTTATGATACCCAGGATCTATTTACAAAAAATCAGGCAGAAACAAGCTGCCTTGTTCTCACTAAAGACATGTGCCTTGGTGAAACAAGTAGTTCTGTCTCCCTGGGTGGAGTTCATAAGAATAACTAAATAACCCTATGTCCTGGAAATAATAGCAGCTATTTCTCAAAAGACCTTTAACTTCCCTGTTGCTTCTCCCTGCTTTTTAAGACTAGATATTCACATGCAGATTATTTGACAATGGAGGGCTAAAATAATAACTTTGACATCTTTTTTCCTCTAGAAATGTGAAAAAGAACAATATTCAATGCAAGTAGGAGGAGATCTGAGATCCTCACTTTTTGGTTAATATAACAAGGCAGCAGCCTCCCTCAGAACCTTCAACCCTTAATTACAAGTTCAAATTGGGGCCTTTGGGGATATGACCCACTCCATAATTACTGCTTGACAACAGGAACTCTACATGCAAAAAGGGAAACAAATCTAGAACACTATGCTTATCATTGCTAATTATTCTGAATGGATAATTATAGCAAAAGAAGAATAATTAGTATTTTATTGCTCTTAAAGAGCATAGCAATAAAACATACAATTAAAGTTTATATGTGTTTAATTAAATTTGCAAAAATAGTTTCAAATCAATTTGGGAATTATATTTTCATCCTTTCATAATTCAATAAGAACAGATAACTTCTTAATTTATCCTAATGCTTTTACTGATCTAATTTTCTAGCACTTACATTGAGTTTTTCAGATTTGCCACATTAATCACTCTGTGGTAAAATTGTAGTCTAAGCAGGTGAAATTGTAAAATATTCTGCTATCAAGTTTCTTACTGCAACATGTTTCTTTGGTGCAGTCAGAGAGAAAAAGCAACTTGATTAACCTTGGTTCAAAACCACTCCTATACAGCTGAGGTACATAAATGAATTACTGTGATCATCTTCAAATGAATCCTTAACCTAGTAAGTTTTTTCTCACCTGAATGATAGTCATGACTGGTTCCTTGGCAAAACCCAACTACAACTGTATGGAGTTGCAGAAGCCACTTGGTGTATTTCATACATCTTGTTTTGTCAGATCCTAGTCAGGATCACCCAAACATGGCAGCCTTCCATGCATCTTCCTGTCTGCCAGGTTTAAAACTGTTGGAATGGCAATATCTTTGAATCACAGAAATAATTCATATATGTTAATAGGAAAGGAACAAACAATATCCAGTTTTGCTATTTCCACATAATAATTACAATGTAGAATAAACCACCGTAATCCACTCTAACATTCACTGGAATAAATATCAGAAGCAACAACAAAGCAAAGCTTTTAATTGCTATCTTTGCCTAGGTGAGCTTTGGATCTATAGCTTTAGGAATATTTTCATTTTTATCATGTCCTGATTTTGAAATGGATTTCCCAAGAAATCAGGTGACTCTAAAGAAGACAACCAAATGGAACAAGAACAAATCTACTATTATAAGTAGACCTCTAACCAGAGGTCTGGTCCAGATCTGGGATATTAATAGTTGATTGAACTCTTGATTTGGAGAGCCCTTCCTCTGATACAGATAATTCATCTGAAGCTTTCAGTCTTAGAGAGTTGTCTGGAACACTGAGAGGCTAAGTGTCTCACCCATGTTGACTCAATTAGTAAAAGTCAGAGGACAGAAGGACTTGAGCTCCTGACTCTAAGGCCAGTATTCTATCTACTATGTCCATTGTGCTTTACTCACTCAGTGTTATAACTAGAGAAAGGGGGAGGCTAGGTGGCACAGCAAATAGAGCACCAGCCCTGGAGTCAGGAGGACCTGAGTTCAAACTTGGCCTCAGATACTTAACACAACACAGCACACACACACACACACACACAAACAAACTAGCTGTGTGACCTTGGGCAAGTCACTTAACCCAACTGCCCTCCAAAAAGCAAAAAGAAAAATAACTAGAGAAAGAGAAAAGCAGGCAATATTGGAAGTAGCAATTTGATAATATTTATATCACATAAGAGGAAAAATTGGCTTCTGTCTGGATAATCACCAAATTCGTATCATTCAGGGAAAAGTACCCACTTAAAAAATTAGATCAGGTCCTGAAAAGGTCCTACAAGTTAGAGGCCAGTCTTTCTAAACACTGTCAGTCTAGCCTAAGATTTCAGGCATTCCATGAGAGTGTTGCTGATGGAAAGGGGTTGGGAGGGACATACAGTAGTAACAAGACTGACAACACAATTTTCACATGCATTATACCTCTCTCTCCCTGGGTCCATTCCCCCTAGTACTGGCACTAACAAGTTGGGTCCTCAGAAGGACAGATGCTACCTCAAGTTCTAAGGGTAATCCAGTAGTTGGTTAGCTTCCTAACATTCCTGGTAGTGAATTAGCCAACCAATAGACTCTGAGAATTAGCCAACCAATACAATAGTATAACAAAACAGTAATTACTAAATATTCTCTTCCAAACCTAGGGTGTACTCTCCAACAACCATACACAATCCATGTGTCGGGTGGTGAGGAAAGTGGGCACAAAAGTAGTGATGCTTATGTAAATATACTTGGCCATGCCAACTCAGAACTCTAGAATAACAGTGCCTCAATGAAAAGACTTCAGTCTTAGGCTTGTCAGGCTGCTTGTCAGGCCCCTGGTATGGTACAGCATCTTAACTGTGCAAGTCATTCTTGGGATTGAACCCTGCAGGGTATAGTATCTTTGCTATATGAATCAGTCTGTTGTTGGGTTGGCTCTTCACACCTGGCATACCTGGGCCAATTTATTGGATGTTAATTTGGCTGCTGTAAAACTGAACCAACATTGCTGGCTAGTTGATTGCTGGCTAGTTCTCCACAGGACACATCTCTGTTCAACCAATCAATCAATAAACATTTATTAAATGTCTACTATGTGCCAGGCAATGTGCTAAGTGTTAAAAAGATTGATCCCATAGATTCTTTTGGGCTTACACTTTGATAGGAAATTTCACTCTCCATCACCTCTAACCTTTGGGTTAGCTAGATGTTGCTGTTCTCTTTCTGTTGGAGTACGCTTTGTATTTGGAGTACAATTATGCTCTTTTAGAAAGGGTAGAGACCTTTCACTTAGAAATTGAGTAGCCTCTCTTGTTGTTCCCTCAGAGCTTGGCTCTGAAATTTGTCTGGAGGTAGGAGAAGTATATCCACTCCTCTATAATTTTACCTCATATAGAATAGGATTTCCTCAGTTAGGGATCCCAAACTTATTTATGATGAGTAGCCTGTTACATTTCCCAGGCTCATTCTGGGATTCTGTGCAAGTGAGTGGCTGTGGAAATGGTGAGAAGGCAATCTGTACTCTGAAGAAAATTCATTGTCTGCTGATATTCTCTTAAGTAATTGAGTTATTCAAAGCCTCAGCCCTCTTTTAAGATATGGATTGCTTTCTTTATATTTAAAAGTGCCACCCCTTTACATTTCATTGTCTCTGTCATTGCCTGATATTACTTTGAAATTTATTGAAGTCTAAATATAATATACCCTCACACAAGGTTTAGTAGAATTGTCACTGACATTCTTAATGATGAAATATCAGAAGATATGAAACAATCATCAGAAGAGAAATTTCAAAGACTTGTGCAATCTTGGATGTCATCAACCTCTCATACCAAGCAGTGATGCTGGGAAATTTTACATTTTTGGAATGGCCTGCTACAATTATAAGCTTCTAAAAAACCAAATTCAATTTAAGCCCACAGTTTCATCCAGCTCCCATCCTTTGCTCTGGGTTCAGATACCTACAACATTTTGGCCCTTGGCCTTCATATAAACCAGGAAAAAAGGAACAACAGCAAATAACAGAGTCTCTAAAGAGACATTACATTTCCACCTACCCTAAACCAAACCTGGCTATTTAAAAATAAATCTATACATAGTTTCTTGACAGAACTTTATGTATGATATTAAATATATTATCCCTTTTGAATCATTCATTAAGCCTATATTGAAGCTTGTAAACATTGAAACCACAATTAATCATGGCCACAGAGGGGTGAAGCAAACAACAGTGCCAAGAAAAGAACAGGAATGAGACAACAAAGTAAAAATGACAATACAACCTAAAGGTATTTATTATTTAGTGTCATATCAACCAGACCACCAAAGCATTACTTCAGAGTGCTAGAAAAAATAGGAATGAAATGAATCTGGAGTAATAAAGGTCCAGCATTGCAAGGGAAATAATGAAAAATAATGTTGGGAAGGAAGATGCCTAAGAGCAACTGATCTCAAACTATGCTATAATGTGATAATAATTATCAAGACTATTTGTTGCTGTTATCAAAAAATAAAAAAAGTTAGTTAATGGAATAGATGAAGTACATAGCATATAAAGAAGCAAATAAATGTAGTACATAGTGTTCAAAGACTTCATCTACTAGGGTATGAAATAATGAAAATGACAGTTTCAGAGAAACCTGTGAAGATTTGTAGGAACTTAGAGTAAGTAAGCAGAATCAGGATAACAATTTATCCTGTAAGAATAACAATATTAAGCAAAACAACTGTGAAAAACTTAAGAATTCTAATTAATATGATAACCAACTATGGCTCCAGATGTCTGAAATAGGGCTGATTGATGAACTCAGGGAGCAGAATAAGACCTGTTTTTTGGACATGAAAACTATGTGGGTTTGTTTTGCTTAACTATGATTTTTTGGTTACAAAGACTGTTTTTCATTCTTTTTTCTTTTTTTTTTTCATTTAAGGAGGCAGCATGGTATGGTGGAAAAAGGGCTGGATTTGGAGTCAGAATTTTTGGGTTCAAATCATGACTATGCCAACTTATAGTTTGATGACCATAGGCAAGTTTTTGTTGTTGTGGGCACTGAGGTGGAACAGTGGATAGAGGGCCCTGGAGTCAAGAAGAATCATCTTCCTGACTTCAAATCTGGCCTCAGACGCTTACTAGCTGTGTGACTCTGGGCGAGTCACTTAACCCTGTTTGCCTCAGTTCCTCATCTGTAAAATGAGCTGGAAAAGGAAACGGTAAGCCATTCCAGTATCTTTGTCAAGAAAACCTCTAATGAGGCCATGAAAAGTCAGACAGGACTGAAATGATTGAACAACAACATGATATTAAACAAGTTACTTAATCTCTTTGGGTATCAGTTTCTTCATTGGTAAGAAGAGAGAATTGGACTACATGACTTTTAAGTTCCTTTCTAGCTTTAAACCCATGATTGTATGATCAGGAAATCTAGAGAGTTTTATTTGACAAAAACAAGCAAGCAAGCAAACAAACAAAACCCAAACAAAACCCAAACAAAATTGTGAACTGCTCAATCTACTAGCCCAACAAAGACTACTGAAAATGACTTCATGGAATCCTACAATGTGATAAATTGTCCATATCAAAAAATTCGCATAGAAAATTGTATTTCTTAATGATTTCTGGCAGAGCAGCCCCCAGGAGATCCAGGCAGATCAAATGATTACTAGGCAACTAGATGGTCAAGTGAAGACTGCTTGACTTGGAGTCAGGCAGAAAGATCTGAGTTCAATTCTTGCCTCAGATATTTAGTAACTTTGTAATATTAAGAAAGTAATTTAAACTCAGCTTCAGTTCCCTCATCTACAAACTGAAGATAATAATAACATCTACCTTTTGTGAGAATTAAATGAGATAACATATGAAAAGGGCTATATAAATTCTACTTATTATCACCATCATTATAGAATCACCAAAATAGGACCGGAAGAGGCTACAATGTTGTTCAGTCCAATTCTCTCATTATACAGATAAGGAAACAGGCTGAGAAAAATTAAGTGACTTGCCCAAGGTCATATAGCTAATAAATGGCAGAAGTAGGATTTTGACTTCAGAACTAGTGATGGTGTTTTCTCTTTGCTTGATTTCTCCTTCATCATTAAAGCTTAGTCATGAACTTTGCAGTTCACCACATATTTCTTCTTTGTTAGTCCACTTTTGCTTAAATTTAGAGTTGAGTAAGAATCAATAGAATAAACAACAAAAAAGATAAAATAAATGACAAAATAAAATGTATTCACAAATATAGATATAAATGAACAAATAGAAAATGGAGGTGAACACAGAGGAAATGATTAGTAAGTTTTTATTGTTATATTGTACTTAAAAATTCTTTTTAATTTTTAAAATTCAATTTTGCTTCATTTTCAGTTCCAGATTTTTTCACTCACTTCACCTCTCCCCTACCTGTTGAGAAGATAAGAAATACAAACCCTACATACAAATATGTAGTCATGTAAAACAAAATTTCACATTATCTAAATTGTGAAAAAAGTAAAAGGATGAGAGAGAGAAAAATGCTCCATTCTGCATTCTGAGTCCATTAATTCTCTATATGGAAATGGATAGCATGGGTCATTGTATTGCTCAGTTACTTTCACAGTTTATTATGTCTACAATATTGCTGTGACTGTGTAAATTATTTTACTGGTTCTACTTTCTTTAATTTGCATCAGTTCATATATATCTTCCCAGATCTTTCTTAAACTGTCCTGTGTATCATTTTTTTCAGAACAATAGTACCGTATCACATTTACATACCACAACTCATTCAATCATTCCTCAGTTAATGGATATCCCCTTAGTTTACCCTCAATTTTTTGCAACCAGAATATTTTCATACATCTGGGTTCCTTTTACTTTCCTTTGGGAAATAGACCTACGAGTTGGATTTCATGGTCAAATACATGTTTAATAACATGTTTAATAACCCTTTGGGCACAGTTCCAAATTATTTTCCAGAATGTTTAGACTAATTTACAACTCTGCAAACATTCATTAGTGTACTTATTATCCTACTTCTCTTTCAGTGTTTACCATTTTCCTTTTCTGTCATCTTAGTCAATGTAATGGGTGTAAGATGGTTTCTCAGGATTGTTTTAATTTGCATTTTCCCAATTATTAGTGATTTAGAGCATTTATCATATCATTATTGGTAGTTTGCATTTCTTCTTCTGAAAGCTTCCTGTTCATATACTTTGAACACTTATCTCTTGGGGAATAACTTTAATTTTTATAAATCTGACTCAGTTTTTTATATTTGAGAAATAAGATGCTCATTAGGCAACTTGATGCAAATAAATCTTCTCCCTTATTTCCTATTTTTCTTCTAAATTTAATTTATTTATGCAAAAATGTTTCAATGTATTATAATCAAAATGATCCATTTTATCTCTATTTCTTATTCAGTCATGGGCTCTTCCCATATCCATAGGTCTGACAGGTATTTTCTTCTATTCTCCACTAATATGCTTATGACATCACATTTTATATCTAAATTTGGCCTTTTCTTGGTGTATGGTGTGAGATGCTGATCTATGCCCATTTTCTCCCAAATTACTTGATAATTTTCCCAGTAGTTTTTGTCACTAATGAATTCTTGATCCATTATCTGGGATCTTTGGACTTAACAAACACTAGTTTACTGTGCTCATTTGCTTCTGTATTTCATGTATTTGTTTCCTGAGCTTTTCTCTTGTTTATTTTATGGTTAGACTTATCTAGATCTGAGAAAAATAAATGGGAATTCTTTAGTACTATAGTTTTAGTATTTAGTTTCTCCTGTAACTCATTTTATTTTTTTCTTTAAGATTTTGGATGCTGTGCCATTTGATGCATATACATTTGGTATCGGTATTGATTCATTGTCTATGGTACCTGTTAACAAACTGTACTTTCCTTCATTATCTCTTTTAATTAGATCTGATTTGCTTCATCTGATATCATCATTATTACCTTTTTATTATTTCAGCTGCCTTTTTAATTTTAACTGAAGCACAATAGTCTGCTTCAACTCATTTTAATTCTGTGCATATCCTTTTGTTTTAAGTGTTATCTCTTGTCAACAAAATATTATTGGATTCCATTTTCTAATCCATTATGCTATCCACTTCTGTTTTATGAGTGAGTTCATCCCATTCACAGTCACAATTATGATAACTAATTATGTATTTTCTTCCAATCTCATACTTACTCTTCTCTTCTTTACTCTGTCTCCTCTTCAAGGTTCTGTTTTGCTTCTGACCACTATTTCCCCCACTCTCCCTTCCCTTTTGTCCTTCCTCTCTTTTCTCTCAACTCTCTCCTTTATGACTTCATCATTGAGTAGGATAGTTTTCTATAGTTGTGTGTATTTCTCCTTGAAGCAGTTCACATGAGTGTGAAGTTGAAGCATTGTTTGTTCTTCCCTTCTTCTCTCTATTGTATAAACTTTTTCTTACCCAGTTTATGTGATAAGGGATTAATCATAAGTGAAATAAGCTTTTAAAGGGATATGGGAAACAAAGAGAAAGAAATTACAACAGAATAGGATGGAGAGAAATGCAATTAACAATCATAGTTGTTAATATGAAAGGGATACTCATCAATCAAATGGAAAAAAAAATAGCAAAATGGATTAGAAAGAAGAATTCAACCATATATTAAAAATAATTGGAGAGGCAAGGGGCAGAGCCAAGATGGCGGCGTAGAAGCAGCAAGGTCCCGCAGCTCCCACACCGCCACCCTAAACACCCAGAAAATACGAGCCCAGACAAAGTCTAGGAAAGTGTAGGACTCTCAGACTCACAAAAATACAGAGAACACAGCTCTCGCTGAAGGCAGCTCGGCAGCAGGGGCTCAGCACGGCCGCCAGAGCGGAGGCTGGAACAGCCGGAAGCCTAGACCCGCAGCCAGGGCTGGGACGGTGGGAAGGAGTTGAGCCGAGCCCGAGCCGGCAGCCAGCCTGCAGTGGTTCTACAGACTCCACCACCCCCACATCTGCCAAGGCGTGAGGAGCAGGATGGAGAGGCGCAGCTCAGCTCGCACTGCAGCAGAGCAGAGAACCGCCAGCCCAAAATGGTATGGCCAGGCAAGGACCCAGGGCAGCCACGAGCAGCAGAGCCTCCCAAGCCACAGCTTGAGTCTACTTCAAAGAAAATCTAAAGCACCTGCCTGAGGGGAGCTTTGGTCAGAGAAGGTTAGTGAAAGCTGAAACTTTGAAACTTAATTGGGGCGGGGTAAGGCCATTCTACCTCCAGGGCAAGGAAGCAGTGGGGGAGGGGAACTACTGGAACCAGCAGCAGTGGCCCCCACCAGGCTGCTTCAGAGCCCCTGGCCTGTGGACACCGCAGGGGGGCTGAATTGATCGGGGCTAAGTGCTCTTGTGTTGAGTGGCCTAGATCCAGATCGTGGTCTTGGGTGGTGGTCCTGGGGTGCACTTTCAGCAATCCAAAGCTGGGGGGACTT
>CM053600.1:35000109-35031902 GCA_028646575.1 Pseudocheirus occidentalis
GTATATATATACTTACATATAGGTCCATATAGGAGGCTATATATGCGTATGAATACACATCTGAGCATGTGTGTATATGTGTATATAGAGGGTATAGGATGAATTAAATGTGAAGGGATGATACTTTAGAAGGCAAAATTCTGAGGTGGGAGAGGACTGGAATGAGAGGAGACAGGGAGAGACAAAATGGGATTAATCATCCCATAGAGAAGAGGCAAGAGATAACTATTGCAATTTTGCTTTCAATTACTCTCATTGAATTTGGTTTAGGGAAGAAATCGCATAAACTCTAGACTGGGCATCATGCCACACAGGAGAGTGGGAGGCATGGGGATGAGAGGTAGGATGACGGAGGGGAAGGCAGGGTCTGGGGGAGGAATACTAGAAGCACACACTTCAGTAAACGGACAGGGACAGGGTAGAGAACGGAACAAGGTGGGGGGAGGGATAGGAAGGAGAGACAGACGATCACTGTCATGGTGTGTCCACTATGAAGATGTCCTGTATAGTCACACATCCATAGCCTGCAATGAACTGAGTGTCCTTCCAGTGGGGGTGGGTGACAGGGGAGGAATCGAAAGAATCTTGAATTTAAAGTTCTGCAACATCTGCAACTGGGAATTAAGATATACAGGCGCTGGGATAGGGAGACCCTCCCTGCCCTACCAGAAAATAAGAGAACAGAGCAGGGGAGGGGTTTTATAGTGGGATTGCTGTCTTGGGGTTGGGGCAGGGGCAAAACAGGGAGAAAATGTGTAATTCAAAAATGTAATGAAAATGAATAATGTAAACAAGAAAACAAATAAAAACTAAATTTAAAAAAACCACAGGTCTGGTCTCAGAGGTCCTAATCATAAATTAACCTAATCTCTGAGCGTGTAACTCAGAATGAGATGGCTGACGTAACAATTTTTCACTGACTTGTTTTCATGAGTCACCTTTGCTTCTGAAACTTCGAAGAAATCAATAAAAAGAGCTCCCAGGTTCTGACCTTGGTCTATTTGTACTGGGGGAAAGGCACTACCCAGAAACTTTAGCTTGATATCTCTTCAGAACAGAAATTTATCACCAAGGTAATAATGCCCAATAGCTATCCCAAGAAACCACAGTCTTCAGAAAAGCCACATAACAGAGAGTAGAATACTATAAGCAGTTCATATAATTACTCATGATAGGTGACTATATTAACAATTAAATATAAATCATTGAGGGCATTAAAATGCTGGCATCAGATGAAGAAGGTGCTCTATGTTGTGGATAAGTTTTGCTACCTGCCTTTAATTTTGGCTCAGTTGAAAATAATTCCAACTTGGATAAATATAAATCATTTATTGTTTGAAGTATGGCTTTCAGTATGGAAGGAAAGAGACACAGAATCCTAGAATCTCAGAGCCAGAAGAGAACTCAGAGTGTCTCTAATTCAACCAATATCTGACCAAAAATGAGCCCCACAACATACAAAAAAAAACTTAGCCAACTAACCTTTGCTGAAAGACTTTCCACTAAAGGGAAACCTGTGACCTCCTACAAAAGCCCCTTCCACTTTCAGATGTCTCTAATTGTTAGGCAGTACGTCCTTATATCACGACTTAATTTGCCCCCCTGCAACTTCTTATTCATTGATCCTACTTCTGTTCTCAAGAGCCAAAGCAGAATAATTCTCTGCAAGTACTTAAAGACAGCTATTATATATAGTATTTTGATTTGGTTCTCATATGAATTATGGCAGGGAAAAAAGGTGGATGACGAGGTTATGTCTAGATATTCTAACTATTTTTATGCTTTTAAATCACACAATTTTTTGCAGGGAGTGGGGAGAAGGTGGTGGATTTCAGATAATATAAGTTTAACAGATTATAGATTTAGAAAGGGAAGGAAAATTGGAAGTCATTTAACCAAGCCCCCTCATTTTATAGATTAGACAGCTGAAGCCCAGAGAGGTTAAGTGATTTGTTTAAAGTTACACAGACAGTAATAGAGGTAGGATTCAAACCCAAACCTCTGACTTCAAATAAAATACCAATAATATCAAACCCCACTAATTTGGAAGTCATTTAAACTGAGATCATAATATATGTAAGATGAATGGATATTAGAGTGAGTTAAATGAACTAAATTAATGAATGAATCAACAAGCATTTATTAAGTAACTACTATGTGCCAGGCAGTGTGCATACAGTCCCTGACCTCAGGGAGCTTCCATTCCATTAGGGGAGACAATATATGCCAATAAAAAACATTTACAAGATATATACAAGGAAAAGAGGAGGTGTGGAGGGAAGAAATTGGCAGCTGGTGGGATCAGACCAAGGTTGGTTTGTTTACAAGACAGGCCTGAATAAAAAAAAAACCAGCTGAAGTATGAGGACATTAAGTTAGATCATGTATTTGATAGCTGAAGGAAAGTTTTGCATATTTTTCCTGTTTTTTCAAGCCCTGACTTGGTAGAGACCATAGCAACATTCCAAGGATGGAACATCTTTCCAAATGAATTGCACATTATTCCCTTCAGGCTCTCTGCCTTCCAGACAAACTGACCTACTTGCCACTCAGTTTCCCAAACTAAGGATTCCATTTTCTTTCTCCTGGTTTTTGTACAACATGTTCTCCATTCTTTGAATGGATTCCTTCCTCATCGCTTCCTCTTTTAATTCCTGCCTTCTGGCAAGATACAGCTCAAAAGCCATCTTCTGCAGGAAGTATTCCCTAATCACCTGAGTGGTTAATACACGCTCCCTCTGCCTAAAGGCCGCTAGGTATTGAAGTGCTGGGCCTAGTCAGGCAGACCTGATTTCCATTCCAGCCTCTTATACTTATCAGCTTTGTGATTCTGGGTTAATCATTCTGTCTTGTCTGCTCAGTTTCCTCAACTATAAAATGGGAATGATAACAGCATTTACCACCCCGGATTGTTGTAAGAATCAAATGACATCAAATTTGTACAGCACCTAAAACAGTTCCTGGCACATAGTAGGGGCTTGAAAAATGTCTGTTTCCTTCCCTCAAATTATTTTACATATACTTGTCTCTTTACATGCTGCACCTAGTAGTGTCCAAGAGAATATCACCTTGAGAAGAGGCACACTCTTCATCAAATCACCATACCCTGTATCAACAATGCAGTATTCACAGTGCCTACAGTAACTATAAATATGCTGATAGAGTTATTAATCACAAAATACAACAGGCCCTCTACATGGGGGTCATAGCTAGAACATTTATTCAAATACCAGAAAACTGAGTCCCAAAACCAGAAAGTCAAAGCCATCACAGTAGGTATGGAGTTGGCATACATAGTTAATGTAGTAAATACCCACATTCTCAAGCCTTCAAAACAAAACAGGCTACCTCATGCAAAGATCCTCCTTTCTTCATGGCAACTACTCATCGTCCATGTCCACGTAGCTTGCTCCCAGCAGCTCTGCCCCCCACCCACTCCCTGCACTTCAAATGAAGGTATTCAATTAATGTTTGTGCTGTTGGTTTGGTTACCTAAGGCCTAAACTTCAAGAAGAAGAGAAAGGAGAAAGGGGAAAGAAATAATTAGGAATTACAGCTACTGCAAAAAGAAAAATTTGAATTCAGAGGGAGAAGGATTGATTCTTCAAATGTAACAGAAACTCTAAGGTTTGTAATTATACATATATGGAAAGAGGGGATTTGCGGCAGCTTCTGCAAGGATCCAGATTTTGACAGGACAGAGAGACATCCCAGAAGGAGTATGGTTTGAGATGATGCCTGTATGAATAATAAGGAAAAGAGTTTAATATCTTGTGAGGTCTCTGGAAAACTGGCTAAGGTTATAAATACTAAATATTGTACCTTCAAGTGGAGCACTTCAGTACAATTTAATACTGAAAGGAACAAAGTATTCTCACATTAAGAAAGGAGTTCAATGTGACTATTATGGAAGTGTTTTGTATGACTACACAAATATAACCTAAACCAAATTGCTTGCTTTCTCAATGATGGCAGGTGGAGAAGGAGGAAGGAAAAGAATTTGGATCTCGAAGTTTTTTTAAATAAAAGTTAAAAATTATTTTTATGGGACTACTAAGTGGGACACTAAATAGAGCACCAGCCCTGGAGTCAGGAGGACCTGAGTTCAAATTTGACCTCAGACACTTAACACAAAACTAGCTGTGTGACCTTGGGCAAATCACCTAACCCCAATTGCCCTGCCTTCCCCCCTCTAAAAAAAAAAAAACAAAAAAATTGCTTTTACATGTAGCTGAGAAATAAGACATACAGGCAATGGGGTATAGAAATCTATTTTGCCCTATAGGAAAAACAGAAAAGGGATAAGGGGTGGGGGGTGATAGAAGGGAGGGCAGATTGGAGAAAGCGGCAATCACAATGCATGCCACCTTGGGGTGGGAGGAGTGGAGAGATGGAGAGAAAATGTGGAACTCAAAATCTTGTGGAAGTGAATGCTGAAAACTAAAAACAAATTAATTTTTTTAAGATTTCAATTGGTAAAGGATGAAAGGATGTCTGTGACATAGCCAAAATATTTTGATGCCTGCAAAAGAACAGGAAAAGAACTTTGGTTTAATTATTATTATTATCGATAGATAGATAAAGATATATATCTATATATAAAGATAGATAGATAGATAGATAAATAGATATAGATATAGATATAGATATATGTACAGAGATCAGCCAAGATGACAGGCTATCAGAGAATACAGGTCAAAGAAAAAATACTACAAGCAGCCAGAAAGAAAAAATCCAAGAACCAAGGAGTCACAGCCAGGATCACACAAGAATTAGCAGACAGTACAATAAAGGAGCACAATGCTTAGAATAAAGTATAGGATTACAAACAAGAGTAGCTTGAATAACAAAACTAATTATGATTGTACAAGGGAAAAAATGGACCTTTAATGAAATAGACTTCAAAGTGTTCCTTATGAACAGACTACAGCTATGTAAAATCTTTGAAATACAAACACAGAAGTTAAAAGAAATATAAAAAACTAAATATGAGTGAATAATCAGAAAGTAAACTGTTTACATTCTGATGACAAAGGTGGATAATATGAGTTCCATAAAAACCCTAGTGTCATCAAGTGTCACAGAGGAAACAAATAATGAAAGGGGCTTGGAGGTCATATTGTTGTGCTTTGATAATAAAAGAAGAAATGAAAAAGAAGGAAAGGATATATTAGGGAAAAGAGGGAGGAATGACTAACATAAACAGAGATAATCAAATAAAAGTTCATACAAATTTGGAAGGTATAGGGGAGAATAAGTGTCACTTGAGTCTCACTTTCACCTGAACTGGTCAAGTAAAAGTAGTACGCAGATGATTGAAAATTATTAGATTTGACCCAGCAATACCACTTCTAGGGCTGTATCCCAAAGAGATCATACAAACAGGAAAAGGACCCACATGTACAAAAACATTTACAGCAGCTCTTTTCGTAGTGGCCAAGAACTGGAAATCGAGTGGATGCCCATCAATTGGGGAATGGCTAAACATTTGTAGTGCATGAATGTAATGGAATACTATCATGCTACAAGAAATGATGAACAGGCAGACTTCAGGGAAACCTGGAAACAGTTTGAACTGAGTCAAAGGAGCAGAACCAGGAGAATATTGTACACAGTAACAACCACAGTGTGGGAGGACTGATTTTGATAGACTTAGCCCTTCTCAGCAATGCAAGGACCTAAAACAAGTCTAAAGAACACATGATGGAAAATGCTAGTCACATTCAGATAAAGAATTAATGGAGTCAGAATGCAAAATGAAGCAAACTATTTTTTTTGTTTTGTTTTGTTTCTCATGGTTTTTACTATTAGTTATAAATCTTGTATGTAACATGACTAATGTGAAAATGTGTTTAATAGGAATGTGTGTATAGAGCCCATATCAGATTACAAGCCATCTTAGGGAAGGACAGGGGATGGAGGGGGAGAAAATTGAAAACTTATGGAAGTGATTGTTGAAAAATTAAAATATAATAATTTAATTTAAAAACATAAAAAATTATTAAAGTATTAATAACTTAATCCAAAGGAATGGGTGGGTCAAATAGAAGAAGGAGGAATGGAATAAACATTTATATAGTGCCTGCTATGTGCCAGGCACTGCACTAAATGCTTTACAAATATTATCTCATTTGATTCTTGCAACCCTTCAAGATAGGTACTATTATCTCCCTTTTTCAGTTGAAGAAACTGAGGCAAACAGAAGTTGTTAGTTGCCCAGGGTCACACAGCCATTAAGTATCTGAGACCTAGTTTTTAAAAAGATAGAATATACTTAATAATAAATATAATGATATATCATATAACTGCTGTATAAATATGGCATTATATATGACATTATATAAATAGATTTAATAATAAATGTGAATACTATATGATAATATAATAAATTGCTATAGCAAATTTAATAATAAATCATCAAAGCTATACAAAATTTCATTAAAGATAATGAAAACAATAAGATACCATAAGAAATTCAAGAGATACACCCAAAGCAGAATTTAAAGAAAAATGTATCTCTCCAAATACTTTCATCAATAAAAGAACAAATCAATGACTTGAGCATGAAATTTAGAAATTCTAGAAAATCAAAAATTGAAAACCCCAATTAAACACCAAAATATAAATCTTGAAAATCAGAGAATAATAAAGCTGAAAGCAAGAGTCATTAAATTAATAAAGCAAGGTGTCATCTTAAACAAATAAAATAGGTAAATCATTAGCTAATTCAATTTTAAAAAGAAAACAAAAAAAGTGAATTCATAACAAATGAAGAACAAATGAAGAGAATTATTAGAAAATATTTTGCCAAATTATATAACAATAAAACTGAAAATCTAAGGGAGAAGCAGGAATGATTGCTAGAAGAAGGTCCAAGAGAAAATAGAAGGGGATGGTACTAAGCACACCAGCACTAGCAAAGATTCACTCCTCAAAGGATGGAACAAGAATGAGTAGGGATGTTAGGAAGATCATAAATGTCCACTGTTAGTTCAATATTTCCAAAACAATATGTATCTGGCATTCTTATATTTTTACTACTTTTTTTTAATCAACATAGGGAAGAGGGATAAAAGGACATAGTTATCACAATTCAGCATTCCTGAATTCTCTCTCAATGGCTAACTAAACTGACATTCAGCATCAGGTTAGTCAGTATGATGGAACGACCAATTATAACACTATTGGCTGGCCAAATATTGAATGATAGCATAGAATTCAAAGGAAAGAACTGTTCTCCTTCCTCTATATTTTTGTGAGTCTAGTAATATTTTCTGAGGTAATAAGAATAATAATAACTTCTCTAGAATTTCAACATTTAACAGGTAATCAATGTAAATTGAAAGTAGTATCCCAAAAGAGATAAGCAACTGGATAGGAATGAGTAAGTACCAATAAACAAGTCAGATTTAGAATATTCAGATGTGGTTTTGAAGACATTTAGCATTCAAAATTTCAAACTAACTCAGGCATTGTGTGATGACCAACTCATTTACTGGAGTACTTTCTCAAAGAGAAAAGCATAAATCTAAAACTGAAACGGCTAAATAATAATTAAACAAAGTATAAGATGTCAAATATGAGACATACATATTATTGTAATATTATATCAGGTGAAAGCAATTATCTAATTTCAGGGATAGAGGTAGGAGGGAAGGTGAGAATTCACAGTGAGCTCAGCTGACACAATTCCTACGTGGAGTTTGGAGCATATACAGGTATATATGCTCCAACTGGTATGATAGTCATATGATAAAGAAGAACCTGTTGACTGACTATAGAACTGGAACTGGAATGCATTCTGAAGACAGTAATGAACTTGGTCTCTGGCTGTGGCTCTTTTCTGCTTCACTGGCATTAGAAAGAAAAAGTAAACTGATGTGCGCCTATGGGTGAGGGAAGGGACTCAGGCATAGACCAAAAGTACGTGGTTCTGCTGTTACTTTTATCTCTGCTGTGTCCATTCTTTTCTGCCTTTAGGTTAGGAGACTGGAGATGGCTACTAATATATGAGCTTCTAAAAGTCCAAAGATGGATCCAGCAAAAACCAGAGTTCTATGGAGAAATGATGTGCCAATCTACCTGCTTGACTAAGCCCAGTGGTAGTAGAGTCAGACTCATCTATTCCTAAGCCACTTCATATAAGGAAGTGAAGCTGGTGGGGAGAAAGTTATGTAGGGGGGAAAATGCCTCCAGGTGTAGAGGGAAAATATTTGTACTTCTATTCTTGTTCTATTGTACAGTTCACAGAGTTTTGTTATTTCTCTGCATGCTCTTTATTTCTCTACCTCTTGTTATATGGGGAGGACCCTAGAATCACATAAGTCATAGTCGAAGAACTTGGTAGAACCATTTCAGGAGAAAGCTGTTCCAAGAAGAGTATCTATCTCCCATATAATTACAACACTTTTTGCATTCCACTGAACAAGCATCATGACATGTGAGATTTAGAATTCAAAAACTTTGGTTCAAATCCAGGCTCTGCCACTTGCTACTTGGGTAATTTTGGACAAAAGTGCTAGAGGTTCTAGCTTCCTCATTCATAAAATGAAAATTAGACTAAATGATCTTTCAGAACTAAAATCCTAAGGTTCCAATAGTAATCATATTGAAGATTCTATTTCTATCATATAGAACAGAGAGCCTGCAGATATTTTTGGCTAGTCCTAAAACAAACAGACAAAAACCTTAAGGTTTAGAAATTAAGGGAATAATAGGACTATTAATTTGGTGATCCCTCAAAACATTGACTAAAAAGCAAGGATTCTGCCACATTTCAAGAGTCAAATTAGTTAGCCTGAACTATTCCCCAGATCACTGAGAGAAACAGAGAGAGAGAGAGAGAGAGAGAGAGAGAGAGAGAGAGAGAGAGAGAGAGAGAGAGAGAGAGAGAGAGAGAGAGAGAGAGAGAGAGAGAGAGAGAGAGAGAGAGATGCCTTTCAGGCAGGTAAAGTGGCCCAAATGAGAAGTTTTTATTCCTATTTGTTGTACTCACCCTTAGTATATTGAGTCAAATCAATAAACACTAGTGAACTGTTTTGGGGGGTCATGCTGTATAGGTTTCACCTATACCCTTCCTCAACAGGCTTCAGGCGTCTCCGGCTCCCGGCTTCCGCTTTCTCCAGGAGAAACAGCTGCACAGAAAACTTAAGACGCAGGGCTTGCTTCTTGCTACTTTCTCTTAGGCTTGGCATGGCTGGACTTCCTTCTGCCTCCGGGTAGCCTGTATTTAAGTCCTTTCTCCAGGGCCCCTTAGGGCCCCTCCCCTGGCCTTGGCCTCGCCACAGCGAGCCAATCCTGCATCACCCCGAAGGTAGAGAGATAATCCTGCTTATCGCAAACAGGCACAACCTTCGCATTCTGCCCCAAGGTGATCACGTGCCTGTTAGTTGAGGACAGTTCAACCCATTACAAACAAGAGCCCCAACATCTCCCTTCTCTTGTTGTGCCTAGGGGGAGGAGATCAGCTTTAAGATGTTCAATTACTTCTAAATACAATTTTTCCAAGCTATAACTTTCCCTAATAGTACCAGGATTCTTCTAAGCTATATTTTCTTCTTTTCCCTTTTTCCAAACTATATTTCACTTTACCAGCTATAGACTTTTCTGGCATATACATCTGTGTCACTAAGTTTCATAGTGGGCAGGCTAAATGACTGCCCCATCTTCCTCAACAGGCTTCTTGCTACTATAGCAAGGCTGTACAGCTCTTCTGACCCCTACCCTTCCTACTTTCAAGCCCCACGTTGGGCGCCATCTGTTACAGTTTTGGGGGGTCATGCTGTATAGGTTTCACCTATACCCTTCCTCAACATGCTTCGGGCGTCCCCGGCTCCTGGCTTCCACTTTCTCCGGGAGAAACAGCTGCACAGAAAACTTAAGACACAGGGCTTGCTTCTTGCTACTTTATCTTAGGCTTGGTGTGGCTGGAATTCCTTCTGCCTCTGGGTAGCCTGTATTTAAGTCCTTTCTCCAGGGCCCCTTAGGCCCCTCTCCTGGCCTTGCCCTCGCCACAATGAGCCAATCGTGCATCACCCTGAAGGCAGAGAGATAATCCTGCTTATCACAAACAGGTGCAACCTTCCCATTCTGCCCTGAGGTGATCATGTGCCTGTTAGTTGAGGACGGTTCAACCCATTACAAACAAGAACCCCAACAGTGAACTAGACACAAGAGCTACACAATAGTCGTACCCTTAGAAATAAAACGTATCTAGTAGTCAGTTCATCTGATACAGCATTGGGCTTGGAACCAGAAAGACTCATCTTCATGAGTTGAAATCTAGCCTCAGACATTTACTAGCTGTGTGACCCTGGGCAAGTCACTTAACCCTGTTTACCACAGTTTATCATCTGTAAAATGAGCTAGACAAAGACAATGGCAAACCACTCCATTATCTCTGCCAAGAAAACCCAAAATGGGATTGTGAAGAGTTGAACACAACTGGAAAAAACAACAACAACAACACACTTAAAAGCAGTCAGCTATGTAATTGTCTTTTATTTTTGTACATTGGTTCAGATACCCTGAGCCTATCAAAGTAGACTTCCATTTAACTTAACTGAGTAACAGAAAAGTACATTTGATGAAGTCTGGAAAGCTTCTATATTTATAACCGATAATTTCACTCATAATAAGGTGCTAAATTTGATTATAGCAAAAATTACCACCAATCAACTCTTAATTCTCAAACTGCTGTACAGAAATGGATAAGCTAAAATTAAATCTTTTCCTAAAACGAATATAAATCCATCTGGAATGGCGTAGGGATGCAAAGCCGAAGAACCCACCTAGTAGTGCAGCAAAATGTCAGTTTCTTCTGTGACCCTTCAAGCCCATTTCTCCTGAGTAAGAAAACAGATCACCAAGAGCCCATAGCAGGGGATTTCTAAATATTTTGTGTTATGCAAGATTATGAAGCATGTCTGTTTGCCCTCATCTTCCCTCTCTCCATTTTCAGCTTTTCCTTCTCCTAGTCAGAACGCTTTAAAAACATATGTTTTAACTTTAACTACCTTTAACTACTTTAACTTTAACTACTAGCTCCTTTAACTATACTCTTCCTTAATAAAAGTCCTTTATTAAAAATTAATTTTAATTATTAATTGAATTAATTTGTTAATTAAATTTATTTATTAATAATTAATAATAAAAACCCTCAGCTGCTCTCAACTTTCCCCACTAAAGTTCCTCAGTTAAGCCTAAGCCCCTGCTCTCAGGCACCCCACTGGAAGACAAAGGATTCTGTTATGAGTCATCACCCACCTGACCCGTGGAAGCTGTGAAGCTGTGATGATGTTTTAGGGGAAAAAAAGACTTTTTTTTTCTTCCTCTAATACAAAAAGAGGGGGAGGTATACATCCTATGAAAGAAGAGAAAACTAAGGGAAGACAGACTTCCTGAAGAGTGACATAAGGTAGGGTAAGAGTAGGGAGAGAAATATGTGGGATTCTTGGGGATTAGTGCCGTCACTAAAGCTGTTGTTATTTTTGTTATTTTTACCACCACATTTGAGGGGGCAGGAGCTAAGTGTTTATAGGAACCCCTTGGAGCTACTACTGGAGAGAATTTTATTGTGTGACCATAAGCCCTTAACCTCATTCTCCCTCAGTTTCCTCAACTGTAAAATGGAGATAATAGCAATTACCTGTGCGGATCAGATGAGATAACATTTGGAAAGTGCTTGGTACAGTGTCTTGCACATAGTAGGTACTCAATAAATGTTTGTTGGCTTCCATTTCCACTTTTCCCTTCCCTGGGTAGTTTGCAGGTCTGAACACATAGAGAAATGAGAAGGAAGGATCTGCCCTCAAGCCTAGGGCTATTTAAATAAGCACATTTACTTAGAAAAGGAATTTTAGAAATTAAATCATTGATACAACTTGACATTTCATATTCAAAGTTGTGAGGTTTGTGTATAATTTGCTTACCAAGATCCCATATAGTAATACTTACGTTCTTCCTTTTTCTTCCTTCTCCACTCCCCAGGAACAGTGAAAATTCCTTCTAAAATTTATCTTTATTTTTTGAAGGTTTACATTTTACATTGTTGTTCATTTAGTATCTTCAGGCCAGTGGATACATCTGTGGTTAAACCCAAAGCCTTGTTGGTCTGTATATATTTTACTTACCCCAAAGGCATCTGGGAGGTAGGGTGTGCTTAGCTTTAAAGGAGTTCTCTTTTAAAATAGCTGGGAACTCCTGCTAGGGGAATCAAATGAACCAAAAAGTTATTATTGAAAATATATTGCTAAACTCTTCCCAAACAGGGAAGAAATCAAAC
Organism: Pseudocheirus occidentalis; assembly: GCA_028646575.1. Classification (NCBI taxonomy): domain Eukaryota; kingdom Metazoa; phylum Chordata; class Mammalia; order Diprotodontia; family Pseudocheiridae; genus Pseudocheirus; species Pseudocheirus occidentalis. The sequence goes on from CM053600.1 coordinate 35,012,393, forward strand.
TGATTCAGACCTGAACATAAAACGAGTCAAGGAGAATGATAGAAGCTGTCTGATATGCAAGACAGATAGTCATTGATTCCCCTTTTTTATTCTTATTATTCCTTTCCTGGGAAGTTTTGGGAAGCAGATCTGCCGCCTGATCCAACATGCTGAGGGCACTGAATAAAAAGGAAAATCACAGAGCTGGGAACTAAGGGGAAAAGCTCACTCCAGGGTGGGAACCATACAACAAAGAGTAAGTAATTTTGTTCAGGCCAACATTTTTTAAATGACACACTATAAGAAGTGCACACACACACACACACACACACACACACACAGTTAGGCTATGAGAAAGGACAGTAGGAAGAGTAAAGTTTTCTAAAAGAGCTTATCATTTCCATCTAGCCCATTAATTTGACGCCATTCCAATTACATAACAGTCGGTAGATATACAAACATTACTTTCCTTTCTCAATCTGAAACTTGACAAGAGACAATAAAAATCTGATTCTTTAATGGAGTGACTAACTCAGTGGCAAATATGGGTTTGGTGTCCTATACACCTAATGCATGCCAAGGTAATCCAGCTTTTATATCAATTATTTCCAGTCCATCATAAGGCATGAATTATTTGCAACTGCATCTTCCCTTCTGAAGTTATCACAAAGGTTCAATGGAGGACAAAAGTCAGCCAGGACTTGCCAGGGCTCAGACTGTAGTGAGAGGTAAACCCAAGCACCTCTTGTGTTGGAAGAGCAGTTGAAACCAAAACAGTCTTCTCGCCAGTTGATTCTAGTAGTTAAACGTTAATCCTCAATTGAACTGCTTGGCATGGACTGGGCAAGGTCTAAGCAGTGCTATTCGCAGAGCCTCTTGCAGCTCACTCTTGTTCCATAAATAAACTTTTTTCCCTCTTTCCCCTGCATCCTGACTGTGTGTTGTTCTATACCTGATATCAAGCAAGAATAGCAAATTATACCCAAACCACAATTTTGAGTATGAAATGTCAAGTTGTCTTAACTATCTAATTTTAATTCTTTAATAAATGAATGTGCTTATTTAAATAGTCCAACACGAGGGCAGATCCTTCCTTCTCATTTCTCTAAGTGTTTAGGCCTGCAAGCTACCCAGGGAAGGGAAAAGTGGAAATGGAAGACAACAAACATCTATTAAGAACCTAATGTGTGCCAGGCACTGTACCAAGCACTTTACAAATATTATTTTGTCTGACCCTCACAATTAATTGTTATTATCTCCATTTTACAATTGAGGAAACTGAGTCAGATGAAGATTAAGTGACTTGCCCAGCATCATACAGCTAGCAAGTATCTGAGGTTGGATTTCAGCTCAGGACTTCCTGGACCAGTGCTCTATCCAAAGCACCCTGAGCTGAGAATAGTAGTGTGACCTGAGTGTGACACTGAGAAGAGGAATGAATGAATAAAATCACATCTATTAAGTTCTTACTATGTTACCAAGCTAACAATTGTGTTTGTCTTTCATTTTAGAAGAGGAACATGACATCAGGAGAATGATGATGTGACTTGCAGTGGATTTAAATTTGAGTGGGGGGGGGGAGGCAGAACAAGGTCACCAGCCTCACTTTCTCTTCCAGAGACACCTGGGTCCAGCAGCCAGATATTCATCCTGGAGATGGCCAAAGATGCAGTGGGAGACCTTGGCCCTTTTAGGCTAAGGTCTTTTCAGATAATTACTTTGAATGGGGTAACAATCATTCAGTGAATAGGCCTCTTTAAGAAGTGAGTCAAGGGATGGCCCCTTTATTTAAAAAATAATAATAATAATAATAATCAAACTTAGAGGGGAAGACCATCAGGGTTGCTGGTCAAAAGAGAAACAGTTACTATTGACATTCACTCTGAGCCAGGAGGGTCCAAAATATAGCCACTAAGTGCTGCCTGGGCAGGGACCTATTGTGGTCCAATCCGTGAGCCCCAGAGTGAAATGGGTTTAAGGTTTGGTCTTTGAGAAAAGAGAAAGAGAGAGGAGAGAAAGAGAGAGAGAGAGAGAGAGAGAGAAAGAGGGAGCAAGGAAGGGAGGGAGGAAGGAAGGGAGGGAAGGAGGAAGGGGGGAGGAAGGAAGGGAGGAAGGGAGGGAGGAAAGGAGGAAGGAAGGGAGGAAAGAAGGAAGGAAGGAAGGAAGGAAGGAAGGAAGGAAGGAAGGAAGGAAGGAAGGAAGGAAGGGAGGGAGGAAGGAAGGAAGGATTCTAGCAAATAAATCCCAGCTTCTGGTAATCAAAATTTACCTTCATTTGGAGACAAGAAGGAGCTCCTTCTGGGTCTAGTGGCCAGATGTTCATCAGGACGACTGGAGATGGTCCAGGATGCAATTGGAAGACTCTGGCCCTTTTAGGTTAAGGCCTTCTCAGGTTCCCACTTTGAGTGAGGTAACACCCATTCAATGAAGGCCTCTTTAAGAAGTGAGTCAAGGGATGGCCCTTTTAATTAAAAAATAATAATAATAATAATCAAACTGGGAGGGGAAGACCCTCGGGGTTGCTGGTCAAAAGAGAAACTGTTACTATTGACATTCACTTTGAGCCTGGAGGGCCCAAAATATAGCCATCAAGTACTGCCAGTACTTTCCATAGTCACTTGAATTCTAAGAGGGGAAAACAACATACTGTATATTGATCTCAGAAGTTATTTACAGCAGAGGGTAGAAGCAATACTTCCCAGAGGCTTACCAAATGGCCTGGGCTAGCTTTTCCTGGGGCCCTACTCTAGCATCCTTGAGACTCAGTTGCCCTCAAGGACTCAGGCTTTAGCAACTGACCAAAATTCCTAGTGACTTAAAGGTAGAAAAGAGCTAAGTCCATAGGCTCAGTACCCTTCAGACTTAGTAAATGTCCCATCACTGTGCAAATAATCATATCCTTCCCTACTGACCAGAAGAGTTTCTATATGAAGACGAAGATGAAAGCATCTACTTGAATCAGGATTATATCTCTTATGAGAATCCTTCCCATGGTATCTAAAATAAATCTGTTGGCTGTTTAAAGCCTCATTTCATTCCAGTCTTTTACCCAAACTATCAGATTGGTCTAAGTCAAGTCAGGCCAACATTTTGGACTGAAATGCTTGGGGTTAAAGTGAGGAGAAGGGTAATGAGTAGATAAAGATACCAGATTGAGTACTCTTTCTTGGGGATAACAGTCCTAGACATGGAAAATTGATAGCACAAAGAAAACTAAAGTAAATTGGCTTAGCACAAGGTCAATTCAGTAACAAGAGACATAGATCTTGTTTTTTAAGACCCTTTCCATGAAGACAGAGAGGGCAGTTGATGGACCTGTTAACAAGAGATAATCAATATTTATTAAGAATGTTCTACGTACCAGATACTATGCTAAGGACTGGGAATATGAAAAGAGGCTAAAAACAAAACTTCAGGGAGCTTACAATCTAATGAAGGAGACAATACACAAACAATGCAAATGTAAAACAAATGTAAAACAATGTAAGCAATATTCAAGATAAATAAGAAATAATTGACACAGAGAAGATCCTGGAACTGAGAAGGTGAATCTGATAGGAATAAGGACAAGAACTGTTAGTCTCGGATAATGCAATCTCTGGTGCAGAGGTCTCACAGACAGCTGCAAGTCCCACTGAGATCAGAGCTGTAAAGGAAGAGAATAAGAGTGGGAGTAAAGATGACAACTAAGAATCTGCCTTAGTAAAAAAGATAGGTGCATGCTTATCATACCACTACTTCCACAAGGAGTACAAGAATGGACAGGATTTCACCACCAAGGAACTTAAGATATTGTGGGAGAAGATTAAGCAGCCACCTTAGTCCTTGGAACAGTGATGTTCAGGGTGTGGTCCAGGGGAGCCAATTCAGAGATCCTCTCTACTGTAGCATTACATCACCCAGGGCAATTAAAGAAGACTTGCAAAAGTAGTTCAATGAGTTCTAAGTGCACCAGATAGGAATCATCCCCTGTTCCATTTTACCGGGCTGAGATGGAGAGTTGTGCAAATCTGGCCCCATAAATAGGAGCCCCTACTGCAGGTGATTCCTTGATTCATTACAAAGAAGGAGATGGAATTTTTAGAAGATATATTTGGTAGACAGCTTCTACAGTTCGACAACCTCCAGAACCCTCAAGAACTATGACAGGTCTTCCTGCAGAGCAATTAGATCCCAGCTTTTGAGCAAAGCCTACCCAAATAGCATCAGGCTTTAGCTATGGCCTTCCCCTCCCTTCTCCTCATCACCACACAGTTGCGGGCAGATCAACTGATTAAATTCGAGTAAATAAAGACAGCCATAGTGATAATATGGGCAAAAGCAGCTGTCAGTTAGAATAAGTATTCTGGAAGTAAGCACTATGCTCACTGCTCTAACAAATGGATTGATGTGGTAATGACAGTACCATAGGAAGTTTTTGCTATGGCATCTAAAAAAGGGGGTTAATAAGGAGACACTGATAAGTGACCTGATTATTATTACCTGTTATAATATTACCTAGTATTACCTATTACCTATTGGTTTGCCTATTGTACCTATTATTAGGTATAATCCATTAAAATGGTGTAGTACATAAAAGTGTCCTGCAACATCCAGCAGCAGGGCAATAAGGCTCTTAAGCCCCACCCATCCAAATCTAAGACATTAGATTTGTCTAATCTAATGCTTCAGGCACACTTGGATATAAGAAACTGCTGGACAGTAGCCGCCAGGGGCTATTATCATATCAGGGGACAGTAAAATTATAGAAATCATCATTAGAGTACTCAAGTCTGAGGGAGGGGAGAGGAGGTAAAAAGTGGGTAGGGATTAGAGAGCAAATCATCGAGCAAAGGACTATTAAACAACCTCTTATGGGTAAGGCCAATTGAAGCTACCCAAGGTATCCCATGTAGTTTATATGAAACGATTTTGGGTCTCAGGGAGATGAAAGGTATTTTATCTCTAGTGATAGTGACAGAGGACAGAATGTTTCACTATACCAACCCCTCTTACAAAAAACTTCATATGGTCCATAAGGAAATCAGTCGGCACCTGGTAGCTTATAGTGAACTTAAGAGAGGTGAACAAAGTTTTCATGCAGACTTTCTTGACTCTGATCAGTGTTAGAGATCAGGACTAGACACTTAATGGTCTTTTCCTTTGGGGTCAGAACAAATGAATGAATTTTGTTGATCCTGGAAGAAGACATTCTGTATTTATCATATGGGTATGAGTAGCCTCTTTCAATTGGCTGTATAGCCTGAGTATATTGGGTCTTTAAAAACTGCCAAACCGGGATACTCATTCTCTTTCCCTCTGTGTCCAGAGAGCATGAAGATCTAAATCACAATATGAGTGCTATGAACTGAGCTAATAAAATGGGATGGTTTGCCATGCTCCCCCTTTTTGCCCTATCACCCCAAGAAGTAGATTTGGAGTTCAATTTTGGTCCTTTTTCATTAAAGGAACAAGTGGTGGAACACACATTGGACCCTTGGGTCCAAGCTCAAGACCTTTCCCTATTCCTTTCCCTCACCATTGCTAGGGTCTTCCATCTGCTTTATCTTCCTTTTATACTGCATATGTTTTGTATGGCCAATTTTTGTGTTGTCTTCCCCCATTAGAAAGTGAGCTCCTTGAGAATAGGGAGTGTCTTTATCTTTCTTAGTATCCTCGGATCTCAGCAGTGCCTGCTACATAGTGAGAGATTAATAAATGTTTTCTTATTAAAATTTTTAAAAAGTAACAGGGGAGGGGGGCAGCTAGGTGGTGCAGTGAATAGAGCACCGGCCCTGGAGTCAGGAGGACCTGAGTTCAAATCCAACCTCAGACACTTAACACAAAAACTAGCCGTGTGACCTTGGGCAAGTCACTTAACCCCAACTGCCCTCCAAAAAAAAGAAAAAGTAACAGGGGAGATACCAAAGAACAAGAAGGGGAATCAGAGCAAAGTGACTAGGAATTTAAGGAAAAGGCTGAATAACCAGGAATCTAAGGTAGAAAGTTTGAGCATATATGAGAATATCCACTGAAGTCTCAGATGAATGGCTTTGCACTAGGTGTACTCAGATGTATGCATATATGCATTATCAAATAGACCAGCCATTCTCAACCTGTGGGTTATATTCAGTTTGTAAGAATGAAAATACATTCTGCATGTCAGATAGATTCATAACAGTAGCAAAATTGCAGTTTTTAAGTAGCAACGAAAATAATTTTACGGCTGGGGGTCACACAACATGAGGAACTGTATTAAAGGGTCACAGCGTTAGGAAGGTTGAGAACCACTGAAATAGACCAATACCATGACTCATAAAGATAGAAGGAAGAATGGGTAAAAATTCAGAGATGCCAGAAGACCAGGATCTCTCTTCTCTCAAGCTCTCATCAGCTTCCTACTCCACTTCCCCATGCAAATGTGGGACACTCTACTACTACAACTACTACCACTACTACTACTACTGCTACTGCTACTGCTACTGCTACTGCTACTGCTACTGCTACTGCTGCTGCTGCTGCTACTACTACTACTACTACTACAACTACAACTACTACTACTAGTACCACTACTACTATTCTAAGAATAATAGGTAACATTCATATAGTACTTTTTATACACCAAGCACTCAGCTAAGTGCCTTACAAATACTATCTCATTTGATTCTCACAACACCCTGAAAAGTAGATGTTATTATTGTCCCTGTTTTAGAGTTGAGGAAACTATGTGCCCAGGGTCACATAGCTATTAAGTGTCTGAGGCCAAATTTGAATCCAAGGCTTCCTGTCTCTAAATCCAGTGCTCTATCCATTACCCATTTAGTGCCTAGATGGGGGGAAAGACCTAGGCTTCCTCCTATGTCCATTTAATTTCTTTTCAGTTCTGGGCATTTCTCTACTTGTAATCATGGCCAGCTTAGGGGATATTCTGTTTGGTGTGGCATTGCCTCTTTGGTAGTGGTGGGGATTCAATTCTGTCCAGATTACCAAAATTCTGTGCCAGAGTCATAACTAACAATATCTGTGCCCCAGGAAAGTAGCACAAAACATGTCCCAAGCAAATGTCATGAAATATACCTTCAATTGCTGTTGGAGAATCCATAGAATGGGTCAGCACTATCTGACAGGAGTTCTAAAGAACTCATCTAAGGTACAATGTCATCTAGTAGCCTTCTATTTCACCCAATCCTTTTCTTGCTAGGTAGGTGTTAAGTTCAGCTGTTTCTAAATGCTGGAGGATGTTAACAATGTCTTCTAGGATGCTTTCAATGTCCTCTAAATTTTTATGCCCTTGAAGGTCCAGTCAGAACACCATAGAGACATCAGAGTAGTGCTCATTTTTGTTATTCTTTATGCCAGGAACCTCTTTGAAAACCAGCTAAGGACACATGTCCACTTAGGAACCAAATCCAAGCTCTGCGGATTGTGTTGTTCTGCTGGCATTTGTTTAGTGTGATCTGTACTTGTGTGAAAAAATAGAAGTAGAAAAAATAGACCTAAATATTATGCATTATCCTGGGAAGTTATCCTGTTAGAAGCTTAATGATTCTTTCATAGAAGGGATTTTTTTTTTACTTTGGCTTTGCTAAATCTACTCCCTATGCATTAGGAGCTCACATCAATCCAGACATATTCTGTTATTTAATATTTGCTTATTTGTCACACTCCTTTATGCATACTGAAGGAGAATATATGCATATCCACTGAAGTCTCAGATGAATGGCTTTGCACTAGGTGTACTCAGATGTATGCATATATGCATATACATATATGTGCATGAATATGTGTATGTGCATTGATAGATAAATTAGATCGGTAGATAGATAGAGAGATAGATAGATAGATAGATAGATAGATAGATAGATAGATAGATAGATAGATAGAATGATTTTGTTGTTCTTATTTGTTCTTCATTCTTGACGAGGGTCATGACATCAAGGAAATGATGCCATGACATGAAAGTGAATTGGATTTGAGGGAGAGAGGGTTGTGCAGTCTCACTTTCTCCTTTGAAGATATCTGGGTCCAATGGCTGGATATAGATCAGGATGACAGGAGATGGCACTAGGTTCAGGGGAAACCTTTTCCTTTTTAAACTAAAGTCTTTAGCAGGTCTCAGTGTAACTAAGGTAATACCCATTCAATGATTAAGGCTAGGTAAGAAAAAAAAGACAGATAGATATGATAGATAGACAGACAGAAAGATAGATAGATAGATAGATAGATAGATAGATAGATAGATAGATAGATAGATAGATAGAAAGATAGACAGACAGGTCCAGAGACATGGCCTAACTTTTCAGTGGCATAGTTCAGACAAAGCTCTTAGTGCTGTCTCATTTTGTTAGAATCAGATACAATAAAGCAAAACCATTTACAAATGATGCTTTTTAACTTGTATGACTCACAAAAGATTTCCCTGACTGGTGTCAGATACAATAAACATAATTAATTTCTGGGAATGTATAGATGTAATTACCTAAAATGTGCTTTCACTATGTTAACAACTTTATAGTCTACCAGGGCTACAAGGAATCTTAGAGAATATCTCGTTCCACTTGTCATTTTTCAAAAGAGGAAACTGAGTCTCAGAACACTGAAGTGGCTTCCCAAGGTTACACAGTGAGTACCAGAACTAGGATTTGAAGTCCTCTGCCTATAAACAGGTCTCCTTTCCCTGTAACATGTTATTTTTCTAAGCACTGCAAGGAACACAAGCACATATCCACATATCCACATGCACACATAGGTACACCACCATTTCAAGACAAGAGAATTGGTTACCTGTATTCACCCACTCTCTTTTCCTTCACAGTGACATCAATTCTTTTTTTCTAAATTTTTAAATAAAGCTTTATATCTTTTGTTTTTCAGATAATGTGTAACTTGCTAACATCCCCCCAAGCCAAAGAGTAGCATTGTAACAAAAAAAAGCACAAAAGAAACAAAAATAGGAACAAGTAAGACAACTAAACAAAACCAAAGGAACAACAAACATGTATAAGAACATGTGCAGCCTTGTAAAGCCACAACCCACCTCTCAAATGCAAAGAGGGAGGATGATTTCCTCCTCTGTGAGATCAAAGTTGGCCATGACAATCATGCAGAGTGGGATTTCATTTTGCATTTTGTCCTTTTTTGTCACAGCATCGACATTTCTCAAGATGTCTGTAATCTAGTCGTTAATGTAGGAAGTACAATAAGAGTTACAGGTCTTTGTTGTTTTTGTTATTGACTATGATGTCGTTGTTGTTGTTGTTTGAAGACTTCTTATGAATATTCCATGGCTTTTCCTTGGCAGCTCTTCTTTCTTTTACTCTTTTGAATCAATTCAGCAATATTTGTCATATTTTTGCCATGTGCAAGGCATTATGACAGTTACTGGAGACAGAAAGATAAATGTACCATAGGTCTTGCTTTCAAAAAGTTTAAAATCTAATATTGAGGAAAACAGGTGCCTAAATAACTATGATACAGGAGAGAATGAGACAAATACAAATGACTAGACCAAGGTATTATCATGTAAAAAGTTCGGGGGAAGGTTTAGATGACATCTGAGTTGGACCTTAAGGGACCTTTAACAAAAGTAGATATGGGTAACAGTAAGATGGGTTAAGGTGAGGTGAGGGAATTAATTTTAAGACCAGAGGAAGGACCTAAGCAGAAGCATGGACACAATCATTTACAACCCAAAATGAGAGAGAGAGTAAATAATCATGTTTGCCTGAAACACAGGGAATATAAGGATTTTTGTGAGATAAAATTGTAGAAGTACACCAAGGCCAGATTATTATGGAGGGTCTTTAATACTAATACTTTATGTGGTAAGATAATGGGAAATTGCTGAAAATATTTTAGTAAAGTAGTAATATCAAAAAGTTGTATTGTTTAATATATCAGAAAGATGCATTGAAATTAGTTGGAGATAAATCCAAAGTTGCAATCATGCTATTAGGCAAAACAATAACAAAGACTCATAATACCAATAGATGTAAACAAGGAAATTACATTATGCTTATAGCAACCATAATTAAGATCCTTATAAAGTAAATATGATCCAAATGGTTTACTATCTAAATTCATAAAGGAAAAACAACTGAATCACAAAAAGACATAAATATTAACAATACTTGTCAGAGACATTAATATTCCCAGAGTTAAACAAATATTTTTTAAAGATAAAATATGGAATCAAACAAATTGCTAGACAAATTAGAGCTAAAAGAATTGTGACATTTTCTGAATGGAACCACTAATGACTGCACATAATTTGTTAGCAGCATATGGACCCTCTTCTGTCTTTTCCAATAGATACTAAAAGGCCTTCTTTTTCCTTCAGGGTGGTACCTGGTGTCATCTATTCTTCCAGTTTAGCAAGCAATCAGTAGTCTCTTAGCAGATAAGTCAAATATGACTAGAAACTGGAAGTCCCAAAGTCCCCTTGTGGTAAACAGGAATAGTGGCTGTGTATGTTTAGAGGTGAGATGAAGCACAAGGAGAGAAGGCTTCCTGCCATACTGCCATCTTGGGGGAAGAGGGAGAAGAGGGAAGGGAAGAAAATTAAAAACTCAAAATCTTATGAAAGTGAATGTTGAAAACTAAAAATTAATTAATTTTTAAAAGATTTAATTTGACAGAACAAAATAATAACATCCTGGATAACAGAGACAATACATAAAATTGATAGGCTAAAATATTGGCTCAAATATGATCATATTAGATGTTATAGGACAAATGTGAAATCTTACACTGGCTTCATAAAATTCAACTTCACAATGACAAGAATGGGGAGGTTACTAGACAATAGCTCATCTGGAAAACAGTTCTAAGTTATTTTGTTTCTATTTTCTTTAAAGCAGAGGATGATCATTATTTTAAATGACAGAACAGAAAATGATTAGGAGTTGATACCTAAGATAAGTAAAAAGGTAAGAAGAAGACCCTATAGGAATCAAGTAAAGCAATGAACCTAATCGTTCTCCCCTTCTCAGGCACTGAGGTGTAAGTAGGGAAAAGGATTATGTCTCTCACATGTTGAGGGAATACATTTGCTTATTTGTGATTATGCTTTCTGAAGTAAATATTTCCATGTAAAAGATTCAGTGTTATAACTGCTAATACAGAGAGACTGAATGACCAGACTCAAAGAATAATTGTTAATAGTTCAATGTCTGGTAGGAAGTCTCCAGTAGAAAGTCTTAGGCAACTGTGCCTTGCTTTGTGCTGTTTCATTTTTTGTCAGTGACTTAGATAAAAAGATATGTAACAGGGTCATCAAATGCAAATGATACAAAGTTAAAAGAGTTAACTAACAGAGTGGATGACAGAGTCAGGATCTAAAAGGTTCTTGATGGGCTATATTATTGGCCTGAATCTTAGAAGACAGGGATAATGCAAAGCCATATGCTTGGATACAAAAAATTTTTACAAAAACAAGATAGGTGAGGCATTGTTAAGCAGTCTTTTATTTGAAAAATATTTCCCAGTTTTAATGGAGTGTAAGCTCAGCATGAATCCCATGATGTGGGCTGCATTAAGAGAAATGTAGCTATTCACACTAGGGGAAACCTCCTCATTATAAACCAGGATACTGGGGGAACTGGGAAGCAAAAAATTATTGCTTCCAACACAGATTGAGAGAGATAGAGACAGAGAGACAAATACAGAGAAAGGAAGAGAGACAGAGAGAGAGAGAGACAGAGACAGAGACAGAGAGACAGAGAGAAAGACAGAGAGACAGAGACAGAGACAGAGAGATGGAGAGAGACAGAGACAAATGGGACAGTTACAATAAAGGAAGTTGTGGTGTAACTCAGCATTTTAGCTTAATTTTGTCCCAGAGTAGATTGATCTGGGACCTATCTATGGGTCTTTTGGAATTAGATCACACAAAACTTCCTTACTATTCTTACCTACAGCATTCATTTGTTTTTTATCATCTGGACTAATTTTAAACTGCTTTGAGAACTATGTCTATGAGTGTATTGGAATATGTTTTTAGAAAGAACATTGTTTATTCAAACCCTGTGGCTCAGAGTAACTCATTGCACCAGATTTGAAGGGGACTATGGCTCAATGTGGGCTAGAAGAAGACACAGAAGCAAGGTGAAGTAAGTGGGCCTGAATCAACTACAGGGTTCAGGGTGTGATGTGCCAACCACAAGCAGCATTAAGAGGACCTCCGTCAGCTGGGAGTGGACCCTATAAAGTTGGATCTGTGGGAAGCAAAATGAGTACTAACCACCTGATTTGGTCAGAAACAGGAGTAGACCCATTAAGCCCTTTCCAGTGTTTTAATGGTGCCCCCTAGAGTTCAGGGATGGGGAACATGTGACCTTGAGGCCACATGTGGCTTTCCAGGAGCTCATGTATGGTGCTTTGACTGAATCCAAATGGTTTGGATTGATTGCAATTGTTCCATCTGGTGGTGGTGGTGGTGGTGGTGGTGGTGGTGGTGGTGTGTGTGTCTGTGTGTCTGTGTGTGTTTCTGTGCCTGTGTGTGTCTCTGTGTGTTTGTATGTCTGTGTGTCTGTCTATGCATCTATGTGTGTGTGTGCGTGTGTTGGGAGCAATAGCCTTTCGCTTTCCAGTTCCCCCAGTATCCTGGTCTCCAATGAGGAGGTTGCCCCTAGTGTGAATAGCTACATGTCTCTTAATGCAGCCCACTTCACCTGACTCACGCTGAGCTTACACTCCACTAAAATTGAGAAATGTTTTTCAAATAAAAGGCTGCTTAACAATGCCTCACCTATCTTGTATTTGTGGATTGTTTTTTGGTAACCAAGTGTATGACTTTGCATTATCCCTATTAAGTTCTATCTTAAAAGATTCAGGTCAATGATACAGCCCATGAAGAATCATTCAGATCCTGACTCTGTCATCTATTCTGTTAGCTATCTCTTCTAGCTTTGCATCATTTGCATATACTTTTATCTATAAATCAAGTCGACCCTTTGACTGCATCTAAATGGTTTGGATACAGTCAAAGGGCAACACTTGAGGACCTAGAGGATCACATGTGACCTCCAGGCCATAGGTTTTCCTACCCCTGCCCTAGACTTTGCTGCAGGGTTTAAGGACTGGTTTATTGTGCTTAAAAAGTAGATCTTCTGTGTGTGACCCTGGCCACTTATGATAAAAACTATGGGGTGGGGAGTAGTAGTAAGGGTAAGAGGGCTAAGAGCTTTCCAAAAGTGAAATGAATGGATTGCCTTAAAAGGCAGTATGTCTCTTTGGAAGTCTTCAGATCAAGTCTGCATAAGTTAGTAAGGTTTTATTCAAACCTAATAAGGATTCCTTGCCCTTTGTAACCTAACCACCAGAACCCAAACCTTTTCAGTTTTCTTACACATTTATAGTACCTCTACCCTACATACTCATCTATCCACTGATACTGGTCATCTTTTTTCTTAAACAAGATTCCCCCTCTCTCAACTCCAGACATATAGACTGGTCTTTCCCCTCAATGCATAGAATGTTCCTTCTCTTCGTCTCTGTCTCCTGGGTTTTCTACACATACTAGCTAAAATCACACCTTCTCCAGGAAGCCTTTAGCAAGCCCTATTAATTCTAGTGCCTTCCCTCTGTTGCTTATTTCCTATTTATACTATATATAATTCATTAAAACATAGTTGTTTACATGTCATGTCACCCATTAGATTGCGATCTCCTTGAACTGACGGACTTCTTTATATCCCCAGTGAGTAGCAGAGTACCTGACACATAGTAGGTGCTTTAGAAATGTGAATTGTACTGTATTTTATTGTGTGGATTGAATTATGACTTCTGAGCTCTCTCAATTCTCAAATTCATAGATTCTGTGATATCATCATGTTTTTGTGAAGGCAGGCTCAATATGATATAGCAGACAAAAAAGTTGGTTTTCTTAGCTTACAGTTAGAGGAATAAGGTTCAAAACAACCTTTGTACTCTGTCTTGCTCTAACCACACTCTGGAGTACTGGATTTAGTTTGTGCCACTTTGAGGGACAGCCATTGGAAGGACAGATGGTATGGAATTGAATAAAATCAAAATAGTGAAACGTCTTAAGACCACCTCAAGAAAATAGGCTGAAGGAAGTGGGAAAGTTTAACCTAGAGAAGACTCAGCCTTAAGGGCAAGGGAAGCATGAGAGTTGTATTTCAGCCGTTTGAAGAACTGTCATGTGGAGAAAGAGTTAGAGGTTTGTTTTACCCAAAAAGAAATCACCAGAAACAATGGGCGCAAGTTTCCAAAAAGTCAATTTGGGTTTGATGTCAAGAAAAAATATTCTAGCAATTGAAGCTGTCCCTGAATAGAATAGACAGCCTGGGGAGGCAGCTGATTTCCCATAGTTGGAGGTCTACAAGCAGAAGCTGCATGACCACTTTGTCTCATCAGTTCAAGGATAGGGTTTTTTGTGTATAGTTGTTTCTTGTACAGTGGGGAGTCATTTCATATATAGGTTGGACAAGATGGCTCCTTTCTCACTTGGTTGTTTTCTTTATTTTTAATTCAGAGAATAAAACAAGCATTTCCACAATATAGGATAATAAAAAAGAATGATTGCACATGAAACTACAATTCTATTTCTTACTTTCAAACTGATATTCTGACATCTGACTATTTTCATGGAAACCAGTTTAATACCAGTCAGTCATAGGATATGGAAGAAAAAACATTAATTCAATCATAGGCTGCAATAAGAGAGACATATAGTTCCAAATGAGGAAGGTTATGGACCTATCACCCTCTGCCTTGGTCAGATCACATCTGGGACACTCTATTTGATCCCTACTATTTTTTTTTGCTTTTTGAAGGGGAGAAGTCAGGGCAATTGGGGTTAAGTGACTTGCCCAAGGTCACTCAGCTAGTAGGTGTTAAATGTCTGAGTCTAGAATTGGACTCAGGTCTTCCTGACTCCAGGGCCATGCTCTATTCACTATGCCACCTAGCTGCTCCCAATTCCTACTATTTTTAGGATAGAAAGTTATAAGTGGAGGCAGCTAGGTAGCTCAGTGAATAGAGCACTGGCCCTGGAGTCAGGAGGACATGAATTCAAATCTGGCCTCAGACACTTAACACAAAACTAGCTGTGTGACCTTGGGCAAGTCACTTAAACCCAATTGCCCCTTCCAAAAAAAGTGATAGGTTGTATGGCACAAGGGGAGGATAACCAGGACAATGGAAAGTCTTGATATCATACTACATGAGGATGGGTTGAAAGAACTGGAAATGTTTGCCTCAAAGAAGAGAAGCCCTAATGTGCATGTGATTTATTTGACTTTACTATGTGCCAGACACTGGGCTAAGCACCTTACAAATATAATCTTATTTGGTCCTCAAAACAATCCTGGGAGGTAGGTGCCATTGTCAGTTCCACTTTACAGTTGAGGAAACAGAAGTTAAATGACTTGCCCAGGGTCACACCTGGTAAGTGTCCAAGGCTGAATTTGAACTCAGGTCTTCCTGCTTTAGGCCCAGCTCTCTATCCTGTACCACCTGACTCAGATTTGAGCATGGGGAAAACATGAGAGCTGTATAATATGGACTATACACTGCTATTCCTCTTTATACGATTTCTTCATAAATATTATTTAACTCTATAAGAGATTTTCAACTATTTACAGGCAGAAAAGAATTTTTGTTCCTAAGCATCACTAGTAGTCAATCTTTTCCATGAACAGGGTATATATAAAACAAATTACTTGGAGATGTTATAAAATCATAAGGTCATAGACTTACTGAAGCCTTTGAGTTCAACCTCCTCATTTTAAAACTTTGGAAACTGAGGTTCAAAGAATTTAAGTGACTTTTCTTTGTAGCAAATACAATTTTGAACTTGAAATTGGAAGACTTGGCTTCAAATCCCTTCAAATAGCCTCAATTTAGTAAGTTATAAAAGTGAATATGTGTGTGTGTATACCCACACAGTAATAACCTATCCCACAAGATTGCCATGACATATATACATATATATGCATATATGTGGAGCCTTCTGAGTGTATGTATATGTGTACATATGGATACATATACACATAAAACCCCTGGGGGGAAAAAGGGCAAGAAAGAGGGAGGGAAGAGAAAGAGAGACAGGGACAGAGAGATAGAGAGACAGAGAGAGAGAGCACTTCAATATTGGCTCATAGTTAATTCTGAAGCTATTGCCTAGAAGTTCCCTTTTGTCTGTTATTACCTCAAAGGCATCAAAAGCAATGACCCAGGCTAGTCCTGGCTCCTCATTTTCTTGTTACTTGACCCTGTTTAGGAGAAAAATAGGATGGTCTTCTTGTGTGGTTCTTAAGAAACAAAAATTTCAGAAAATGGTGAAAAGTGGTGATAAATCAGGTTTTGGTTCTTTTGTTACTTTGGTTTTAAACTGGATTGAGAGCATTTCCCGCTTTCTAATTTGGGAGAAAAAATCCTGTGGACTAAGCATTCACCCAGAAAAAGTTGGCAATGACAGAAAAAGTCTACTCTGTATTTACATGTCTAATAAAACTACCCAGGGACCTTCTACAGAAGATTTTCTCATTTTACTCTTGTTAGAGGATGATAAAATTCTTGCAAAACCAGTTCCACTTCTCATTACTTCCCACAAGAGTTCTGAAAATGGTTATGGGTGACTTGGCTTAGAATAGCATTTTTACAACATCACACTGGTTTTACCATCTCATTTCTGCTGACTACTACTTTCAACAAGCAAGTCAACAAGTATTTATTAAACACCTGCTGTCTTCCAGGCACTGTGCTAGGAAGAGGGGAGGGAGAGAAAAAGATAAACTCCTGAGGGTAAAGCATCCAAGTCTAGAGTCAGGAGTAGAACCAGATGAGTGAAGGAAGAGTGACCTGGTACTTCCTTAAGTTGGAGGTACCTAGAAGAATTCAACAATAGAAAGAGGTAGAACCAAAGGGAAAGAGTGGTTGTGTGGAGTTAGAAGGCCACAGATGCAAAGGATTTTTCAAGGTGAGAAAGAAATTAAGGCATGGTGTCATGGTCTAGAGAGTGAAGAGCAGAGCTGGAAAAGGGATGGAAGATGGTGGACCTGGAAACTTTATCAAAATGGCAGTTCCAGGAGGAATTCACCCTCCTGTCTTGACTCTTTCTAAAAGTTGAGCCTTTGATTTTAGAAAAGAAACCTTTCCATAAGTTTTATAAAAATTACTTGATACAACAGCTGAAAGTAAATAGCAGCTTTTATAATATCCATAGACCATGCTTATATCATTAGAAGGCCAGGATCACTGTAATTTAGAAAAAATACAATGAGAAGTCTTCAAATATATCTTTTCTTTCTTAAATTATCTGCTATTTTTTAACAACAGAAAATATTTGAACAATTTAGAGGTTCCCAAACATCTGAATGCTCCACTGGGTTGAAATGAAATCTAATTATTTACTTCCATATTTGCTTCACTTTATGATTAGTCTTGGTTTTTGAAATATGAATTTCCTTTTCAGAAATATTTTAGATTACAGCTGCTTCTTTTTTAAAAAATAACTGAATTAATTACATTTCTTCCTTTAGCATGGAAACATTCATGTTATTTATTTTAAAACATATCCTTGAATATCAGTAGCAGATATTCTTCAATAGTTGTGGGGGGAGGGAGGTACTAATTTGAAGGTGGTAAAAAAAATTTAAGGAGCAGAAAGCTCTGCTAGCATGATTTTATGAACCTATTCTTTTCTTTTACCATTTAGTCTTGTACTATCTGGGTTTAGAGGGCAAAGGTGAAAATGGAAGGAATAGGTGATCTCTCTCTCCTTTGGTATTAGAAGATGGGGAGGAGGTGGCAGAGTCAAGAGGGTGGCGTAGAAGCAGCAAAATTCTGCAGCTCTCCCCATAACCACCTCTAATACCTATAAAATATGACTCTAAACAAATTTTAAAGCTCCAGAACTCACAAAATGACAGAGCACCAAAGCTCCCACTGAAGGCAGCCTGGCAGGCAGATGGGAAGGGGTTCATTGCAGCATGCTGGAACCCTAGACCAACACAGCATGAACCGGTGGCTGGAGACCTAGGGCCACCAGAAAAATCTGCAGCTGGAGCACAAATCACTGGCAACTGTGGCATTTTCCAGAATTACCAACCCATAAGAAACAAGGACTAAGTAAAAGGTCAGTGGAACTTGGATAAATTTGGGGGAGAGGGACCAGCCAACTGCCCCAGGGCTAGAAGCAGCTGAAGCAGCAGACCTGCAGCCACCTCCACATGGCTGCTTCAGAAGCCCCCAGCCTGCAGCTTGCAAGGGGCCAAGCAATCATTCAGAGACTAAGTGCTCTTGCATTGAGCTGCCTTGATCCAGATCATAGTCTTGGGTGGTGGCCTTGAGGTACCTATTCGGTGAGCCAAAGCTGATGGGGGCTGCAGAAATGGTGGCCTCCTAATAGCTCCAGCAGCTATGAAAACCCCAGCAACTTGGGACAGAGCTCTCCTCTCTGAAAGCAGAGTTCTACTGAACCTAAAAGTCAAGTAATTGACTGACAACATGAGTAGGCAAAGGAAGCAAAGCAAACCAAGCAATGCAACTTTAGATTCCTTTTTGGGGGACAAAAAGTATCAAACCATGGAATGAGAGGAAGACAACACAGTCAGAACTCCCACACCAAAAGCTTCCAAGAAAAATGTATACTGGTTACAAGCCATAGAGCAGCTTAAGAAGGATTTTGAAAACCAAATGAGAGAAATGGAGGAAAAATTGGGAAGAGAAATGAGAATGACACAAAAAAATCATGAAAAGAGAGTCAACAACGTGACAAGAAAGTAACACCTTAAAAATAGATTAACTCAAATGGCAAAAGAAGCCCAAAAAGCCAATGAGGAAAAGAATGCCTTAAAAAGTCAAATTTCCGGTGTGAGGGGTGCGGATCCCAGGAGAGGCAGCACCGGCCAGGGCCGGGGACTGTGGAAGGACAAGGAGAGAAGCGGTCGGCATCCCCGGCCTACTTCCCCGCCTTGGCTCCAGGGAGCAGACATGGCCCAGAACCTGAAGGACTTCGCGGGGCGGCTGCCCCCCCGGGCCCCGAGGCATGGGCACAACGCTGAAGCTGCTGCTCGGGCCGGGGCCGTGGCCTACGGCGTCCGAGAGTCTGTGTTCACTGTGGAAGGTGGGCAAAGAGCCATTTTCTTTAACCGAATTGGGGGTGTACACCAGGACACCATCCTCGCAGAAGGACTACATTTCAGGATCCCCTGGTTCCAGTACCCCATCATCTATGACATTCGTGCCCGGCCCGCAAGATCTCTTCTCCCACAGGCTCCAAAGATCTTCAGATGGTGAACATCTCCCTTAGAGTGCTCTCCCGACCCAATGCCCTGGAGCTGCCCAGCATGTACCAGCGCCTAGGGTTGGACTACGAGGAGCGTGTGTTGCCCTCTATCATCAATGAGGTGCTCAAGAGTGTTGTGGCCAAGTTTAATGCCTCACAGCTGATCACGCAGCAGGCCCAGGTGTCCTTGTTGATCCGGCGGGAGCTGACAGAGCGGGCCAAGGACTTCAGTCTCATTCTGGACAATGTGGCCATCACAGAACTGAGCTTCAGCAGAGAGTACACAGCTGCGGTAGA
>CM053600.1:35032402-35123011 GCA_028646575.1 Pseudocheirus occidentalis
TCCATCATCCCCCCTCTTATCCCCTTCCCCCTACTCTCCTGTAGGGCAAGATACCCTATATAGTGTGTATGTCATTCCCTCTTTAAGCCCATCTCAATGAGAATAAGGTTGACCCATTCCCTTTTGCCTTCCTGTTCTTCTCCATTGTAACAGTTTTCCCTTGCCTCTTCTATATGAAATAATTTACCCCATTCTGTCTCTCCCCATCTCCTCTCATCTTTCAGTTTCACCTTTTAAGTACCATCCCTTCCTATTCAATTGATCCTGTGCCCTCTGTCACATATGTTTTGTATGCCCATATATCCTCCTATATAGACATAGGGTATCTATCTATCTATCTATCTATCCATCTATCTATCTATCTATCTATCTATCTATCTATCTATCTATCTATCTATCTACTAGGAGGGTGCCCTCTATACTATATATATGTGTGTGTGTGTGTGTGTGTGTGTGTATATATACACATATATATATATTTACATATACACACATACACACATTTATATTCCCTTCACCTATCCTCATACCGAGAAAAGTTTCATAAGTTACAATTATTGTTTTTCCATGTAGGAAAGTAAATAGTTCAAATTTGAAAAGTTCCTAATGATTTCTTTTCCCTGTTTACATTCTCATCCTTCTCTTGCTTCTTGTATCTGAATGTAACTTCTGTTCAACTCTGGTTTCTTCATCAAGAAAGCTTGAAAGTCCTCTATTTCATTGAATGACCATATTTTCCCCCAAAACATTATACTCAATTTTGATGGGTAGGTGATTCTTGGTTTTAATCCCAGCTCCTTTGACCTCCAGAATATCATATTCCAAGTCCTCTGATCCCTCAGTGTAGAAGCTGCCAGATCCTGTGTTATTCTGATTGTGTTTTCACAATATTCAAATTGTTTCTTCTTGGCTGATTGTAATATTTTCTCCTTGATCTGGGAACTCCAGAACCTGGCTATAATATTCCTAGGAGTTTTCTTTTTGGGATCTTTTTCAAGAGGTGACAGGTGAATTCTTTCAATTTCTATTTTGCCCTCTGGTTCCAAAATATCAGGGCAATTTTCCTTGAGAATTTCTTGAAGGATGATTTTCAGGTTCTTTTTGTGGTGATGACTTTCAGGTAGTCCAAAATTTTAAAAATTATTTCTCCTGGATCTATTTTCAAGGTCAGTGGTTTTTCCAATGAGATATTTCACATTGCCTTCTATTTTTTTCATTTGTTATGATCTGTTTAATAGTATCCTGATGTCTCATAAAGTCATTAGCTTCCATATGTTCCAATCTAATTATGAAGGAATTATTCTCTTCAGTTAGCTTTTGAAATTCTTTTTCCATCTAACAAATTCAGCTTTCTAAGGCATTTTTCTCCTCATTGGCTTTTTGAACCTCTTTTAGCTTTTGAGTTAATATATTTTTTAAGGTGTTATTTTCTTCAGTCAGGTTGTTGACTCTTTTTTTCATGATTTTTTTGCATCATTCTTATTTCTCTTCTCAATTGTTCTTCCATTTCTCTTACTTAATTTTAAAACTCCTTCTTGAGCTCCTCCATGGCCTGTAACTAGTTCATATTTTTCCTGGAAGTGTTTGGTGCAGGAATTCTGACTTCATTGTCTTCCTCCCATTCCATGCTTTGATCCTTTTTGTCCCCCCAAAAGGAATCTAATGTTTGATTGCTGGCTTGCTTTACTTCCTTTGCTTGTTCATATTGCCACTCCATTACTTGACTTTTGACCTCTTTTCCACGGTAGAACTCTGCTTCTAGAGGGGAGAGCTTTGTCTCAAATCACTGGGTTTTTCACAGCTGCTGGAGCTATTAGGAGGGTGCCCTCTCTACAGCCCCCAGCAGCTTTGTCTCACTGGTCACACACTTCAGGAACACTACCCAAGACTGAGATCCACATCCAAGCAGGTTAAAGCAAGAGTGATTACCCCTCTGAATGGTTGCTTGGCCCCTCTATGATCTGCAGGCTGGGAGCTCTGAAGCAGCTATGTGGAGGCAGTTGCATGGTTGTGGTGCCTCTGCTGGTTCTTGCTCCAGGAGTAGAGGCCAAACCGCACTCTGTTCCCCTTCTCCCCCCAGTTCCAACAGAGTTCCACTGATCTTTTACTTTGTCTTTGGCAGCTATGGGTTGATATTTCTGGAAACTATCACAGCTGCTCATGATTCACTCTTCTGAAGTCTTCTCCAGTGATGCTGGTCATGGCAGCCTTGAGGCTAAAACCATGGGCTCACAGAGGGCTGGGCTTAGCTCCCAGCACACTGTGATGGACCCTTCCTGTTGGTCTGTTGGGCTGCCTTCAGCAGGAGATCTGTTTCTCTCTGTCACTTTGTGGATTCTGTAGCTCTAAAATTTATTTAGAGTCATATTTTATAGGTATTTGATGTGGTTATGGGAGAAGCTCCCAGAGTTTTCCTGCTTCTACACTGCCATCTTGGCTCCACTGAATCCCACCATCTTTGAGGGTCATAGAGTGTGGTTTTGTTCTATTGCCTTTAAAAGAAGAAAGAAAAAGGACAGAAACAAAAATACACCAGGAAATAAGTGAGGAATAACGGAATAATTTAATGCTTCTCACATTCTAGGTGCACTAGAAGAATTTGGAAAAAAGTAGAAGTCAGAGTGGAGAAGTTGCTGTTTTTTGTTTATTTTCAAAGGGAACCAGCTGACACCACGGGGTGAGGTCCTGTTTGTGTGTGAATTGAATTTCAGTTTGGCAGTTGCACAAAGTCATCAACCTCACTCTCTTCCAGAGTCATCAAAGTCCAGAGTCAAGACAAAAGTCAGGACAACTGGAGATGGCTCAGAATTCAGTGGATGACCTTGGTGTCTTTGATATTTAACCCAACTCTAAGTGGGAAGTAAGCATCTCATGAACCTCTTTTTAAAATTGGAATTGGGGACAGGAGAGTTAAATACCTATGTACAAATATATAGAGAGTTTGGCCTAAAAATACAATATATTCAACAAAAAAGGGGCATGGAGAATGATAGAGAAGAGATATTCAAAGGTGGAAATTAGAAATTGGAAGAGGATAATCATAAACAAAAAGACCTGCCAGTCATGGAAAGCAGATCTAAAATAGGAATTAAAAGGCAAGAAATTTTAAGAACTGTTTATCTGGGCTTGGTTTGGGCAAAGAGAGGAGGAGCATAGGATAGGAATCAGACAGTTTCTATTAGAGATTACTAGGGTTGATATCTTTCACTTTATTATAGTGCTTATTTTTTCTTTGTGAAGAGGGGAAGGGGTTAACCAGAGAAAAAAGTGTATTAAGATGTAATAGAGGGAAAATCACAATTAACAATCATAATAATGAATGCGAATTGGAGGAATTCAGTCATAAAACAGAGCCTAGTAGAATAGATTAGAATTCAGAATTTAATGAGACAAAATTAAAACTAATGATTCAGACAGAGTTAACATGTGATGCTGGAGCATAATCTATTTTGCTTTAACTAAATTCAGAAAATCAAGAAATCAAGGATGGCAATCATGATCTCAAACATGGCAACAGTAAAAATAGACATGGTTAAAAGAGATTCTAGGCAAACTATATTATGATTAAAAGCACAATGCATAATAAAATAATACTAACATTGTATATATACACAAATAGATATATTCATATATCCATATATATGCAGATGCATACACACATGTGTACATATTATATGTAATGTATATTCATAGAATAACATGATGTCTAAGAAGAAATATACAGGAAACCAGTATTCATTGGGGACTTCAATGTCCATCATTAAGAACTAGTTGAAATTAACCAATCAATCGTATCATTCATCAGTCAAGAATCATTTATTAGTAATTACTATGTGCTAGACATTGGGCAAGAAAAAAAAAACATGATTAGGAAAGAATTCCAAGATATCAATGAAATTTTATGAAAGTTACATATGACAGACTTCTCATGAATATGTAACTGGAATAGAGAGGAATAGTCATGTTTCTCAGATTCATATGATGGTATGTTTGAAACAATTAACTTTGGGTTAAGTTATAAAACAACTCATGAATAATTGTAAAAAGCCAGAGAAATAGTAGACATATACTACACTAACCAAAACTTAATAAATATTACAACCAATACAAATAATTTAAATAAAGGTTAAACAATACAATTTAACTAAATACATGGGTTAGAGAACAATATTTTTTCAAAGAATGGCGGTAATGAGACAACACACAAAAACTTTCAAAATCCAGTCAAAGAAGATCTTAGAGCAAATTTATGTTTAAAAATGTTCAATAGTGAAAAAGAGAAAGAATAGATCAGTGATTGGATATACAACTAAAAATAAACCTAGAAAAATAGCAAATAATCTATTTTCTCTGATTTAAAAAACAGGAAAAAAAAGAGAATTGAAGAAGAGTTAAGCAGAGCAAAATACTGAGTTGATCAATATATTTGGGAGTTGGATTTTTGGAAAAAAATAGACAAACCATTAGGTTTTTTTAAAGAAATCCAAAATACAAAACAAAAAAGAGAGTTCATAACTAATAATTAAATAAAAGTAATTATCAGAAACTATGTCTAATTATAGGTCAAAACCCCAACAATTTTATTAAAATTAATTAAAAAACCCTCGTTCACAGAACAGAAAAAAGAGGATTTAAATAAGTCAATTCTAGAAAAAAGACATTTAGTGAGCAATTGTTAAGCTCACCAAAGAGAGGTTAAAAAACCTAGACTTTTAGGAATTCATGCATTTACAAGTGAAAATCACATTTTTTAAGATAAAGATGGCATTTTACCAAACTACTTCTATGAAACCACTATATTTTGATACCTAAACCAGGGAAAAATGAGGGAGGAAAAGAAAGGCATAGATCATTTTTTTTAAAACAAGTATTAATGTTAAAGTAGTAAATAAAATATTAATGAAGAGGCACTGAGAACATATTTAAAAGACTGTTAACTAGGTTGGAGTTATAATATGATTTCAGGTTTTTTTAACCATTAGAAAAGTTATAAACATAATAAATGATCTTAAGAATAAAACAATAAAAATCAAATTATTATATTAATGAATGCAGAAAAGGATCTTGGCAAGATGCAATACTCAAATATAGGTTATATCTTCATTTGTGGCTTATTATGGTTTATGGTTTGAAATGGTCTATTAAATCTAATTGGCATAAGATTGATTGCTAGTTTTGCTAGCAGTTTTTGTTTTAGCCAATGTGTTTGTCTTGATTGACTATACTGATTTATTACAAAAGTGCGTTTCTATTTGACGTAAGGGGATTTGAATACAAGTGGGTAATGAAAAAAGAAGAAATTAAAGAAAAGAACTTCAATGAAATGCTAAAAAATGCACAGAACAGAGCAAAAAGATGTTCAAAAGGATCACAGACAGGGACGACAATTTTGTTAGTATCACATTAGATTAATATACAATTTTATAAATAAACATAATGTATGCAGCAGCTCACATTTCCATATAAAATCCTCTTTTATGCTTTTTTTTGTTCATCGAAATTTTTGTGTTTATTGACAATTTTAAGTTCATAACAAAAAAACTAAAAAGGAAAGAAAATCTGAATCACCTCGCGATGATTTACCTTTTTCATTTGAGTTAGAGGAGCTGAAAATTAGATTGCATTGAGAGACAGCCAGCCAGAGAGAGAGAGAGAGACAGAGAGAGAGAGAGAGAGAGAGAGAGAGAGAGAGAGAGAGAGAGAGAGAGAGAGAGAACAAATTCAAATCAGCTCTTTTTTGAGACAGTCAAAACTGCTCAATAACACAGAGAGCTTCCTGTGTCATGGGCTGTCATGGCAAATTGGAGCTGACAGCTGGAAACTGTTCACATAGATTTCCTATTTTTTCTTTTAAGTAGGCTGTATTAAATCACACCAAAAAGGGCTGACATCCTTAAAATCCATGCTATTATATTATATTCAATATTGTAAAAATTTGCCTGCTTTTCAAATCTCAAAGTCACTTGACACAGAACCTTGGTAGCTTTATCAGACTTGAACTGTGTTTCACAGACACATGTGTCTACTTCCTTAGTCAGCTCTCAATTATCCTTGAGATCACTTTAAAAATTGAATCCACAAATAATCCCCTAACCTCATTTTGATCATTAGTTCAACCCTTGCCACTACAAATGACCAGAAATGCAAACAAGTTGCAAAATAGACCTGCTTTCCCTATTTTGCTGACCTTTTGGGTCAGAAAGTAGCATTCAGCAAACAAGGGATGTGGGCAGTCCATAGGCTAGTTGAAAGTTTGCTTTGAATGAAGCAAAAGCAATTTCAATGAAAATATTACAGGTATCCCTCATTTCTCAAAGCAGACCTTTTGAAAAGTTAGATAGAAATAGAAATGACAGACCCACACCATCTTAATGCTGGAAAACACCTCACAGATCTTCAGTTCTAAGCCATACCTTAACAATCCCTTTAGCATTTTGGACATGTGGTATTCCAGCCTCTGCTTGAGAATCTTCAATGACAGGCCTTCAACTAATTCTTAAAACCAGGTTGTGAATATTTACAAACCCTAGATATCAAACAAGTATACAAGTTAGGGCTTGATTTATTATTTTGTTGCTTGTTTAAACATAAGAATGTGACAGAGAACATGTTAATCTTTTAAGTTAACTTAGAAGTGTGTCATGTATACATTTGCTTTTTAAAATTCAAATGTATTTTATTTTTCATTTTGGAATAAAACAAGCATTTCTGTAACACAGTGTAATAAAAATAGATGATTGCACATGAAATGACAAATCTCTTAAGCACAACTTGCTATTTCTTTTAAATATATAAAGTTATCATTGACATTTCTTTTTCCTCCTTTTTTTCTTCCCTCCTTCCTACTCTAGAGATGGCTACCATTAGACACAAATATGTTTATAAACATATATGTAAAATCATTCTATACATACTTCTGCTTATTAGTTCCTTCTTTGGAATCAGATACTGTCTTTCTTCATTTGGCCTTTGTAGTTAATTTGGGTATATGCAAAAATGTTTAAGAGCCAGCTGTACGTTTACCAGCATACTGTTGCACTAAAACAGTCAGTTCATTATACTTTTGGACAGAACCAATGGTGAGGATGATTTTGTTGCTTTCTAAATGTATCTTGAATGACAAAATAGCACAAGTATAATATGATAATAATGCACAATATTTATACAGTTCTACGAAGTTTGAAAAGCGCTTTACACATATTATCTCATTTTACCCTCACAGTGACTTGGGAAAGTAGATACCAATATTATTCCATTTAAAGATGTGGAAATGGAGACTGATTAAGTGAGTAGTCTAAGGTCACAGGGCTAGAAAGTAGGCAGGATTTGAAGTCATATCTTCTTGACTTTAAGCTCAGCACTTTCTGCTCTGGGCTTTGGAGCACATATGTGGAGTCCTCTTTCTTCATTCACTCACATCATAAGGCTGGAGATTGAATCCTGTGGGGAATGAGGAGAAAACTCAAGTGATCTAAAGTAAAAATGATGGGGAGGAAAGACTTGTTGTCATGGGTCTCATGGCATGCTAGGAACCACATAGTACCATTAGTCCTACAGTTTGTTGGGATTCATTTCTACCAGCAGATTATATTCAATAACTCAATAATTCTGTATGGCCTCTTAAAAAAAAGCAAAAAAACTCAAAGGTTCAAAACCCTTGGAAGGAGAAAGACTTGGTTTCTTCTTTGGGTGACTTTCTCCTGGATTGGGTTGGATGGTAGGATGTTAGTAGAAACAAGACATTGTCCCTGGCTAAATTATAGACTCTAACCATTTCAGATTACTGGGCATTTGGGAGAGACATAGGCAAGGTGGTAGTACTATGACTAGAGTTGGGAGAGATAAAGTAATAATTCCCTATAAATGTATAAAATACTGAATGTGATTATAATGAAGCAGAATTATGCCTTGCTTTCTTGATTATTCAGGTATATTCCAGGAATTTTTCCATTCCTTATTATCAGGTCCCTATTTATATGATGTACAAGGCATATTCATCTACACAATAATTTGATTCAACCAATGTCTTGTGGGACAGCTACATGGCACAGTGGATTAACTTCTGGGTCTGGAGTCAAGAAGACTCATTTTTGTGGGTTCAAATCTGGCCTCTGAATCTTCCTAGCTGTGTGACCCTGTGCAAAGCACTTAGCACCATTTTCCTCAGATGCTGTAAATGAGCTGGAGAAGGAAATGGCAAACCACTGCAGTATCTTTTTGTTGTTGTGGTTGCTTTTTGTAGAGGCAGTTAAGTGACTTGCCCAAGGTCACATGGCTAGTAAGCGTTAAGTGTTTGAGGCTGGATTTGAGCTCCTAACTCCAGGGCTGGTGCTGTATTCACTGCACTACCTAGCCACCCCAAACCACTCTAGTATCTTTGCCAAGAAAACCCCAAATAGGATTAGGAACAGTCAGACACCATTTAAAGAACTGAATAACAAACAGCAAAAGATACCCTGTGAGGTAAATCCTTTCCTACTCCACAGTTCCACTAGCTTATGAAATAGTAATGTGCAATGTATTCAGAGAGAAGAGTAGTAATAAGACCACTGAAGTCCACATGTGGATTCCAGCTCTGTGATTTCATATCTGCATGACCTCAGATAAGTCTCTCTTTGGGCATCAGGTTCCCTCACTTGAATAATGAAAGAATTGGATTAAATGACCTTTAAGGTCTTTCGGTTCTTAAAATTCTTTCATTCTATGAAAATCAGAACTAGAGTTTGAAAGAGTCAGAGGAATCATAAAAGCCCAACTGGTGACAATGGACATTAGCTTTTTTTCTTTGAAGACAGAATTACAGGAGGAATGATAACAGAAAAAAAAGAAAACTCAGAAGGCATAACAACTCAAAGATTTGAAAGAAAAATTGAGATTAATATCTCTGCAGAATAGAGCAATGAGGGGGCAATACAAGAATTACTGGGGTTCCGGAAGAAATAAATTTGATGTCTTTATTTCAGGAAATTGTACAAGAACATTTCTCAAAGTTATTGAAAACCAATGATATAGTCTAATTAGATGCAATAAGTACACTGCAAAAGGAAAAAAGGTAAAAGCCAACTCATCATCATCAAACTTCAAAGATGGTGGGAGGGGAGTCTGATTAGAAGAGAAGATGTTAACATTCTGAAATCATACCCTTGCCTGTCTTGCAAGAGTCCTGACCAGGTATCCTGAAAGAAACCACAGGCAAGGAGTAGAGAGTGAAGACCTATTTGTTGAATGGCAATTATTCCCTTTTTCCATCCTTTCTCATTCATACCTTATAAGGGTATGACCACCTGAGCATCTGGTATCTGCAGGGAGAAGAGTGAGAGGAGGATCTAATTGGTATCACTTCAATAAGTTTCCAGTCTCACTCATTTTATACCTCAGTAGAAGGTCTCAGCCCCCTTTTTACCCCTTGGCTAGGATTTGACTTCACCTATCCCATTACTGCAAAGGTGAAATGGTATCTGCATGGTAAATGGAATGGTGAAAATCGAAGAGACAGGACTGTAGCTGGAGAAAGGTCACATCTGTCTCAATTCTTGCCATTTTGGGATACCCGAACAAATCATCAACTGCCTAAATAGCACTTAGCAGAAACAACCAGTTAAACTAGAAATCTGTCAGATGCTTGACAAAGGTGAGCTTATCTTGTACCAACCCTGCCCTACACCTCCCTCCACTAGCTTTTTCCAGCTAGTGTCTGAAGGTATTTGCCTCCACACATATACCTCCCCTCCTTCCCCCCATCCAGCTGAGAATACTTTTTCTGTCTTTTCTTTAGGGAGCAAAAATTCCTAAATATGGTTCTGGAAGATGGACAGCGTGTTACCATGAAATATAATACAACCTGTAAGAAGGTTTCCAGCATATTCAACATGGACAAGAATGACCAAAGTTAAGAAGGCATATGGAGGAGTTTTGTGCTAATGGAGGAAGTAAACATATTATTAAGGTCACAGATTCATTGACATGTAGAAAGTATAAATAAAGGAAGAAACATGAGAGTGGAGAGCAGAGGTAGTGAGCAGTCTGAGAATGATTTTCCCATTTTAGGCAAGAGTGATTTGATTGATATCAAATATGATAGATATGATAGTAACATGAAATAAAAACCCTGCTTAGGATATTTCATTAAGTTTGGGTAAAGGAATGATTTAGAAAATACTCTAAGAAAGACAGCATAGTATAGTAGGAAAGAGTATTAGATTTGAAGTCTGATGACTGTGTGAGGACTCTGTGCCTTATAAGCTATATGTGACGTTGGGCAAGTAATCTGACTCTTATATGAGTCTCCTTCTCCCAACCTATAAAATAAGGGACGTGGACAACATATGATGTTTAAAGTCCATTTGAGCTGCAAACCTCATAAGTCATTGAGGTTTTTACCCTTCCATGTCAGATTAGACTAAAATTTGAAACTAGGTTTTTAGACTCTGTGGCATAGCACATTTTCTTACAGGATTTTGGATTCAGGCAAAAAGTGTTCTCCCTCTGCTTCTCTCTGTCTCTTTTGACACTCTCTACCCCTCATCCCTTTCCCAGTTTATGAGTAAGTAGATCATGCCTCAAGCTAGTGATGTCTTGTGAAAACAGGACCATTTGGGACTCAGAAGCTGCGAGGTCAAGGTTCCACTTTACAATTAATTAATTATATAAACTTTAGTCATTGCATTTTTTAGACTAAATGTTCATTTGTGCTACTGGAAATGGAAAACATCTAGGCATCCACATCCACAGTGAGGACTCCTTTCAGCTTAATGAAGCTTAATTATCAGGTTGGTTAGAGAGATATGCATTTTCCAGGCATAGCAAACAATCTTAAAAGAGCATGGAGAAGTTAAGGATAAAAGGAATTTCCACACTGACATAATTATAGATCCTTGAAGTATTTAACAATAATGCTAATAGCTAACATTTATCTAGTGCTTGCTAGGTGCTAGGTACTGTGCTGAGTGCTTCATAAATATTATCCCCCTTTATCCTCACATCAACCCTAGATGGCAAATGTTATTATCACCTCCATTTTACAGATGAGGTAATGGAGGCAAATAAAAGTTAAGTGACTTATCCAGGGTCATGTTACTAGTGAAATTTCTGAGGCCAGATTTGAAGTCAGATCTTCCTGACTCTAGACCTGGCACTTTATCCACTATGCTAAGCGTGCCAACCTAGCTATGATTTAAGATGATATTGGATTTGGAATATGAGGACATTATGCTATTACAGGCTCTTAGACATTATCTATGTGACCCTGGGCAAGTAATTTACGTTCTCAGGGTCTCAGTTTCTTCAGCTGTAGAATCAGTTGGTAGAAAAGATGATGTTAAGGGTCCCTTCCATCTCTAAATCCTATTAAGTCCTTCAAGGTCCCATTCTTCCAGCTTTCAGAATATATCTAGGTTAATACTTTTTGTCTTTGATAACTTGTATGGGAAAGGAGGTGAATTTATGTTAAAACAAAATTATTACTAATAAGTCTCAACATATTGTTTCTATTTTAGAACTCTTCAGAGTTAAATTTTCTTTCAAAAATGAGTCATATGGGGGTGGCTAGCTGGTGCAGTGAATAGAGCACTGGCCCTGGAGTCAGGAGTACCTGAGTTCAAATCCGGCCTCAGACACTTAAAACACACACACACACACACACACACACACACACACACACACACAAACTAGCCATGTGACCTTGGGCAAGTCACTTAACCCCAACTGCCCTCCCAAAAAAAAAAAGCAAAAAAAATGAGTCATATGTCTTGAATAATGGTAAACATTTTCTGAAAGTTCTTGCATATAGGATGTCAGCTACATATCCAATTTGTGTGGAAAGAAAAATTTTATTCTTTATTATATTTATTATGTTAAATTTATTATACTTTACAAGGAATATGTTGACTTCTTATAATGTGTGAGGCAACATACTCAACAACTTATTAAAACCAGAGATATTTAATTGGAAAAGCTGATGGACCTTTTAGTGAAGTTCTACTCTGATGACTCACTGTTGGGTGGAAGTGAACCTAAGGCTGTCTCATTGGAGTCAGACTTCCGTTTCCAAAAACTTGACAAAGTTAGAAAGACTCTTAGTAGAATCTTAGGGATGGGCAGTGTGTCTTTTGTTGGAAGGCTAAATTCAAAAAGGCTCATCTTCTGATTGGCCACAGGCTGAGGACACTATTTGTGGGACTTCCCATTCCTCAGGTTTCTCATCTATAAAATGAATGTGCTGGAATAGAAGACCTGTGGACCTGTCCAGCTCTAAATCAATGAACCTATGAATTGTTTAACCAAGATATTCTTAGAAGTCTATAAAGACATGAACTGTGATCTGCAATTTTGCAGTGGATCCATGCCTATGAAATTACAGATCATCAAATATTTTGATTTTGATTACTTGAGTAGTTCTTGTACAAGAGGCTGTTCATCTAGATGAAAGAGGTTAGTTTAATAGGTAAATGACTCAATCCAACTCTAAATTAGGCATATTGATTTTAACTGAAGCTGTATGTAGTCAAATATAGACAGTAATAAAAGCTCACATTTATAAAGTACTTTGAAGATTACAAAGCATTTGCTTCACAAAAATCCTGTGAGATTCTGTTATTATTCCTATTTTTCAGAGGGAAAATGAGGTCAGAAAGCTTAAAGTACTTGTTCAGGATGAGATAACCAGTAAGAGATTAGATTAGAATCTAGTCCTTCTGCCTAGAAAATTCAGAAAATTTTCCATTCTATCACATTGCTTCTTCATAAAGAAACATATTCTTGGACCTTTCCCCCCTTTAATGTTATTCTCTGTCGAGACTGACTTAATGGTGACAATTTTCCCTCAAGAGAGATGATCACTCACCTTTCTGGATTAGCTATAATTAAGATGATCTTTTTTGATGGGGTGCATTTTACTGGGTGATGGAACATCAGGAAGACTGGATCAGTTCCTGAATGAGATTCCATCTATGTCAATGGTAGGATCCTGACCAAGTCAAAAGGACCCTGCCCAAGAATCAACACTGGATAGTTTTCTAAATACTGCTGAAGCATTAGTAGAAGTACCAGAAGGTTTATTGGCTTTGGACTCTGTTTATTTCCCTGCAAGAGTTAGATAAATCCCTTAATTTCCTACTACTTATGACTGGGAAGCCTTGGTCATTCAGTATGATGAATATGCTACGGCTGCATAATCATTAAGATTCATAATCCTTTGCAAGGCTACCTATATTATAGAAGTGGAATATGAAACAGCAGGATAAAAGCAAAGTCTCCTTTTAGTAGGGCATGCCATCAGCTTTAAATTTTTGACAATTACTTTAACAGCAAGAAAGCAACTACATCAGTAATATGGAACTAACAGAAAAAAAATGACATTCACACACACATATACACACACACTTACTTCTGTTAAAACCACAAGAACTGAATAGCAGAGGGAATTAGAAAATTTCTTGTAGGGCATTACCAGCAGAAAAAAAACAATTAATTCATGAACATTTATTCCTTTGTAACGTGGTGAGCCTGTCTCTTTACTCAAAGAGTTTACTCTTTGCTCAAGATGCAGAAAGGAACAATGCGAATGAAGCATTGAATAGCTACTTCTTTTTTCCACACAAATGAAACACTTAACACAAGAGATTCACAAAGTGCATGTTGGCAAAAAACTTAAATAGCAGCAATAGTGATGTAATGATTACTATGCATTCTTTTGAGATTGAGAGTTAAAATGTAAGAACATGAAGCAGTTTGCAGAACTAATAAGTTAACATTTTACATTTCACCTCAGCTTTGTACTGTACAAACAGCTTTCTCCAAGTCCATGTCATCTGACAAGTCAAATCAGAGCCTAAACCTCCTCCTGTTATCTATGGTCATTTTTTTTCTTCTAGAAATATGCAATTGTAGAAATTTCTTCTTCCTGTTTCCAGTTAGCTAAAATTAAGGACCTTTCAGTCTTCAATGGTTGCTTACAAGGATGAAATTATCTATCTCAAGATAACTTATTAACTTGGATAGCAGCACAAAAGAAGAGGAACCCAAACCAAAACTTAAGCTTCTCTATGTGGGACATGCAATTTAGTGGCCATGTGTTTATAACTGCCATGCTGTTGAGTTGAGGGAAGTTTATCATTTCATTCCCCCACTGATCCAGGGAGAAGTATGAAGAAATCTCACTTGACAAATGGGGAAATAGAAAAAGACACTCCCATTTTAAGTTACATTGAGTCAATATCTCTTCCAACGTAATGACCAATAAAGGGGCTACTTTGTCATCTTATAGAACAAATACTTCTGCCCTGGACCATGATATGTTCAAAAGCTGTCAGAATAACTCAGCACATGATCCATGTCATGAGTACCTCTCGCTATGATCTCTACCACCTCCTGGCTACACAGCTGAGGAAGCAGAAGCAAAGAGGGGTCACATGACTAACTTAAATTTAGGAAGAGTAAATTCTACTCAGGTCATTTGACTGTAAATTTAATGATTTGTTCATTCTAGAAGACTGCAAAATAACTTTTTCTTCCCCTAATAGTTATAATCAGATACTTTGTTAACATACAAATCTAGCTGTTAATCATTTTCTTTCTTTCCTTGTTTTTCTCTGAAGATAGAGGGGTGGAATTTATCTTTGATGTTCCTTAAACTTAAGATTTGGGGACATAAGAGCTTTGTTCAAAACTCCACTTAGCTTGTTATGATAGATAATTTGGTCCATAAACGCATCATAGATTTCATGACGTTATGTGTCTCTGGGCAACCAAGGAGCAGCTATGCCCTAATCAGGACTTTAGAGACATTTGAAACTTAACAATTGTTAACTAATAGGGTGGTCCAGTTTCTTACAAATGCATTCAAATGGGGTCTTTTCAATAGGCTTTACTATATTTCTTAATTATACATCAAATGATAGTCTTCTCATGCTAAACATACCCTTTACCATAACACATATCTACAAAGTCTCTAGATAGGCCAGAATGTTTCATGTTTAAGCCAGCACTGACTCAAAGTATTTTTTTTTGTTTGTTTCTCTGGAGAGGAATATTGGATTAAGGGAGATGAAACCATTGTAACCTAACTGGCAAGTCCTCATATATATATATATATGTGAGTATACACACAGGTACCATACGCAATTCCTTAATTACCCACATAGTGCTATATAAAAAGCACAAATTGTCATGTAAAAACTCCATTTGCTTCTTGGTAACTGAAATTTCTATGCCCCATTACCAAGGCAGAAGTGTTTTCTTAGCTATAGAAAATAATTTCAATAGTTGAAATATGGGAAAATATGCTATACTTTTGAAAACTAAAGTATGATTTGGTTAGTTTCATTCCCAGCCTCTAGAATTAGAGGAAAATACTTTTCAATAGTATTTCCCCCCAAGGAAATTCCAAGAAATTCTGACATTTCCATTAAAAAACTAATATTTATGCATTATTTAATTTAGATATGAGAGGAAAATAACTTTGTGTATGAAAATAACCTGTGGAAACACCATGAAAATGTTTTTCAGCAAATTTTGAATAATGAAAGCATTTCCAAGTTCACATAGTGCTCTACATAAACCAAAGAAAATAAAAGATATCTGCTAATGTATGTTTGCTATGACTCTGAGCCATATCAAAAATCCATTATAAATATTTCTTAGCACAAATGGAATGCTCACTTTGACTGCCAGTGTTATCCTTGTAGAGAATGAATATTAATATCTTTTTTTCTAAGACACCCTTTTAGTTCATTAAGGAATAGCAAGAAAACAAGTATGTAGCACTTTAAAGTTTACCAAATGATCTCCCCACAATAAGCCCATGATGTAGGTAGCATCAATAGCATCATCATTTTATGGATGAGGAAACAAATTCAAAGTGGTTGGGATTTTGCATAGGATCATGCAGCCAAGGACTCAAACCCATATCTCCTAACTCCAAACTCTGCATTCTCTCTACCAGTGGACACCATGGGGCAATGGGAGAAATTCTGGAATGAGAGGTCCTAGGGACAAAACCTTCTTTTGATGCTTACTACTAGTTTAATAGTGGCGTAATGGATAATTGGGAAGACCTGAGTTCAAATCTAGCCTCAGACACTAGCTGTGTGACTGGGTAAGTTACTTAACCCTATTTGCCTCAGCGTCCTCATTTGTTAAAATGAGCTGGAGAAGGAAATGGCAAACTACTCTAGTATCTTTGCAAGAAAATCCCAAATGGGGTCACAGAGAGTTGGACACAACTGAAATGACTGAACAACAACAACAACGACAACTAATTTAACCTTGGACAAATTCCTTAACTTCCTTTACCTCAGTTTTTTCATATGTAAAATAAAAGAGGCTGGACTGACGGCTTCTGAACTCCCTTTCAGCTCAAGATTTATGATACTATGATCCAGCCATCTTCCTTTTTCTCATAAAATTTGTATATAATGAGGGTTTGGTATATAGGCAGATCACATCAACTTGCTAAGGCGACAGCATCCACATGGAAGATGATTGGTGACTGCTTCTAGAAGAATTATGAGGACTGGAGAATGTGTGGATTTAACAGTAATAAATTTAGCAGATACTTAGTCCTTAGTAACTAAGGGCTATGTACCTCTTGAAAGAAAAAGGGTGTGAACTCTGTCTTCTGTGAAAGAGAGAGAAGATGTGAATCCTGTCTCCTATTGCTCATGTGGCAGGAGGAGGTTGGTTGAGACAGGACACCAGTGTGTGTATTTAAGAAGAGCTCCAGAGGACAGACAGACATAATTAAGAAATATTCCTCCTGGTGGTTCCTGGTAGAGGAAACAGGATTATCAGAGCATCCGGGAGCTGGGCCTGCTAGACTGAGAACTGAGTTGCAGTTTTCTATGAGACCAGAATCTGGTGAAGGCACCTGAAAGGCTGAGAGGGCTGCCTGGAAGGCTGAGATTCCTTCTGGGTCCTAGGGCCAGCTCAACTGATGGGGATGCTAAGACTTTATTTGTTTGTGGCTTTGTGGATCTTTGAATTCCTAGCAACAGAAGTGGTGAAGGGTTTGAGATGTGCTCGACCCTGTGAATTTTGGTGTGTGCCAGGGACTACCCAGAGGACTGGACAAGGACCTGGGAGCTGTCTACCCCAGAGGACTGGACAAAGACCTGGGGGCTGTCTGCCCCTGAATCTAGGTGATTGTTTGGTGGATTCGGGGAGGAGCTGGGACCATGGAAGGGGATCCAGGGAATCTTAGAGACCAGCATAAGTCAAGATGAATAAAAGGCCTCTCCTCAGATATAGAATGCCTGATGAAATTGAAGCTTGCTGGACACCAAGGGGTGGAAGGTTTGTGTGGTTTTCCAATGATTCTATTTAGAGACTTATTGCTAGATAAATGACTGATTAACTTAATCTATAATTGCCCCATGAGTGGAAGACTGATTATTGTACTGTGAATTGATTGAATGTTTGCCTTGATTTGTAACGGAACAAATGGAGTGTTCACTATACTGTGTAATCTGAACCTTAAAAGCTATTCACAGTAGAAGTCTTTTGGGAATCTGCTTGTGTATGATTTACAGTGGATGTTCTGCAACTGTTTCTGGTTGACCTACCACAAAAGAAGGGTCTTTCCTAGCCAGAACTATTTGTGTCTGTGGGAGTGTAGTGACTCCTTTTTCTTTGGCAGCTTCTGTTAAGAGAACCATGCTATAGGGAGAAGGGCAGTGAGACCTCCCTGGATCACCTCTGTATTTCCCCTCTCTACTGTTCTCAGACACTGGGATCCTGAGAAACATGTCTCTTGATTCCTCTTCCCCCTACCATTTTTCATTGTAGATTCATTTAGTAGAGTGTGTATCTGGGCCAGGAGCATGACCCAAGGGCATCTAGGAATTCAGGGTAGGTGCTGTTAGCCAGCCCAGCATCAATACTCAGAGGAGCAAGATCCCAGGACTCAAGTTTGGCAGAAATTGGCAGCTCTTCCAGCTTTGGACATGAACTTGATGGAACAAATGCAACAGAGCAATTGAGCTAAATTGTGAACTTAGTCTCTTCTTTCCTCTCCCAGAGACTGAGTTTGTATAGAAGATGTTATACCCCTGATGTTTTGGGGAAAATGTCTTTGTGTTTATTCTTGCTATATATGTGTATTAAATATCCTTTTGTAAAAGATAATCTATGTTAAGTGGTTAAATGGAATTAGGTGCTATTCACTAGCCTCCTGACATATGAAAGACATAGTTGGTTGGGGATCAAGTTGATGACAGAATAGATACACACAAACTCCTTATAATACCTGAGAAACCCCAAGGAAAGATGTAAAAAGCCTGGTCCTAAGAGAATGGAGGCTGAGTCAACAAAAGTACAAATGAGAAAAAGTTACAAGCCTGTGCTACTGGGGAATACAAATGCAAAAAGTAAGAGTTCCTGCCTTCAAAAAGTTTATATTCCAGTAGGGGAAAACAACACACTAATAGAGAAGTGGGTGTCAGAAAGGAGTGTTTTGATCATATAAGTCACAGGAATGGGAAGTGAAGATCTAATGTGATTGATGGACACACATTGTCTCCAGGCACTGTTACACTGATTTAATTATTGTCCCAAAACCAGAGAGTGAGAGCCAAGAGGCAAGTGGGAAATATAACAGAGTAGTGGCATGGCACGAAGGTGGCTGAGGAGCAGTGAGGTGCATCTGGATCAGTCTAGATATGATGAAGACTCACCAATCAGAAGCCCACAATTCTAGGGTAGGAGTTGGATTGCTCAGCCAGAGGTAGTGGCAGGAGTGTAGGAGAATGGTATGAAGGTGGCCTGGAAGTCTACTGAAATAAATGGAATAGTTATTTTGTTGCTGTTGTTGCATAGATTCCAATATTTCCAGATAGGTTGCTGACAGTTAAAAGATGAAAAGATTGGGGACTGATGAAGATAGGCTTAGGTGGCATCTGAAGTGAGTGTTGAAGGAAGAGAAGAGAAGAATTTCAGTAACTTTAAAGATAAGGAAGCAGTGCTTTTCAAGCATGAGGGAGAGCAGAAATAAAACATTTTAACTATATGAGTACAGGTTGAAATTATATAACACTCAATAGTCCAGTTTGGCTGAAACATCAAGTAACTGAATGATAACAAGTGCTTTACTCTTGCAATATTTTTTGTACATACATTACATTATTTGTTTCTCACAATAATCTTACAGACCATCAAATTTTCCTTTATTTTTAAAAATGAGATTTTTTTCCACAATTACATGTAAAGATAATTTTTCCCTATTCTTTTAAAAAGTTTGAATTCCAAATTTCCTCCCTCTCTTCTTAACTTTCCACATCCCTGAGACAGTTAGCAATTCAATATAGGTTATATGTGTTCAATCATGTAAAAGGTATTATCATATTAGTCATGTCGTAAAAGAAAACGCAGACCAAAAAAAACTTGAAAAAATACAGAAAGCACAATGTAGTATACTTCAGTTTGCATTCGGATGCCATCAATTTCTTCTCGAGACAGATAGTATTTTTCATTGTGAGTCCTTTGGAATCATCTTCAATCATTGTGTTGCTGAAAATAGCTGAGTCATTCACAATTCATCATTGTATAGTATTGCTGTTACTGTCTACAATGTTTTCTAACTTCTGCTCACTTCACTTTGCATCAATTTATATAAATCTTTCCAGATATTTCTGAAATCAGCCTGTTCATTACCTTATAGCACAGTAGTATTCTATTATAATCATATACCGTGATTTGTTCAACCATTCCCAAATTCATGGGCATCACTTCAATTTCCAATTCTTTGCCACTA
Source organism: Pseudocheirus occidentalis (assembly GCA_028646575.1). Classification (NCBI taxonomy): domain Eukaryota; kingdom Metazoa; phylum Chordata; class Mammalia; order Diprotodontia; family Pseudocheiridae; genus Pseudocheirus; species Pseudocheirus occidentalis. Next base: position 35,052,147 of record CM053600.1, read on the forward strand.
CAAAAAGGACATGTTATAAATATTTTTGTATTTTTTCAATCCTTTTCAATCTCTTTGGAATATAGAATATAGTAGTGTTATTATTGGATTAAAGGGTATGACATTTGGGCATAGTTCCAAATTGCTCTCCATAATGGTTGAATCAATTCACAACTCTGTAATGGTGTACTAGAGTTCTAATTTAGAATTTCAATTTGAAATTTGGATTTCCTATTAATAGTGAATTTTAAATTTGTTCTTTTTTAGTTTTTTTTTCAATTGCTTGCCCAATTCATTGACCTACTTTTTTTTTCTTTTTAATTGATATGTTTAGAGATATAAAATTTCCCCTAAGTACTGCTTTGGCTATATCCCATCAATTTTGCTGTGTTGTCTCATTGTTGTCATTCTCTTTAATGAAATTATTGATAGTTTCTATGATTTGTTCTTTGGCCCACTTATTCTTTATGATCAGATAATTTAGGTTCCCATTAATTTGTAACTGATCTTTCTATGGTCCCTTATTAAATGTAATTTTTATTGCATCATGATCTGAAAGGGATGACTTTAATATTTTTGCCTTTCTGCATTTTGTTGTGAGGTTTTTATGCCCTAATACAGTGGTTTTCAACCTGTTGGCCACAACCCCTTTGGGGGTCTAACAACCTTTTCACAGGGGTTGCCTAAGACCATCAGAAAACACATATTTCCAATGGTCTTAGGAACCAAGACATCACTTCTCTATCTGTCTCCAGGCAGGTCCACCCACATGCACATATGCCCACATAAGAGTATTAAAGGGTCATGGCATTAGGAAGGTTGAGAACCACTGCCCTAATACATGGTCAATTTTTGTGTAAGTGCCATCTACCATTGAAAAAAGGCGTATTCCTTTTTAAATTTCCATTCATTTTTCTCTAGAGGTTTATTGTATCTAACTTTTTAAAAATTTTATTCACCCCCTTAAGTTTTTTTTTGTTTTTTGTTTATTTTGTGGTTCGATTTGTCTGGTTCTGAGAATAGAAAGGTGAGGTATTCCACCATTAAAGTTTTACTGTCTATTTCTTCTTGTAACTAATTTAATTTCTCCTTTAGAAATTTGGAAGCTATACTATTTGGTGCATATATGTTTAATACTTTTATCAAAATACTGTTTCCCTTCCTATCTCATTTAATTAGATCTATTTTTGTTTTTACTTTGTCGAGACCATGATTGCTACCTCTGCTTTTTTTCACTTCAGTTGAAGAATAATAGATTCTTCTCTAACTATTACCTTTACTCTTTGTGTCTCTTTAAATCTGTTTCTTGTAAACAGCATATTGTGGGATTCTGTTTTACAAATCTTGTCTGCTCTCTGTTTCTGTTTTATGGGCAAGTTCATACCATTTATATTCACAGTTATGATTACTAACTGTATTTCTCTCTATCTTATTTCCTCTGTTTATATTTCTCTCTCTCTGCTTTAACCCTGTTCTTCCTCACTCATGTTTTCTTTTGACTACTGTTTCCCTCAATCTTCTCTCCTTTCTAACACTACCTTCCACCCTTTCCTTGTCCTTCTCTCCTCCTACTTTTGTATAGTGTAAGATAGACATCTATATCCAATTGAGCATGTATTTTCTCTCTTTGAGTCAAATCTGATAATAAGGCTCACACAATGCTCACCACCCTTTCTTTTTCTCCACCGTAATAGATTTTATGTCCCTGTTCATATGAGATAATTTATTCCATTCTACCTCATTCTTCCCTCTTCTTTCAGTGCAATTCTCTTTTCCACCCTCAATTTTTTATGTCATTCCATCAAAGACAATTTATACCTGTATCCTTTATCTATGTATACTCCCTTCTAACTGCCGTACTAGTGATACAGTACTTATCATTTTTCCATGTAGAGAAGTAAATAGTTTACCTTATTAATTTACCTTATTTAATCCCTTCTGTTTACCTTTTTATGCTTCTTTCAAGTCATACTTGAATATTGATTTTTCTGTTGAGCTCTGGTCTTTCAAGAATGTTTGAAAGTCGTCTATTTCATTGAATATCTATTTTCCCCCAGGAAAGATCATGCTCAGTTTTGCTGGGTAGAAGATTCTTGGTTATAATCCAAATTCCTTTGCTTTCTGGAATATGGTATTCCAAGTCCACCAACACTTTAATGTGGAGACTGCTAAATCTTATGTAATCCTGACTGTGACTTCTTGATATTTGAATTATTTCTTTCTGACTATTTGCAATATTTTCTCCTTGACCTGAGAGTTTTGGAATTTGACTACAATATTCTTTCATTTTGGGATCTCTCTCAAGAAGTGATTGGTGGATTTTAAAAATTACTATTTTACCCTCCGGTTCTAGGATATCAGGGCACTGTTCCTTGATAATTTCTTGAAAGATGATATCCAGGCTCTTTTTTGATCATGGCTTTCAGGTAGTCCAATAATTCCTAAATTATCTCTCTTTTATATCTTTTCCAGGTCATTTTTTTCCAATGAAGTATCTCATATTTTCTTTTTTAATTTTGTTTGGTTGATTCTTGATGTCTCATGCAGTCATTAGCCTCCACTTCCCAATTATAAATTTTGAGGAATTAATTTCTTCAGTGAGCTTTTGTGCTTCATTTTCCATTTGACCAAATTCTTCAGTGAATTTCTGTACACATTTTTCAATTGTTTTTTACTTACTTTACCAGGCTGTTGAATTTTTTTCATTATTCTCTCCTATAACTCTCATTCCTTTTCCCAATTTTTCTTCTATCTCTCTTATTGGGTTAAAAAAACCCTTTTTCACTTTTTCCAAAAGTTCTTTTTGTGCATGAGACCAATTCATATATCACTTTGAGGCCCTGCATTTGGGCATTTTGATATTGTTCTCTTCTAAGTTTGTTTTTTGATCTTCCCTGTCACTGTAGTAACTTTCTATGAGCAAGGTTGTTTCCGTCCCTCATTTGCAGCTTATTTAATGAGTTTTAAAGTTCATCCTTGTTCCTGGAGTATGGGGGTACATGGTCCCAAGCTTCTTGTGAAGGAAGCCAGGGTCCTGCCACCTGAACTTCTGTGTCTGCGCTTCTGAGTCTGGTGTTTCAGCTGCTGCCCTGGGTCTACCAGGTCTGCTTCTGTGTTCTACACCGGGTTTCAAGGTCTGCTGTGCTGGGGGATTGAGGTCTCACACCTGGCTGGCTTTGCTGCTGGCCTGGCAGGGCTTTGGGGCCTTTGGACCTCAGTTGCTCTCCTGTGCTGAGTCCAGAGTCCTCCAGCTGGCTTGCATAGTCACTGACCAAGCTAGTTTCTCCTCTTTATCCAAGTGAGAGAAACCTTTCTTGCAGTCCTTCTAAGTAGTCTTGGTCTATAAAGTTGCTGTACCCTGTATTTTTTGGGGTTCTACTGCTTCTAAGGCACTATTCTGGAAAGAAATTTGGGAGAGCACTGGCAAATCCTTGCCTTTTATACTCCATCTTAGTTCTGCCTCCTCCTCCTATTTTTCAAATGAGAAAATTTAGTGTCAGAGAAGATAAGTGATTTGCCAGGGTTATTTGACTAGAACTTGAACTCAGGCAGCATTAAATACAGTTGGAAAAGTAGATTGGAGTTAGATTGTGAAGGATCTTAAATATCAGATTATGTAATTTGTATTTTGTCATATATATACTGGGAGCCACAGAGGGTTTGTGAGTAAAGGCAGGAGATGGGAAGACGTATGCATTAGGAAGCTTGCTTTGGAAATTATACAAAGGACGGGTTAGCAAAAGAGTCTAAAAGGATTGTTCCGTAAGTGAAATATTCATTTCCTTCCAGCTCTAGTCTAGTATGTCCTTATTTAGACTAGTTCCATTTCTTTTGTTCCTGAAATGTCCCTTTCTGTAGTTCTGGCAGTCAATTTACTGAGGCAAATCAACATTTCCATGGAACCAGCATGATAATATGAAAATCTTTGTCCCTGACATTTATATGGAATTGAATTACATTTTTGAACCTCTGAATTCAACTTAGCCATCTATGGAACCAGAAAAATGTTTCCTTAAAGCCACTCTCCTTTCTGAGTATGGTGTCTCTCTCTTTGGCAAGGGGATCTAGGAGAGGAAAAAAAGCAACACTTGTGTTTTGAAATGAAACTAAAATAGATAAATCAAATTGTATTTCCTAGGTATAATTCATGGAAGAAAACTGAAAGCCAAACTCATAGAACAAATTACAATTATACCTGTGGTATTCACCTGAAAGCATTCCCTTTTTCTTATTGTCCTTGCAAAAACATACAATATTTGGGCCACAGGCTAATACTGGAAACTTCCATGCCACAGGTGACTGTGAATATCTTTACAACTTTGAGTTAAATGCATATTGAAAAATGACTTTGTCCTGTCAGGCTTCATTATGTTTTATTTACCAAACAAAATCATTAATCAGAAATTTGGTATTGCTTTGCTAAAGTGGGTATCTATTTAATGTCCCTAAACCAATTCTTCCTTCTAATATGGTAATCTGTTCTCTGTATTTAATTATCTGTGAGGTGAAAGGTTGCTGGGCAGTGTCATTCAGCAATAGCCCAATGGAAAATTGTAAGTACTTTCACTCCAGATCTGCTGTCTTTTCAGATCAATCTTTCTGCTAATGACAACCAATACTTTCATGTGTGATTACAGGCCAGCTCCATCTTTTCAAGAGCGGAGACTCTTTGGAATCATATGTATTGATCTTTTTAATAGAAGTCAGGAAAAATAAAATTATACTGGCTTCCTGTGGCAAAACTATGATAAATGGGAACTTAGAAACTTATAGAAGAAAATTTTCTGCCCTGGATTTTTTAATCACTAAAAATGAATGTTTTTTAAAAAATAATATTTGCTTTCCCTTATGCACATTTGCAACAAAGTTAAAATTGCTTATATGTTGTTTTATATAACTGCATTTAAGCAAAGGCATGTCAGAGTTCCCATTCCTACTAGTGATCTAGGTACAATTCCAGAACAGGAATCAAGGATCTGTCCTCTTGGGGCTCTGGCTCCCTTTAGACTTGGTATTCTTTGGCATACACAGCTAACTCTGGTTAGGTTTCAGTATTTCAGATTTTTTGAGCGACTTGTTTCTTTTATTTTTTTCCCCCTCTTTGCCAAGCCTTTAATTTTATTTAGTTGCCAAGTGTTATATGCGTTCTGCTAGAAATCTAAAAATAGTCTTTTTTTCTTTTTACTACATTTTCCCCTCTGTAGCTTATAAGCATTATCTATTTCCCCTGGAATTTTCTTCTCCATTGAAGATGAAATGTATAAATTACATATAAATTATATATGGGAGTGGGGAAAGTGCTCCCTGGGGGACCCTGATGTGTGTGTGTGTATGTGTGTGTGTGTGTGTGTGTGTGTGTGTGTATGAGATATAGAGAAAGAGAGAAAGTTACAACTTTTCGTTTTTGTACTGTCTGCCTTTTTGCTCCTACTTAGGCATTCTGGGGGAAATTCCTTTAGGTTCAGATAGGTTTCACTTCTTCAGTTTTCTTCAAGATGGATAAACAGAATACCTTCTATTAACTAGAAAAGATGCACTGTGTACAATTTAGATATGAAATATAGGGCAGCTATTTATTTCCTATACCTCAAACGAAATGCTTAAAACATTAAAAGACTCATAACGTCTGAAATAGCTTTAAAGACCCTCAAGTTAAGAATTTGACTTAGAATTTACACTTTAAGAACATAATTGTAATAATTAATACCTTAACTGGGAATCATCATACAGGAATCAAGCATACTTGAAGAAAAATCAGATCTACTTGAAATTGCAGCCAGTGAACAATCTTCCCTTGCCTCTCTCTGTGTCCTTCCTGTGCTCTGTTTTTTATACTCTTGTTTCTCCCCCCTTATTTTTGTTTCCGTGTTCCCATCTACCAAAATTGTTACTACATCCACCACTTGGGATACTTGCTCATGCTTATGTATAGCAATCTGACCCAGCAAGGGAGACCCATACTTGAAACTTCTTTGCACTGGTTATCTTCTTTAAGAAAGACTAGTAGTGATTTTTAGTCACTCTTCCCCAGATACAAAGACACATCTCCTTTGAAGATGATGATCAATCACCTACAATCAGACAAAGAAAGGCAAATTAGAAGAGGAAGCCAAAAGTCTGGTTTCAGATGATGCTCTACTCTTGTCCCCCAGGTGCCATATGAGAAGAAAAGTGAATGTGTTCCAGCAGTCACTGGATAGGCTTGAATAGTTCTAAGAAGATCTGCAGTCAGGAATAAAGAGAAAGAAGTTGAGTGAAAGCTTTTACTTCCATTGTAAATGTCCACTGAGTTAATGAGTCTCCTGTTCAGTGACTGATGAGGGACATATTTTGTCATCCCAAAGTGCCTGCATCCTTTAGTTCTGATATTCCTGTATATTCCTGAAATGACCCTATTAATAGTTGACTGAAGAAATCCCAGGCATTCATCTTGAATTTTAATCCAAAGAACTGGCAAGTTAAAGACAAAACCCATATTTTCAGGCAGTATTACCAAGAGCAATACTTTTTTTGTTGCATACTTCAATCAGTAAAGAATTTTGAGCATGCACCTACAATATATGCATATTTATTTATAAATTATAAAGATATGCTACTACTAATACACTATATGTTACAAGCATATAAAACAGAAATTTTAAAGGATAAAATGATGAAATAAAATATTTTAAGCTACATTTTAATTTTCTTATTAATGCTATAAAACTTTTTAAAAGTAAGAGTGAAGTTGTTTCACAAATAAACAAATATGCATTTTTTTTAAATCTTGATTTAAAACTATGGTATAATGATTCAAAACTCTGGTCTTCATTTTATTTTGATACTTGATTTTAATACCTGAAGTAGCTAAAACACCTCATAAGTATACAAGGATACATAGATATTAATGGAAGAACATTATTAGCTGAGCTTACTAAATCATGATACTCATTTTTCCTTTCTGTCCATGAATTATTTTAATTGCAGTATAATTGGTGTAGCAGTAAGCACCCTAGCTTACCAAGGATGGGTGCTAGCACAGGTTCTTAGACCTGAATTTCTAAAGGAAAGCAACTCAAAATGGGTTAACAATCTTACTTTAATCAATTAAACATATATCATTTACCTAGTTCAGTGGAAAAAGTCAGCACCCTGAACTTCAGAGAATACAAACAGAAGTTACAACAGAAAATAACACAGTTCAGCAGACAGGGTTTCCAGCTGTCTGACCATTGCATCCATACCTAGTTAGTTACCAGAAAGGGAAGCACCAACATTTGGGTTTTCAAAGCTGGGGGGCTGGACAGCTGCCCAGAGTCACATCTGGCCAAATCACAAAACTCTTCCCAAAGTGAGCCCCAAAGCAACACCTCACATCAGGGTATATATAGCCTTTTTCTGGCTCAGAGAATATCACAACCCTCTTGACCGACTACCCAGTCACAAAGTAACAAGGTGTAGGCATTACTGAAAAACAAGCCTCCCTCCACAGGTTCCATGTGACCACATTCTGCCTATTAGTGGGCAGAGTATATTTTCAAATCAGGGAAGGTTCTCAGATTCACTTAAGCCTATCAAGGGGCCAAGGGGCAGGGAAAATTTTCAGATTCCCATTACAATTGATTAATTATCTATCTTCCCTGATGTCAATCACTTGTTTGAGAAAATTAATTGGAAGAGTTCCGTTTTAATATATTTTTTTTGCTTTTTTTTTTTAGAGGGTAGTTGGGGTTAAGTGATTTGCCCAAGGTCACATGGCTAGTTTTTGTGTTAAGTGTCTGAGGATGGATTTGAACTCAGGTTCTCCTGACTCCAGGGCCGGTGCTCTATTCACTGCGCCACCTAGCCGCCCCTCATTTTAATATTTTTAACAAATGAATTCAAAATTCACTGATGCTCTTCACTTGGTAAACTTTTGAATAGATTAGAAAATTATGAATCTGAGTTAGTTTTAAAAGTATTATTGTTTTTGTTTACTTTGTATGATCATGAACTAATATGTTAAGGTACAAAGGATAGTTAGAATGAGGTTTATCATTAATAATAGTATAACTATAATATTTTGGCTTTCTTTTGGACAAATCTGATTAGCTTGCTGTTGTTTTTCTTTTCACTCCATAATATGACTAAGAACATGAACTCAAAAATGTCAGCTGTTTTTTCTTGTCACATTATCTTACCTTTAATTCCGGGTTTCTTTATAGGAAAGTTTTAAAACAGCTTGTCCATTTTGTGAGTGAGCTTAGTTAAAACTAGAGAATGTAATCCATAAGTCTACTTAACAAAGCAATATAAACTTCTGTATGTTAAAATACATTGAAAGTAAGCAAATGAATCAAGGGTAGCAATTATAAGTGTATACGAAGAAGCAATAAAAATTGACAATGAAAAAGGATAAGTAGGGAAATTTAGTTTTGTTGAAACCCTCCCCCCACATACAATGTATTGATTAAAAAAAACATTTCTAAACAACTAAGGAAAACTAAATGAATTACAAAGAGAAATAGAAAACAAAAACATAATTGGGAAACCTCAATTTGTCTTTCTCAAACCATGACAAATCCAACCAAAATTAACAAAAAGAAAAGTTATAGACCAGAATGAATTTTAGGGAAATTCTGTATGATGCTCATCTGGTGAGTACTGAACAGAAATAGAAAGGAGTATACACATAACCTGTACCTTTACAAAAGTTTATCATATCTTAGGATATAAAAATCATATTTTAGGACATTAAAAATCTCCAAATCAAGTGGAGAAAAGCCAAAATATTAAATACATGTTTTTCTAATTTTAATGCAACAAAATTTTATTAAATTAAAAGGCACTGCAAAAAGCATTAAAAATTAACTAGAGACTAAAATAACTTAATCTTCAAAAATTTGGGGGTCAAAGGATAAATCACAGAAACAACAAATTATTTTATTAAAGGTAATGATAACAATGATACAACATTCCAAATTTGTTGGGATGAAGCCAAAGCCTCCATTAGGGGAAAATTATCTGTATAAACAGTAGACAGACAAAAAGAACAGATCAATGAATTGGGAATGTGACTTAAATACTAGGAAACCAGCAAATTAAAACCCCAGTTAAACTCTAGAATAGAAATATTGGACATTAAAGGAGAAGTTAATAAAACTGAAAATGTTTTATTAATTAATAGAAGAAGCTATTTTGAAAAAAATTAGATCATCTGATTAAAAAAAAAGAAAGAGGAAAACCAATTTCCTAGTACCAAAAATAAAGAGAAAATTAACAACAAAAGAAGAGAAAATAAAGACTATTGTTAGGAGCCATTTTTTATAACCATTTGTCAACAAACCAATGATATAAAATAAATGAGTATTTACAAAAATATAAAATACCAAATAAGCTGAATAATAAGTAGAAAATTTAAGTAACCCAGTTTTAGAAGAAGAATTTGAAGCTTTATGTGAACTTCCAAAGAGGGTTAAGGAACTCCAAGGCTAGATGGATTCACAAGTGAATTTTATCTAACATTTAATGAACAACTAATTCCAATACTACATAAAATGTCTCCAAAAGCAGCAAAAAAGGGAAATCTTATTCAATCCTATATGACTCAGATATTGTCTGGATGCATTAATCAGAATCCAAAGGGAAAAATACAATGTTTATCCCTAATGATCATAAATATCAAAATGAAAATAAAACACTAGTGAAGAGTTTAAAACAACATATTACAAAGATTAAACACTATGGCCAGGTTGGATTTATGTAACAAATGAAAGTCTACTTTAATATCAGAAAATCAAAAAGAATTAAGTATATCAATAAGAAATTAGCTAACATAATTATAATTATATTAACTTGTATAGATAAAAAAGATGCAACACCCATAAATGCAGAAAAATACCAGAAACCATAGGACTTAATTTAGCATGAAAGGAAGATGTTTTTTATCATCATTTCTATTTGATATAGTGCTGGAAATGCTGATTATAGCAATAAAACAAGCAGGAGTGAGAAAATGAAGGAGCAAACATAAGTGAAGAAAAAACAAAACTGTCAATTTTGAAGATGATATGATGGTGTATTTAAAGAACTCATAATAGTCAAATAACAAATAATTGAAACAATAACTTCAATAAAATTGCTACATACAAAATAAATCCATATAAACCATCAGCATTTTTATATATCATTAAAATCCAGAAGCAAGAAAGAGTTTAATTTAAAATTATTACAGAATGTATAAATTACTTGGGAATCTACCTTCTAAGATACATAGACCTATATATAGTAACAACATCTGTTTATAGGAATAAAGAAATTAATTTCTCATTGGTAAGATGGGTCAATATAATAATTGTACTGTCTAAATGTATTCATTCAATGCAATATTAATCACACTATGAAATTACTTCATAGAACTAAAAAAAAAATCATTCAATTCATGTGGAGAAAATAAAAGATCCAGAATCTCAAGAAAAAAAATGAGATTTTTGATGAGAAATTACCTCTCTTTAGATACATTATAGTCCAGCTAAACAAGTCTTTTTCCTGGTTTTTACACATGACCCTCCATCTCTCATCTTTGCTTTCGCTCTGGCTGTACCCCATTTCTGAATGGACTAATTTTTCATCTATGCCTTAGAATTGCTACTTCCTTCCAGGCTTAGCTCAAACTTCATCTTATACATAAAGCATTTTTTACTTACCTCCTTCTGGCTACATCTCCACTTAAGGTTCTTGGATGCTGGTGAAAAGTAGTTGGTGTATATTTCTCAAATGCCAACTGTTTCAGCCTCCATTCTGGAATATTACCTCCATTGTTAACCCCAATTAGCATCACAATTTCATTTAGTCAATTGACATCAATTAAATTAAATACTTTGACCATATGATGAGAAGATGGGAATCATTGGAAAAGACCCTGATGCTGAGAAAGATTGAAGACAAGAGGAAAAGAGAATTGCAGAGGATAAGATGGATAGACAGCATTGTGGGAACAATGAGCATGAACTTGGACAGATTTCAGGAGATTGTGGAAGACAGAAGGGCCTGACATACTATGGTCCATGGGGTTATGAAGAGTCAAACATGACTGAATGACTGAACAACAACCTATCCAATAGCAGTGATTAACATCCCAATTTCATCTGACCAATCAACACTAATTAGCTTTTACAAAATGATATTTCCTGGGAAGATATAATAAAATCAATAATACAAACATTTCTTACCCTCTTCTTCAACATGTGGGGGTATACTGTCCTTCATTTTACCTTAGCCTCTGTAGAGAGTGCACTCAAAGCTATTTCTATCTAGTCTGAGTTCCACCAAGCTTACTTCCAAATGTAGAATAGCCACTGAGTCGTCATCTTACTGACCACTAGGTTGGGTCCTTCAGGTCATTTCTTCAGTCCTCATTGCTGGACTGGGTTCTGAAAGTCTTCCTTGGGGCTTCACTGCTAGAAAGATTGCCCATAAGTCCCAGCATGAACTCTGGATCCTGGACCTATGGTGGTTCACCATTTTGATTTTTTGGAGTTTGCTAGATTGTATCTGTCTCTAATACTCTTTCACTCACAAAAAGAAAGAAAAAATGCAACAAAGACAGAAACAATTTAAGGGTCATTCACTCATGGGTCCTGGGGAAATTAAGTCCTAAAGCCTCTCTTCCCATGAAGGTCTTAGCTCTTGCATCATCAGTTGAAAACAGCGAGCCAAAAATGAGGGTTAAGTTTAGCTCTGATACCTTTTGAATTCAGCCTAGTTCTCTTATGCAGACTATCAATAGTATATCTCTTTGCCACTTAATTTGCAGTTGTAGAATACCTCTGCATGCTTTAAATTTGAAGCAGAGAAATTATATTTCATGCCATCATACCTTTCCAGAAGTAGGCTTTTGTAATGCCAAGCAAAGGCAACTTCCAAGATTTGGATTATCAGCATAGCAAACCCCATTTATTCAGCAAACATTCTCAGAACAGAGAAAGTCAAAATACAGTATCAAACATATATATGTATACAGTATCAAACATACATATCAAACAGAGAAAGTCAAAATACAGTGTAACTCATTCACTTCGCAAGTAAGTTCTCAATTCAATCCAGGTACTACTCCACCCCTAGACAGTACATTCATTTAGTCAGTCAAAGTCTCTTCTCAAATGGAGATCAGTTTCTAATCATAAACAAAGTACATTCATTTGGTCAATCATGGAGCACAAAAAATGCCAAAGGTTTCCCACCCCTGGACTCAAAGTAATTACAATACCATCCATTACCACCAAGCACTTGGAGACAAAGGGAGCAGGAGAGCACAAAAGACCATCCACTCTTAAGCCACAACAAGATCAAGATAACATCTCAGCATTGAAAACCCAAGGAAAGGCCCTTCTTTCATTTTCACTCCAGGCAAGCCCTCAGCTATCTCAGTTCCTTGGGAGACAAGGCTCAACAAAGTCATAGCCAGTGTCCTTATCAAGTCACCCTCTTTCTGCAGAACAGTCCCAGAATCCCTGAAAATATCAGCAAGGCCCCCTTCCAGGATTTCTGTGAATGTACCACAAGAAAATCCTCCTTCAGGGTTTCTGAACCAACAGCCAAGTTTCAGGACCTCTACAGCAGCAGCACTGTCTACCATCAGATGAATCTGGAAAAACAACATCAAAACAGACAGACAAGCCTTGCCTCCTCAGTTCTCAGCAGCTTCGGGTGGCACTTCTCAAAAATCCTGGGCAGCTCCAATGGGCTCTCAGCAGTCTCTCTTAGCAACTCAGGCTCCATGATACTGGATATTGATGTCCCAAAAGTACTTCTTCTGGCCTTCTCTGGGCTTGAGCCTTTCTTTCAATTCATGGCTCCTCCTAGTTCAGCCCTCTCTCTTCATGTCAACAAGTCCATCCCACAAGTGGGATTCACAAACTCTGGGTCTTAACACTCAATCCAAAAGCCAAGTCACTTCAGGGGCATCTCCAAATTTCATTACCATTATAGCTTTCCAGTCTCTTCTACTTAGGGACTATTGGTGGATCAATTTGTATATGTTCATTGGCCTCTTCTGGCCTTTGCCTTCCCCAACATCTGAGCCCTCAAACTCAGGTTTTGAGTCATGAAGCATATACTTCCTAGATTCACCTCTTTGTGACTCAGTTTGTTCATCTGTAAAAATAGACACAGCATTTACACTACCTACAAATGGAGTCTTTGGGAGCAGAGTTCTTTTTTTTAAATTTTTAAAATTTGTTTTCTTGTTTACATCATTCATTTTCATGACATTTTTGAATTACAAATTTTCTCCCCATCTTTCCCCTGCCCCAACTTTAAAACAGCCATCCCACTGTAAAGCCCCTCCCCTGCTCTGCTGTCTTACTTTCTGGTAGGGCAGGGAGGGTCTCCCTATCCCAGCTCCTGTATATCTTAATTTCTAGTTGCAGGTATTGCAAAACTTTAAATTCTAGATTCTTTTGATTGGGGCTGGGCTGGTCTCTGCTCTGGGCCTGCAGGCCTGCTGGATGAGCCCCTCCTGCTGAGCTGCCCCTCTCCAGTCCCCGTTCCTCACGCCTTGGCAGATGTGGAGGTGCTGGAGGCTGTAGATCCTTTCCTCCTGTGGTGCGGTTGGGCTTGGCTCAGCTCAGCTCCTTCCCACCATCCTGGGCCTGCCTTGGCTCCTGGCCCACCACGATTAGCCCCTGTTGCCAAGCTGCCTTCAGCGAGAGATGTGTTTTCTGTATGTTTGTGAGTCTGAGAGTCCTAGACTTTGTCTGGGCTCATATTTTATGGGTGTTTAGGGTGGCTGTGTAGGAGCTGTGGGGCCTTGCTGCTTCTACGCTGCCATCTTGGCTCCTGGGAGCAGAGTTCTATGAAAATCTTAAAGCACCATAGAAATCAAGGCAATCATCATTAAGAATTGAGATCTACTACTATGTCCTCTGACTGAATGCTGAAAAACAGAGATATCTTTTGTCAGAAAATGAGAGACTGCTCCATTTTGAAGCAGGCGACTGCTTATTAAAGTAAATAATATTCAAGACATTCAGATGAAATAAAAGGTGAAATGATTTCCATCTCTAAACCACTAGAATAACCAACCCCAAATCATTCTTCACCTCTCATCTTGCCATTCAGAAGGACATCGTGGACTATCCAGAACAGGCATTTTGTCATCTCTCCTGCTGAGGCCTTAGTGTATCTCATCTCCATTTCTTTCTAGTTCTTGCTCTGGGAATTACAATCAAATCAGTCCTACCACTGCTTCAGAAAAGAGAATACTTTGTGATTACCAAGATCAAAATTCCCCTGGCCATCATTCTAAGATATGTGCTGAATACTTCTATTAAAACAAAAGCTCTTTGAGGGAAGAGGCTGTCTCAGTTTTTACTTTCATATCCCCAGCAATTAGCATCCTTGCCTGACATATCATAGATTTTTAATCAATGCTTTTGGATAGATGGACTGATAAAACATCAGGAAGTCATTTTCTATTAGTTCAATGAAGCTAATAATACAGCTCCAGTAACTTGAATGAGTTACAGTGATTTCAGAGGAGACAGTCTTGATAAAAGAAATTCAAATTCTGTTCTGTAACTTTGAGTCTGAGAAATTACCAGGGCTTTGAAATTAAGTGACTTACCCATGTGTCACACAGCCAGTATGTATCAGAGACATATAAACCCCCAAACATTTGACATTTGTTCAATACTACAGACTCATAAGACTTTTTAGTCCAGTCTGGTTTATACATGAATAAGGATCCCATTGGTAGCATCCCTAATAAATTATTATTAAGGATCCACCTCAAGAATTCTAGTGAAAGAGAGCTCAGTATCTCATAAGAAGGACCTTTGTATTTTTGGACACTTCTAAATTGTTAGAGAGATTTTCCTCATGTTAAAATAAAATTGGTCTCTCTGCCTTTCATCAGTTATTCTTTATTCTACCTCTAGGACCAAGGAGAGAAGTCTAATTCCTTTTCCCAATAGAAGCTCTACAAATACTTGAAAACAGCTATCATGTTCTCACTATCTTCCTCTTCTGGTTTAAACAAATAGATTTATTTCAGCTAATGACATGATCTCTAGCCTACTTATCTGAATGAAATTTATTTTGTCAATGACAATATTTCATACCTGGATTGATACTTATAAACAAGAAATTGTGGAACAAAGTTATTTTTGTTGTAATGTTAAAAAAACTCTTTAGAATTTCTGTCCTGGGGTCCTGCTTTTCCTGCTGGATTGGGAGCTGAATAAGCTGAATATCCTGTCCCACTTTTTAAGGAAAACCCTAGATGTGCTTAATTTAACTCCTTAATCTCAGATCAAGCTTATCTCCATAGCTTCTTAGTTGTCTTTTTGCCAGTTTCCCTCCTCTTCTTTAGTTCTGGAGTCATGACTAAATCAACTCTGCTTTTATTCCTGAATCACATATATCAGTCCACTCTCCCATGGCACCAGATTTTACGACCTAGCAACTCCCTAGCTACTTTTCAATTTTGTGAGTTGTCTAACTCTTTGAATGTCAGCTTCTTGAAGGCAGGGGCTTTCTTTGCCTTTGTATTCATAGCCTTAGCCCTTAGCACACTTTTTGTCATCTAGTAAGTTCTTAGTAAATGCATTTTAATTCATTTCATCGTAGGCATGTGTTGGACAATATTGAAGGTAGCTGTACTGAATTAAATAATTAAATGTCTACTATAATTGCTACTAGTCCCACATTCAACGCACCTTGGTGTTGAGGCTTAGTATTTCTTAGGGATGTGGGTGAGAGTAATGGGGCAGGATCAGATCCATAACTTCTTTAGTATAAACAAGGATTGATGAGAAAACTCTCTGGACCAGTGAAGATTGGTACCTGCTCTGAAATTTATACTTTTTTGGAGAATTACCTGGGATGCTGAGAGGCAGGCTCCAGGCTGCTGGGTTGTACAGTAGATAGAGTCCTACATCTACAGTCAGGTAGAACTGAGTTCACATCCCACCTCAGATGTTTCCTAGTTGTGTGACTCTGGATAAATCACTTAACCTCACTAAGTCTCAGTTTCTTTATCTATAAAAAGGGGACAATAACTGCACCTCCCAAGGTTGTTTTAAGCATAAAATGAAATAATATTTGTAAAGTACTTTGTAACCATTAATATTCTATATAAATGCTGTTATTATACTATTGCTTGTATATGTTAGAGGTAAGATTCTTCTTCATCTTTTTTCTAGTGTTATTTTCTTCACTGCTTCCTTTAGTATATTTTATGACATATTTCATCTAGGCCCAGAGACTTGTACTCCTTGAGGACAGCTAGATGCTAACTTACTCCTAAACATCCTTCACTCAATGCAATAGAAATAATTATCAGGATATATATTATTCGGTTATGTTTTAAGTGATTCATCACGTTCTTCTCAACTTCCAAAGTGACCAATAATAAATGCTTAATAATGTAATTAGCTAGCATTTCCCATGTTGGGTTTGATGTTGCTCTCCACGAGTGCACAGAAGAATTAGCTCATGGTTAACAAAAAGAAGCCTGACATTGCAAAATGGACATATGACAGTTACCAGTGGAGACATTAAGAGAATTTTTTTTCTCCCTTGGAATTAGATAACTGTTAATTCTTCATGCATGTGGCTTCTTCCAAAAATACATTGTACTCTCCAGTGAAGGGAAATGAATATTGTTAAACTCTCTCTGAACTCAAAGAATTAGTGTAGAATGCTTACTAGCAAAAATGACTTGCAAATGTCAGATAAAATTTAATAACAGGGCTTAATAAAATAAGCTTGTTTCTGAAAATCTGTTTTTCATATTTGAGAATTATCTATCATGCTTTTAAAACCAAAGATACTGCCAGGAGAAAAGGATATTATTTTGTTAATTATCAAGGGGCTCATTCATTTAACAAAGCTAATTGAAGTATTTCTGTAGGAACAAACAAATATTCATTTTAGAAGCATTTGTTTTTTTTTTAAAGACTAGCTTGTTAACATATGGGCATAAGATTCAACTATCCTTTATATCACTCTCATAAAAACTGGAAGCCCTACACATTTGCTAAAGCACAGATAATATTGTGACAGGCACAAATCATGTCTTCTAATGTTAATTTTACTTATCTTCTTCAATTTCAGGATTATCTTTTATTGAATAGAGTTGATCCTAGAGATATGCTAGTAAAGCTGACTTTAAAAAGTGAGTAAATTTTACATTTTAGTTAGTTTGAACATTTTATAAGCAATAACTAAATTAAACAGTTTACCCAATTGTCTCAGTAACTATGAAGTGCCAATTAATGATCCTACATTTTTGGTAGAGCTAAATATAGGCTGTCATTTGTAACATACTAACACAGAACTGGGCAGTTGGGTGGCACAGTGGGTAGTATTCTGCACCTGGAGTCAGGAAGACTCATCTTTGTGAGTTCTAATCTGGCCTTAGACACTTACTACGTGACCCGTCGCAAATCACTTACACCTATTTGACTCGGTTTCCTCATCTGTAAAATGAGTTGGAGAAGGAAATGGCAAACCACTTCAGTATCTTTTCCAAGAAAACCTTAAGTGGAATCACAGAGCCAGACAAGACCAGAAAATAGCTGAACAAGAGCAGCAACAATACAGAATTATTCACTTATTTCCACAAATGACATTCATTTTTGGACTTAAGAACTATATACAGTTCACAATTGTTGTACCTGGCCTAGGCAACTGGATGATCTTGAGGGTAGGCACCTTAGTTCTAAGAATTCCTTGGGTCTGTTTGTACTTCAGCAGATTCTTACTGTCACTGCACAAACATTTCCCTGCAATAGATCAGGCTCTTGTTTTATTTCCCCGCAGAGCTCCCGACTCTCAGAATTACAAGAGACATAAGAGGCCATGTAGCCTGAACCTGAAAGAGAATTCCTTCTTTATTAAACTAACTAGAAGATTTCTAATGAGCCTGCTAGTTTTTGACCATTAAATAGTTCTTGTCTTGAAAAAGAACATCTCACCAAATAGGTAAGCTCAAATCTTTAGGTTTCTGAGACTGATGATTAGATTTGCTGACTGTTTCTTTGGGAATAAGAGCTGACATGCTAGGTCAAACCCAGATTCTATTTTGCTCAACTTTTAATCTTAGACAGTTGTACAAAGATGGCACATTGTTGAAGAACAGAGCAGTTTCCCTTGAAATCAGCTTCAGAAAACACGGATCTATTGAGACACCCCTTAGCTTCCCTCAATTACCCATTATGTCATCTTTGAATCAATTTTCTGCATGTATCGCTTCTTAGGTATAGTTCTAAGATTTTATGGTTGAAAGCATAAAATAACACTTCCTTATATTTACTTTAAATTTATTCTTACTTTTTCAAGTTTATTGATTTTTCCTAATTACCAATTATAAGCCAAATATTCAATCATCCTCAAATAGGGTGTTGATGGCTGTATTTCTCTTTCATATAGAGACAATTACTCATGTACCATATTGAAGTGGGGTCTATTTCAAAAACCTCACTGGTCATATGTGTCATTCCTTGAGGATAAGTCAGAGATTGAAGGAGGGGGTGGGTAGGAGAGGAAAGAAAGTAGATCTTAAAAAACCCAACAAAAATAGACCCAATGAAAGTATGCATTGACTATTTTGGGGAACTAGGTTAAAAACAAAAGTAAAAATAATATGCTGATTTACCGAGAGAACTGCTTTGTACTAGAATTTGAACTTCTATGACTACATTTCACGGAAACATACAGGAGGAAGAAAAAGAAGATCTTCTACCTTTTCAGAGTCCTGATGGACTTTTCTTTTTTAAAAACATATCCGTCTAGCTCACTGTGCCTTTCACGGGCCAGTAGAGCTACGCCTGGCCAGGCTTCAGGGGGCAGAGGCAGAGGTGGCTGCAGAGGAGAGGATGGCCCAGTGTATGATCCTCAGGAGATTCCTGGCCCCTGTCTTCTCTAGGAGGCTCCCTTAATGTCACTGGGTTCCTCTTCGTCCTGAGGTTCTAGCCCAGGGAAGCCCTGCTAGACTTGCTGCTGCACCCAGTTTGACTCGTACATTCTCTACCACCAAGATCTCCAACATTACCTTTAACATCCAGGATGGACCTGACTTTCAGGACAGAGTTGTCAACAGTGAGATATCAGTAGTTGTGATTTCCATGCACAGTGGTGTGGCCCCTGCAAGATCTTGGGGCCCAGTTAGAGAAAATGGTGGCAAAGCAGGAGGGGAAGGTGCTGATGGCCAAGGTGGACATTGACAGCAACACAGACCTTGCCATTGAGTATGAAGTTTCTGCTGTGCCAACTGTGCTGGCCATCAGGAATGGGGACATGGTGGACAAGTTTGAGGGCATCAAAGATGAAGACCAGCTAGAGGCTTTCCTCAAGAAGCTCACTGACTGCTGAGCTGGGCCTGCTTTTGTTTTCCCCTGGGGTCCTCCTAGAAGAACTCTAGTCCTTTCCAGGCTCTATCTGTCTAGCCCTGCTTGGCCCATCCTATGTCTTTCTGGGGAAGGGTTCTTCATCTCCAAACTTGAGAACCAAGATCATTTCCCAGTGATGTGACCTCATCCTTAGGGAAATGGTGCTTCTGCTGACCATGGGAGAGAGGGCTGGGGAAGGGGGCTTGGAGTATTCTTGCTCTCCCATGCTTGATCCCTATTTCCCCCTCCCATCCCTACCACCAAGCCCACTCTAACCTAGGCCTCTCCAGAGGACACTGGAGATGGACCTGTTTCAGCAGGACTGCTTAATAGTGGGGTCATCCTGTTTTGTCTGTGAAATTTTTATCCTTGTGCTTTATTACAGAGGCTCTGTGACCCTGTACCTGACCTACTTGCCACATTTTCTCCTCTGATGCTGTTTCATAAAGGAAAGGAGAGAGTTATACATACATATATTTACATACATATGTAAAGTTCTCTCATTTTTTTTGTAGGTCTGTAATAAAGAGAGCTTTACTGATAAAAAAGTCCATCTGTCTCTCCTGTTACCTTCCTCCCACACTGAGGAAAAAAGGAAAGAAAAAGAAAGATAAAAGTTCTTAATACATATCTTTATGATCTGGTGAAATATATGCTTACAGTAGCTCTGTTGGAAATGTCTCTTTGAATATTTTAAGTTTGTCATTTTCTGTCTGAAAGTAAGTAATATTTCATATTTGTCCTTTTGGACTCATGGTTTATCACTGCATTGATTATAGTTCTAAACTCTTGCAAAGTTTTTTTCTCTATAATTTTGTTATTATATAAATTATTATCCTACTCACTGTGCCTCTGCATCAGTTTATAGAAATCTTCTTAGTTTCCTCTAATGGGTCATTCCATCATTGCTTATGGCCGAATAATGTTCTGTTACATTTATATGATTTGTTTAGCCATTTCTCAATAGAACGTTCCCCTAGCACTTTAGTTTCCAGTTTTTGATTACTACAAAAAAACTGCTACAAATATTTTCATCTTTATGTGTCATTTTCCTCTTTCTCTGATTTCTTTGGGGGTATAGATCTGGTAGCTAAGTCAAAGGATATGCACATTTTGATGTTGTGGTTCAGTTACTTTTAGTCATTTCCAATTCTTTGCGAACCCATTTGGGGTTTTCTTGGGAAAGATGCCATTTTATTTTCCACCTCATTTTACAGTTAAGGAAACTGAGGCAAACAGCGTTAGATGACTTGCCCAGGGTCATACAGATAATAAAATGTCTGAGGCCAGAGAAACTCAGGAAGATGAGTCTTTCTGACTCTAGGTCCAGCATGCTATTACTGCACTACCTAGTTGTTATGCACATTTTAGAAACTTATAAATTCTTTTGAAAAATAAAATTGCCCATTTACCCTTTTTCTAATTTATCTATTTGTGTAAATCTGAACCTGTTAATATTCTGTTTGCTTAAAATTTATATCTATAGCTACATCTATCTCCAAACACCATACCTGGGGAAAAAAAACAAAGTAAAAAAACAAACAGGAAATCTAGCCTTCAGCCAATCTGCAAAACCATCAACAACAAAAATCTATGTTTTAAATAACATGGGGCAAGGTTTCTAATTATACTGACCCCTTTTTGAATACTATTAATAGGCATTTGCTCAAAGGTACAGTGTTATGGTGTGGAAAAATGCATGTTGAATTGAGGCAACCATGGCAGGACACCTTTTTACACTTACATGAGGATTAAGAATAAACAATAGAAAATAATAGGAAATATTTATTTGAGGAAACATTAAATTTAATTCATTGGAACAAACACTAATTGTGGAAGATGCTTGACTTGTGTGAAAATATTAACTAAACATAATATCCCAGTTAATTTAATATTAAATTAATAACAAAGTACATTTCAGGCTCTTAGTGTTAATTATGGGCTGTCCTCATAACAGGTAACCAACAGAACCTTTTCCAACGGCAGATTAGCTCAGTGACAATTTCACTGGCACCTCAGGCATAAGCTTGAGAGACATCTTCAAAGCCTTTATACGTATGAGATTATTATTGTGTAGCCTAGGAGGCTGGGCTCTTAGCCCAGATGGCAATTCTTTAGAGCACAGACAACAGTTGATATTTTTTAAAACTGTTTTCTGGAGCTGTTTTTGGAATATTCTAGGAGATAGAAGGCAGCAGAATTATCATTGATTTCCCAATTTGTGTTAGGAATGGCCACTGATGAGTGAATTCATTGGATCACTGGATGTCCATTTCCTTGCTCCCTCCTTTTGAGACTTTGGTGGGCAACTATTGAACAGAACAATATTCCAGAGGGATTTAGAGTGGTGGTTGGTGAGAAAATTTAAGTACCATACCAGGACATCTACCAGTTCCCCTCATTCTGTGGTTTTGCTTCTGCTTTTTGGAGGGCATTTGGGGTTAAATGACTTGCCCAAGGTCACATGGCTAGTTTTTGTGTGTGTATGTTAAGTGTCTGAGGCTGGATTTGAACTCAGGTCCTCCTGACTACAGGGCAAGTGCTCCGTTCACTGCGCCACCTAGCCGCCCTCCCCTCATTGTGTTTTGCAAAAACTAGAAGCTCCTAATCTAATTTCTATTACTATTCTATTCTATTACTATCCAAATTATATTCTATTAAGGGGTGTGTGTGTGTGTGTGTGTGTGTGTGTGTGTGTGTAAAATTGAGAAGCTGACTTTGTCTTTGCATCTGTCAGTACAAATTGCCAGTTTCTTCCTATCCATTGAACTCTTCCTTCCCCCAAATTCCATTTCTCAGTATCCTTTTATTTTCAATCCTGTTTATATTGAAAATTCACCAGCCATCAAATCCTTGTTTGGTGTGATTAATACTGGCAAAGGTAAGGATGTAGATCTCTGGGGAGGGGTGTCCCTGTCACAGTGCAGCTAAGCAATATCAGGAGGAAGAGTAGATGCTGTCTCCATTTATGAATTCCAAACATGACGGGGACATATTAAAATCATATCCTTAGGCAAGAACAAGTCTCTATAAACAGGCAAGCCTATAAGCAAAGAGAGAACTATTTATGTAGATTTACACCCACACACATACAGATAATATATATGAACATATATTCAATATGCCTATCAACAATTTGTACTCTGCGGTGGGCATTAGCCTTCATATATGCTACATAGTAAAGTACATATTTATCCCTGTTTTTAAACAACCATTAGGAGCTTGTATCTTGTGATAGGAGCAATAGCTCAATTCCTTTCCATGCAGATTTGGCTCATTTTTCTTTAAAATGTATCATTTATTGCTGTTCAGTTGCATCTTATTCTTTATGACCCCATTTGGGGTTTTCTTGGCAAAACAGGGGTGTTTGGTCATTTCCTTCTCAAACTCATTTTACAGATTAGGAAACGGATACAATCAGGGTTAAGCAATTTACCCAGAGTCACATAGCTAGTAAGTATCTGAGGTTGGATTTGAACACAGGAAGAGGACTCTCCCTGACTCTAGGCTTGGCACTCTAACCACTGCACCACCTTGCTTCCCTAAAAGATCTAAAGACTGTTCCAAACCCATGCTTGGCCTAGGAGACTAAAGGTTCAGACTGCTGATGACTTCTTCATTACCTCCAAACAAAGCACACATGGCTGTTGAATTGCTATGGGAACTGAATCACCTGCATCAATTCAAAGGATGCTCATTGCCTATCCTTGTTATAGCAAAGCAGATCTTTTGTCTACTATTTGAGAAGTGTGTCTCACTTTTGTTCCAGTGTTGAGCCTAAGTATGTGTGTGTAAATATATACATGTACATACATACACATGTATATATGTGTGTATACACACACACACCTACATACACCTTGCATATTGCCTGATACCAAATTCTGAAGCTTATTTCTCAATCCTCAGTTTCAGTTGGTAAATGTAAATACAGTTGTAGAGATAGGTACCTTCTCCACCACCCCCACCCCCATTAAAATGACTTCTATCTTAACAATGCATAGAATAACTTTTTAAAGAAGAATCACTTAAATAGTCTTCTCTCAGGAGAACATTAATGATCAGTGCTGATTTATAGCAATAGACATAAATGAGTGATGGATGAAGACAAGCAGGATAAAAGAAAGGAACCTGAGCTGTTGATGACAAGGTCCAGATCATAGAACCACTTTTCCTTTATTTGGGGTTGGCCAAATGATTTCACTTCTTGGAACAGCAAACAATGATAAAACTAGTCATGTTTAAAGGTAAATCCTTTAGTGCTTCATTCAAGTACATGTTGATAGATGTCATTTACACACTCAACATCTGCAAAATTGACTTGTGAGTCATGCATGTACAGCTTTGTCTTGGCTATGTTTACAGCAGGCATTGCCAAGAAGATCAGAATACTAGAGATGGATTCCTACTGGTCTGGACAGAAATCTTCCAGTTTTTTCCTCCTCATCTTCAACCCTCTTCACTTCCAGGGAAGTTTGTCTTGACCTTGAGACTGGTGGAAAGGGTTGATTTTAACTGATAAATTCACTCTTCCCATTCTTTGGAACTGGAACAAAAAGGGGAACAGAAGAAGACCCAGAAGCAATATGGGCATGAAGGTGGCCACTGCTACATGGAGGATACTCCCCCTCCCTCACCCCAAGGTCTCATTGAGGAGTATCTTACTTTGCTAAAAATCCATTCAGACTACAGACAGAAGATGGTGATTCTTCATTCTCTCCTCATTTC
Source organism: Pseudocheirus occidentalis (assembly GCA_028646575.1). Classification (NCBI taxonomy): domain Eukaryota; kingdom Metazoa; phylum Chordata; class Mammalia; order Diprotodontia; family Pseudocheiridae; genus Pseudocheirus; species Pseudocheirus occidentalis. The sequence continues at coordinate 35,076,206 of CM053600.1, forward strand.
CACTTCCTGTTACATTTCTTTCCCAATAAAATGAATGATTATTTTTGAATCTAATGTTTCTCTGGAGGACTTATCCATGTGTTTTAAAAGCTTACTTTGTTTTCTTTTGCCATAAAATGTATAAAACTATTAACTAATCACATAGCTAAACTGTGTGCTATTGTTTGAATATAGTATTGAGATGGGGAACTGGAAACATCTAGAAGGGGGAGAGATGGATGGAGGGGAAGGAAGAGAGTGATAGAAGAGAGGGGAAGGGGGAGAGATAGAGACAGACATTGGAAATGAGAGGGAGGGAGGGAGAGGGAGAGGTGTAAGAGAGAGGAAGGGAGGGGAAGGGAGGAGGGGGAGACAGAGATGAAAGAGGGAGGAAAGGCGAAGTTGAGTTAAATTGCTACAATTTTCCAGGGCAAGATTTCTGACTGTGGGTTTGAAATTAAAGAGAAAGGTATTGAGTTATTTTTACAACTTCCCAGGAAATAATACATTTAATCAACATTCTGTAGTCAAATGGGTCAGTAGCGATGACTGGTCAGTCAGACTTTGTCGGGCTGCTAATGAGGTGGGCATTTGCCATTGCTTCCATCTTAATTCAAAAAGAAAACTATTCATACATTAAGGGATGAGATGAGAGAGTCGTTAGACAGCAAGTTTTGCCCCAGAGGGAGGAGTAGCCCAGCTAAAGAAGCATTTGTGGAGAATAAGAATGACAGACTGTCTGCTCCCTGACTCCCTGAGAGCAATACTATGACTACACATGTACATAGATTATATTTCTTAAATAAAATACATACTCCAGGGGTGAACATATGTGTAGGGGGTGCCTGCTTTATTTAGTATTAAAAACCGTAGGACATATTTTCTTCAAAAACCTCTTCCATAACTGCTCACATCTTACTTTACTTGTGTTTTCTCTGTCCATGAAAATAGTGTTTGCAGTGGGAAAGGACAGAGCAGAAAGGTCCAGGGGAATTTAAAATCCAAGCTAAGTAAAGACATAATAAGAAACTTCCTAAATATAGTAATATGGTGTAGTGGAATCACATCATGTGTGTGGAGTCAGATGACATGTTAAAGCCCTGTTTCTCCTCCTTTCTATTTGTCTGACTCTGGGCAAGTCATTTCAGCCCTGTAGTCTTCCTCTGTAAAATGATGGGGGCTGGACTAGATGCTTTTGAGCTTCCTTTCAGTTTAAAATAAATTATCTTATGGTCCATGGCATGAGCTAGCAGGTATAATTGCCAAGTCATTGTCAGATATCTTTGAAAGATTGTAAAAACCCAGAACAATGCTGCAAGATTGGAGAAGAACAATTACTTTGACTTAAAAAAAAAAGAAAGTAAGAAAGTAGCTGGAATCCAAAAACTAGGGCTTGGTATGTTTGACCTTGATTTGGGGCAAAATTCTAGAAGAAATTGAACAGATAGTTTGTGAATATCTAGGGGAGAAAATGATAAATAGTTTATTAAGAACAGATCATGTTAAACTAACCTTTTCCCCTGCTAGTTACTAGGCTAGTAAATTAAGGGAAATCTGTAAACATAGTTTATCAATTTTAGCAAAGTGTTTTGTGAGACCTCATGTATTATCCTGATGGGGACAGGTAGATGGGTGGATGTCTGGAGTCAGGAAAAATCATCTTTCTGAGTTTAAATCTGACTTCAAATGCTTACTAACTATGTGACCATAGGCAAGAAAGACATTTAACCCCTTTTGCCTCAGTTTACTCATCTGTAAAATGAGCTGGAGAAGAAAATGGCATACCACTCTAGTATCTTTGCTGAGAAAAGTCCAAATGGTGTCAAAAAGAGTCAGGTACGACTGAAAAACCTTGACAGCATTATTCTTGTGAATAAGATGTAGAACTGTAAGCTAGTCAATAGTACAATTAAGTTACATTTGTATACTTAGGTTATGTAGTAGATAGAGTGTTGGACCTGTAGTTCTGAGTTCAAGTACTATTTCAGACCCTTTTTAGCTGTGTGACCCTGAGTAAACTGTCCTTTCTCAACTTAGGTTTCTCATGCACAAAATGGGAATGATAATTAAACCCAACTCTCACGGGGTTGTCATGAGGATAAAACAGACAGTATATGGAATGTTCTTTGTGAAGTTTAAAGCTGGCTGTTATTCTTATTAATGATTATTTTTTGCAATTTGTTGAATGACAGAACCTAGAGAGTATTCCTTAGGTATTCATGCTATCATGGAAGGATATGTCTAGTGGAGTAACTGAATACTCTCTTTGGTCTTGGACATTTCACATTTTTATTAATGACTTGGATAAAGGCATAGATGTACTTTTAAATTTCACTAGCAATTTATTTTATTTTTATTTTTAATTAATTTATTTTTGTCTTTTGTAGATGCAATCAGTTAATAATAATTTTTTGTGTCCATAGATATAAGTTGTCCTTTAAGGAAAACTTTATTTACAACCCACAAGTGTTAATATATTATCATTCTTTTTAATATAATTACTTATTTCTGTGATAGTGCCTTGACCTACGCCTGATTTAATGTAAAATTATTGTCTCTATTAAGGTATATATTTTCATATTTCCTTTATTAATTGATATTTCTGTTGATGCATATTTCATGTTTTTCTATATTTTATAGAATGTAAACTCTTGAAGATGGAAATTGTCCCTTCCTTCATTTCTTTTCCTTCCTTCCTTCATTTCTTTTCCTTCCTTCCTTCATTTCTTTTCCTTCCTTCCTTCATTTCTTTTCCTTCCTTCCTTCATTTCTTTTCCTTCCTTCCTTCCTTCCTTCCTTCCTTCCTTCCTTCCTTCCTTCCTTCCTTCCTTCCTTCCTTCCTTCCTTCCTTCCTTCCTTCCTTCCTCCATTCCTTTCCCTCCAGCACTGACAGAGCAGTTTCCAACACACAGCAGGCACTTAATAAATGCTTACTGATTTATTATTTATGACTTCTTTATGTCCAAAGACATAAAATTTTTTTGTAACATTGTATGATACTAAAATATGTATATACAGACATATACCTTAATATCCACTATAGACTTTAATATAGTGATTCAATAATAACTTTAAGTCTATCATATCTATTTTCCCCAAATTCTGCTTGATTCCATCATTTCCTTCTTGTTTATCATGAGTATCTCAAGGAGGACATTAAATTCACATAAGTAATGCCTTAATATGTCAGCCTCTTTGCATTTCAGTTAACCTTTTCTTTAAGTACTTAGATGGTATTCAGTTCATCACATGTATATTTAATTTGTATTCAAGGAAAGAATCTAGTAATTCAAGTAGTTTTAGTAGAAGATTAAGTGATCATTATTGTAGAATGTTAACCTCCAACTATATTTTAACATAACCTTTGCCTTATTAAAGATTTCTAGAAATGTCATCTCAAATTTTGTGGGGATAGACAAATGTTCTAGGGCATGGGGTGGGGTGGACCATGATCTCTCTCTCTCTCTCTCTCTCTCTCTCTCTCTCTCTCTCTCTCTCTCTCTCTCTCTCTCTCTCTCTCTCTCTCTCTCTCTCTCTCTCTCTTTCCCTCCCTCCCTCTATGTCTCTGTCTCTCTGTGTCTCTTTGTGTCTGTCTCTGCCTCTGTCTCCCCTTCTCTTTCTCTGCATTTCTAGGAATGTTAAATTAAATAAAATTATTTGTGCCATATATGCCTGAAAACAAATACCTTTAAGTAGAATGTAATTTTCTTGTTTTATTTCTCTTGATATTGTGCATTTTCATTGTTTCTGTTTGACAATATATGTAACTGTCATGAGTCTGAAGAAAGGAACGAAGGAAATCTTTATTAATCACCTACTATCTGCCAGGCACAGTGCTAATTGCTTTACTAATATTATCTCATTTAATCCTCATAACAGCCTTGACAGGTGCTATTTTTATCTGCATTTTTACAGTTGGAGGAACTGAGGCAGCTAGAACCAAACAACTTGTCTAGTATCAGAAATCTAGGTGTCTGAGGCTACATTTGAACTCAGGTCTTCTTGTCTCTAGGCTTAGCACTCTCTCTAATGAAGGAAAGGGTATCTGATACCCAGATAGAGCTCATTCTCCTTCCCTCCCCACCTCAGAGTTAACCAGGAGAGCTAGCCTTCTCTATGGACCTTTACTCTGCCAAATTAGCTGGAACCTCCATCTTCACTCTCACCTCATTTACTGGCTTCTGATCTGATGCTGAAAATGTCCATTACTTTCCTATCTTAAAAAATAAAAATAAAGACAAAATGACTAACCACACCCAAAATTTAAATTGATCTTGCCATTTCTTAATGTTTTTTTTCTCCCTTAGCATTCATGATAATTTTTTCCTTGTACTTCTCTTACTATTCTTTTTCAACTTCCTTTACAAGATCACCATCTACCTCTTGTCCCTAAAGTGTGGGTATCTGTCTCTCTTACACCCTAAGATTCTGTGTAGGACTTTTCCACTAGTAGCCAGTCACTTTCTAGGTAATCTCACCTCTTCTTGGGGTTCATTTATCATTTCTGTATGGATGAATCCCGAATCAGCTGTAATTATTCTTCAGGACTGAAGGCCAGTCTTGCAGTGTCAGCTACTTGCTGGGCTTCTTGATCCTGATGTTCCACTGGTATCTTAAGTTTATATTCAAAGTGCAGTTTCTTAACTTGGCCATAGAGGTCATTCATCATTGTTTGCTCCAAACCAAACTTTCTCATTGCTAGTGAAGGAAGGACTTTCTTTTCAGTCACCTTCCTTCGTACTGTTAGAGTCCTCCTTGTTTCTTCTCTCTTCCTTGTAGAAGTATGGTGCAGAAACACAGATCATGTTAATAAGGCAGTGTTCCTCCTGTCCCCCACCCCAGTGAATGACCTTGGTTGTGGGTGTGGTGGAGTGAAGACTCATTTTAGGGTCACTTTAGCTGCTTCTGGTAATCTTCTAAGATCTGATCAACTGTCATTTAAGGAAAGCATTCAGGGAATTCTTACAATTTTCTGCTTAGCTACTTTCTTAGACTTCATCTTTTCCAGAAACTCATCATTCTGTGAGATGAAATCAATGCAAAACCTCACCCCTCCTCAGATCGTTTCCCATCCTGGCTACCTGACTTTTTCATGCCCCAAATCTGGTAATTACTTCTCTCCCCTCCCCACCCCAACCCACCCCTAAACCCCCTTCCCCCATCTTTCAGCTTCTTTTTAGGTGCTGACTCCTTCCTTAGATTGTGAGCTCCTTGGGGAGCTTTGCCTTTCCTTGTATCCCTAGAGCTTACTATATTGTCTGATACATAGTAGGTGTTTCATAAATATTTATTAACTCTGACTGATAGATTCTGATAGAATCTTGATCTCTGTGTTGGCACATTTGGAGAGAGTTTATCATGTCTTTGCATGGTGTTAGGCCACAGGAAACTGTGCTTACTCTGTATCCTTATACTACTACTTAAATACAACTCAGTAAAACAACCAACTTACACATTCAGATTCCAGTTGCTCCAATGTGCCAGATTAGAATCCTGTGTATAATATTTGGTGTATCTGGCAAGTGCTGGCACAATGTTCTTCTCGTTCAGTAAAAGTGATGATGGAGACGGATATGTTGGTAAATGTTTAACAACCAACTCTCAGAAAATGCACGATATACTTTTAAGTTTAATCTGCATTATTAACATTTTCTCCATTGCTTTTTTAAGTCTAGAAAAATCAACAAATCAAGGTCTCATTTGTAACATTTGATGCTTTTTGAGTTGAAATTTTAACAAGTGGCTCTTGTGAAATGGCTCAAGCTGTCTCCTGCATGGTCCTATGGAGACCCCTCCAATGCTATAATAGTCTGATATGGGTCTTTAGTAACCAAATGCTGGTGAATTAGAGACCTTTTGCAATAAATTCCATCATAGGACCTGGGGAAAATGTCCCATTAAGCACCTCTACATTAGGTAATATTTTTGTATTTTTGCTCATCATCAACAAATACTCTCCTTGTCAAAAGCACCAAAGTCGTCATGTTCCATCTCTTGGGTCATCTGTCTTTCCCAGTCATACCATGTTGACTTTAAATGACTAATGCTGAGTCTTTGTGTTGCTGGACGACTATTGCATGTAATCGACAAAAAGAACACTTTCCCACATTTTTGTAAGGTATTACTCTGTCAGGAGAAAAACAACATCTTCCTCTTCTCTTTCTGCTTAAGTACTGCCAAAGGTATCCAGCCATGTTCCATTGGATAGAGGCTTTATTGTGGATGCAGTGTCTGGAATAGGACTTTTGCCTGGAAATCACTCTGATTGATTCAGGCAGGGGTTAAGATGGGGGCAGGGGTAGTGCCTGAAGAGGCATTGCTGGACTAGATTTTGGAAAATCTGAAGACAGAGCTTTCTGATTTTTTCTATTTGCCCTTAATAACCAAAATGACGCAAGACTTCTTGAAAGAAAGTCTTCTCACCTTGATCACGCCTGGAATTAAGTACATTTTACAGAAGAGGAAACTGAAACAAAAGGGTTAAATGACTAGTCCAGAGTCACATAGCTAGTAAGTATCTGAGGTGAGATTTGAACTTGAGTCTTCTTCACTCCAGGTCAGATGTTCTATTTACTGAACCACCTGCTGCTGTTTTACATGAGCTTTCACATCTATCCATTACTTTAGTTCATCCTACTATCGCTTCTTGCCAGGAAGCTCCTGGTTGGTCTCCTTATTACCAACCTCTATCCTGATCCAATTAATCAATCCTTTATACAATATATCTGTACCAATTCTAATACAGTATATCTGAGGCAGAGATATCATTGTGTCACTCCACTCAAAAATCTTTAGTTTTCCCCATTACCTCTAACATTAAGTACAAACTTTTGTGCCGGGCATTTAAAGCCTTCACCCTCCAGTTCTAGCCTACCTTCTGAAACATTTCACATTACTCCCACTTACTCATTCAGTATTCAGCCAAACTGGGTTTTCCTGGGACTTGGGTTCTTTTCCATCTCTGAGCCTTCATACAGACTTTCTCATGTCTTCTTCTTCATCTTTATTTCTTTACTCTTAGAATTCCTAGCTTCCTTCAAGGTCTTTCCTCGAATGACACAGCCTTGCTTAATTTCCTTTTGTTTCCTCCCTCCCTCTTCGATTAAAAAAATTCTGCTTTCAGATGGAGGGCTGTTTCATTTTTAAATTTTTAAAAAAATTTTAGTACCTAGCATAATGCTTTATACAAAATAGTTGCCTAATAAGTGTTGAACTGAATTGAATTTTAAAATTACTGATGTCAGGTTTCATTGTCTTCAATCCTTATCTGAATAGTATCTTAATCCTCACTATACTGCACCCAACATGAAATCACCCAGTCTCTACCTGGAGACCTCTATATGATATAGTACTTTTTACATACACAATCAGTTTGTTCTATCTTTGAACAACTCCGCTTTTAGGAAGTTTGTCCTTCTGTTGAGCAAAAAAATCTACTCTCATTACTTTTCATTTTCTCTCTAGTACCCCAGAACAAATCTATTAGAGAAAGTCCATCACACCTCATCAAATTGTAAATGCATGCCAACATTGCTACTACTATGTTTTTTAAGTGGGGATGCTTACTACATTTACCTGCTAAATAGGTGACAACATTTTTCTTACAGGAAAGTGTATTAGGTAATTCTATTTTTCATTTTTGTTCAATAATAACAAGTACTGTCTCTATAGAAGATTCCACAGTCATGTTAGCATATACTCCATCTTTCCCAGTCATGCCATGTTGATTTTCAACAACTGAGTATGAATCTTTCTTTTTTTTTTTTTTTTGCTGCTGGGACTTCCCATATGTGACAAAAAGTACATTTTCCATGTACTGGTAAGGTAATTTTTCTCTCAATATAAAAATAGCTTGTTCACCTCTCTTCCTGATTAAGTGTTGCCAAAAAGGTCTAAATCGAGCCTCTATAGTCTTTCTCCCTTTCCCCTTCCATATTTCACCTAGGAATTCAGTTATGAATCACAATTCAGAAGTTAATTTTTCTTTTTCTTTTCTTGTTGCTGAAAGACCACAGAACCCACAGAAAATAGAGCTATTTCAAATCAAAGTAACGTGGTACTTATTTAAACACCTGTGCTAAAGAAATGTCCTTTCTCACTGTTTTTTTTAACCTCGTGTTATTCTCCTGTAATGGAGTCATTCACTCAACAAATATTTTCTTCTTATTTCTTTTTAATCTGTATCTCTTTACTTCTCAGCCTTTTAAGTTTTTAAGTAGCAATAAAAGACTTAGAAAAACAGAATTTCAGAGTGGGAAGGTCCTTTCAGATCAACTAGACCAGTACTTTCAAAACATGAATCCCTTCTACACCATCCATCCCTGACTAGTGATCACTCAGGCTCTGATGAAACGCTCTCAGTGACTGGGAACTCACTAGTCATCCACATCTGCATTTTGTCATCCACATCTGCATTTTGTCTTCACCAATACTATTTTTGTTGGTTGGAATAAACAGTCTATTTATCCAACATATATTTTTATAAGTTCCCACTATGGAAAATTTGCTGTATTAGTTACTTGAAAAAAAGACAAAATGAAAATCATTGTTTATCAAAGTCATCTTTTCCCCTGTAGCAGAGTGCTCCCTGGGGCAAAGTGAATTGAAATGATTGCCCTTGGTTTAGTATTTTGGGATGCCTCCTACTGCATGTTGCAGGGTCTCTCATTTGGGCAGTAATTCGGGGGGGGGGCCAGTTAGTGGGAATGAAATCAGCTCTATTAGATGCATTCCCGAGGCAAATAGGTGGAACTGCCTCCTTACCATTTTGTGACTTCATTCCCCTTTCAGGCTACTCATGATGTTTATTTTATCCTGATCTTTAGGGCACAATGCTCCACTTAGTATGATTATGTTTTGTAAGTCTCAATTTCCAGACTTATGCTGCTTTATAAACTTGTGAAGAGAAGCATGAGTTGAATTGCAAATATTCCAATTCACATCTGTACCAAGAATGACTACTGAAAGGCTCATGAGCTTCCAAGAAATTGATATGCAGCAATGGACTAATGTTTTGGGCAACTGGATAAAGCATCAAGTAGAAAGTTATGTAACTCATTTTCCCATATATAGACAGTATAGAATAGAAGCCTGAGGGAAGATACACTAGGATATCCTAAATCTGAGCTTTGGAAATGGAGAGGAGGCTAAATGTGTTTATTATCTGTATATATTGTGGGTTTTTTTGTGTGTGTGTATGTGTGTGTGTGTGCGTGTGTGTGTGTGTATGTATGCACACTTAAATGTAATAAATTACAAATGTAATGGTTAAATTGTGAATTATGTTAAGGTCCATGGTTTACTTCATATGAATATCCTCAGCCAACATCAGAAGGTAGCTAAGAGATGCAGTGGATAGAGTGCTAAGTCTAGAGTCAGAAAGACTTATCTAGTCTCAGACACTAGCTATACGATCTTCAGCAAGTCACTTAACTCTGTTTATCTCAGTTTCCTTATCTGTAAAATCAGCTAGAAAAGGAAATGGCAAACCATTCCAATATTCTTTGCCAAGAAAATCCCAAATAGGGTCACAATGTGTCAGGCAAAATGGCTGAACAATAAAACAAAACTCTTAGTATGATGTAATGCATGTACATGCTGACTCTTCCTCACTGTCAAATTCATCTCAGTCTTGTTGATTTTATCTCAGCAATATCTTTCATATCAACATCTTCTTTTTAGTTCTACTATCACTATGCTGGTATAGCCTCTCTTTATCTCTCATCTGTATTATTAGGGAGAGTATATTTGAATATGTTATAAGATGTTGATACAATTTATTCTGTTTTTCAAAATTTGCTAATGATGCTTTGTGATATGTATATAGTGTCAGCACCAACCAGGCTTGTTGGTACTGAGATACTGAAGATATATATATATATATGTATGTATGTATGTATGTATGTATGTATGTATGTATGTATAGGGAGACATGACTTTCTCTTGACTGGGATGCTTTTTAGAGAGAGAAGCAGAGAAGAGAGAGATGGAGGAAGTCAAGAACTTTGAATGTAAAAAGGGAGATCCCAGAATGATAAACACATGAAGGAAGATCATTATCCCAACATACCCTTTGATTTTTCAGCAATCACACTCCCAGAGAGTGCCAAGAGTGGATTCATTGAGTGAGATGGTTCTCTAACTGATTGAAATGAGATTTTTGTCTGATTCTTGGGTCAGACAGTCCTCTAACTCCTGTGCATTCTATCTCTCAAATTACTCTGTATGGCTTCTGTGTGGGGAGCTGATTTTGGGGAACCCTGTCATCCCCTGGCAGGGCTGAGAAAGAATCATTGACCCAGAGGTACTAGTGAAGGCACAAAAGGGAGATTGGACTCTCCAATTGGTGAAAGGGAAGAGCCAACTTTATTCCCCGGCATCCAGGCTTTTATAGGACACTTCTTTATTGCTTTCTCCTGTGGATATTGCATGTCCCAGGCCGTGGATATAAAAGCCATGCTAATCTTGAGGACCTATTCCTCACACCTGTATGCTTGGGCACCTTCCTGGGTGATGGGGAACCAATCCAGGCCTATTAACAGGCCAAACACCCAAGAGGGCTTATTGAACCATCAGGGTCCAAGTCCTACTTGCTTGCCTGTGGTCCTCAACACTTCTGTAATTACTGTTCTATTTATTTTCTTTGATAAATATGTTTGCTTTTTATACATGATTGCTTTTTGTATAATAAGCATATAGTTAATGGAGAAACTAAAATAGCTAAAATTAAGCTAATTATTACCCTTCAGACCTGGTACTGAATTCCTTTCCATCAGAGAAACTAGGTAAAGTGGCTTTTATCCTGAATCTCTAAGGGAATCTATCCCTAGACTTCAAATACATGATATGTAATAGATATAGTCCCAAGTGCAATCCCCCTCTAAAAGAAAGGAGAGAGGGAGGGACAGTTAGATATGTTTTCCTTCCTTCTTCCCATAAAGGCGAAACACTAGTCTCCCTGAGACAGTGAGGACTTTTCAGATGTATCTAAAAGCCAGCATTACACGGTCCATTTTATTAAACATAGGGTGAGTATTTTTAGTTATTTCTAGGTCAAGTACTGTTGAGAGTGGGTTTTAAAAAAAAAGTTAGCTTAGCTCTGAGAAAATCAGTATGGTATGGTGGGAAAATTACTGGCTTTGTCAGTAAAGACGTGAATTTGAATCCCCTGACATTTACTAATTCTGCAACCATGAATTAACATCTTAGAAATTCAGTTTTCTTATTTGTAAAATGGCTCTTTTGTGAGGCTCAAATGTATACAAAGTATTTTCTAAATATTAAGGCCCATCAACAATACAATATAATAATGTATAGTATAATAATATAATAAATATTAGTCATTATTTTCTAGAAGAGGCAACCTGATATTGCTTTGCTTGGAGTCAGAATGAGCTGTTTTTTTTTCTTTTTAAAAAAATTTTCTTTATTTTATTTAGAACTTAAGGAATAAAACAAGCATTCTGGATAGTACATAATACCTGCCAGAACAAACCCAGGAACTACATAAACAAAATTATTAAAAAAAACTCTACAAATAGGATCAGATTTAAATAACTGGAAATATGTTAATTTTTCATGTATAGGCAGGGCCAATATAATAAAAATGACAATTTTACCTAAACTAATTGATATCTTCAACGCCATTCCAATTAAATTGGCAATTTTTTTTACTGATTTAGAAAAAATAACAAAATTCATTTGGAAGAACAAAAGGTCAAGTATATTAAAGGAGTTTATGAAAAATGTAAAAGAAGGAGATTTAGCAGTACCAGATCTTAAAGTATATTATAAGGTAGTAATTATCAAAACTATCTGGTACTGGCTAGGAAATAGAACAGTAGATCAGTGGTACAGAGTAGACAATTTACAGCACCAAATGACTATAATAACCTTGTGTTTGACAAGTATAAAGACTTAAGTTGTGGGGATAAGAATTCATTGTTTGGTAAAAATGGTTGGGAAAGCTACAATGTAGTCTGGAAGAAATTAGTCATAGACCAATATCTCATACCATTTACCATGATAAGGTCAAAATGGATACAATCTTGATATAAAGAGATTTATTATGAGAAAAAATGAAGAACATGGAGCATATTCCTATCAGATTTATGGATAAGTGAACAACTTATGAATAAATAAATAAGATAATTATGTCATTGGAATAGACTTCTGGTTACTTGGAGAACTATTTCCAGTAGAAATCTTCCACTAGAAAAGAAGATGAGGAATATTTATGCTTTTGTTACACATGGCACCTGGGATTAGAAGTATATGAGCTTCTAGCTTCTGTCACTGAATGCATAAGTGATATTGAGGAAGTAATTTTGTGGTCCCTGCCTCAGTTTTTCCATCTGGAAAAGAATGAACTTTTGTATTAAAATATCTATTATCTATTTATGTAACTTATATTTGTTTAATACAACTTATCTATTATTAAAATAAAAAATATTTTTTGTATTACAATACATGTTCCTTGTTGAGGGGCTGTTATGAGAGAATATATGTACATACATATATCTATCTCTATTTATATAAATTATAAAATGGTGAGCAGACTAAAAATAATTGCTTAAACATCTTGTGATCCTAAAGGAGTGGGTTTTTTTATCTAAAAAAAAAACCCCACCAAAAAACAAGACAAAACATTGGAGAAAGTTCATTCAGCATAAGAAATAAAATGAATCTTCATTCTTAACTCAGAACTGCTAGTCAAATATAAAATGAGAAAATAGAAACTCAGGTTTCAGTGTGTATAAATGAAAGAACTATGAATATGAGTCAGTACTCCTGACTTGTGTTTGTACCAAGACTACATTCCTTCTGCTAAGGCAGTACATGTTGAATTTGGAAATAAGAATGGGGATTGGATGAGGAATATTTGTCAAAGTTACATCAGGACTTATTTACTAAGAATTTATTTATATAAGATTGGCTGCTATAATTATACTTGTCAAGAATAAAATATTGCTTCTATTTGATATTATGCTGTTGGAGTAGACTTACAATTTTGAATAATTTTATAAAGTTATTATACAATGCTGCATCTCCTAGAGTTTGGAAAGAAAACATATATAATGCAGTGAGCTGTTAGGTTTTAGAGATCATTTCATATTTATTAAAGTGCTTGATTTAGGATTCTCAACTCATGTTATCATTACACCTTTCTGTGATTCAGAAGCTAATGGAAGGTGTTTGTGCTGTCAGATTTATAATTTCCTGAGGAACTATCTAACATCCTTGCCATTTTTTTGGGTCCATATATGTACTTTGTCTTGTTTATTGGATATTGTATTTTTCTCAGGTTAAGCTGTTGATTGTTGTTGGAGGTTGAGGAAATGTAGTGTTCATAACTGATTTTAACCATATAGAGAATTTCCAGGGTGGAAGCTTATTCCACTGATGTAAATCAACATTTTATAGTTTTAAGAGGTATTGAGACATACAAGAATTACCCAAGGCTCCACGTATATTATGTAACAGTGGAAGGATTTGAATCCGAGTCTTCTTAATGGCAAGGCTGTCCCTCTCACCACTATTTTGAAGTTACACTTACCTTGTTAAAAAGTTTTGACCTGTATTAAAAAAATGTCAAAAATATTGTTTTTTTTTTTACACGCAACTGGGAAATAAGGCACTGGGGTATAGAAATCATCTTGCCCTACTAGTAAGCTAGGGAGAAAGAAAGGGGGTGGATATAAGAGAGAGCAGATTGAAGGAAGGGGCATTCAGTAGGCCTGCTATCTTGGGGTGGGGGGTAGGGAAAAGATGGAGAGAAAATTTGTAACTCAAAATCTTGTGGAAATGAATGTTGAAAACTAAAAATAAATATAAGTTAAAAAAAGTTTTGACCTGATGTCTTTCCCTTTGAAAGATACCTACTCTGAAAATGTCCTAAGGAAAAAAAAATGGAAAAAAATGAAAAAAAAATGTTTCCCATCACTCAGATTTATTTATCTCCCATAAAATGACATAGATGTGTGTATTTAGAGACCTTTGGAAGAATAATCATGTGTTTTATTTTACATCAGGATGACTGATGTATAAATATAGTCAATGGGACCTATGGATGGTCTTTGATTTCAAGTCTCTAATTTGGGATTCTAGTGAATGGCTACAAGGCTTTGCAAGGAGTAGCAAGGAATAAACAGTTCTGAGATTACAAAATTTTGAGTTGGAAGGAACATGATAAACCATCTAATCCCAAACTTTCATTTTACTTGTGGGAGAACTAAGATCTGGAGATATTAAGTTATTGTACAAAGTCAGGCGTATAAGAAATAGTAGAAGCCACATTCAAAACAGGTCCTCTGAATCCAAATTCAGGACTCAGTTCTCTCACCTATTCTGCCCTTTCATTTCTGAGTTCCTGAGAGAAGATATTAATCTAGGTCATAGAGGATTTCCCCCAACTATTAGTGCCAATATAGAAAGTAGCATTTAGAATCACATTGGCAACTTCATACAATTAATCACATTAGCAAATCATAATTGTGGTTAATTCAAAGCCTTCTTGAAAATACATTTTCATTGCTTCAGGGGTACCTGGCAAGTACCTAGTCAATAATGCCAATCTCCCTTTAGGTAAACCTTCATTTGTTTTACTGTTCATCACAAAAGCTAGCAAAATAGCTGACTCAGTATTACAGAATCTTAAATGTGGCATAGGCCTTTAGAGGTCATCTCTTCTAACCCATGCATGAACAAAATCCTCTACACAACATTCTCAACTAGTTCTCATTCTATCTTTGCTTGAGTACCTTAAGTGAAGGAAAACCAATTATCTCTTTAGGTAAGCCATTTCACTTTTGGGCTCCTCTTAAAAGTTTCTTAAATCAAACCTATTTTCTTTTCAATTTTCACCTGCTGCTCCTGGTTTGATTCTCTGTAGGTAGCAGAACAAGTTTATTCTTTTATCTCTATGACAACTCTTCAAAAACTTTGATAGCTCTTATGTTCCTTAAGTCTTCTCTTCCCCAGAATCAACATTTTTAGTGTCTTTAAATGATCCTCATGTAGTATGATCTCAAGGCACTTCTTCATCATCCTTTCAGCCCCATGTTGGATCCTATACAGTTAACCATTTTCTCCCTAAAATGTGATGCCCAGAACTGAACATAACACTGCAGATATGGTTATACCAGGGCATAAGAGAGTAAAATTCTTTTCTGCCAGGTCTTAGGCAAATTTCTTTTAATGTACCTAAGATATTTTAAAAAGTTTTATTGATATGTTTTATTTTTACATCTCATATATTTACAAATTACTTCAATTTTGTAAGTTGTCCCTTGTCACAAATTAAACAAAACTAATAATACAATAACTTTACCTGAAAGTGCATGTACTATTTCACATCTTCTCTCCCTTTCCATTTAAGAAAATAATTAAATCTGTTTTCTCTCCCTCCCAAACACATACTACATTGGAAAAAAAATTTTTTTTACAACACAATAGTACTCCATCACGTCCATATACCACAATTGAAGTAGCATTAGATATCTTGGCTGTTATATTGCTGTCAACTTATATATCAACTTAGCTTGTGGCCCTCAATAACTGTTCATCATTTTCACATGAAGCTATTCCTTCCCCCATCTTGCCCTTGTAAAATTGAACCCAAATACAAAATTTAAAATTTTTCACTATTGAATTTTGTCTCACTTGATTCAACTCAATAACCTAGTTTGTTAAAAGATTTTTGGATCCTGTTGTCAGATGTGTTAGTTATCTTTTTGTGTCATCTTTAAATTTGACAACTATACACTCTATGCCTTTATCCAAAGCATTGATCAGAGTTTTAAGCAACATAGTGCCAAAATGATCTTTGGAATACTTCTCTGAAAATCTCATTAATGGCTATTTTGGGGGAAGATCTAAATATAGCCATTCTATCAGTTCCAAATCTACCTACATTAGTGATTCTCAAGCTGTGGGTTGCGACCCCTTTGATGATCAAATGATCCTTTCACAGGGATCACAGAGGTCGCCTAAGGCCATTGGAAAACTCATATTTCTGATGGTCTTAGGAACCGAGACACCTCTCCTCTATCCATCTCCAGGCGGGTCCACCCACATGCAGATACACCCACATAGGAGTATTAAAGGGTTGCGGCATTAGGAAGATAAGAACCACTGACCTACATAGTTTTACCAGCATCTAATCTATGTTTCTTCCTATTTGCCATAAGAATAATATGAAAACTTGTCAAATGCTTTGCTAACATCTAAGCAACCTATTTCTATAGTATTCCTCCAGTCTACTAGTTTGTCAACTTTGTCAAAATGATATCAGTCTGGCATGATTTGTTTTTGGTGACGCCAAATTGACTTTCAGTGACAATTGCCTCTTTTTCTAGACTCATTAACCACAGCTTGAACAATATCTTCTAAAAATTGGCTAGGATTTGATATGAATCTCACTTGCCTTCTTTTGAAGGGTCTGGTCTTTTCCCTTAAAAAATGAACCATTTGTCCTCATCATTTCCAGGATTTTTCACAAAATTCCTTCTGAAATCCTTGCCTTCAATCAGTATTAGTTATGAAAATACCACCTATGCCCCTAAGATTTTTAGTTTCTTGGACAAGACTTCATAATTTTTAGCAATGCTTTCTAGTATTGCTTGAACATAATGAATCATCATAGGTGGTTTGTAGTCAGATAGTTTGACAAGAACTTGGGGAATTCTCTTTCACATCTTGGATAAATGCCCCAGGAAGACAGCAAATCTCTACTGTTGTTATCAGGTCAAAAAATGGCTGTCTCAATCAACCACCAGTACTATTTTGCTGTTTTTATATTAAAAATATAAATATAAATAAGAACATATTCATTGGGATAATGTATTTGTCTCTTTGTGAATAGGGTAGAAAAAACAAATTTGAAAATGGGGGTAATAAATTATTATTATTGCCAGTATAATTAATGAACTATCGTGAGACCCCACCAAGGAATATTTCTGAAGGGTCTCAATTTCTTCCTGCTTTGAGACTCTGAGATTGTTTTCCTTGGATTCTGCAAGTGGACCTGAGACGGACTCAATAAATTCCTATTTGTCCAGTAAAGGTTTACACAGAAAGGCCATTTTACCCTGCTCTGAAGGAGGATTAAAAAAAAAGTTTCCTGTGTTTAGATTCAACATTAGGAGCAAATGCTAGTCTTGATGGAAATAAATTTTATTTTCAGTCATGATATACACTTATGTTAACACTGAAACACATTGAATCAATTTTTTCCAAATAAACTAGTAAAACTAGAAAGTACAAAAGTCTTTAACAGCTTGTAGCATGAAATACCACTGGCTACAAAGAGGTGTTTAGCCATTGAAGCATTTTGGCAAAAAGACCAACTATTTTTTCCCCCTTCCAAGTCCTTAAAAATAGCTTTTATAAATGCTTAACTTCCTCTGATGGTGAGTTCACCATTAATCACCTTTATGACATTTTATATTTAGGCCATGGATAAATCCATGGGCCCTAATCAACCACTTTCCTGAGGAAATTGGCCAAATCCTGACTGGAGGGGGGATGAATCACAACAACTTTCTATTCAGACAAATCTCTTTTCAAGTGCCCTTAAAGCTTTTTTTTTTCATACACTAGCAAAGACAGCCACACAGGAAACAATAATAGTTTAATCTCTTGAAAAATTTCCTTCCTGCATTGCAGTACTCTTTCAGACAGGTAGTCAGACCAAGCCAAAGAAAATTAGCATCAGACGATGCCAAAAGCAGGCAGTTACTTGAACTTATTAGCTTCATCCCCTCCCTGTCCCTGGGTACAGAGTATGAAGAGTGCTGGCCTCACCTGATCACATCATGGCCTTTCTGAGTGTGCTCACTGTGTAGCAACATTCTGTCACTTTTGGCTGTGAGGATGCAGAGAGAAATACCTTGTTAATTAGGTATATGAACGAAACTTTTGTAGTCCTATTCTCCTGATTTCTCCTCCCAGGGTTCTCTTGAACTTTTACTTTGGTAGAGGAAGCGTTATTAGTAAACATTTATCTCTGAGGCAAATGTAATTCCTCAGAAGGCAGAATAATTGAAAGGCTAGGTCTGAGCATATCACACTGAGGGGCAAGGTAGAATCATACAAAAATCTTTGGATAAAACAGAGTTTCTATGTCATACAAGATGCTTTAAAGCTCCATGGACAGCAAGGATAGAAATGACTGACCTCCTATTGCTTCATTTCATTACTTTGCCACTATCACAGGACCTCAGACTGTGTTATACTGATAAGCAAGTATTTAGGATATGCCCAACTATGGTCAAACAGACCTTAATGTAAATGAAAAGAGTGTATCATTTTGAGTCTCACTTTTAACATTTGTATTTTTAAAGCTTAGTTTTTAATTTTAATTTTTAGGTTTTTTTTTTGCTTCGTGGAGGGGGGGGAAAGCTGGGCAGTTGGGGTTAAGTGACTTGCCCAAGGTCACACAGCTAGTAAGAGTTTAGTGCCTGAGACCAAATTTGAGCTCAGGTCCTCCTGACTCCAGGGATGGTGCTCTATTCACTGCATCACCTAGCCACCCCTATGAATGCTTTTTTGAGTGATTGTTTCTTTCCTCCCCCTTTTTCTTTGTTAAGTCAGCAATCAGACTTGAGAAGAAAAAGTATACATGCAAAACTTATTTACTTAATATATTTATTAATTTAAACAATGAATCAAGACTTCAAAATGTTTTGAGATTAGGCACTCTTGGACTTTAGATTTGTGATTCAGGTGGGGTTTCCTCTAGGTTTTGGGACAATTTTCTCAAGTGTCTTGATAGCACCCCAAATGGTTTCCCTTAACATACAGGAATTGTTGATGTGCATGCTGATGTGTGATGTTTCTCCAGTTTTCCTTTCTTTCAATGAGCTCTAGAGTAGTTATCGTGGTGGGATGAAGCAAGATGATATCTCTTACCTCTACTTCCAAAAATCCCACTTCGGGATTTTAAAACATTGTACTGGATTGAGGGAGAGATAGAATGTGGGGTAGTCTGAACTCAACACCTGAATTTTCAGACTTTAAATCATATACTTGGAGTTGCAGTAACAGATTAACTTTCACTCAGACAGTAAAACCTATGGGATCTGAAAAAATAGAGACCTATGTGAAATGGTATGGTCAAAGATGTATTTGTGATGGAGGCTTGAGATAAGCCTTCTACACTTTTTGGTAGTAATTCTAATTTGCTTTCCAGAATGGTTGGAGTGTTTCACAGTTGCAACAAGAAAACATCGGTATGTCTGTTCTCTACCTGATCTTTGAGGTTTAGAGTGCTGGATCTTCATGGCCCTCTTCCATTTCAGTACAGTGTGTTGGAGACCTCAGAGTCCTTGGGGGTCTACTGTCGAGATCTGAGTTCTGCAGTCACCATCCTGGTCAGGACTATGTTATTAACTGCAAGATCCCTTTCCTGGGGTTTTCTGACCAAACTATTGTTTTCTGACCAACATGAGGCTTTTTAAGGGAGCTACTTTTAGGAGGAGACTATTGTAAACTGTGTCTCTATTTATCTTTGGTTGCTTTGGCCCTTTCTTTACCAATTTTCTATTCCCTTGGGTTTCAACCTGATCTTTTGCACATTTCTATAGTGGAAGATGTCATTTCCTATAGCTTTTCATAAAATTTCTTTATCATCACTTGGTCTGGTACAAACTTCAAGGTTTTGCTTGAATACATGTGAAAGACCTGGGTGACTTGTCTTTTGCTCAAGCAGTCATCTGGGCAGGAAGACTCTATTAAAGAACTTTGCTACAAACATTTTCCCCAGTTAATGTTCTTCTAATTATAATTGCATTAATTTTGTTTGTACAAAAGCTTTTTTTTTTTTACAATTTTCTGTAAACAAAATTGTCCATTTTATTTTCTGTGTTCTTCCATATCACTTGTTTAAGAACTCTTCTACTTATATATAGCTGTATAATTTATCTCCATTTCCTTTCATTTTTTAATCATATGATCTTATATTTAGGTCATGTATCTATTTGGGCGTTTTTGTAGTATATGGTCCAAACCTTATTTCTACCACATTGTTTTCTAATTTCCCAGTAGTTTTTTTTGTCAATTAAGTAATCTTTACTCTAGCAACTGATGTCCTTTGATTTATCAAAGGTTAAGGTGGCTGTATCTAATTATTTCTCGGTCTTATTTACTTTATCTTCTCCATTATTCTACTTTTCTATTTAAAATAACCCAAAACAGTTTTCATAATTATTGTTGTGTAATATAGTTTGAATTCTAGTATTGCTAAGTCCCTTTTATTCCTATCTCTCCTTTTCCCTTCAGATTCTTAAATTTTACTTGGAAGGGGAAGGCAGGGCAATTGGGGTTAAGTGACTTGTCCAAGGTCACATGGCTAGTAAGTGTTAAGTGTCTGAGGTTGGATTTGAACTCAGGTCCTCCTGACTCCAAAGCCAGTGTTCTATTCACAGTGCCACCAGATTCTTAAACTTTTCTTCTTTCAGGTGAATTTTGTTATTTTGTCTGGTTCTATAAAGCAACTTTTTAGTAGTTTGTGTCAGTTTGTGGATTAATTTATTTTATGGTGTGAGATATTGGAATAAACCTAATTTCTGCCATATGACTTTCCAGTTTTCCCATCAGTTTTTGTCAAAAAGGAAATCTTTTCTCTAGTAGTTGGTATCTTCAGCTTTATCAAATGCTGCATGACCATGTTGCTTTTAGGCAGCTATGTGCTAGGTAAAATTTCAGTGGGAGCATTTGCATTTATATTTAAAAGTTTATGAATGCTACAAATCAGGTCTTATTTTATTGTTTTGTTAATTTTCTAGACTTAAGAAAATGATGGATAAAGTAGATAAAATCATAGATAAAAAGATAAAAGATAAAATGAAATAAAATTAATAATGGAAAAGAAATTTAAAAGTGTATGTTTATAGTTCTCCTCCCTCCCCCCTCAGTCAGTTGTTGTTAAACATTTATTAATACACATATTCTTTTAAGTCTTGTTTACCTAATCTATTCTGTTGACCAAAATTTCTATTTTTTAAACCAGGACCAAATGATTTTGATAATGACTACTTTGTAACTCTGCTTATCTGAGATCTAGTAGGCCCCTTTCCTTCCCACCCCCACCCCATTATTTCCTTGACCTTTTGTTATTTTGTCTAATTTTATAAAATAACCCTTATGTTGTTTGAGTGATATGACATTAAACCTGTA
This sequence comes from Pseudocheirus occidentalis, assembly GCA_028646575.1. Classification (NCBI taxonomy): domain Eukaryota; kingdom Metazoa; phylum Chordata; class Mammalia; order Diprotodontia; family Pseudocheiridae; genus Pseudocheirus; species Pseudocheirus occidentalis. The sequence continues at coordinate 35,097,359 of CM053600.1, forward strand.
AATTAATTTATGTAATATTACCATTTTTATTATGTTAACATAGCCTAACCATAAGCAATCAAGTACCTTTCCAGCTATTTGTCTTTATTTCTATAAATAGTTGTATCCATAAAATTAATCTCTTTGTTCTGTAGTTTGACTCTAGGTTCTTGAAGGCTTAACTAGCAGAATGAAAGCTGTGGGAAGTTCTACCAAAGTGGAAATGTTTCAGATATCATTCTAGTGACAGATCATAAACTTGTTGTCTGAGGACCAGCCTAGCTAAATTCAGGAAGGCTCATCATCACACTTGGTAATTGGGTGATTTTTTTTTTTTAGGTAGAATAAGTCACGAAGACTGGCTACCTACCTACATATAGGACTTTATGATCTGCATTGGTGGAGGGAACACTCTCATCAGTCATAAAATGAAGGATAGAAGTGTTGCAATGAATCAGTGTTATTTTAGAAGGAAGAGATCTAAGATACTTCATTTCTGTCTCCCAAATTTCTGCACTTACATATTTTTGTGATTTGAAAGAAATGTGACTCTTTCAATTACATTTCTCTTGCCATTCTGACTCAGAATCTGGAAATGGAATGAGAACAGAAGAGTCCAAGGATGTAGATATTTCTACTTCTGGACAGGAATTAGGAGGAAGGAAGTAAAAATAAAAAGATAAAAAAGGGACTGAGGAAGAGTAAGGGAGGAAGTGGAGAAAATCCTCTATGTAGAAAACTTCTCTTTGACCCAAAATATTGTTTGAGATTTGAGTAATTATGCTTCCCTTTTCCAGATGCTAATATTCAAGCTAGTAAATGGATAGATTTATGCAGGTTAGTCTAATGAGAGAATCTGGTACCAACAAATATATCACATACCCTTTATCTTCCAATTGTGACTGAGCTCAAGAAAGTTATCCAAGAGATTTTATTGTTGTGATTAGATGCTAGAGAACATATGATTCTTTTGGCTTTACAACTTGTGTGTGTGTGTGTGTGTGTGTGTGTGTGGCTTTATTTTTCTTTTTTGTCTTTTTTATGGCATGTTTAAGACTACAAATATTTTGTTTTCCTTTTGTCTTCTTTTTGGAAACAAAGAGTCTTTTAAATATCATGGAACGAGTTCTTTTGAATCAGGGGCATTTCTGTTTGCTTTGGTAAAATCTCCCTTCCCAATCATTTGGAAATCTTGTCTCACTCCAAAGTCAAAGAGTATGTAGTCATATCTATTGCAGGCAGCATGAGGCACACCCTAAGAGAAAACTAAAAAAAAGCATCAGGCTTATTTTAGATGGTAGAAATGAGCTTAGAGTAGTGTGGTTACAGGGATTAATGGCTTGGTTGTGTTCTCTTAGTATCACTGCTTTCTAATGGGCGGTATTTTAAGATCTCCCTAAGTGTTTCTTACAAGTGCTGGTCTAGAAACTGGATAAAGTTTTTACCCCTACAAATCTCTTAGAGTGCTCCTCCTTCACTGGACCAACAGTTAAAGACACCCTCAGTGCAATATTAGAATGCTCACTGTCTGTGAAAATGCTAAAGTGAAAGTGAAACATGCCTATGTCACAAAGTCCTAATCTAGTGCATCTCAAATAAATTGACATTGATGAAATCTCCTTTGTTTTCTGTGTCTGAGAGACTCATAAGCCGCAATACTCCTTTTGGTCTTTGGGCCTTGAACTTTTAGCTATGCTGGGCTGCCCATCTTGCTAAAGAGGAAAGGAATAATAGTGGGTAGATAATTGTGTGGGAGGGACCACCATGAGCTTTAGAAGTCATCTGATCTAACTTTTGCATTTCACAAATGAATAAATTAAGGCCTGGTGAAAGGAGGGGCTTTATCTTTAGATGACATAGGTAACAGATGACAGGATTTGAATCCTAGTCACCATCTCAAACCCTAAGATTTTCCATGATACTTTGAATTTAGCAGCAAAGATGTTAGTTGGGGAAGGAGAAAAGTACTTTATATAGCTCTACCTATGTGCCACATACTGTGCTTAGCACTTTACAAGTACTGTTTTTATATAGGTAGGACATTTATATCACAAATAAGTATTTCCCCACTTAGATATGCAAAATTATATTATGCTTTCTATTAATTGTGAATTAAGGGGGTACATGTTATAGTAGATAGAGAGTTGGGTTAGAAAACAAAAAAGGCTTGAATTTAAAACCTGGCTTTGACATAGACTATCTGTTAGACTCTGGGCAAATGCTTTAATGTCTCTGATGACTACCTCTCTTAATCTGCTTTTCCTTTTATCAGTCTCTCTCCCCTTCTCTGACCCCTTCTACTTTCCCGTAGTGTAAGATACTATATCCAATTAAATGTATATGTTATTTCCACTTTCCCCTATCCCAATTTTCCTCTCTATTGTAAAAACTCCTCATTTTGTGCCTCTTTTATGAGAGAATTTTTCTGACCTATTTTTCCTTTCCTTTCTCCTTTTTTCCAGGGTGTCTCCCTTTCTTATCCCTTAATTTTTTGGGTATCATCTCATCATAGTCAACTCACCTCTCTGTCTTCCTTATAACTGCCCTAATAAAGATAAAGTTCTTAGGAGTTATAATAATCATCTTCCTAGATAGGAATGTAAACATTTTAACTGTATTGATTCCTTTATGATTTTTCTTTCATATTTGCCTTTTTATGCTTCTTTTGAGCTTTGCATTTGAAGGTTGAATTTTCTTTTTTATTTTTTTTTTGCTTTTTTTTTTGGAGGGCAGTTGGGGTTAAGTGACTTGCCCAAGGTCACACAGCTAGTTTTTTGTGTTAACTGTCTGAGGCTGGATTTGAACTCAGGTACTCCTGACTCCAGGGCCGGTGCTCTATTCACTGCGCCACCTAGCCACCCCGAAAGTTGAATTTTCTATTCAACTCTGGTCTTTTCTTCCCTCTAAATGATTATACTCAATTTTGCTGTCTAGCTACTTTGCCTTCTGGAATATAATATTCCAGCTCCTCTCATCCTTTAATGTGGAAACTGATACATGTTTTGTGATTCTGGCTGTGGTCCTATGATATTTGAATTGCTTGTCTGCTTGCAATTTTTTTTTCTCTTTGACCTGGGAGCTCTGGAATTTGGTTTTACTTTTTCTAGGAGTTTTCATTTTGGCATCTCTTTCAAGAGATTGGTGGATTCTTTCAGTTATTATTTTACACACTGGTTCTAGGGTATGAGAGCATTTTTCTTCCATAATTTCTTAAAAGATGATGTCTAGGATATTTTTTTGATTATGGCATTCAGGTACTCCTATAATTCTTTTCTTTTTTTTTTTTTTGCTTTTTGGAGGGCAGGTTGGGGTTAAGCGACTTGCCCAAGGTCACACGGCTAGTTTTTCGTGTTAAGTGTCTGAGGCCGGATTTGAACTCAGGTACTCCTGACTCCAGGGCCGGTGCTCTATTCACTGTACCACCTAGCTGCCCCCTCCTATAATTCTTAAATTAACTCTCCTTTATCTCTTTGCCAGGTCCCAATGACATATTTTATATTTTTCTTCTTTTTTCATTCCTTTGATTTTGTTTATTGCTTGATGTCTCATGAATTCTCTAACTTCTGTTTGCCTAATTCTAATTTTTAAGGAATTATTTTCTTCAGTGAACTTTTGTACCTCTTTTTCCATTTGGGCAATTATACCTCTTAAGGAGTTCTTTTCTTCATTAAATTTTTATACCTATTTTTCATTTGGCAAATTCTGCTTCTTAAGGAGTTCCCCTCAGTGGATTTTTGTGCCTTTTTTACTATTTGGATAATTCTATTTTTTAAGATATGAGTTTCTTCAGTATTTTTTGTGCCTCCTTTACTAAGCTGCTGAGTGTGTATTAATCATTTTCTTGCATCATTCTCATTTCATTTCCAAATATTTCCCCTATCTTTCTTACTGAATTTTAAAAATCCATTATGAATGCTTGAAGAAATTCTTTTTGTATCAATGACCAACTCACATTTTTCTTTGAGGCTTTGTATATAACTCTTCTGACTTCAGTGTCTTCTACTGAGTTTACGTCTTGATATTCCCTCTCACCTATCATCAGGTCCTCTTTTTTTGGTAGTTTACTCATTTTTAGCTTATTTTTTTGACATTTAAATTTATGTCAAAGTTGGGCTCTGCTTCTGGATTGGAGGCAGACACTGTCCCAAATTTCAGGCCTTGTTTACTGCTGTTTTCAGAGCTAGCTTTGGGTGTCTGTATATTTTTGGTGCTTCTGTGATGATACAATCTAAGGAAAAGTGTAGTTATTGCTCTTCTGGTCTGTGCTCTGGTCTTTACCCAGGAAGGGACCTTGTTCCCCTGTAGCCACCAGCACTAGCACTACTCCTGGCCCTGGGACTGGTAACCAGTTTTCCTCCTCTCTAGAATCACTAATTGCTAGTGGCTCCCCTCTGTATTGGAAACAAGAACAAGTTCCCTACTCCTCTGTGAGTGACTGGAAGCATTCTTTTCTTCCCTGGAGCAATCATTAGGACCCCTGCTTGTGTTATTGCTCCTTTTGGTCCTGGGACTGTATATGGGGAATGCAACAGGCTCCCGATCCCAGTGCTAGCCAAGGGTCCCCTACAATCTCCTCCCAACAAGTTGTTCTTTATGCTCTCCCCACCCCCACCTCACCATATATGGACTGAGATTTCCTAAAGCTGCTGTTGTTACCAGTGCAACCACCTCCAAAGACCTGGTGCTGGACCCATGGCAAGGCCGGTGCTGTGTGTTATATGATGTGCTTCAGGCCTCCCTCACTGTGCCCACCCCCACTCCCCACATTCCTGTGAGATAGACCTTTCCTGCTGAGCTCCTAAACCGTCTTAGGCTTTTAGAATTGTGTGGAGGGAAATTTGGGAGAGTTCAAAAAAAGTGCTTCTCTACCATCTTGGCTCCAGTTTAACCTCCAAATCACCTAGACAACTCTCTAAGGTGGTGCTTTTGAGATGTGTTGCCATTATGTCATTAAAGGTGGGAGCACTCCTATATGGGTAAAATCCTTCTTCAAGCCTTCATTCTTTCCCCCTTTAAAAATATTGCATTTGTTTATCTCTATACATGCTGCTTACTCTAAAAAGGTAATCTTCTTGAGGAAAGGGACAGCTTTGTTTTGGGTTTTTACTTCCTAGCACCTAGCATAGCGCTTAGCACATAGCAGACCCATTAAGCTATTTCTCATTAAATTGAACTGAGCAGCATCTGTTTAATGGGAAACCATACAGAAAGAAAATAATTTAATGTTTAAAAGCAGTAGCATACACATATCATTCAAATCACCCATATTTTTTGAGGAATGAGATTCCAAAGTAGAAAGGATACACCTGATTCAAGCAACCTAAACAAATTTTGAGAAATGAGATTGGTATATGAGCTTATTGCAAGAGAGAAATCAAGAAGAGGCTGGAAAGAGGCTCTTTTTGTCTTTACACCTTCAGGTGAAATTGAGCTGTGAGCAATTGTTTATCGAGCCTTGTTTCATCTTGTGTGCCATATTTCAAGGTGGGGAAAGTTTTATTCACTTCCAGTAACCTGACTTCATTAAACTGCTGGCTGGCTGTCCACACACCTAAACAGTGATTTTGATTGAGGTTCAATTGTGTAAATGCCTCCTTCTGTTGTGGTCTGCACAACACTAATGCCAAGAAACAAAATGTAAGAACACATTTCTAACTTGGAAGAGGGGGCAAGGTCAGTGAGTGATGATATATTACAGTGGCTACTTTCTGAGAATAGGAATTAAAGGTAAGTAATCTTATTTTCTCCAAAGACAAATAATGATTATAGGGCCCCAACTTCTGGAAACTAGAAAGCATCTGCGGATGGCTGAAAATATTAACTCAGTTAAAAGACAGGTTATAAATGGGCTCTGAACCTAGAGAAAATGACTCACTAGTACAAGCAATGAATCTATCCATAAAAAGATTCTCAATTCTCTTATCCCATTTTTAAAGGTTCTTTGAACTTCCCCCAAAACTTTTAGTCTCATCTAGATGAAAGCAAAAAAAAAATGCTAAAGAAAGCAAAATGATTTCCCTGCCTCTATTAAGTACTCAAAAAATGAAGTAGAAGCTTAAATCTGGTGCATCACTCAAGTGCAAAAAGAGAGAAATGACTACAAAATGCAAGCAGCTAAAATCAATGGCTGGAAAGGAGATAACATAGAATTTTCTGGTGCAGGAACTCTTCCTTCATTTATTTAATTAAAATTATTTAATTGGCTTCCTGATGTTTATTTGACTAAACAAGTGTCATGCATGGTTCATTAGAGGAAATATTTGGATGAATGAGTAAAATTATTTTATTTAAATTAAAAAAACTTTATTTTTATTTTCAGTTCCTGAATTCTTTCCCTCCTTATAGTCCCTACCCCACCCTATGAGAAGAAAAGACGAATTATACTAATTTTACATATGTGAAGTCATACAAAACATAGTTCTGCTGTACACATGTTCTTCCCCAAAGTCAAGAAGAATAAAGAAAAAAGTATGCTTAAAATCCATCGGTTCTCTTTCTGGAGGTGGATAGTGTTTCACAAGATTCCTTTGGAATGGTGGAGTATCATTGTATTGCTCAGAATTACTAAGTCTTTCACAGTTCCAAATTATTCTCCAAAATGGTTAGATTAATTCACAGTTCCACCAACAATGCATTAGTGTAGTTATTTTCTCCATATCCCCTTGAGCATTTGTCATTTTCCTTTTCTATCATTTGGTCAATCAATTTAGTCATACTGTTGAATATGAGATGGTACCTTGTGGTTGTTTTCTTTTGTATTTCTCTAATTATTCATGATATAGAGCATTTTTAACATGACTATTGATTGCTTTGAATTCTTCCTCTGAAACATGCCTGTTCATATTATTTGACCATTTATCCACTGGGAGAATGGTTCCTATTTCTGATACATTTTTGATAAATTTGGTTCAGCTCTCTCTATATTTGAGAAATAAAGCCTTTTTTAGATAAACTTACTACAAAAATTTCACCCAGTTTCCTGTTTTTTCTTCTTATTTTTTGCTGCATTAACTCCCCCCCCTCCCCAAAAACCTTCTCATTTATATGAAATCAAAACTATCCACTTTACCTCCCAGGATCCTCTCTACCTTTTTGTTTAATCATAAATTCTTCCATTATCTGATAGGTAATTTTTTCCATGCTTCTTTAATTTGTTTGGGATAACACCTTTTTTTGTGCGTGAATCATGTACCCTACTCTAAAGAGTTTATCTTTTTCTTTTTTTAAAATAAGCTAATTTATTTGTTTTTAGTTTTTAACATTCACTTCCATAAGTTTTAAATTTTCCCCCCATTTCTCTCCGTCCCCTCCCCAAGATGTCATGCAATCCGATATAGGTTCTAAATATACATTCTTATTAATAGAGCTTATCTTGATATATGAAGTGAGATGTTTTTCTATGGCTAATTTCTTCCAGACTACTTACTGTTTTCCCAGCAGTTTTTGCTAAATAGTGAGTACTTGCCCCAATAGTTACGATTTTGAGGCAAATGTCCTATGTTTTAGCTTCCACTTAATTTCAATAATTTACTGGATGAATGTGTATATGAGTATTAAAATGGTATTATTAAGATGTAAAACTAGAAGCTAGAATTTATTTCAGATGTCTAATCCAGTCCCCTTGTTTTATAGCTAGTCTAGGAGAGGTTAAATGGCTTGCCAAAAGTTACATGACAGTAAATAAAAGAACCAGGATTTAAACTCTGTACTTTTAATTAAGTGTACTACCCATGCTACTTTCTGCTTGTTTCCATTTATGAAGGAATAGATTTCTTTTGTGTGTTTTGTTTCTTCTGAATGAACCAATTTGAAATTTACATCTCCATTTCTACTACCTGTGTAATTTTTATTAAATGTAACTTTTCTGAGATATAGTAGATCAGAAGCATTCTTAAATTGCTCAGTCTGTCAAAGGGTAATTCTTATTTTGTCTCAGGTGTTGGGTGGAGTAGTAACTGCAGTTACAGAGAAGAAACAAGATGACTATGTGGTACAAATATTTATAGAGAAGTTGACTGTAGGAGACATACAAAGTAGCATTGTACTTATAGGGGTTAGTGTAGACTTTTTTTAAAGTATATATTAATGCTTCTGTAATTTTGGTTGCAATGAACTGATCCCGAATTACTATCATAAACCCCTGAAGTTTCTTAAACAAACTTCCTTGACTTGATCAGTCATGTTTCTTTGTTTGCAAAATTTGTACATTTATCTTAGTTCATGAGGTTGATGCCATTGGAGGGATCTTATGATTTCACTGTAGAAGCACAGTTATTTCATGGATCTCTTAAAGACAAAAACTACTTTCAGTTACGTTAGATAAATCCAGTGGTGCATACCTGTTATCAGTCTTTACATTGCATAGCAAAACGATGCCTGTTTGTTCCAAGCATATTTCTGTAAGGTTTTCTGGCCTGTTTATCTTGTGCTCAGTGCCCAGACTTGACTTGCTGTGGGACATTCCATCATACTTCTATCCATCATACTTCTTTTTAAAGGAGAAGTGTTTATCTTTCTATTGCTTCCTTAAGTTGTGTTTCATGAATATTGCTTGGATTTTTATGAGGATACTTTTCAAATTGGTTCTAGTTCATTTTTCAGTCTCCAAAGCATACAGAAAGACCATATTAGGTAAATTTAAATTGCTTTAAATATGTTTTATTGTGGAGCCTTGGTTTCAGGATGTCCGTAAATCTCAACATATTCAGCTATGGCTTTCTCTTTGATATGTCTGCTTGGTGTAGCTAGCCCGGAATACACTTATTTTAAAGTGTCATCTTCATCCATTGGTTCAATTGAACCCCTAGATTCTTGTTTGAAGACTTTAGTCTTTATCTTTCTTTGGCACACATTAATAATTTTTCACTTATTAAGTCCCAATTACATTTTGATATCTTTAGGCAAAAAGTTTCCACGAGACGAAGGGATTGTTACTGTATTTTGTGTTTGATCTCACCCAAATGCATCAAGTTTAATAGTGTTTTGGTTCAATAGGCTCTTTAAGTTGTAACTCATTGTTTGTTTTTTAAATTAATTAATAATATCAAACATCATATTGAATTAGTTAATTTCATAGTGCTTCTTTGTTTAGTACCAAAGTTTTTTGAATTAGTTCAGTAGTAATGAGGTACTCTCAGAGATAGCTACCAATGAAGAATCATTTCTTTGAAGTGCTAGATTTTGCTTATAAAAGATATGCATCTTAAATGAACTACTCCCAAATTAGAATCTTTGTAAATTTAATCAGAATGCATGCCTTGACTTTTTTGGGGGGGGTGAGAGTGGGGAGTGTCCTATGTTATCCTTAAACTAAAAGATTTCTCTTTAAAACTGCAAAGTGCAAGGCTGTGCAATATAATTTTATCCTCTGGGTCCTAACCACAAAACCATAGAAAAGTCTTCCTGAGCAGATCAGCAGTATTAGGATGTCTTTGAAAGACTACAATGAACATTAAATTAATCAACCAATGCTCTGGGGGGAAATGGTCACTAATTTAAAATTTTTCATGTCTTGGAAATCAATTATTTTTATGTTTATTGATGTTGTATTTGTCACTATTTTTAGTGTTTTCCCCCTAGTGACAGTGGCTAAAATTGAACAATATTATAAAAGACACTGAGCATTTTAAGATGTTATTTCTTAACTTTTTAAAAATATTGCAACAAGCCATGCTTCACACTGATCAAAATGCTGTCATTGGCAAGACTGTTTCATATCTGAGAGTTATTCACTTTATCTATGAGTTATTTTAAACCACCCAATTTCTAATTGTGCTCATTGTTTCCCTTGAAATCTTCTGGGTAGAAATGTATTTATATATGTAATATATATTTTTATATAATTATATATATTATATAAGTTATATAATAACATATAATCTTTATTTTATATTTATTTCCATTTCAAAAGCAGGTTTGATAGAGTTTAATAGCAAATTGTGCAAAATAACAGCTGTCCCAGCATGATGTTTCTGCTACAGTGTACTTCGGGATCAATTTGTTCAGCTACAGAAAAGGATGCTTCTCATCGTTCATCAAAAAAATGTCACACCTAATATGACCCAGGCAAAGTCACTAAGGATTAGGAAATTGGAAGAATGTATCGAATATTAATTTTTCTAGTCCAACTCTAAGTATTTGCAAACTTAACTAATGACTCTTGTACTTTTTAAGGGGGTTCAGTTTAATTTTTCCCCCTCAGGATTCCTAGACCAAGAATAAACAGTATGAGGATTACTCAAATAAATTTTGAATTCAAATTATTTGAATTGTCCAATTATTCAATAGTCAGCATTCAGCAATCTAACCTAAAATGTTTGGCCAGTAAACTCCGTCCCCCAAAACCTGTTTTTTTGAGTGATCCTGACATCTCTGCCACTCCACAGAACTGGGTCAGATACAAATTTATCAGTTAGTGACCTTAATGATCATAACAGACAACATTTCTATAGCACTTACGATGTACCTGGCACTATGTTAAGTACTTTGTGATTATTATCTCCTTTGAGCTTTATGACAACCCTAGGAGGTAGGTATGGGGGGAATAATAAAATTATTCCCATTTTACAGAAGAGGAAACTGAGGCAATGAGAGGTCAAGTAATTTGCCTAGGGTCACACAGATAAATGTCTGAGGTCAGATTTGAATTCAGATCTTTTTGACTCCAGGCCCAGTGTTTTATCCCCAGTATCACCTAGCTCTCTCTTCTTTATTTTTGAAATTATTTTATTTTTGATTTATGAAATAAAACAAGCACATCAAGATAGAATAATAAAAAGATGACTGCACATGAAACTGCAAATCTATTGTGTACAATTTGCTATTACTTTTAAATATATAATAAATTTGGCATGTAAATTTCTTTTTTTGTAATTTCCCTCCCCCCCCAGATGGCAGCAATTGGAAAGAAAAATGTGTATATAATGTGTGTGTATATATATAAATATATATGCATATATATATGTATTGATATAAATGAATGATCAGTGTTGCATTTATGGCCTAATAGTCATAAAACTTTTTATTGTTTAATCTTTCCTTTGCACAGAAAAGATGTAGCAAGTCTGTATAGACCAAAAAAAAAATGAGCATTTACTAGATTTGGAAATTGTTTCAGTTACTTGCTATTTAGTTTGCCCTCAAAAGATCAATTTAAAAGGGAACTCAAATTATATGTAACTAAGCTTTTAGCTTAGCTAGTGAATTAAAATTAAATTATTTCACTTTGCATATATGTGTGTGTATACTTTGTATATAAATATTTGTAAACAAATATGAATCCAATTTAAATGTATTTTAATTTTTGAATTCTCATAGAATGTGACTCAGTTTGACTCAATTCTGTTTGGAAAAGACCTTTGAAATTCTCTTGTCTGACCTCTTTTTAAAGAGATAATGAAATTGAGGATCAGAAAGTTTTTGTGACTTAAGATCAGACAGAAAATTAGTGGCAGAGCCAGACTTAGAACCTGACTCTCCCAATTCCCATTTCAGTGCTCTTTCCATTATACTGTGTAACCTCTAACATTCACATAAAAAGAAATAGGATGCAAGTAGTATTTTGGGCTGTCAAAAAGAGTTTAGTATTTTTTTCTTGTATAATTTACTTAGTCCATTTAAAAGTTAAGAAATAATCTAATTTATTCCCAAAGTTTTCTTTTCTGTAGAATTGAAAACTTCCTCCCCTGGAACAGGCAAAAGAAGGAAGTTTGGAAGTAAGAGCTTCCTTTTCTTTTTTTTTTAATTTTCTTTTATTTTTTTACTTTTTGTAGGAGGGAAGGTAGGGCAATTGGGGTTAAGTGACTTGCCCAAGGTCACACGGCTAGGTTTTTTTTTTTTGTTTGTTTGTTTGTTTGAGGGCAGATTTGAACTCAGGTCCTCCTAACTCCAGGGCCAGTGCTCTATTCACTGCACCACCTAGCTGTTCCAACATATCTTTTTTTCTTTATACTGAATTGTAACTCTACCAAAATCAGGCCTAACTGTCCCAGAAAAACACATAGACAATGGAATGGCAAATGGGAAGGGAGCTAGTGTACTTCTTATAAGATGAGAATTATCAGAAGGTGCTGATATAAGCCAGATACATACCAGTTACATGAGTTCTTTCCAAAGAGGAAAGCAGAGATCCATTTGAGGTGACAAAGACAGAGGTATTCCCAGAGCTGCATGAAAGAGAACCTTTGTGCAGTTGGTATAGTTGTAGCACCTGGACATAAAACAGGAGACATTAGTGACCCAAAGACAAAGTGATTTCCCTCAGAGGTGGGAAAGAAGACTAGCACTGTCAATTGAAGCTTTAGTGTAATTGTTTTATATCCATTTATGTATGAACACACACATGTGCGCGCATATCATATACATGCATACACACAGAACATATATGTGCATGTAGGCATAATGAATATTTGCATGTATATATGCGTGTATATACATATTGTATATACATATATGTGTATGTATACAAATATGTGTATGTACATATAACATGTATGAATATATATACACACCTCTCTCTGTCTCTGTCTGTCTGTCTGTCTCTGTCTCTCTCTCTTTCTCCCCTAGCTTCAAAAGAGAGGGGATGCCATCAATGCAATAATACTTGGGTGGTAAGAAACAGAGCTCAAGCAAGAAATCTATCTGGCTAAAAAGGGCAGCATTCCCACCAAATAGATTTATCTCTGCAAGGGAGGACAATCAAGACAATGAAAGAGAAGGTTCTTGAACTAAGAAGTAAACTTTTTAAAGTCACAATTCATTTATTTTCCTCTGAGTTAATTATTTTGGGGTTAGTGACATTATCTGAAGATTGACAGTCCTCAGGACTTCATTTGTAATTTCAAACTGCATTGGTGATTAGCCAGCTCTGCCGTTACACAGCATAGTTTAATAGAAGTGTCTTCTATGATTAAAACAAATTGTTTCTCTCTGTCATTAGAAATGGACCCTCTCTGCATTTGTTCTGGAAATCAGAGATCTGATCTCCATATAAGCCTAGACTTTCAACTTACACAAAGTAAATACAATAGATGAATGAATACTTTAATTTTTTAGTAGATAATAGAAAGATGTGCCAAAAAGCTGAAACAATTTAGGCTGAGTACCTTTGAGCCACAGGAAGTTCTTTTGAGTACACTTTTGGTCAATTATATATGTATGAATTTTTTCTGATTCATAGTCTAAGCTTCTAAATTCTAAGTCCAATATCTAAGTTCTTCCATCAGCTAGGTCACTCCTTACAATTCTAATTTCATCACTCATATCCAACAGGACCTTTCCACATCAGCCATGTCTATCCATTTAATGTTTTTTTGAAATTAAACTGCAAGGTGTTATTTCCTTGGCTGTGCACGTACCCTTCCCCCCACACTAGGAATTCCTCCTATTTCTTCTCCACTATCTATGTTCTTCTTAGAGGGATCAAAGTTCAATTTGTCTACATAGTCCTCCATAATTAATGGTATCTACAGTTTTAAACTAGAGAATTCTGAGGTTGACATGGATGCAATAATCAGTATGTGCTGAATCCATCTATCTATACCAGTATTTAGTACATAGCTCTCCACTTTGTCTTTCAAAGTGCTGGACAAGACTTTGAAAAATCCCTTGCTAAAATCCAGGAATGCTATATCTATATTTGCATTCACTTAAAATAATAACTTGATATTTTTTAAAAACAAAATGAGGTTAATATGGAAATGATTAAAATAGGTTTTAGACCAGGAAAAATGGAGAACTGCCATGTTCTCAAGTCTATAACACACAGGACCAATTGTGGTGGTGAGGTAGGAGTAACAAACTGGTTCTTGTCCATGATGTATAAGCATTTGTTCTGTCAATGGTTGAGTATGCATGAAAAATTGTGTGACTGAGCAGAGAGAGATAACAGGAGTGTTAATGGAGTTCAGCATGTGAAAGGGAGTGTAAGGAATTTATGTTGGTAATTTGTGTGTGAGTGTTGGTTGGATGGGTGACATTATATGGGAGAGGAAACTGGAAGGAGTGAATTGAGATAGCGTTAGATAACTCAGAGGAGTAAATTTAGTGTGTGTTGGCTCCCCCCTATCTACAGCTACATCAGAACACAGTATGACCAGGAGATTGTGAAACAGGGGAGCTCTATTATGTTGCATTATGTTCAGTGTTTTATTGCCCCTTGGAGTGATGTCATTATTGAGTGTCGCCAATAAGGAAGCCAAATATGTTTATGTGCCTAAATGAGAGGTTTCTAAGCTTCCTGTAGTGGAGAAATAGGAATTGTGGAAGCTGGTGGAGTATTTATAAGGCCACAGTAGGGAGAGATGGCAAGAGTATCTTGGCTATTGGAATTATAATTGCTTACAGATAATATGAGGCAGAAAAGAGAGAAATTTATCTCACAATTTATTCCAGGAAAGCATCTTTGAGTTTTCCATGATATATAGATAAAAGGGGAAAATAAAGATATAAAAGTTAAAGGAAAGTAATGGACATGGGAAGAACTTTATTACTTGTTTTGATTACATTTTGAAGAATCAACAATTAAGACTTTTCAAAGTACTTTATATCAATCATCTTATGTCTCTTTATATCATTATTCCTTTTCTTAACCACTGATTCTTGCCTTCCTATTTTTTTGCAAATTCCTGCCTTTGTTTTATTTTTTTTTACCATTTTAACTTTATTTTTAGTTTACATCATTCATTTCCATGAGATTTTGAGTTACAAATTTTCTCCCCATCTTTCCCCTACCCACCACACCAAACCAGTGATCCCACTATATAGCCCTCCCCCAATCTGCTCTCTCCTATATCCTCCCCTATAGCCCCTCTGACTTTTTGGTAGGGCAAGATGGATCTCCCTACCCCAGTGCCTATGTATCTTATTTCCCAGTTGCATGTAAATAATAATAATAATTTTATAAACACACACATATTTTTAACATTTGAGTTCTAGATTCTTTTCCTTCCTCTCTCATCACTCAACCCCACTGGAAAGACAAGCAATTCAGTACAGCTCATACAAGTGTAGTTACACAGAACATCTCCACAATGGACATACTGTGAAAGACTGACTGTTATTTCCCTCCTTCCTATCCCGCACTGCACTTATTCTATTCTCTGTTTTGTCCCTGTCCCTTTACAGAAGTGTGTGTTTCTAATAACCCTCCCCCAGCCTGCCATCCTCTCCATCTTTTCCCCTTTCTTCCCCTTCCCCAAGATACCCAATTCAGAGTGTATTTCCTAAGCCAAATTCAATGAGAGTAAGATTTATCCATTTCCTTTTGCCTTCCTGTTGATCTTCTCCACTGTAACAATTATCACTTGCCTTTTCTATATGAAAGGTTTAACCCTATTCTGTCTCCCTCTCTCCTCTCATTCTATTCCTCTTCCACCTCTCAATTTCACCTTTTAAAATATTAACCCATTCTATTCAATTGCTCCTGCACCCTCTGTCAATGATGCATATATACATACATTCACATATGTATTCATATGCATATATATCCTCCTATAGAGACATATGTGTATGTATATATGATACATAATATGATGTATGTATATGTATGTATATACACATATATGTATATAATATATATACACACATATATTCCCTTCACCTATCCTCATACTGAGAAAAGTTTCATAAGTTACAATTATTGTTTTTCATGTTGACATATAAATAGTTCAACTTTGATTAGTTCCTTATGAAATATTTTCCATGTTTACCTTCTCATGCTTCTTGTATTTAAATATCAAATTTTCTATTCAGTTCTGATTTTTTCATCAAAAATGCTTGGGATTCTTCCACCTCACTGAATGACCATATTTTCCCCTGGTGCATTATACTCAGCTTTGCTAGGTAGATGATTCCTTGTTTTAATCCTAGCTCCCTTGATCTCTGGAATATCATATTCCAGGCCCTTCAATCCCTTAAAGTAGAAGCTCCTAGATCCTGGGTTATTCTGATTGTGTTTACACAGTATTTAAATTGTTTCTTCCTTGTAATATTTGTTCCTTCATCTGGGAACTCTGGAACCTGGCTATAACATTCCCAGGAGTTTTCTTTTTGGGATCTTTTTCAAGAGGTGAGTGGTAAATTCTTCCAAGTTCTATTTTGCCTTCTGGTTCTAAAATATCAGGGCAATTTTCTTTGAGAATTTCTTGAAGGATGCTTTCCAGGTTCTTTTTTTTATCATGGCTTCCAGGTAGTCCAATAATTTTTAATTTGTCTCTCCTGAATCTATTTTCCAGGTCAGTGGTTCTTTCAGTGAGATGGTTCACATTACCTTTCATTTTTTCATTCATTTGGATATGTTTAATAGTATCTTGATTTTTATAAAGTCATTTGCTTCCATTTGCTCCACTCTAATTCTGAAGGAATTATTCTCTTCAGTGAGCTTCTGAGATTGTTTTTCCATTTGGCAAATTCATCTTTTTAAGGCATTTTTCTCCCCATTGACTTTTTGGGCCTCTTTTGCCATTTGAGTTAATCTATTTTTTAATGTGTTATTTCCTTCAGTCAGGTTGTTGACTCTCTTTTCATGATTTTCTTGCATCATTCTCATTTATCTTCCCAATTTTTCCTCCACTTCTCTTATTTGGTTTTCAAAATCCTTCTTAAGCTGTTCTGTGGCTTGTAACCAGTCTATATTTTTCTTGGAAGCTTTTGGTGTGGGAGTTCTGACTGTGTTGCCTTCTTCCCATTCCTTGCTTTAATCCTTTTTGTACCCCCAAAAGGAATCTAAAGTTGGATTGCTGTGCTTCTTTTGATTCCTTTGCCTGATCATGTTGCCAGTCAATTACTTGACTTTTGGCTTCAGTAGAACTCTGCTTTCAGAGGGGAGAGCTTTGTCACAAATCACTGGGGTTTTCATAGCTGCTGGAGCTATTAAGAGGCTTCTGTTTCTGCAGCCCCCACCATCTTTGGCTCACTACTCACGCACCTCAGGACCTGAGGTGCAGCAGCAGCCCTGAAGCCACCTCCATGTGGCTGCTTCAGAGCTCCTGGCCTGCACAGTGCAGGGAGGCCAAGTGGTCATTTAGAGGCTAAGTGCTATTGCGTTAAGCTGCCTGGATCCAGATTGTGGTCTTGGGTGGTGGTCTTAGGGTACATTTTCAGTGATCCAAAGCTGGTGGGGGCTGCAAAAAATGGCAGCCTCCCAATAGCCCTGACAGCTGTAAAACTCCAGTAATTTAGGACAAAGCTTTCCCCTCTGGAAGCAGAGTTCCACAGAGGTAAAAAGTCAAGTAACTGACTGGCAACATGAGCAGGCAAAGGAAGCAAAGTAAGACCAGCAACTGAACTTTAGATTCTTTCTTTAGAGTCAAAAAGGATCAAAGCATGGAATGGGAGGAAAAGAACACAGTCAGAACTCCCACACCAAAAGCTTCCAAGAAACATGAACACTGCCTACAATTCATAGAGCAGCTTAAAAAGGGTTTTGAAAACCAAATAATAGAAGTGAAGGAAAAATTGGGAAGAGAAATGAGAATGATACAAGAAAGTCATAAAAAGAGAGTCATCAACCTGACTGAAGAAAATAACAAAAAGTAGATTAACTCAAACAGCAAAAGGGATCCAAAAAGCCAATGAGGAGAAGAATGCCTTAAAAAGTTGATGCCAGATGGAAAAAGAATCTCAAAAGCATTCTGAAGAGAATAATTCCTTCATAATTAGAGTGGAGCAAATGGAAGCAAATGACTTTATGAGAAATCAAGATAGTATTAAACAGATTCAAGAAAATGAAAAGATAGAAGGCAATGTGAAATATCTCCCTGAAAAAAACCACTGACCTGGAAAATAGATCCAGGAGAGAGAATTTAAAAATTATTGGACTACCTGAAAGCCATGATCAAAAAAAGAACTTAGAAAGCATCCTTCAAGAAATTCTCAAGGAAAATTGCCCTAATATTTTAGAAACAGAAGGCAAAATATAACTTGTAAAAATTCACTGATCACCTCTTGAAAAAGATCCACAAAATGAAACTTCTAGGAATGTTATAGCTATGTTCTAGAGTCCCCAGATCAAGGAGTACATATTACAAGTTTCCAAGAATAAACAACTTGTATAATGTGGAAATACAATTAGGACAAACCAGGATCTAGCAGCTTCTACATTAAGGGACTGAAGAGCCTGGAATATGATATTCCAGAGATCACGGGAGTTAGGATTAAAACCAAATATCACCTACCCAGCAAAACTGAGTATAATGTTCCAGGGGAAAATATGGTCATTCAGTGAGGTGGAGGACTTTCAAACATTCTTGCTGAAAAAAAAACAGAACTGAAAAGAAAATTTGACACTCATATAGAAAAAGCATGAGAAGGTAAACATGGAAAAGAAATTGTAAGGAGCTTATCTAAGTTGAACTATTTACATCTCAACACAGAAAAATGATAATTGTAACTTATGAAACTTTTCCCAGTATGAGGATAGGTGAAGGGAATATAAATTTATATATATGTATTCATACACATATATTTATATAGGAGGGTTTTTATATGTGTATGAACACATATCTGAGTATGTGTATATATGAGTACATAGAGGGCACAGGCTCAATTGAATAGGAAGGTACGATACTCTAAAGGGTGAAATTCTGAGGTTGAAGAGGATTAGAATGAGAGGAGACAGGGAGAGACAGAATGGGTTAATCATCTCATAGAGAAGAGGCAAGGGATAATTGTTACAGTGGAGGGGAAGAACAGGAAGGCAAAATGGAAAGGGTCAACCTTACTCTCATTGAATTTGGATTAGGGAAGGATTGACATCAACTCTAAACTGGGTATCTTGCCACACAGGAATGTAGTGGGGGTGTGGATGAGAGGTGAGATGACAGAGGGGAGGGTAGGGTGGTGGGGGGAGGGTAGCTGGAAGTACACACTTCTGTAAAGGAACAGGGATAGAGTCAGGGTAGAGATTAGAACAAGATGGGGTGGCGATAGAAGGTAGGGATATATTATCAGCCTCTCACAATATGCCCTCTGTGGAGATGTTCTGCGTAATTACAGCCTGTGTTTAATTGCTTGTCCTTCCAGTGGGGGTGGGGCATGAGGGAGGAAGGGAAAGAAGCTAGAATTTAAAGTTCTATAATCAAATGTCAAAAAAAGTTATTATTCTTATTAACTACATCCAATGGGGAATTAAGATATACAGGCACTCTGGCAGGGAGATCCATCCTGCCCTGCTGGACAGTCAGAGGGATGAAGGGGAGGACATAGGAGAGAGCAGATTGGGAGAGGGATTATACAGTGGGATGGCTGTTTTAAGGTGTTGGGTAGGGGAAATATTGGGAGAAAATTTATAACTCAAAATCTTGTGGAAATGAATGATGTAAACAAGAAAATTAATTGCTGTTATTTATAACAAACAAATCAATAAAATAAATTACATTGTTATTTTTCCAACCAAAGTCATCATAGGGATTTCCTAGCACACTAGAGACAGGCTCTAGCCAGGAAAGAAACAGCCAGTTCCAGCAGAGGCATTCAGACGGCTGTGGATATGTCCAAGAGAAATAAGAGTTCCAAGACCAGAGGTGTGCTGGTTAAGTGTTTAACTATGGCTCTCTGAAAATATGTGAGACACTTACAAGTTTAATTTGATTTATTAACATTTCTTTATTGTTTTCTTAAATCGATATAATTAATAAACCAATAAATCAAACCCTAACTCATAGCATTTGCAAATTTCTGAAGTGTGAATACTCACATTGAAAATTTAGCAAGAGGAGTGGCTATGTATAGCAATACATAGAGCACTGCCCTTGGAGTCAGGAGGACCTGAATTCAAATCCAGCCTCAGACACTTAACACTTACTAGCTGTGTGACCTTGGGCAAGTCACTTAACCCCAATTGCCCTGCCTTCCTCCCTCCCTCCAAAAAAAGAAAAGCAGAAAATTTAACAATAGGATTGGAGAACCAGTACATGCTGACTCCAGCACACCCTTGTCTCAGACACACAAGAGGGGCCTTGCCTTGTGCATAGTATAGCAAAAAGTGACAAATGACACTTCTGGCACTACACAAACAAAATATACAGAGTGGGAGTATGGAGGGGGTTCATGCCTAGGGGTAGTCATCCAGAATGAAGAAATGTTCCTGCCCCCTGGTTGTATAGCAAGTTCAGAAGAAAGTAGTATTTGTGGTGCACTCACCCCAGGAGTGGAACAGTATCAGTTTCAGCCACTCATCCAGTCTGAAGCTTCAAGTGGAATAGTGAGGACAGGAATCCCAGATGAAAAGGACAGCAGCAGTTTTGTCACCCTACAGAGCTTTCCAGCTGGCTTATAGTGATTCAATACCAAAGCCCAAAAGTGTGTTGTCCAAATCCAAACTCAGGTCGGGAAATTACAAAGCCCAGACCAGGACGGTAGCAATCAAAATGTGCTGTGACTCAGACTACTTTGGGAGCACTGAAAACTCCACAGCCTGAGGGGTTACTGAAATTCTGGAATAACACAATACTCAGTACTCCAGGAAGCTTTAGAAGGACTGAAGAAGACAGAAGGTCAAATCTCAGCCCTAACAAAGTTGCAAGTCAGGATGTAGGCTGGATGAATGAACAAATGACAATTAACAATATTATGATGACAAGGATGCTCAAGAAAGAAACCCAGGAAAAGAGAACGACTCTTAAACATCTACAAGCAAAGTTCAGAATAAAGACACAGTTTGGGCACAAGTTCAACTAGAATTTCTGGGATGGATGAAAGTTTAAAACATTTTAATGGGTGAAATGAAAGTGCTAGAGGGAAGAGTTATAAAAGAAATTAAAGACGAAACATTTGAAAAGAGAATGAACAGATTGGCAAAAGTAGTATAAGACCTTGTTCAAGCAACAAACTCCCCGAAAATTATAATGGATGAATTAGAAGTTAATGACGTCATGAAATAATAAGAAAATGCAAAAAGTCAAAAGACTGAAAAAATACAGGAAAATATAAGTTATCTCATAGCACAAACAACTGATCCAAAAAACAAATTAAGGAGAGAAAATTAGAGAATCATCAAATTTCCTAAAAGCCATAGTAAACTAAAAAGCCTAGATATCATGTTCAAAAAAGTTTTTATAGAAGAAATCTCTCTAGCTCTCTTCCAACCAAAAGGCAAGAGTAAAGGAAGGGAGAATAGCAGTACCAGAAGTCAAATAAGACTAAAAAGAAATAATTATAAAAATAATTTGATGCTGGTTAAGATATAGTCAGTGGAACAGATTAGTTACAAAATATATAGGCACAAATTAGCATAAGTAACCTTATGTTTAATGAAACCCAAAGATCCTAGGTACTGGAGTAAGAACTCACAATAAAAAAAAATAGTGTCAGCAAAATGGGAAAGCATTCTGGAAGAAATCATGTATTGACTAATATTACATATATGTATATATATATTTATATATGTATATTGTATGAATGTAGACAAACACACATGTATACATATATGTTACATATACACATATACTTAATATACATATATGTATGCATATATCGTATACTAAGATTTGCTTCAAATGGGCACATGCCTCAGACATAAAAAGTGACTTTATAAAAAATTATAGGAATGAAAAGAAATTACTTGTTATTTACATAAATGGGAGAAAAGTTCATAACCAAATAAGGGATAGAAAAGATTACAGAGGATAATACAGAAAATTTTGATCACGTATAATTAAAAAGGTTTCATACAAATAAAACCAATATGACTAAAATTAGAAGAGTAAAAGATAAATGAAAAAAGATCTTCATAGTAAGCTTCTCTGATGAAGGTCTCATTTCTAAGATGTATAAGGAACTGATAAAAATTGTATAAGAATAAGAGTCATTCCTTAATTCATAACTAGCAAAAAGATATGAATAGGCACTTTAAAGATGGAGAAATCCAAGTTAGCAATAGCCAGTTATGCCTCAAAATTTCATAACTGAATATTCTTTGACCTAGACACATGAGGTCTATACCATAAAGAGATTAAAGAAAAAGGAAAAGGACCTATATCTGAATTTTTTCATAGCAGCTCTTTTTGGAGTGTCACAATTAGAAACTGGGGAGGCATCCTTCAATCAGGGAATGACTGAACAAGTTATGATATATGAATGTCTTGGAATACTATTGAACTATAAGAAATGATGAAGGGGACAGAGAAACCTGGCTATACTTGCATGAATTGATGTAGAATGAAATGAGTAGGACAGAGAAAACCATCTATATGATAAGAATAATATTGTAAAGACAAGCAATTTTCAATAACTTAGGAACTCTGATAAATGCATGTTACTAACCACAACTTCAGGACAATCACAATGAAGCATACTATCCACCTCCTTTCAGAGAAATGATAAATTCAAAATGAAGCCTGAGACTTTTATTTTGGATGCAGCCTATAGAAGAATTTGTTTTTACTTGAGTATACATGTTTGTAATAGAGGTTTTGTTTTTTTCTTTTCCTTCTCATTGTGGAAGGGAAATGTGGTGTGGACAAGGTGAATAATTATTTATTGAAAAAATAGCATTTAATTTTTATAAAAGAAAAATTAATGTGCACAACGGTATGGCAGTGAAAGAGATTTTTTTGAAGCAACAGTTGGTGTTGCTGAAAAATTAATCATCCTTCAATTGTCCTATAAAAACTGCTTGATATGGATACTCAGAAAAATCATTAAAAAAAGTTACATGTCAGCAGCATCTCTACCATATTCTTTTATTGCCTTATGCACATGACACCTTGTTTGAGGAAACTCTCTCTACTTCCAAAGTTGTATAAGAACTGTATGTCTGAGAAGTTCTGGTCTGTTATGGAAAACCTTTTGCTAGTGCCTGCTTGTTTCCATCTCTTATCTTCATCAACAGGCTTAGCACAACAACCTTCTCATAAAGATTTTATTGAGATGAAAAAGTAGGCTTGTGGATTGGTAGCTGATGAGTATTCTCCTTTTGGGGTACTAATGTAGTCTGTGATTTCCGTTCTTTCTCCTATTTGAGATGTCTTGAAAGCAGATCCATTTTTAAAGTACCTTTAAGACTGTGTTTCCTTCTGTACAGTTCTGTTCTTTGTATTGGTTCCAATCACTCTTCCCAATTTCATCTTCTTAAGTGCCATTTTCATTTCACTTAGCATATCGGGAACCATAGTGGTGGATTCCAAATGTGGTGGTTCCATTATCATATACCTTTCTGATATAAAACTATAAAGAATGTATGTGAAGTAGAATAATTAACTAAACACCATTACAGGATTGCTGCTTTTCTTTATTAACTCTGTTGTTGGTATCATGAGCTCTTCAAGGTGCTCTTTCCGGAGGTATGCTATTGGCTAGAGTAATTCTACTGGTTCTTTGAATTAGGAATAAATGTAGAGATGTTAGTATTGAAATTATATTGTGAAAGCAAGTTATTGTACTCAGGAGGTCTGAGAATCATTCTTTTTTCATCACCATAAAGTAAGTTTCTTCTTGACATATTGAGCATATATGTATTGGTACTGGAACGCATTTTGAGAGCCATTGGATGGATATTTCCATGATCAGAGTAAACATTACTTGACTTTCTTCTATTATTCAAAATGAATGAATTTCACTTGGTGATGTTGCTGTGCATATACAAACTTTTCTTCCTTTCCATTTTGTGGTAAATGGACACTTCATTATTTAAGCACCTTAAAAAAATTAAGATAGCATAAGAAAAACTATGTGACACAAGTAAAAAGGGGGATAGAGAGGGGTGTACAGCCTCAGCCAGAGAATGATTCCTGAGAACTTATGTGTTTTTCTAAATTTGTTTTAGAAAACAAAGTTAATTTGGAAAAGAAAATAATTTCTAGAATTATTAGCAATGAGAATTCTGTGCTTAGCTTTCTTTAGATTAGGGACACAGCCTTTTTTTGTGTTCTGGATCTCTTTGGAAATCTAGTAAAATCTATGGACTTTTTCTCATGGTAATATTTTTAAATACATAAAACTTAATATGTAATACTACAAAGGAAACTGACTCTATTGAAATAGCAATGTATTCCCCCCCCCCCAATCCAAGTTCATAGATCTCCTGAAATCTATCTACAGAACTCTTGGGACTTCAGTTTCGAAACCCCTGGTCTAGACCTTCTTTGTTGTACCAAATCACAATCTATTGTTGCTATACAATTAAGACTTTATTTTAAAGTATTTGTCAGCAGCACAAAACATTAACCCTTTATGTCAGGCACAGTTACAGACATTTTAAAAGTTTTTACTTGTATCTATTTAAATTTAGATGTCTGAGATATGCCTTCAAATTCACAGGTGTGTCTTTAATTTTAAAATAAAGAAATAAACATTGTAGTTTCATGGTGGTAGTCTTTCATGATGAACAATGTTGTGATTTTCATAAAAATTGACTCTATGCTATTCATGTCCCCAAACCATAAGATTTCTCAGGATAATTCCAGATTCTTAGGTTGTTTGCTTTTCTTTTCACACAAACAGAAATATTGATCTCTTTCTTCAAAGTCATACATTTTAATACAGTTCAACATACTGAGTTGCCACAGTTTTGATCTCTAGGGTCAGAGCTCATATTCTTTATAAAACCATTGTCTATAATGCTAAATGTCTATAAATACAGACCTAGGTACTTACTGGAGCTCAAGATGTGGACATTCTCCTACATCCACCTGGGGCTTGTCAAAACCAAATCCAGGGAAGGAACCAACTTTTCATTGGGATGTAAGAAGAAGGAAACAGAGAAAGGCTTGAATCTAGCACTACAATGGGCTATCAGAAACTAGTGACTGAGTTAGAAAGCAGGGCCTAGTTCTAGCTACCACATTCAGAATTACAATTTAAACAATACCTAGAATACAAAAGTAAAGGAACAAGCAGGGACTTCACCACCATTTCCAAAACTGTGGGAGGGAAAGGAGCCCCACTACAAAATCCTAATGCAAGAAATGAGGCTGTGATCTCCATAGCAGCAGGAACTACATTCTGCCTTTATTTGAACCCCCAGAGCTGAACATAATGCCTAGCACATGGTAGCTGATTAATAAACATTTACTGACTGACTGACTGTAGCTGGAGGTAAGAATAAGCAGACGATATTGGAAACTTTGAAAAAATAGTATGAGTTAAGAGAAGTCCAAGAGAAAAAGACAGAAGACTGATTCTATACCAATTACAGGTAGAGACAGAAAGAATGACTTTGCCACAGAAAGTACAATAATATCTCTGAGAAAGGAATAAAAATATAAAAAAAAATTAGAATAGAAATTGAAGCCCTGGAAGGAAAATAACAGAAGGAAAATGAATGGCTTAGAATGGAAGGGAGAAAATCTTATCCAAGTTGCAGTCTCCCTAAATAAATAACTCAATAATTTAAACAACTCAATCATTCCAGAAGACAAGAATAAATATTAGAATAAAGTCAAATGATTGAAAAAATAGAAGATAACACAAGGTATTTACTATTAAAAAAACAACTGGCTTGAAACACACGTTGAGGAGAGATATTTATTTATTTATTTTGACTCGGCATTCAGTTTATTCATTCAAGGCAACACAACTGGTAAGCCCCCATAAGAAAAAGATTTCCTGTGTTCTACTTAAATAACTTCCAAGCCAATCCAAACTGTTAAGAGGCAGTTTCTCTTCCTGTGTCATGCTTGGCCAAAGCAGTTCTACCATTCTGGGAACAAGGGGGTTGATCTGAAGAGCCCCTCCCCC
>CM053600.1:35123511-35138740 GCA_028646575.1 Pseudocheirus occidentalis
GGTAGAGAACAGAACAAGGGGGGAAGGATAGGAAGGCGGGACATATGATCACTGTCACAATATGTCCACTATGAAGATGTCCTGTATAATCACACCTACACAGCCTGTATTGAATTGGTTGTCCTTCCAGTGGGGGGTGGGTGACAAGGGAGGAACCAAAAGAATCTGGAATTTAAGGCTCTGCAATACCTGCAACTAGGAATCAAGATATACAGGGGCTGGGATAGGGAGACCCTCCCTGCCCTACCAAAAACTTAGAGAGCAGACCAGGGGAAGGGCTCCACAGTGGGATCACTGTTTTGGGGGTGTGTTAGGGGAAAGATGGGGAGAAAATTTGTAACTCAAAAATCTCATGAAAATGAACAATGTAAACAAGAAAACAAATAAAATTTATTACATTTAAAAAAAGAAAGAACCTAAAAACTTTTGCCAACAATTATGAAGATTTGGACAAGAAACTAACAGTTTGTTTTTTCTTCAGTTGTTCACTGAAGGAAAGGGATATAAAGAAGAAAAATTAATTTGGAAAAGATAGGAATATAGTATCTGAGAAAGGAACTTGGATTTCTGTAGGATGATAGATTCCTGGTCAAGGATGAAGTACACCTAACAAAAATTGGTCAAATAATTTTTTTAATTCAACTCAAGAATGAGGAGGGATGGAAAAGACTGACTACAAAGCTACAAAGAATGAAAAATAAAAACTGAAGCAAACAGAAGTTCATCAGAGACAAATACAAGAAATAGTATAAAGAGCTAAATTTGACTAAAAGTTTCACCTTAGCTCAATATGTTTGTACAGATGCCTCTTACTTAAAAAGAAACAGATTATCTAAAACATTAACATAAGGTTAAAACCAAAAGTAATGCACTATTTTTAACTAGTCCTAGAAATGCTAACAATAGCAAAGATAAGAGAAATAGATTAAAGTGTAAATATTGACAAAGGGTAGATGAAACTATTTCCATTTGCTAATGATATAATGTTTGAGAAAATTTTAGGAAATCACAAAAGATGTTAATTGAGATAATTAATAGTGTTAGCAATGCTGCAAGCTACAAAATAAACCCACAAAACCAATGGTATTTCTGAATAAGAATAGCATAATTAAAGAGGTGAGAGTAGAAACAGAGATCTCAGTCAAAATAACGATAAAATGTATAAAAATATTTGAGATTCAATCTACAAAAGATCACAAAAATACTTATGTAGATCCAATTATAAAATACTCCTTAAAGAAATAAAAAAAAACAATTTAAATAGTTGGAGTGGTACTGGGTCCTCAGGGCTGGGTTGTGCCAATATAATAAAAATAATAAAACTACTATATTTATTCAATTTACTGCTTTAATGATAAACCATATTATCGAATATTTTAAAGAAATTAATACAATTTAAAAATCATTTGCTGAAAAAATCTTAGAATATCAAAGAAAATACTGTAAAAATGTAGAGATAAAAGAATAGCACCTCAAACTATATTATACTGCAGTAATCATAAACATTATTTGGCATTAGTTTAAAAAAAATACAGTAGTACAGTGGAACATAGTCAAAAAGGGAGAATCAGAAACAATGAAAGTCATATCAATGTTGAGATAAGCTAAAAAATAATAATAAACCATACTTAAGAAAGAAATCTCTATTAAATAAAAGCTACCAGTAAAGCTAGAAAATGGTCTTGAAGAACTTAGGTTTAGACAAATTACGTACACTCTATTCCACAGTAAATTCAAAATCAATATGACTTTATTGTTAATGATCATGTTATGAAAAAGTAAGAAGACTGGTAGATCTTATACCTTTAACAACAGTGGGAAGAGAAGCAACTTAATTTGGTTCCAGTCATTAACTACAGCAATTCTAAAGATGGCTGAGCAGGCAAACTCATTCTCTTAATTGATAGGTTGCTCACCATATTATGACTAAGCAGGCAAGTCTCTAACTGACAGACAATCAGATAACCATAATCTTTGAATAATCAAACTCACAAGAGAACCAAAGAGAAGTGGACAGATATATCCCTGGCTAAAATATGATGGCTTATCAATGATGACTTACACATAAGTTATATTTATATAATGCTTTAAAGTACTTTCCAAACAATAGCCCTGCAAATAAGTATCATTCATTATCTCTATTTTACTGATAAGAAATGAATGCTGAGAAGTTAAGTGATGGGATTCCAACTCAAAGACTTGTACTCATTCCATTAATTATAACAATGTATCTCTATTCTCAAAGGAGTTCTAAACGAATGATAGGTACTATTTTCACAATGGCCTTATGAAATATATAGAAATAAAGGAATGTGATTTCTATTTCATGAGGATTAGATATCTCACGATAACTAGGAGTCAGAAATCCTGGGTTTATAGCTCTCATAATGCCATTTACTACTTGCATGACTTTTGGCAAATGGTTCCAAGTCTTAGAAGAGCACATAAGACTAAAACTATACTTGAATAAAAATCTAAATTATATTGTAGGTGGCGGGGGTAGGAACTGATGTGTTAAATTTGCACAAAATATATTTTCCCTCCTGTTCTTTGATCTCTCTGCCTCTGCCTTTACTTTTGTGGGAGATGTTTCTTATCTATCCAGAATATGCCTCACATCCTTCATCTACTTAAATTGCAAGTGATAGGCCCCACCTTATAGGTGAATTAGAGGGATGTCTGCCCCAAGCATGTGAAGACAGAAGGGCAGACTACAACAATTTGCTCCAGTGCCCACGAGGAGCTGAAGTAGGAGCTGTGGAGAGCTCAGCTCTTGCTTAGACATCAAAGATGCCAGGTCATTGACAATAGTTGTGACTTTTGTCTTACCACTGGATTTTGATGACCTTGGAAGAGAGAGTGAGACTGACAACTTTCTGCCTCACTTACATGTAATTCTGATGCAAGTCAAGACATTACCCTATGATGTCATTGTTTCTCTTTGAATCAAAGGACGAGTAGCTTGTGCTTCATGAACCAGCTCAAATACTCAGTTTTCTAGTAAACATCTTTGACTAATCCAGCCTGAAGTGAATTCTCTTTTCTCTGAATTCCCATAATGCTCATTGTCCGTAGTCCTCATTTAGCATTTTCATATATTGCCTTGTGATACAGTAATTTTCTTCTGATATGTTTAGAGGAATCTGAGGTTTAGCACTAGACAGAAAATAGCACAAAATAATGGAAGGGTTACACCTCTATATCTTATCTACATATTTATAGCATAAGCAATTAGAAGACAAACTATATCCATTTGGGTATTCTCCCCCACCCCAATACAATAGTGTCTGAATTACATAGATATTTGTTGAGAAAAACTAAAGATGATACAAAGCATTACAGCCCCTGCTACTGGAAAGGCTGAGACTGCTGAAACCCTTCAGTTTACAGAAGGGCTCAGGCCAATTGGAAGTCCACACTAAGTCTAGTACAAATATGTTAAGCTGCCAAGGGAAGGGGAGGAGCACAAGGCTGTTTAGGAATAGTAAACTGACTCAGGGAGGAAACAGAGTAAATGAAAGCTTCCTTGCTCATTGGCAGTTCTGTGTAGCCTATGAATGATCATTTTACTTTCAGCCTGGGGATCATAGGTAGAAACAATATAAAAATAATAATGATAATGATAATAACTTGTTTTTTTTCTACTGGACTTGAACATTTCAAATAGAGGTGAACAAAAAAATGTAATACATGAACAAAAGAGTTGCTACTCAGAGATTCATCCTGTATTTTGTTTAAGCTCTGACACAAAAAATGTCATAGACTATTTATTTCTGCCCGTATTTACTTGTGTTGGGCAGTCCCCGCTATGCCCAGTTTTCTGCTAAACACATGGATACCCAACATTTAGTCATATGAGCAATAGAAAATTATGTCCATGACCACCAAAGTATCAAATTCAACCTCCTTCATCTCCCAGGTAAAAGTGTGAATTTCCTTTATTTCTCTCTTTTTTTAATCAATAATATTCAAGAAATTTCACTTTAAAAACTTTGGGGTCTCTTTATCCACCGAAAGCTTTAGAATAAAGAATAAAGCAAAGAGGGGAGAGGAACAAAACATATTATAACTTGAGTTTTCAGCAATTTTTTTTTAGCATTAGGATTTCCTGTTTTCCTCCCTTGATCATAGACATAACATTGCTTGTCTCATCATCACCAAAAAGCTGCAACGGCTGCCAGCCAGAGCTGCTGGGAAGTCATAAACAGATCATGTGGCTTCTGAGTTAAGGGGAAGCATTTAGACAAATTAAAATCCTCCAGGGCTAATTCAGATGAATATTCTGAACTATTCAACCCTTTGGACACACATTTTGTCCAAGTAAGAAGTCCATCACCTAGGTTTGAGCAAATACAAGCCATTTTACAAGTTAGTCAGTCCCTGGTTTCTTAATGTATATGTAGAAAGCCATCCATAGATATATTTAACTCCTGCTTATATTAAAATGAACACCCTGATATACAGTCCAAGAAATGACTCCCTAAAAACCTCCACACTCCACTAAACAGACTAGTCTTAAAATCAGTTCCAATACTATCCTGAGTCAGAAAGATCAAGAGGCATTCTTATATTTGCCTGCTACTACTAGTGTTCACTTAGAAAAGTCATTCTTGCCTCCTTTTCTTCACACTTCTCTCACCACCCTCCTCCATCCTCCACACTTCAAAGGAAATAACACTGCAAAATAGCCTGAGGTCCTCAGGAAAAATCTATTTTATAATTTTTTAATCACTACTAGGCTGAACAAAATTCTTCCAACACAAACTCCCTTTCACACACACACACACACACACACACATTTATATTTTACAAAAACAAGCCTATAAAGTCCTTTTACCAAGTACATTGCAAAACTTTTTTTTCAGACAGTAATATTCCTGCTTTCTGCATCTGAGATTTCACAGTAAGAAGGTGAGATCTCTGGTTGAACAGAAATATTCAGAGGCCACCCCATTAATAGACAGAATATCAAATGTCTCTATCACTTAGGGTGCCCTACAGAATGCTCTGCAAACCCAATCTATTTATTCTGAGAATATGTCAGAACATGAAAGTCTAGACAGGGGAATGTGGCTATCATCAGGAAATGCTGAGGATCCTCAGCTCTCTAGTGTGAGCAAACTCAAGCTCAAGGGCTGTGTACATCTTGGTTTTATTTCCTTCTCCACAGGAATTTACCTTAGGGCTCCCCCCCTTTTTATTAAATTGGTACAAGAGCAATTTATTCATTGTGCCAGAAGCTAGAAAAGACCAGTTTTCCATTCATAATGGCATAGGTTTGAAGTGATATACGATTCCTCCCCCCCCCTTTTGGTGACACTGAGCTAAATAGGCTCTTCTGCCTCTCTCAATCTCCAATTAGCCCCCTCACAATTTTCACAAGTAGCTCTCTGGTGGCAACTGAAAAACCTTGCCCATTGCAGACAGAAAGAGAGAATCCTTTTCCAGATGGAAAAGGAGCCCTGATGGAGAGGAGAGACTAATTTGCTATTTTCATCAGTGTCTCCCATGCCCAGAGCTTCTATTGAGGAATTATTGTCATAAAGAGTGTTCTGGATTCCATTACAAAGAAAACATGAATAATACATCATAGCCTTGTGCTTTTATTTGATTTCAATCAGTGGAAAATGAAAGCACAGATACTGTGTCCAGCTGTACTCCTGGCAAAATCGACATGGAACATGGTTTCTTTGGGACCCAGGCAGCTGCACATTCAGTACAACTTTCTGCAATGCCATATAATGCAATCAGTCACAAAGGAGTCCTCATTTGCTTTAAAAGCAGGCAGAAAGAAAAATGGGATGTGTTGCAATGAGAGCCTAAGCCTACATCTCTTAGCTCTAGCCTTGGAGTCTATTTATAATGAGAAATTGGAAATTGTTTGTTTTTGTTTGTTTTTGCTAACTTTGTCTATGTATCCTTCTATTTCTGTTCACTCTTACTGTGCTCTTATGCTTGTTACAGGAAAATCTATTGCAGCACAAAATGAAAGCAAAAAAAAACCCACTGATGTTGAAGAGTATGTCTGGTCTTTTAAGATTAATGAGCTCTGAATAATCTCAGAAATAAAATGGCACTTTTCATTACTGTCCAATGGGAGTAATCCATTAAGATAGACCTCAAATATCTATCTATATATTTATATCTGTTTCTATCTACACACACATATATAATACTCATAAGTACACAAATTTTTATACATATAAACACAGATATGTATGCATATATATTCTGCATATTGAGATGTACATATATATGTGTGTAAACATATGTATACATGCAAAAAAGCCTATCATCCATCTCTCTCCCACACATACGCACACATACACATGCACATATGTCCATGTGTATTAGCAAAAAAAATTGTCATTATATGGCATTAATGTTGGAATAGATAATTTGTACCTTCGAGGACAGGAATGTTGTATGTCTATTCATTTAATCTTTTAGTCTCTGACTGCTGAAGTATAATTAGTCTCGGTAGAGATTAGTACTGATAACTACAGTTCAGTCTGTTGTGGTAGATCCAAGATAAGCTTTAAAATCAGATAGACTTAGTTTCAAGTTTTGCCTGTGACGTACTCTATAACTCTGTTCAGATCACTTTACCTCTAGGTGCCCCAGACAGCACCCCAGGAATATGTTGTCAGAGTTGATGATCTTCATTAGTGGAAAGATGCTCCATACCAGGAATTTCCCTGCATAGTAAAATCACAGATTTGTGCTCTGTCTCTCTCTGTGTCTCTCTCTGTCTCTGTCTCTGTCTCTCTTTCCTCCCTACCTTGCCCCCATGTAGTGCACACTGACATAGTATTTTAAACTTCCCAAAGAAGTATGTAATAAATATTATAACTAGCATTGATACAGCTCTCTAAGTTGGCAATATGCTTTCCATATGTTCACTCATTTGATCCTCACAAGAATCCTAGGAGGTAAGTGCTATTATTATCTCCATTTTATAGGGAAGGAAACTGAAGCACAGAGGGGTTCGTTAGGTGTCTTGCCCAGGGCCACAAAGCTAACAAGTATATGGGTCAGAAATATGAACTCAGATCAAGATCAAAGTCTCTTACTTTCTCCATCTAGAAAAGTTAAATGGCAGGAAAAGGAGGTTTTCCTGGTGAGGATACTGAATAATAATGCAGTGAAAATAAAATGAGATTTTTTTAAAGATAAAACCCAGCCTTTCCAGATCCATATATTTAAGAGTTCTTTCCTCTTATACATACATAACTGGAGAAGGAAGATTGTAGGAGAGGCCAGGAGCTCTCCAGACACAAGTGATGACAGCTCCAGGCACAGATAGTCTTGCTAAAAATGTCACTAAAGTAGTATTCGACTCACTACAGCATAGCAAACCTCTCCTTCCACCCTGGCCTAGGCTCTGCAAAAGTGAGTTAGTGGGAACAAACCTACTCCAAAGTGTCTCAGGCTGAAGCAGCTACTTATTCCCCCCTGCCATAGTGCAGTTGTCTAGGTTTTCAGACTTGGGATGTATGTAGTAATCTGAGGTAACATCTAGACTTACATGTAAGGTAGACAAGACTTGTGAGAAAAGATGCAAGTACTTTCTCTGTTTGGTTTCACTGAGCAAGCTGGTCAAATAGGCCTTCCATGCTGGTAAAGGAACATCACTTTTCTCTTTCTTTTACCATGCTCATGCAATTACCATGAGGATTAAAATTAATGGATATGAAGATCCGCATAAGTGCAAATGTGGGAGGAGAGTCCGACACATATACAGACACCATTAGCTTGTTAAGATAACATTATTCACCTTGAAACAGCAGGTTTATTTTCTGGAACAATGTGAGGACTGGAGCATGTGTGGACAATCTGAATTGTCTTACCACATGACTGGAAGGTGATTCTTTTCATTGGTTTTGTAGCTGGAACTGACTGAATCTTCAAAAAAAAAGCCTTATTCAGCACCAGTTGGAGCTGTGGGCTTCATTTGCAACTGAGGGAACAAGATGACTCTTTCACTAATGGCTTCCTGTAAGAACCATGCTGTTTTAAACCGGGCCAAAAGACTTTTTATCCTCTTTCCCCTTTCCATCTCCCATGAGGCTATCTGGTCCTGAAAAGCAGGTCTGGGCCTTTGGACTTTCTTTTTGTTCTTTGCCTTGATGAAAGCAGCTGCCTCAAGGATGAGTAATGGGAATCCAGGAATCTAAGAATCCAAGCTAGGTGTTGTAGTCAGTAAAACAGAAAAGAACTGAGGAGTTAAGGTTGGACTCTAGTCCAACACAAGCTGACTTTGGAGATGAACTTGATGATATGGAGGAATTAAGCTAAAATCATATAGGGGAGATTATGACCTGATATGTTGGTGCGAAATGTTTATATGCCTGTTCTTGCTCTATCTTTAAAGTAAATACCCCGTTGTAAAAGTTATCTGCTATTAAGTGGTTAAATGGAACTCAGATACTAGTCACTGACCTCTAAAACTGGAGGGTTGGAACACAGACGTTGGGGTTTCCCACTGACAGCAGAGAAAAGTGATACTCCAAACTCCCCTCCAGGCATGTGAAAACCCCAAGGGAAAGATGTAATAGTCCTGGCCTTGAGAGAATGGAACTAGAGCTAACCTATGTTACAAGAGTATTTTATGCAAACTGGACACAAAAATTAGACAAACTGAAACTTTATAAGGACTATCAGGGGCCTTCTCTAACAACCCAGAAGGGTAAGAGGGAAAAAGGGAAGTGGGGCATGTGGTAGTATAGGGGTTTGGTTGTTTACTGGGGTGGGAAGAACTAGAATTACTTCACTTTGAGAGGTAATAATGAGTTGTTGACTGGACTGAGGTCTCTCACCACCTGAAAGGCCATAGGTGACCATTTCTACTCCTCTCAGCTTGTACCAGGTAAACAAAACAGATCTAATTTCATTCTTCTCTCATGATCTGAATGCTGCTATCCTCCCTGGTTCCTGATTGCTGTTCTTCCCTAAGAGGGAAGGAAACTCCATTAGTCACAAGTGGCTTCTTTGTAAATGATTGCTCATTCTTTTTCCAATAAAGAAAATCCACAATCAAGTGCAAGGCCATGGGAAGTAGGGAATTCTGGGTAATCTGACAGATCATCATGTCTCTGACTCCTTCAAAGTTTCCAGTCTCTAAATCAACAAGCATTTATTAAATATTTACTATGCATCAGGGACTGTGCTACATATTAGGAATATAAAGAAAAGATTAAAATATAATTGCCCTCAAAGACTCACATGTTTATAACACGCGAATAAAAGTTAGAGACAGAGTAGATGGAAGGAATTGGGAGAGGAAGGAATTAGTAGGGAATTGGGGAGCTTGAAAAGTCTTCCTGAAGAACGGAGAATTTGAGTTGAATCTTCAAGGAAGTCAGAGAAAGGGGAGGTGGAGGGTGATATTAGAGGAACTGCAAGCAGGTCAGTGTATCCAAGTCACAGAGTAAGTGGAGAGTAAAGTGTAAGAAAACTTGAAGAATTCTGCGTTATGAAGATCTTTAAATGTGGGAGCAGTTTATAGTGTTTGATTTTAGAGTCAGTGAGCAAGACCACTGATAGGAATGATGAGAATTCACATAGAATTCTCATTTAAATTTGGATCATAAATTAAAGATTTTGAGGAGGATTCTAGGAAGGTGGCAGAATAGGTCAGAAAATTCCAAGCTCTCAAATTTTCCCCAACAAGAGTTAAAATAGCACTTTAGGGTGAACAAAGTGTGGATGGAGATAAATAAGAGCAAGGAATAACCAGGGTCCTCCTGGGACAATTTGAGAAGACCAGAAGAAAAATCTCAGGATCAGGTTTGTTCCCTGTGAAGAGTAAACACCTCCAGGCTAGGTTCCGATTTAACAGAAAGCAGCAAGCCTCTTAAACAAAAAGTGGGAAGCTCTGGGGTTAGTTGGTTTGAGAGGCTGCCTAGGCCCTAGTCACTGGAACTTTTACTTCTGGATAGTGAGGGGAGCTGAGTATTGAGTCCAGTGAAGATCAAGGGAACCTCTACTGACCAGGAATGCCAGACCTACCTATGCTGCAAAGAGTGGCAGGGGTGAGAAGGAACCAACACACACTCACCTGGGGAGTGCAAAAGCAGTGGAGCACAAAGCCCCTGTCTGTGGGCACTTACAGGAGGTTAGAGGTTTGGCTTTGGTTTCAGGCTAGAAGGGAGAACTGAAGACCTGGGGCAAGAGACACTATTTCCCATACCCCAGGGCTAGAGATGACTAAAATGATTAAGCTATCACCATGAGAAAAAAAGTGCAGGCAAAGGAGAAATAATCCAGTAATAGAAATCAATTTTGTGAATAGAGATAACCAGGATTCATCTTCGGAAGAGGATATTGAAGTAAAAGAACCTCCAAGGAGTTACATCACATAGTCACCAGCCCAAAAAAATTTACAGAAGATCTTAAAAAAAGACTTTAAAAATCAAATGATAGAGATGGAGGAAACACTAAAGAAGAAAATAAGAATAATCCAAGAAAAACAATAAGGGTATGAAAAGAAAGTTAACCAACTGGAAAAAGACTACCTGAATAAAGAAAGTGCTACAGCAAAGTCAGATAATAAACAAAGCAATCTCTCTATGTGGTCTGAGACTCTCTCTCTCTCTCTCTCTCTCTCTCTTTCTCTGTCTCTCTCTCTGTCTCTCTTTGTCTGTCTCTTTCTGTCTCTGTCTCTGTCTCTCTCTGTCTCTCTTTGTCTGTCTCTGTCTTTCTGTCTCTGTCTCTGTCTCTGTCTCTCTCTCTCTCTCTCCCTGTCTCTCTCATTAGAATTGGGCAAAGTGAAGCCAGTGAAATTATGAGAACAAGAAACGATTAAACAAAATATAAATAATGAAAAGATAGCAGAGAACGTGAAGCATTTTATATGAAAAAGAACAGATTTGGAGAATAGATCAAGAAGAGAAAATATAACAATAATTGGACTAACTAAAAGTTATGATAAAAAAGAATTTTGACATAATAATACAAGAAATAATTAAATAAAATTGTCCTGAAGCATTAGAACAAGGGGGAGGGCAGTAGAAATAGAAAAAATTCATTGATCACCACTTGAAAGATATCCTATGAGGAAAATGCATAGGAACATCATAGTCAAATTATGAAATCCCCAACTCAAGGAAAAAATATTAAAAGCATCAAGATTAAAATAATTTAAATGTGATAGTTCCACAATTAGAATTACACAAGACCTAGCAGCAGAGACATTAAGGGACCTCAGGTCTTGGAACACAACATATAGAAGAGCAAAAGAACTGAAGCTGTACCCAAAAGTATCATACACTGCAAAGTTAATTTTTACCTTGAATGAAAAAAAATGGACATTTGATAAATCTTAGATTTTCAAGACTTTGTTTAAAAAATCCTGAACTTAATAGATGATTTGACATACAAGAACCAATATAAATATAAGGTACATAACAAAGACTGTTTATAAGGGATCCATAAGGACAGACCATTTACCTTTTATATACGTAAATTTCTGATTCATCATTCAGTAGTTCATAAGAAAAATTGGGGAAAACCTGAGTATGATATGAATTTAAAAAGAAAAAAAACATTTAGGAACAGCTAAAAAGAGTGACTATTTTATGCAAATGAGGTGCAACAGGAAGAATTGCTACACAGGAATTAGGGGAGGAAGGCTGGTAGTTCTGGTAACCTACTTTCATTGGGCATGAGTGTAAGAGGGAACAACACATATATATTTAAAAGAGTATAAAAGCCTTCTAAATTCAGAATAAACAAAATGGTATGGGCATAGGGAGGTGGGAGAGGATGAGGGAGGGATCTTTAGAGAAGAGGATGAGGGAATAGGTAAATGAGGGTATAGATTAGATTAATGAGCTTAGATTAATAGGAACGGGAGGATAGAGGAGGGATCCTTGGAGAGAGGGAGATAAGTCATAGGATGGCAAGGTAGTGGGTAAAATTAAAGTAGAGGAGGCAGGAGGGATACAAAACAAGAGATATGCATATACATAAAAACAAAGATCAGGAGTAGAATAGATTTGGGAAAGTATATGTCTATATGTGTATGTATACATGTATATGTGTATGTATTTATCTATAGCTATAGAGAAACATACCTAAACTTTATTGTAGCCTTCTGGATGGGGGTATGGGGGGAGATAAAAAAGAACAAAGTAAAAAAGTGCACAACACAGAGCAAAAGAACACTTACCAACAAGCAAAGAAAAGATGGACCCCTCTCAACACAACAAGTATTATTTATCATATAGGTTTTTTTCAAATGAAAATTTATTATTACATGTATTTAGTGCTCTTAAATTCTGCTATGCACACAACATGATTTTTTCTTCTCACTTTGGATTTAAGTTCCAATATTTAAGTTTATGATATGTTTTTGTTTCTTTTCTCTTTTCTCTGGCTCTTGAGTCTAAAATAAAATTTTGTAAAAAAAAAAGGAAGGAAGGAAAAAAGAAAGAAAGAAAGAAAGAAAGAAGAAAGAAAGAAAGAAAGAAAGAAAGAAAGAAAGAAAGAAAGAAAGAAAGAAAGAAGAAATGAAAGATTTTGTTCTTTTGTATAGAGCCCTTAGATGGTTGTTTTATTTTTATAATTTTGGCAAAGGAATTGTCATTGATTAAATGTCTAGATCTCCCCAACACAGTAAAACTTTGCAGACTGTAGCCTCCCTTGGTTGTTGGACTGAACTGAACTTTAGAAGTTTCTTACTTAAGTTTTCTTTTTACTTTAACTGGTATTGATGGAAGTCATGTGCCTTGTCATCAAGAAAAGGGCTACCAGCTTGGTCATCTGCTATCAATTTTTCATTTTAGTCAGGGATCACCATCTGGCAACCTATTTTTCACAGAGCCATGCAGGGTCAGATCCAAGGGGAGATCTATTCTATTTTCAGATTCAGTCACTCTTGGTATACCACCAGTGCCCATCTTTGTCAAGACACTAAGAAACAGGCTTTCTATATAACCTCTTGACATTTACTAAATATGAAAGCAGTTTTCAAACTGCATGTATTGCTTTGGGTAACTTCCTCATCCCTCTTTAATGTGGAATTGCCCTGCCTTCCTCACACTATCACAATCCTTTTATGCAATGGTGGAACTATATGGACACAAATCAATACAATAACTTTTCTCAGGAAGGCTTTCCACATATTTTTTCCTTTGCAAAACTGTGCAAAATTTTAACCTGTTATATAAAATTTCCTTTGTAGGAAATGTGAAGCCTTAGAATTAAAAAATAAAGTAATACTATTATTCTAGATGATATATCACCATACCCCTTAATGCTTGAATTAAATTAAATAAAATCCCTTTCCATAAAACACTACATACATACATATATGTATACATATATATATATATATATATATATATATAGTTTGTTCTCTTTCACTATCAAATTCTGATCTTTGAGGGATTATGGAATGATAATAATAACTGACATTCATATAGTACTCTAAGGGTTACAAAGCACTTTCTCACAACTCTTTGAGGTAGTACTGTTACTACCTCTAATGGCATGGACACTAAATTTGTAATACATTGGAAAAAAGAAAACATCTGAGTTCAAATCATAGCTTGGCACTGAACTAACTGTATGACCTTGGGACAAGATGCTTCATGCATGGGAACTTGAGCTTTCTCACCTGTAAAATAAGACAGGTAGACTAGTTGATTTATGAAGTTCACTAGTAAGTGTTTAATAAATGTTTGTTGACTGATCGACTTACTGATTAGAGGCTTGAAGCGTCTACCTACCATTTCAAAGATGAGGGAACAGAAATTCAGAGTGAACAAATGACTTGTCCATAATTCTAGAACTGGGCATTAATCATCTTTTGAGCCTAAGATTTAAGAATAGGATTTGAGACGTCTTTCCTGACTATAAGTCAGGAAATATTCTTTCTATTACATTCTATTCCAATATTCTTTCTATTACATAATAAGACCTCTCTTGTATCTCTTCTCTTATATCCTAAAGCTACAATAATTTGGATTTCCTGAGAGAACACTTTCATTAAAACTCTAAATGGCAGAATATTATCTAATAAACATTATTATTATTTTCTGTGCTTGCTTAATTTAGAACAAATTGCTAACCAAGTACAGTCAATGAAGAGTACTTGCTACACTATTCATTTGCTGTTTTAAAAAATCCTTTCTTAAAATAGAAATGAACTTTAGTCCTGACACTGACTGAATTATTAAATAGTAGACCATGGGGAAAAAAGCTTAATTATATGAAGAAAACCTGATAACTGGGTGAGGAATAATTAACATTCTTCTTTCTTCCTTTTTTTAAGTGCTCTCTAATTTTTGAAAATAATAGTGTGACGAATTATTAAATACTTTGAAAAATATGAAACTTTAAAGCTTGCTACAAGATTACACTTCAAAATATAGTATCTTGTAGCTGAGAAACGTTCGAGAACCATACACACCCATCTCCACTCTATTTAGGAGTTGTTAGATACTTTAGACAGATGATGTTTCCCCTTCAGGATTAAATCAGTCTTGCTAGTGTGAGCTTGTATGATATTAAGTTCAGTGCTGTGTAAAAAATATTTGGCTCAGTGTTGTGATGTTATGAGATGGGCTATTTCAAATAGGACCATTAAGATGAAAACTTAAATGACATTAAATAAATGTCATTTAAGTCAAATACTGGATAAGAGAGTATTTTAGATATAAAGTTAGGATATAAGTGCATATTTATCAGGATCACCCTAAACTGATTAGTTGGTTGGAACTGTTTGCAATTTACCTAAGAGAAAGGGTGTCTCAGATTTCTGGGGCTAAAGGGGCAATGCCCAACAGGACATATGCCAAGGAAACTGGCAAGTAAGGACAGGCTTATAGATTTTTCTGTGTCCTTGGCAATGTTTCACAAATACAAAAACAGCCCTAGTCAGGATTCCTGACTCCCAAGTATAATGGTTGCTTTTTTTTTTTTTGCTTTTTTTTAAGTGAAAACTTGAAATTATTGAAGTAACAGGAAAACCATAATGTGGGTGTCCAAAAAGAGACAAGTCCTTATTGCTCTGGCTTCAGACTGTGATGTAATAGAAAGAGCACTGAAAGTTTGTAAGCTGTCATTCTCTTTGTGATTTCAGGCAAGACAATAGGATTTCCTGCACCTCAGTTTTCTCAAACCTAAAATGGGAGTAGCAACACCTGCCCTAAGGCAGCATGCATTGTAGAAAGCTGACTTCACAGTGACTTGTCCTGCCTTTGATGAGTCCTGACTACACCTC
>CM053600.1:35139240-35166426 GCA_028646575.1 Pseudocheirus occidentalis
CAGGAAGGGGCTGAACAGGGAGGAGCTACACTGTATATAAGGAGATAACCAGGAGAACCTTCAGATTTCTCTCAGTTACCACCTGGAGACTGAACATTTCGCTGAGATCCTCCTTCTGCAACTTCTACTGAGAACTTCCAAGGACCAGGCTGAGAAACTATCATGAGTCTGAAAGGGATCCCTGCTTGAGGGAGCCTGTTCTATTTGTGAAGGCTTGGGAATGTGGGTGTCCACTGCATTAACTATGTGTATCAACTTTGTGACCACTATAATGACTTGGGCTTTCTGGTTTTGGAACTTGTCCTTCTGGTTTTGGGATGCAGTGTTATGGTTTCTGAATAAAGACCTTGGTTCTGCCTTCAGTGTGGAGAGTTTGCTACATTTTGTGATCCAAAACTATACCAGCATATTCATAACCATCATGGGTGTTGTGAATATCTCATTATTGATACACTTGTAAACCTATATCTTTTGCTTTCTGAAATGATATTCTAAGATTTCTGTTTCTTTATGGTGGTGTTTGCTAAATCTTGTATGATAATGACTGTGATTCCTTAGTACTCAAGGTCTTTCTTTCTGGATATGTGCTGTAGATATATATTTTTTTAAACCCTGAAGCTATGGCTTGGGATAATTTTGTCCCTGGGTGATTTTTTATTTGGGCGTTTCTTTTAAGAGATGACCAGAGGGTTAATTTTATTTTCACTTTCCTCTCTAGTTCTAAGAGATCTGGAGAGTTTTCTTTCATGACTTCTTAAAATAGGATGTCAAGTTTTTGTTGTTGCTATT
Source organism: Pseudocheirus occidentalis (assembly GCA_028646575.1). Classification (NCBI taxonomy): domain Eukaryota; kingdom Metazoa; phylum Chordata; class Mammalia; order Diprotodontia; family Pseudocheiridae; genus Pseudocheirus; species Pseudocheirus occidentalis. Next base: position 35,140,030 of record CM053600.1, read on the forward strand.
AAATGAGTCTTAAATTATCTCTCCTAGGTCTGTTTTTCAGGTCATTGATTTTTGCTGAGATATCTTATGAGTGTGTGTATGTTTTTTTTCCTGTTGTTAAGTCTTCTGACTTTGTTTTCATATTTCATGGTGTCTCTTAGAATCAGTCATTTGTATTTGATTCTAATTTCAAGGCAAATTCTTGCTTGAGAAAGGGTTTATATATCTTGTAAGAAGTTATTTGCCTTCTTTCTAATAATGTATTCCATACATCTCATTTATTTTCCTATTTTCCTCTCCAATACTCTCATTTCACTTATAAAATCATTTTCTCATTCTTTTTATTAAATTATTGCTTCATCTCTATGAGTATTTCTAGATTTCTCAAACTATGAGGGGTTTAGGTTTCATTTTGTTTTAGGCTTTTCTTGTAGATGTTTTAGAGTCACTCTTTTCTTCTAAATTTGTGTGTTAAGCACTCCTGTCACCATAATTCCTTTTTATACTCTGATTATTTTTAGGTTAATTTATTTTTCATTTTCAACATTCACTTCCACAAGTTTTAAATTTTCCCTCTCTCCCTCCCCTCTCCAAGAGTGCATTCAATCTGATATAGGCTCTACATATACATTCCCATTAAACATATTTTCACATTAGTCATGTTGTATAGAAGAATTAGAACAAATAGGAACCATGAGAAAGAAAATAAAAAACATAATAAAACAAAACAAAAGGAAAATAGTCTGCTTCACTCTGCATTCAGACTCCATATTTCTTTCTCTTGATGTGGATGGCATTTGTTTCAGGTCTTTGCATTGCTGAGAAGGGCTAAGACTATCAGTCAGTCATTGCACACTGTGGTTGTTACTATGTACAATGATCTCCTGGTTCTATTCATTTCATTCAACATCAGTTCATATAAGTCTTTCCAAGATTTTCTGAAGTCTGCCTGTTCATCATTTTTGTAGTGCAATGGTATTCCACTATATTTTTTATACCACAACTTATTCAATCATTCCCCAATTGATGGGTGCCCCTCAATTTCCACTTCTTGGCCACCACAAAAAGAGCTGCTATAAATATTTTTGTACGTGGGGGTCCATTTCTCATTTTTATGATCTCTTTGGGATACAGCCCTAGAAGTGATATTGCTGGGTCAAAGGGTATGCACATTTTTATAGCACTTTGAGCACAGTTCCAAATTGCTCTCCAGAATGGTAGTGTCAGCTAACAACTCCATATGGTCTGATTCTTTATTGTTGTTGCTGTCATCATCATCAGTGTGGTTGTTGCTGTTGGCTCATTCTTCCACTCTACTTCTTCACTTCTGACTTTTTGTTAGGACCAGTGTTTGTGAGCTTCTGAGGGAAATGCTTGGATTTAGTTTATGTTCTTGTGGTCCTGTTCATGTTTAATTAGGTTTAATTATGGTATTGAGCATTGTGTTATTCTATGATCTTGGGGACAGTTCAGATTGAGAACCTTAAAAAAAACATAAGTGTTGTTAAACTGATCTGATCCAGAGTAAAATCTGATTGCTCCCCTCTTAGTCTGAGCTGTACAAGTCCTTGACCTCAGTTTGGGCCTAAGAATAAAATTGTGAACCTGTCTCTTGTTACAGTTCCAGGATTCAGTCATTGGATTCAGTTGCCTTCAACCAGGTAGAAAACCCTACAGATTCAGATATACAAAACTGCATGCTACCCTTGGGTTTTGAATGCCTTTCCTGATTATTCCACTTCAGGTTTCAGGCTGGCCTGGGGATGGAACTGAGACCCTGCTCTACTCTTGACTTCAGGGCCACACAGCTATTGCTTTCTTCTGTGCAATATACTGCCAAAATCCAGTGATAGCACCTCACCCAGCACTACTACTCCCATATGCAAATTCTCTAAATCCCTCATTGCATATCTGTAGGTCTTTTTATGCCAATTTGGGACAGAAAAAATACTCACTGTGGGTGTTTTTCCTTTGGCTTTTCCAAATAGGGTGAGGCCTGGTGCATTTTCTAGATCTCTGTGAAGGAACTGTGGGAGAGAGTACAGCTGTACACCTTCTTGAAAATCCATCATTTTGACTGATTTCCCCTTTACTGTGTAAATGAAGAAACTGAGTGCAGAGAGGTTAAGTGACTAGACAGTGCTCACACCCAAAGAATAGTCATTAATGGTATGGAGCAACTTAAAGAGGTCTTCATTGGTGATCTTGCATGGCTCTGTGTTATTTATCTTTTTTATCATCAAATTATCATGTGTTATTTCTGCAGGAAACCATGACAGAGGACAAGTTTTCATCATAAATTGTATCACTAAGGAACTCAAAGAAAAATGTAGTAACTTTTCTCCTGCAAAGTTGATGGTCTGAAGTAAACATAAATTAAAAGTTCAATGTGATTTTTCCAAGTATTTTTCCAAGTTCAAAATCAAAAATGAAGCATTTTAAACTGCAATAAAAATTATATTTTAATACATTGTTATACACATAAAAAGTCAAGTAATAAGGAGTACAAAATTGTCAAGTATGCAAAATAACAAAGAAGGTTTCCAAGCCTGCCAGAGATCATGCTTAGAACTCCTGGGGAAAAAAAACTTTGATATTTTCATTTAAATCAGTTAAAAGAGAATTCCTGTCTCCCCCTCATCTTTTCCTAAAGACACTTGAAAATAGTTTTTAAAATATGTAACAATGAAATCAATGGGCATTCAGTCATTCCCCAATTGATAAGTGGTCAAAGGATATGAACAGGCAATTTACAGAGAAAGAAATTAAAGATATATTTAAGCACATGGAAAAAATGCTCTAAATCACTATTGATACATGAAATACAAATCAAAACAACTTTGAGGTACCACATCTCACCAGTCAATTTGGCTAAGATGACAAAACAGGAAAATGTGCTGGAGAGGATGTGGAAAAATTGGAATTCTAATGGTGGAGCTGTGAACTGATACAACCATTCTGGAGGGCAATCTGGAACTATGCCCAAAGGGCTATAAATAATTGCATACCCTTTGACCCAGTGATAACACTTTTGGGGTTATGTCCCAAAGAGATCATAGAAGTGGGAAAAGGTCCCATATGTACAAAAATATTCATCACAGCTCTCTTTGTAGTGGCAAAAAACTGGAAATTTAAGGGATGCCCATCAATTGCGGAATGGCTGAACAAGTTATGGTATATGAATATGATGGAATATTATTGTACAATAAGAAATGGGAAGGAGATAGACTTCATAGTTACCTGGAGAGGCTTATACAAATTGATGCTAAGTGAGAGGAGCAAAACCAGGAAAAACTTGTACACCGTCACAGATATATTATATGTGTGATGACCAACTTTGAAAAACTAGACTCCTCTCAGCAATGCACAGTTAAAAGACAACTCTACAAGTCTCAGGATGGAAGGAGAGAAAAATCTGAAACTCAAGTGACTCTGGAACTGAATATTGTAAACTAAAAGTTAACAAACAAGTCAATAAAAATTAAAAAAAAGAAATCAATGGGCATTAACTTATTGACAACCACTTAAATATGGATATGGATAGAATAACTAGGGCAGAATAATGACCTGCATAACAGAATAGATGGTATTTCTCAAATATGAAGACAGTTCAAATCTGGGAAATATAAGTAATTCATTAGACAAAATCAGGGTAAAAAGAAACGGGTTAGAACACAGGACTTGATCTAATCAGGAAAGCTGACAGCATTGAATGTAAAGTTTTTACACATGAATTTAAGAAGTAGACTTCATGAGTATAAAATAGACAACAGTTTTTCTGGTGGGAGGGGGGAAATCTAGAAGTTTTAATTGGCTGCAATTTTGATATGAGTCAACATTTGATAAGGCAGTAAGGAAAACTGCCCTGGACTCAAAATCTTGTGGAAATGAATGTTGAAAACAAAAATATAAATAAATAAATTCTGAAAAAATAGGCTTCCAATTGGTTCTGATCAGAAAGTTCACTCAAATATTTCTGGAAAATCTACTGATTATATCATTTACAAATATTTTCCAAGGAAATGGGCAATGACCCACAACTCTCTTACTATAATTATTCCGTATGTCTCATCCTTCTTTAGGTTGACTGTTAGCACTGGAAGGAAAATTAGATGTCATTCAATCCAAACCTCTCATTATGTAGATGAAGTAAAATGAATTGAAAAATTTGTCCTAATCACATAACTTACACAGAATCAGGACTTGATAGTAGACCTTCTGACTCTCAATGTAGTGATTTTTCTACTACATTATTATTGTTATTACTGTTATTATTATTGTAACATTTTGTTGTAAAATTACTGTTAAGTTTTAATGAATAAATGTTCAAAATGAATAGATAAAAATAAAGAAGTCTTGGAAGATAGCAGAGTTGAGATTATTATTTAAACAAATGCCACAGATATCTCTTATGATAAATCAGGGGTTAGATTACTTGCTTTACTATTTCTTTACATTGTTTGTAATCTTTTATTTATCCTTCAATGTATATCTGAAACTGAAATCAAGAAGGACTAGTTGAATAACTCAGGGTAGCACAGGCTAGTAAAATCACCAGGATCCAAACTCGGGTTTCTGCTGGCTCCAAATCCAGTTCTGTCTCATACATCTCATGTCAGATGGAACAAGTTAAAAGCAAAAAAGAACTGCAAAATTTTTATTAACAATTAATGATTAGTATTAAATAATAATAATCATGTGAGGGGGAAATTGGAAGAAAAGGAATATATCTTCATCAATTTTTTTAATCATACAGTGGAATACATAGTGGATTTGAAGACAATGACTTTAAATCTTGACTCTGCTATTTACTACCTTTATGACCCTAGGTAAATGATTTAACCTCTTAGGTTATGGCTCCAAGATCCTTAAAAAGTGAGGCTTGTATTAGATGACCTTTAATGTTCCTTCAAGTTCTAACTCTATGATTTATGATTTATGTAACTGCTGCTGAAAAAACACAACTCTTTCTTCCATGTAAACATAATTCCACTAATAAATGTGGCTTGTTTCTACTGGATAGTGCTGCCCCCTCTCTGATTAAAAATAAAATACTCATTCTATATGAAGTATCTACTGCATTCCAAAACAGAACTATTAAGAACTATAAACAGTCCTCAAGACCTCCAAAAAGCTATTACAAGCTAGGAATCATCTTTGATAACTGGTCTGCCATGCTGGTCACAGTGATTATAATTTCTTTCTTACATTTCATATTTATTCTAATATGTCACCAACTGCCTTTTGCCCAGGGAAAAATGCATTTAAAAACAAATTCAACTTAAAACTTGCTTCCTTGGTGTGGAAAAACTACAGTATAAAAAGGTTAAACAAAATAGTTCTAGCTATTTCTGGAAGTCATGGAATCAAGAATCTAGAGTTGGAAGGGATGTCAGAGGTCATCTAATTCAACCACTTCCTTGCACAGACAGGGAAACTGAGGCCCACAAAGACTAGGTGACTTGCCAAATTTATGCAGGGAGTAAATATCAAACATGAACTCCAAACCCAGATCATCTGACTCAAGACTCAGTTCTCTTTCAACTATAGTATACCACAATGCCCTCTAAACTCTCCTATTCTTAACCATGTCCTCTATTGACCAAATAATGTCCCTATACTATGATGCCCACTGGACGTTCCTACTCCTGACCATGTCCTCAATGGGAACAAATAATGTCCCATTAATATACTGTGACTTTTCACTATTTAGTTAACCTTGAGTTCTGAAGGACTGGGACACTATAGGATTAAGTGTAGGGCCTCACTCTTTGTAATTACTAAGACATTCTGCTGTCTATATGATAATTGCACAGGAATCTTATCTGATTTATGTACAAGTCACTTGGAGAAGCAAAGAAGTAGCTTGATAAATTTACTTAGTAGGAAAAATGTTCTATGTTACGCTTTTGGCCATATTGATGAAATATAATGAAATCTTTCCTATAGCTCCCCCAAATGGAATGAAAGCTTTAAATGAGCTTAAGGAGAAATTAAAATTTTCTGTCATTTAGCTGTGCTCTTGAATGTTACTGTCAAGGTGTAGCATTTTTCCATATATAGGAAATAACATGTGTTTTTATAGGCAGAAAATATTTATTCAGCTGTTTCTAAGTAAGGTCAGTTCGTGGATAATTTCATAAACCATTTGATATTATGCCTGCACATGTTAAGGGTTGTTTCTTTTTTTTCTTTCTAGACCAATTCTGGTGGGGATTAAGGGAAAAACTGGTGAACTAATAATGCCATTCCTAAAAATTAAGCTTAGAATTCAGTCGTTATTCCTCCCATAATTTGGACAGAGTTAACACCTTTGAGGAGAAGGAGTACAAATGATTTATTTATTCCACAAATACTCATAAAATTAACTTTGGCACTATTTCTGAATAATCTAGTGGTGTTATTTAGAAGATATTCATTAAACACAGGGAGTGGCAAGGAGTTTTGATCTACCATAAATTTTGTCTAAAATAATTATTTAATCTTTTAACTTTGAAACCAAGGCACTAACTTTTGTAGAAGACACAAATTAATCTCTATCCAGTAAATGCCAGAATCCAAGTCATATAGTTCAGGATTTCAAGTTGATTTTAAAACAAATGAAGCCTCCTGAGGGATCCAAATAACTTCTTCAGGATTCATTAAACAGTCCCAGTGGAACCAATCAGCACTAGTAATCCATGACACAATCCTTTCCACTTTCTTCACACTCTGATGGAAGGAAAGAGTGTTTGAGGGGCACAGTCAACCCTTCTTCCCAACAATTTATAATCCAGGGCTTTCTTTAACTCAGAGGGTTTCAAATAACAGCACTATGCTAATATGCTTAAAATGCATTCTAACGCTTCTGAATCTAGGGTCTATGAAACCATCTGTGTAGAAAGGTAGACTTCCTATTGATCCTTATTCTCCAGCAGAGCAACTAGTTTGTGTAGCAACCTATGCTATAATATAAAAGGAAGAAAATATTGATTTCTGGAAATTTAATATTATTAAAAGACAGTTGTATTAAATCTCTTTCCTGGACTTAACTAGGTTTTTTTTTTCTTTCCATTTTCAGAAAATCAATGAAGCTAATACCCTTGTTAGTTTTAGACTCTCCACTACAGCAGTTTTATGTCATCATAGACCCTTCAAAAGATTGAGCAATTGAGCCTTTCTGGCCTTGAGTGATGGATAGTAATGGTATTTCTCCCTTTAGTTATTCTACTACCTAAAGAGAGAAGAGTTTTGTTGAAATTGCATTTTACATGTATCAATTTCTCTTAGTGTACAAAGTCTCAGGGCAGCACTTGATCTTGGCTAGGAACTGCTGAAAACCCCTGCACAGAGGTGACTGCTCTCCTCGCAGAATTATGATAAATGAGAGAGGTGCCGCCCTCAAGAATCAAGTTATGGAAATGGCCAGAATGCCGGTCAATCCAAATTCCCAAGCTCTGTTTGTTATTTTCTACTCTAGCAGCTGGGCTTTATGTTCTTGTTTTGCTTCTTTCAAGCAGTTATTTCTGATTTCTGACAATGTTATATTTAAAGTCATTTTAAGGAAATACACTTTCTGGTAAAAATATTACTATTTGATTATATCATAGAATAACAATCAGAACAGACTATGGCACATTGTAGATGATTACTAAATGCTTGTAGAGTGATTGACCTCATCCAACTGTCTCATTTTAAAGATGTGGAAACTGAGGAGAACAGAGGTTCACTGGTATCCTCTACAATCTACTATTAAATCTTTACTGACTTGTCCAACCACTTTGCTACCTAAAAAGCCGACGTTCTTTACTCTCCCTCCATCTACAGTCAGTCACTTGGTCCTGGACACAGACACCTGGTACCATAGATGTATCATAACTACATCACACCATAGGTAATATTGGAGGTCAAAGCCAGAACAAACACAGCAAGTCATTGGTGAGTGTCAAATAAGATCATCTGCGTAACATTTTGTCGATTCTAAAGGACAATCTGAATTCAAAGTGTTACAATAATTTGTGTTATGTTAACCTGAAATTTAAGTAAGTTTATAGATACAGCTCAAAGTGTCCATAGTTAAAATCTTTCTGTCCCTTTCCAAGTTACTTTAGGAACTGTTTTCTTTTTGTCCCAGTGACATGACAGAAAATCACTGAAAGGAAGGGAGGGATTTGTTGTGTCACAGTGCTTGTGTTGTTAGGTTCAGTTTATGTGTTCTTTTAGGTTTTTAGATGTACTTTTTTCCTTCTTTCTTTTTAATTTTTCCATTATGAGGAATCAAATTCTGTGAAAAGGAAGGAGCAAAGACATGCTTAGAGATGGAAATATGACAGTAAATATCCATAATAACATTTAAGGGAAGGGGAACAGGGATTTATTGAGTCCATATTATGTGCCAGACAGTTTTCTAAGTGCTTTACAAATATTATCTCATTTGATCCACACAACAATTCTGAGATGTAGGTACTATTTTTATCCCGATTTTACAGCTGAGGAAACTGATGCAAATAGGTTAAGTGACTTGCCCAAGGTCACATAACTAGTATGAGTCTGAAGCCAAATTTGAACTCAGGTCTGAAAGTTTGACTAACAGGTAGGTCAAGCTCATTAAGGATGGATTCACATTGGCTTAACGTCTGTGGCTACCAGAAGACTCAGCTAACTACTCTTATTGCAAGATTCTAATGGCTCTTTCAACTTTTTAGTGTTCAGAAGGTGATAACTTGGTCTAGTTGACTTCCAATAACCATTCAACAAAGACAACAAAGAAAGAAACAAAGATGGCACTCTGTGGTCATAGTCACATGGCAGAAAGAGAGGAAGAGAATGCAGCCAGAAGCAAGAAGGAGGCCATTACCTTTTTCTATCCCACTATCACTACCTTTCCTGTCATTTTATGGCTTTAGAAATCCACCAGGAAAGGAGAGAATTGTCTATTTAAGCCTTTTTATATTATACATGTTCAGGTCTGACTTGGCAGCCAATTAAAAGAATTGTTATTATCTCAACTGGCAGGAAACATCCATCCATGCATGAGCTCTGAAGCAGCAAGGAAAAGGGTACTTTTATCATGCACTTTGGGAAGTAGAAACACAGAGGCTCCACAATAATATGTATGAGAGGATACATAAAATATAATGATGAGTGTGAGTTTATTGTATAACCTACAATTTGGGGGACATCTCTCTGTCCTTTTAAAGTTCTTGCTAAAGAATGTGTGATTCATATTTCTCATCAGTCCTTGAATTCGTTCTTTCTGACTACTAAAGTTATTTTTTCTTTGGCCTACACACTTGGATTTGTCTATAACATTTGTCTACAATTGGATTTGTTTATAATAGTTTTAATTTTGGTTTTTCTTTCAGAAAGTAACTAGTGAAAACTCTACTTTCTTTTTTTTCTTTGTTTTTTTATCTTTTTGGAGGGGGAAGGCAGGGCAATTGGGGTTAAGTGTCTTGCCCAATGTTACTCAGCTAATACTAAGTGTCTATGTAAAATTTGAACTCAGGTCCTTCTGACTCTGGGGCCAATGTTCTATTCACTGTGTCACCTTGCTGCCCTGAAAACTCTGTTTTTACCTTTTCTCCTGTTCTAATAGATATTATACTGTCTATAGTTTTAAATGGAATTTCTCTATCTCTGCCTTGCTAATAAGAGTCAGTTGGATAAAACAGAAAGAAAAATCCATTCAAGATAACTTTAGAATATGCCAAGGCAGAGAGGAACTAAATGAATACAACTACAAATCACTCTTTACGTAAATATAAACTGAAAGAATTGGAGATATACTAGTTTCTCATGTTTGCACTAACTCAATGAGTTAATTGACAATACTGCCTAAACTAATTTAAATAATAAGTGTCATGCCAAACTACTAAAAGGTTGTTGGATTAGAAAAGAATGTAAATTGATCTTGGGGAACAAAAAGGTCGACAATTTCGAGGGAAATAATAAAAAGGTAGGAATGAAGAGGACTATTGTGAAAAAAAAAATAGCAAACCAGACTACAAAGCTATATCATTAAGATAAATTAATTAGAAATCATATATATTATTATATATTTTTATATATATATAATATATAATTAGAAATCTTCATATAATGAAGATGGAAAACTTAGATGTCCTTATTTTGTCCTTCCTCATGACCTCTAAAACCTATCCAAAATAGAAGTTACACCTAACATAAAGCAATTCCAACTTTCTTCATAGTCTAAGGCACAATGAAGTCTACCAAGTGAAAACCTATAAACTCATTTACAGAGAAGGCTAATTCCTGACATATAATTAACTCAAGAATGTTTCCTGCAATATGCTAGGAGACATTCTACAAGGTGACCCAGAATCTACCAATGGAACTCAATTATTTCCTCCCTCCTGTTCCCTGCACCAGAGAAAACCAGAATAAATAATCTGACTCTGTTGAGACTCTACCTTTGTAATGCTCTGTGCCATAACAGTACTCAGTGAGAAAACAGAAGAACAGAGAGAAATGTGGCAGGATACCAACATTTGGATTTCTTGATTAAGCCTTAGAGAAAACAAAGATTAGAATAATAACAGCTAACAGTCATATGGTACTTACTATGTGTCAAGCTCTGTGCTAAGAACTTTAAAATTATTATTATCTCATTTGATCCTCCCAATAACTCTGTGAAGGAGGGGCTATTAATATCCCTCTTTCGCAAATGAGGAAACTGAAGTAAAACAGAGGTTAAGTAACTTGCTGAGGAGCACACCACTCTTAGTAATCTTAAGATTTGAACTCGTCTTTCTGACTCTAGACCTGGCACTCTATCCACTGTGCTACTGATACCAGTTCTATCCCTTAGAAGTCACTTTGGGTAGAGATAATGGCTGGTAAAAGAATGATTCCTCATCATGAGAAGATGCTGAGATTTTTTTGAGATCCAGACCCTCCAAAATCTTAAAGAAAATAGTGAAAATATCAAGCAAAAATAACCCTAACCATTAATGAAAGTGAGACGGGGGGGGAGAAAAAAAATTGGAAATTGCTAAATATTTTGGGAAGAAGAAAAACAAACAACTTGAGTGCAAGCAGATAAACCAAAAGGAAAGATTAAAAACAGAAGGGAACATGTCCTACAGATAAGCCAAATGAATCCAGCTATGTATAAGTAGATTTTAAAAAAAGAAAGTTAACCAACACCCAATAAGGAAGAAGAACCTGTGGGTTCTTTTTCCTCTTTTTTTATTTTCTTTTGATTTACAACAGTCAGTTTCACAATCCTTGGAGTTTCAAGTTTTCTCTCCCTCCTCCTTTCCCCTCCTCCACATGGTGGCATGTAATCAAATACAGGTTCTATAAATACCTTCAAGTGGAGCATTAGTCATGTTGTAAAGAAGGATTATAACCAATATCAAGCAAAAATAAGTGAACAATGAGAAAGAAGGGACAAAACAAAACACAAATGAGAAAGAGCAAATAGTTTGCTTCAATCTGCAGACTCTGTAGTTCTTTTTCTGGACATGTATAGCCCTTTCCATTAAGAGCCTTTTGGAATTGTCTTCTTACCTTGTATTGCTGAGAGAAGCCCAGTCTATCAAAGTTAGTCATCACACATAAGATGGGTCTGTAATTGTGTACAACGTTCTCCTGGTTCTGCCCTCCTCACTCACAAACAGTTCATATAAGTCTCTCCAGGTTGTTATGAAGTCCATCTGCTCCTCATTTCTTATTGCACAATAGGATTCATTACATTCCATGTATTACAGCTTTTTTAGTCAATGAAAGCATGAGACTACAGCAGGAATTTTTTGAGTGGCTTAAAAAAATACTAAGACTTGTGAAAACAGAATGTGTTTTCAACACAACAGAAATCACTGGCAAAATAGAAAAACATGATGGCAGATCTTATCAAAGAAACAAGTGAGATAACAGCTGATCAGGAATATAAATACATAACAATTAAGAACAATCTGAAAGGGGAAAAACAAAAAACAATTATGTTAAAAGAAATTGTGGTTGTCACACAAGCAAATATTTTATCTCAAAGACAAGATATCTATTTTTTAAGGTCTTATAGAAGAACATAAGACAAAAGCTTTAATATCATAATTCTATAAAAAATATAAGAAAACTTCTTGGAGTTTCTAAACACAGAAAATAAAGTGTCAGTAAAAGAATCCATAGAAATCTCCTACCATGTTTCCCCATCCACAGGAAAAGAAAAACCATTGCAAACTTCAAGACATGTAATAGTTAAATTTTACAATTTCCTTGACAAATTTTTCCAAGTAACCAGGAGGAAGACTTTCAAATATAAAGGGAAGGAAATTCAAATAACACAAGACTATTCTGTACCCAGCAAAAACCAGGAGGAAATCTAATAATGTGTTCCAAGGAGCAAAAGAGCTGAAAATGCAATCCAGGATAACATACCCAGCAAAAATAAGTCTAACCATTAATGAAAAAAAAAAGATGGATATTCTATAGAGTCCTTCAAAGCATTCCTATAAAGAAAACCAAACCTGAACAAATTGTTTTGTAAATATCTCAAACAGCAAAAAGGCAAAAAAGGCAAATAAATATAAAGATAAATAAAGATTAAAAAGTAAAAAACAAATGCAAAGATATAACTTATGTTCCCTCTCAAAAAAGGGAGAAAAAACTAAAAACAGAAAGAAACTTATGGGATTAACAACAATAAAAAAATACCAAGTGACAATTAAAATATTCATTTCTAAAAATACACAAGGAGACTAAAATTAAAGAAGTAGTTAACTATAACAGAACTACTCTCAAGCAACATAGACTAAATTGTAGAATAATCACAGCTATAGGTGAATCTATGGGCTTTGGGTACTAAATTAGAGAAAAAGAGGATGCAGAAAAGTGAAAAGTAAGAAAGTAGAGAGGAAACTATGATATATCTTAATCAAGTCAAGGGTTACCAATGAAAGAAATAACATCTATAATATCTCAGGAAGAAGAGGGTCTACAAAAGAATGTGCATGGAAAAAACAGGAGTTGTAAAAAGGAAAAGAAAGGGAGATTTTGTTTTTGTCACAGGAATGTGTCCCAGTAAATAATACTCCCACTTCTGTCTATTTGCATTCCCATTCAGTTATTCTTTCTTTGTTTCTTCAATGAAAACTTGTCAACTATGGATTTTACTTTTCTATTCTATCAATTATTTCTATTATGCCGACCATAAATTCTGCTTTCACAGAAATGATTTTCTTTTTTTTTCTTTATTTTTCTCTTAAATTATATAGTTATACCCTGATGTGGCTCAATTCTTTCTTGGGGATCTATAGGTCCTTATGCCTCATCAGATGTTGATTCATTTTCCTTTTCCTTAAGTTATTTATTCATAAATGTCTGGACTCTTTCATGTAATCTAGAGACCATATCCTCTTCTGTTATGATTATGTTTTTTGTTTTATCAGCTTATGTGCATGTTTTTTAATTGAGTTTTTTTCCTCCTGAGAGGTTTGGCATTTTCATTCTTTTTTTTTCTTTTAGTCATCTAACATCCCCTTTCTTACTTCTTGACATTTTTAAGAGAGATTTTTGTAGGGGCTGAAACTCAAAGCCATCTCTCATGCTGAGAAATTCATAGTTCATCAGGCTTAGCTTCTGCCTAAATGAATTGTGGGAAAATAGAATTGTCCTTACCTGGATGGTGGACTTTCTCCCTCAGCCTTGGAGAAGTATCACACAGACACATAAACATTTTTGTCCTGCCCTAGGTTCCTTTGTTCCTTACTCCTGATGCTGAGGTCTTCAGCAGCATCAAATTCTATCACATCACGGTTCCAGCTTAAGCTAGCTCTTACCATTTGGTTTTCCATAACACTGAAAGGAGTCGTGAGTATTGAGTTGAGTTCTGTTGCTAGGCCTTGGGTAACCTTGGACAATCCAGCTGTTGAAAAATATGATAGAGGTGGAGGAGGAGGGTTTGCTGCGTAAATGTGTTAGATGCTAATGCTTAGTTTTCTCCCATGTTAATTCATTGAATTTTTACCATGTTTAGGTTCTTGTTGTCCTAGACCTTGGAGAGATCTGTAATTACTTACCCACTTGCACGTAATTTCAATTTTGGAGAAATCTGAGAGGCTGTGAAAAAGGGAGAAACTGTCCAATCTTTCTTCTTGTTGGTCACATAGAAGGTGCAAAACAATTTTATGTGCTGGCTTTATCTAAGTGTTTTTCTTCACACTACAACTTGATTCCATCAACATTAACAGGCAGGGAAACCTGATTCATTACATATTCTGAAGCCAGGACTGTTTACGCTAATCATTATTCTTAATTTTCATAGTTATTTTCTTTAAAATATTATGGTCATTGGATAAATTATTCTTCTTGTTCTGCTTATTTCCATTTATCAGTACAAAAAATGTTCCCAAGTTTCTCTGAGTATCCTTTAATCAATTTTTATAGTGTAATAGCAATCCATTGCATTCATATACCATAGTTTGTCCAGTCTGCAATTGATCAGTTCCCATTTTGTTTCTAGTTCTTCACCACTGTCACGAATATTTTTGTTTATGTGATTCCTTTTGTTACTCATTTGACTCCCTCAACAACATATATAATTCTGGTAGTAGCATATCTATATGTGGGTATCAATCCCATCTAATAGTAGGATAGGGTCAATTAGAAAGCACAGTTTAGTGAATTTCAGGAATCTTGCATTAATTCACAAGTCCAGCAATAGTGTCTGTCCTTCCATTATTTCCCTGACAGCTCCAGTGATGACTGTCATTTTCCTTCCTTGTCATCTTTATAAATCTGATGGGTATGAAAGATAGCCTCAGAATTGTATTCATTAACATTTCTTTTATTATTAGTGATTTGAAACATTTTTTCACATGACATAGTTTCCATTTCTTGTTCAGACTGTTCGTACTATTTACTCATTTTCAGAGGCTTGTATTCTTATATTTGGAATCAATTCCCTATATTTCTTAAATTCTAGACCACCATCAGGTAGATTTAATACAAAGATTTTTCCGGTTAATTTTTAACTGATAATTTTAACAGCACTTATTATTTATAACCAAAATTGTCCATTTGTTCTTTTTTGACCAACCCTATATTTTGTTTCATTAAGAATATTTCATCTATCCATTGTTGTATAAGGTTTTTCATTCCCTGCTCTCTCATTTGTTTATGATGTTTATGTTTATTCATTCTCATCTTCACTCCTTGCCTTCGAATAAGTCAACAAAATGGGGAAAATAGAACATATATCTTTATATCCTTCAAAATCTTGCCAAGACTTCATGATCGTTGTTAATATTTTTTTGCTGTTGCTAGTAATTATTTGTGTACACAAAAATCACAAGAAATAGATATTTGTTTTGATGAGTTTTGGAGTTACCTTATTATGTTTTTGGATTCATCTCCTAGGAAAACAATAGACCTCAATTTCCTCTTTTTAAGAAAAAGATTTTAACTAGATGGCCACTGAGATTCCTTCTATCTCTCCTCCCTCTCTTCGAGCTCTCATTTTATTGTTTCTCATCTTGTTTTTCATAGCAGTTATCTTTGCTAGTATATCTGTTAATTAATATAATTATTGCTTTTTCTCCTACATTTTAGAGTTTTTTTAGTTTTTCTAACTTTTCTAAAATTTCTTGTTATCTCATTGTGTTATTGAGTTCTATTTGCTTGATTTATTTTTCAGTGTGTCACCTACATAGGTCACCCACTTTCTGCTCTAAATGCTCTGAATTTTACCCACAATATACTAATTTTATTTTTATCTTTTATTTTGTATCTTCATTTTTCTATCCATTCTTAAAGTTCATGTTGCCAATCCATTCTTTTTTTTCTGAAGTGCCATTTTTAATTATTTCTGGATCATTTCCTTACTATTGGATTCTATATTGGAATTTGATAAACCATATTAATTTTTTTCATTGTACTAGAGTGGACGGGGGGTTGCTTTTGTTTACCAGTTTAAGGCTTGAATTTGTACTTTCAGAGCTGAGATCTTGTTTCTCATGAAATGCCCAATTAGGTCTAAGTACTGTCTCTCAATATAATCTAACAATAGTTACCAATCAGTAGATGTTATACTGGATTTAGATATAGTTTTTGTTATTGCTTGGAAACTGTTGCCCTATATAGTCCTTGGATGGGAGGCTTCCTGTGTCATGAGTCTGACTGCCAAAATCATGGCATGGGAGTAGAAGCTGAACAAATAATAGCTTTGGTACCCAGCACTATCCCACTACTGTATTCATCAGCTTCCTAGATTCTGAGATATTACTCTCCCCTAATGATTCTGGTCTTCTCTATTTACTTATGTATTTGGTGTGGATTTGTCTAGAAACTGCCATGGAGCCATCTTAACCAGAAGTGCCGAAAAATTTTTTGTTGGTATGTTGCTACCTATTCATGCCCAGAATGTATTTCTCCCTTGACATTGAAAAAGATTACTAATTTTAATTATTCAGAGATTGTGATATCCCATGATTTGTTATCATACAATAACATTAGAGGAATAATGATATGCTATTTATGTTGTATCTCCCCCATAGACTAGAAGCTCCGTGATAATAGGAACTATTTTCCATTTTGTCTTTGTATCCCTAGAACCTAGTACAATATCCTATACATAACAGGTACTTCTAAAATGTTATGATGTTTGGAAGAAATCTTTAATAACAATAATAGGCAGAATGTGATTATGTGTCAAAGTAAATAACATGAAAAGGGAGAATTCATTGTAGGTTGAAGTAATGAAGGAAGGATTCATGGCTTTGAAGGATTTATTAGGATTAGATACAGACAGAAAAAAGAAAGGGGGTGAGGAAGCAAGATGAAAAGTAAAGAGGAAGGAATAAGCATAGAATGTCTGTGTTTAAGGAGCAGTAAAATCACAGATTAGATGTGGAAGGGACAAGAGAAGCCATGGAAGTCAACCCATTCATTGAAACAGTATGAGTTCTACAACATTCCAGATAACCATTCATCCAAACAATTGTTTGATGACTATCAGAGAAAAAGAAGTTATTACCCAATGACACAGCCCTTCTCACTTTAAAATAGTACTAATAGTTAGAAAGTTTTTCCTTACATTAAGTAAAATCTGCCTCTCCACCCTTTGGTCTTAGCTTTGTTCTCCACAGATGATTAGTTCCCTCTTCCATATGACAGTTCTTTGAATATTTAAAGATGGCTATCATACCTTCCTAAGCCTTCTCTTATTATGACTAAATATCCCCAGTTCCTGCAACTCACTCCCATACAGTATGATCTTTAGGACCTCCACCAACATTGTCATCTTCCTCTTGACATACTCCAGCTTATTAGTGACCTTCCAACAATGTGGTATCCAGAACAAAAAACAGTCCTCTAAATGTGGCCTAATCAAGACAGAATACAGCAGGAGCAGGGGACAGTGTGGGAAAGTGAAAAAAGCAATGGAGGCAAAGGCCATTGGTTTGAATTTTGTTCTGATTATTTGTAACTTGTGTGACTTTAGACAAGTCACTTAACCTCCACAGTCCTCAGTTTCCATTTTGGAAGCTATAAAATGAATAGATTTGAGCTAGATAGCTTTTGAGTTCCCTTCAATCTCTAAGTCTGTGATTCCACAGTTACCCCTTCCAAATAACAGGGTTAGGGCTTCAGCACCCCCATGATTTGGAAGTCCCACATAAAATATTTTGGCCCTTCCTTAATAACAAAGAAGTTTGATTTCTTTTCTTTTTCTTTTATGGAGTGTTTATAAGACTTTATTATAAAATTTTGGTTAAGTATTTGGTCACAGGATCTATGTCATCTGATGGCCTTCATGTGTCCTCTGCAGCTTCCACAAAATTCCCCCAAAATTTCCATTTAATTTCTTATGCTGATCTGCAATATATCAAAACCATGATGTAGAGCATTGTGATGGGGAAGGGATAACTGTATTACTGCTGAACTATAGCACTCATTGCTACTGATCTCTTAGAGTTAGAATGAAGTATATTGATATTTAAATATTTCAAGATTTTTCTCTCCTTCCTTGAAAAAACAAACCTAGAAATATGGTCCAAGTCATGGTTGTTTTGAATAATAAGGTCTAAGGCTGTGGTTCTCAACCTTCTAATGCCACGACCCTTTAATACAGTTCCTCATGTTGTGGTGACCCACAACCATAAAATTATTTTCATTGCTACTTCATAACTGTAATTTTGCTACTGTTATGAATCTTAATGTAACTATCTGATATGGAGGATATATTTAAATTGAGCATAACCCACAGGTTGAGAACTGCTGGCTAAGGAATTTTTAGTGTTTTTTTCACCTTGCTCTTTCCCAACTGAACATCCTTTATAGTAAGAATCTAGTCAAAATAGAATGCAAGACTCTTAAGGACAAAGCAAGGTTACATAAGCTCATGGATTTGCTTCAATATACCATTGTCCTTAATATCCCTACATCTAGGAAAAAATTAAAATGTAGCTGTGATTGCTTGTAACCTACAAAATCAAAGCAAATGTTTATAAGATTTATAATCATCTGTAGACAAAATTAACAGCCCAACTTCCACTGCAATCACTCCTCATTCCAACTAAACAGCTTTCACAAACCCATACCTGACTTGAACTAGTCAATTGCCAGTGTGAAAAAAGCAGGAAATGAATGGCTCAGGGTTTTAAGCATCAATAATTTAAATAAAGGAGTCATAAAGAGTTGTCCTTCTTCCTGCAGTGTAAATGAATGGAATTCTAAGTGTAGATAAAGACATAATCATGGCCAGCAAATTAACTTTCAATAAAGATGAAGAAGAGGATCTGCCTTCTTTTACAATGGTAAAATTTCCTACAATTCAGATCTAAATTCATCTCAACACGCTGCCCCTATAGTAAAGGGAAGCTGTGAAAGACATTACATAATGAGAAATTACTTCAGAAAAGTCATTCATAACAATTTATGAATAAGATCAGGAGCTCAGCAATTAACAAACCCCATAAAAAGAAAAAAATGATCAAAAGAAGCAGTGGAGAATTCTGTTGAAAGGCTGATCAGTTCAAATTGGCACGTCTGTGTGTATAACTCTGGGGAACCCCCATTGCAAGTTCAATTCTTTGTCACAGTCTTTTTGCTACTGGATGGGGAGAAAGCCTCAAATAAAATACACAAGCAGTTTTCTGGGGTCTCATAGCAGTGCTAACCTTAGCAGGGCTCAATTTGCTTTTTCAAATTCTATTCCCTTTCAGTCACCATCATCCTTTCTAGTCTTCCCTCTCTCCTAAGGATCTAGGATCCTTTAAATAGTATTTTTCCTTCTGTTCTGCCCTTGAAGAGAGTGATCTGATAAAATAACCCACACCCAAGTGAAGCATGAAGCATGGGAAGCTCTAGGGGCCTGAGAGTCAAAGGATCTGGGTTGGAATGTGACACCTACCAGTCATGTAACCACTGAACTACCTCAACTACCACATGGGAATCATACTACTTGTACTGATTACTCCAGAGGGTTGCTTGAAGAAAATGCATTATAATTCTTAAAGTGCTGTTTCTGTAAATATAGGAACTATTTTTATTTTGAGAGTTGGTGTGGTTAGTGTGGAAACATTGGACTTGGGTTTGAAGCGGGGCTGAGATTTATTAGGTGTGACCTTGAGCAAATCACTTCACTTTGCTCAGCCTCAATTTTTTTATCTGTAAATTAACTAAACAATACTTAGACTTCCAATGACAAAGTCATTCTTTGTGGGAAAAGCTTTGTAAATCGTAAAGGACTATAGAAATGTGAGTTATTATTCCTCTCTAAAAAACTTATCATTTAAAAGAGGAGCCTGAAAATAGCACCATTTAACTGAAAGTAGGAAAACAAATACTAAAAGTGACATTTCAGACATTGTGACAGTCGGGAAGGGATTTTTAATCAAGGATACCTTCCTAGTGTACCTTAACAAAATATAAGCAATTGTCTATGAAGTGTCAGCTCTTCTCTCCCAGGCCTCAAGTCCTTAGCTAGGACTTTGCTGAGGAGTTGAGATTACTTTACTAAAGCTAAATGAGTTGAATTTCAGCTATCACATAGGCTTCATCCACTTCTGAGGAAGCAAAATACTAAATAGCAAAAGCTGACTGAGATTTTTTCTTATTAGTACCTACTGACATTTCCTTTTCTGAAACCTAAAATTAAATCATACACTGTTTCTATGATTTTACCTTATTTTTTAGATTTTATTGAAATATAACTTCAGCAATAGCAGAAACAAACCAAAGTAGTGGATTTGTTAGTTGAAAATAGCTCATTTTTGGTTGCGCCCTGAGACATAACCCAAAGGAAACATCAGAAACAAGATTTGCTTCTTTTATTGATCCCAGAGGAACACAGCACACTCACTAACTCCCCCCACTGCCATCTAAGTTCCTTGCTGTCAGGGATATAGAATTACACAAGTCAGATAATAAGCTAATTATTGAAGTTCCAATAATCTAATTGTTAGAAGTTTAGACTACAGCTAGCCACCTCCAGCTAGAGAACAAATGGATTCAAACAGGCATACTTCCCCCCCACTTCTTTTTTTCTTATTTGGTTTGTTTTGTCAGCACACAACTAATAAAGATATTTATTTTACTTAACTTTATGTTTGTAATGAGTTTTATATTTCTTGCCTTCCCAATGGTGGAAGAAAGGGTAAAGGGAGAATCTGGAAATGAAAATTAAATTGAGGTAAATTGAAAAAATATATATTTTAGGCTACATAATTCAGCTTATAAGTACATGGTTCCCTTTCTGCCTCTATCCTTATGATCTCTCTTCAATCATCTCACGTCTATCTGGCAAGAAAAGTAAACCTTACCACAAATAGTAAAGCTGTCCACTAAATGTAAAATAACATCTGCAAAAAAAATTAAACATCTGCAAACATCACAGTTTGCTCTTTAAAATAAATAAGTTTAATAAAAATAATTTTGTTTTAAAGATACACTAGGCAACTAGGTGGTCTCTGAATCTAACTCTGCTTTGATATTGGCCATTAGTTCAGACTGATCATTCAACTCAACTATTTCTTTTTAGTAGTCCTCCCATAGAAGGAAGTCATTAAGGAAGGGTCTAATGTCAGCACTCTGCTAATTCAGGTTCAAAGTTCAGAAGAAACGAGGCACTCAAAAATGATTGGATAGTAGGGTATGCAACAAGTATACAGCGGTCCTTAGCTTCTCTAGACATGCCTCCACATACTTGTCTCCACATGAAAATGCATCTGGTCAGCAGGTATGGTGACTTACATGGTCTTCAGAAAGTGGACCTAAATACATGTGGGTAAGTTGTTTTTTTTTATTGCCTTAGGTGACCAGGTAACCATCCACATCAAGGAAGGTAAAAATTAATCAAATTCCAGGGAAAAGTAGTTCCTATTGCAGAAACAAGGGGTAACCCTTGTCATAACAAAGAAGCCTCCTGAAAGGGGATTGGTAAAGTTCTCAATCTCCAATCAAGTTTTGAATAATTTCTCAGGTCTCCATTCAGTTTGAGATGTTTCATAAAGTTAATTCACCTGGCACTTATGATGGGAAAGAAGAAAGGTGGAGAAAAATTGTTATAAAATCAAACGAATAACCATAAGGTATCATCCCCTTCAAAAAAAAAGCAATTCTAGGAATTACTCATTTAAGACTTTAAAAATCTAACAAAACCTCAACCTTCCCTACTACTTCAGAATTCTCCAAAAGTCCAGACAAAAGCTTTACAGTCCTGCTGTTCCTATTGAAGGGAATCCCTGGGAGTTCCCAGGGATCAGAACTGGTCCTATGAATTCATTACTATAGGAAATTCCTGGATGTGGAAACAACTATTGCAGGTTCATGTCCTCCTTGCTACTTATACCCTTAGAGAATTGCCTAGAGCACCAAGAGGTGACAACTTGCTCAGAGTTGCATAGTCATTATATGTCAAAGGCAGGACTTGATTTAAGGTCTTCCTTGTTATGAGATCAGCTCTTGATCTCATAAGGTATATCACTATACCTTGAATGCTTTTCTAATATACTTTTGTCTACCTAGCACACATTTTGACTTTGCTAGTGTCTTCCAGGTTGCAAAGCCAAGCATGAGCAGCTTTCCAGAGGACTGCTACTATGAACAGTTTTCAAGGTTCTGATAACATAGGATAGTGAGCTCTCTATTTATTCAGTAACAAATCAGAGCAAAACATTCACAGAAATCAAAGTACAGCATTCATGATATTATAACTTCACAATCTATCACTAAAATGTTTTTACCAAAGTGGTCACATAGTTTTAAGCAAAGTACATTCATTTAGTCAATGACAATGTCCTTAATTCAATCACAAAGTTCAAAAGTCAAAGTCCTCCACCCATGGGGTTCAATTAAGTTACAATATCGTCAGTCACTACTCAGTACCCTCTTAAGGGGTAGTGGAAAGTACAAAAGCTGTCCACTCTTAGGTCACAAGTAAGTTACAGTTTCATCAGTCAGCATTAAATACCCAAGGAGAGGTCTTTTAATCTTGACTTGAGGCAGACTCTCAGCTTCTATGCTTCCTCTTCCATGGTCCCAGCTCCTCCCTGAATCTAACCAACTGCCACCTGAGTTCAAAGGCAGACAGCTCTCAGTTCTTTGTCCAGGTCTCCATGCAGTTCCTGTTCCATATTGAAGCTCACAGTGTCTAGTCCACCTCAAGTCCTTATTCAAATACCAGGAAACTGAGTCCCAGAATCAGAAAGTCAGAGTCATTACAGCAACCACAGAGCTGACATACCTAGTCAATGCAGTGAAAACCCACATCCCCAAGCCTTCACAATGGAACAGTTTCCCTCAAGCAGGGATGGATCCTCCTCTCTCACTCATGGTAGCTCCAGGCTGGCCCTCGGAAGTGTTGGCAGCTCCAGCTGGTTCTTGGAACCTCTCATCAGAAGTTTTTGCTGGCTCTCAGAGCTTTTAAATCCAGACTGCTAGAAACCACCTATACACAGATATAGTTCAAAATGCCTAGAAAGCTTTCTGTTCTTGGACTGGAAATAAGACGTTTATGAATTTAGAGCTGGAAGAATCTTAGAAGCCATCTAAGTCCAACCTAGATATTTTACAAATAAGGAAATTGAGGCCAGAGTGGTAAAGTGACTTATCCAAAGTCCCATAGGTGGTCTCTGGCAGTCAGAATTTAAAAGCAGGTACGCCTTGCCTCATTTTGAGTGGCCTGACACAATTCGTTTAGCAACTTAGATTTAGTAAAAGTTATTAAAACCCACACAATGATGAAGCCCTGAAATGCCTCACAGGAAGAACTTGTATAAAAATTAATTATTCTACTTAATTAAATTGATGGGTAAAGACAAATGGTAGTCTACAAAGCATTTTCATGTATATTCTCTACCTAGCAAAGCCCCTTGCATGTACTAGGTGCTTACAAAATCTTTGATAAATTTAAAGAGTATTGCATTTGTTTTTCATAATAATCATGGAAGATATTACATATTAACCCATTTTTTGCAGATAAGAAAACTCAAGGGGTGGCTAGGTGGCACAGTGAATGGAGCACCAGCACTGGAGTCAGGAGGACCTGAGTTCAAATCCTGCCTCCAACACTTTACACACAAAACTAGCTGTGTGACCTTGGGCAAGTTGCTTAACCCCAATTGCCCTCCCCAAAAAAAGGTAAAAAATAAAATAAAAATTAAAGAAAATAAAAAAGAAAACTCAAGCTTATGGAGATTGACTAACTTGGTCAAGATCCCACATCTAATAAATACTGGAGCCAGAACTTTAACGCAGGTTTTCTGACTCTATGGTTAGTGCTCTATCTACTATACCACATTATCTTTCTTTATCATAAACCTTGAATTTAAAAAGTGTTATTAGCAATACCATGTAACAGATGGCAACATATTTTCCATGAATATCTCACAGAAAGCTAATTCCACATATGAATTCATTTCTAGAAGAGAACTAATCAAACCAAAAATTAAATATCTCAAATTTCAGCTCTTTTAGCCATAAAGTTACTCAGAAGCTTGACATGTTGCTTACTGATTTGTTTTGAATTATCTCAAATATCTCAAATGAGCTAAAAATAATTTTCATGTTGTCTAATTTCCCAGGGGGGGAAATCTGAGGTGTGTTGGTTCTGGACTCGAGATCTCAACCTTGCCACCTGTATTTCCTTGCACAGTTTACTTAACTTGTTAGGGTTTCCTCACTTGCAAAATGGGAAGGACAAGATGACCTTTTAAAGTCTCTTCTAGTTTTCTAATATTTCATGTTCCTATACATTGATGAAATGAGAAGTTGGGGATGAAGAACCAACACCAAAAGGGATATTTCTATTTTCAAAGAACTTTTTAGGTTACCAGGTTCTTGCCATCATAACCACTGTCCGAGGCTGGAGCCCTATTTAGTTCCATAGCATCAACACTCAGAGTACTCGGTTCAAAAGTAATTGCTGTATAACCGGTGCTCTGATGGAGAGGCCAGAAATAACTAGATTCATTTTGTGATTAAATGGCAATTAGCAGATAAGTACTCTGCCACAACATGGCACTTACTATATCATTAAAATATCAACACCCTTCCAAGCCAGCAACACCAACCTTCTGGGCATATGGACACAAAGCCAGAATGCTGCCTAGAATTCCAAAGAGGATTTATGTCTATTAAAAATCTGACTTGAAGATGTATGTACTTGCTGTCAGTCTACTCCAAAACGGAAATCAATGAAAACACTATTCAAAAAAGGATTGTAATATCAATTCTGAGTGAGGGTAGTGTTTCCTTTACATCTTCCAAGAGTATGTACAGCAAAGCTGACAAATACTTATTCGGAAGTTGTTATGCCATTAAATAACTTTGTTTTCTCTCTCAAATATATAGTTCCTCACAGATAACAAAAACCTTTTCCTCAAACTTACTATGATGAGAATAGGATTTTCTTATCTTTGAAACCAAGTAGGAACTAGAATGGGACGCAAAACTGACTACCTACATTAGGGCTGAAATTAAAGGATAATAATAGAAACATGGCCAACTGATCTAGCAAACATGGGACTCTGTAGAATTGAGGGAATTCAAAATGGGGCATCTCTTCTTCCAAAAGTCCTAAATGGGTTCCAAATCCTGGTACTCCACATACAAACGAAGAACAGGAAGTGGGGTAGAGTAGGGAGGCTGGAGTTGGTAAGGCTCTTGTGGTGCCTTGTCTGCTGTTTACCTGGACCAAGTCAAAAATTCCTCCAGTGAAAGACCAGTAACAAGTGGTCCCCTGAAACAAAGGATTCTGAGAGGGGAGGTATTTCTGCTGGCACCATGGTTCGGGGTAGAAATAATAATCCTGACACTGTGGGTAGTTGCCATCATTGTTCACAAATGCTTCAGAAGGCTTTTGGTTTTTTCTGGATGCTAAAGCTAGAAGATGATATAATTTCTTGGTTTTATGTCTACTCAAATATGTATTTAGCCTGGGCAAGATTGATGGGTAAGGTCTGACTTCTCTCACTTTTGTATTTTAGTGGAGAGTTTTATCCATGTACACCTTTACCTGAGACTTAATTTGGCCTACACTTAGCTCATGACTTTTGCTTTCAGGTAATGTAATAATGGGGGTGTAGGGTATGTTCCGAGAAGACTGGTATCTCTAGTACAACTGGTATCTCTGTCTCTACCAAACCCTTTTCAGGGCTGCTTTTTACCTTTGGTGTCTATCTGATTCACCTAACTCTCCCCTTTGGCTCCAAGAAGCTGTAGCATGCTCAGTGGCCACAACCCAGTAAACCATTTTGGCAGACAAGCTAACACAGGTTAAGAGTAACCAAGCCATCTCAAACTTTTCAATGAGTTTGGGGGCATTTATACCAATCATGTGAAGACTTCCCCTAGCTGTATGGGTAGATAAGAACAATTTTTTTCCAGTGGCCATGAAGGCAGTTGAAGAAAGCACTGCGGAGTGTTTAGAGCTTGGTTAGACATCAAAAATCCCAAGGTCATCCACTGCAGACTGAGCCTTCAGCAGCTCTTTTGAATTTTGCCTTATCACTGGACTCCCATGACTCTGGAAGAGAGAGGGAGGCCAAAGACTTCTTTGCAACTCTGCCTCCCTTAAATCCAATTTATGTACAAGTGAAAAGACATCACCCATACCATTTTACTATTTTTTAAAATTTATTTTCTTAGTTACATCATTCATTTCCACAAGGTTTTGAGTTACAAATTTTCTCCCCTTTTTGTCCCTACCCCCCAGCCCAGAACATTGATCCCCCTGTAAGAACCCTCCCAAAATCTGTTCCCTTTTATGCCCTCCTCCAACACCTCTGTAGCTTTCTAGCAGGGCAGGGAGCTCCTCCCTGCCCCCATCCCTGTATGTATTCTTTCCCAGTTGCATTTAAATGTATAGCTTTAAATACTAGATTCTTGCAATTCCTCCCCTGTCACCCACTCCCACTGGGAGGAGCAGCAATTCAATACAGGCTGTACCTGTGTAATTACACAGAACATCTCCAT
>CM053600.1:35166926-35192615 GCA_028646575.1 Pseudocheirus occidentalis
TACCTTTTCACCAATGGACAGAGTTCTATACTTAGCCCTAAGTATCTGATCTACTTAGCCCTAAGTATCTGATCTACTTAGCCCTAAGTGTCTGATCTACTTAGCCCTAAATATCAAACAAATTGATTACCATTACAACCTGGAGCTGGGAGACTTAGGTTTGAATTCTGATTCTGCCACTTGCTAACTCCAAGATTGCAACCAAGTAACCAGACTTCTCAGAACTCAGTTTTTTTTACTTCTATAAAATGGGAACTTTCTACTTTTCTGCCAATTGAATTTGAACCATGGTTTTGCTACTACCACCTTAGAAAAGTCACAACCTTTATCTGGGCTCCTGTTTCTTCATCTAGAAAATGACAGGGGTGAATACTACATGATCTCTAAAGGATATAATGAGTTACTTTCAAAAATTTTGTAACTTAGCTAAATATCTAATTTGGTTGTATTATGGCATTAATTTTATTATGGTGTTAACAAGCAAATTTAGGTTTGTACCCAGGAAAAACTAGAGCTGTCTAAATGGGTTGGCTAATTGGAGATCTTCAAGGAGAAGCTGAATGACAACTTGTTGGGGATATTATAGAGATTATAGAATTTATTTTTATTCAGGAGTTGGACTTTTACTACCTACCTCATTGGGGATGGGTGAGGTTGGAAGGGTTGAAGTATAAAATTGATTTGTAAATTGTAAAGTGCTGTATGAATAGGCATTATCATCATAATTTTATCTACTCTTTGCAAAATAACAGAAATATTCACACTACTTTCAGTGAAATAAGGAACCACAACCAAAGATTAATCTCTGACTCACAATAAGGAAAACAACATGTCTTGCAAGCTTGTCTTCTACTAAGAGAGCCCTGTTGGAAAAATAGGATCTATACTACAATTGATTTTTTTAAGTGGCAGAATTTACTGGTGAGATGGATGAGGTAGGGTTTCAAGCTGCTGACACCAAAAAAACACCACTTCAGTACATGATAAATAACAAAGTCTTAGCTAATAGTATTGTTAAATAGGAGAACCAATTTTGTATTGGTTAGTTTATGTTTCCCTAAAAAGTCATAGAGAAAATCTCATGCTTAGGAACTGTTGGAGCTCAAGTTCTACTAGCATAGAAGAGGTAGGAAGGCTGAGGATTACTAGATATCCCCTATTACCACTTTGCTGCTTTTAACATGGAAAGGCAAAGTTCAAAAGCAAAACAAGAAATAGAAAATTCAACAGCAACCAACAGGATCCCCAATTGATTTCAAAGGGGTTTTTTGCCATTCAGAGGAAAGCACTATATTTTTTTCCACTTTAATTCCAAATAAATAGAAAGCATCGAGGATATAAAATATATATATGACCATTATTCAATCTCCAATCTCAAGATTGGAGAATGCAGGGGAAAACACACATTTTATAAAATACAGAAAGACATCTCTAAAAACAACCAAATAACAGATAATGAGAGGATAGAAAGGTGATCAAAAATACAAGGAGAATCTGGGCAAATAAGGCAAGACAGATGAAATGAGACAACATATATCAAGTACTTTGTGAATATACAGAACTAACTAACTGTGACCATGAAGAGAAACACTCATCAACTGCGAGACCATTCAACACCTAGAAGCCAACCAACGTCACCTTATGGTCTCTCAAGATTCAACTTAAAAGTCTGTACATACACTGAGACTAATACATTTACTTATATTGGTGGCCACTTATTCTCTCTATGACAAACCATTACCAAATGGTATGTATGACCATATTTTTCTCTGTTACAGACTGCTCTGCAAAAATCCCAGCCTCTCCTTTTTTTCTTTTCTTTTTAACTTTTCTCAATAAACAAGACCTCTCCCACCTCCCCTCTTCCTCTCAGTGGAAAAAGAAAAAGACAGACTCTGAAACAAGCACACACAGCATACAAAAGACTTTCTCCCACTAGCCCTTTCCAAAATTTGTATCTCACTCTGCTCATTTAATTCATCACCTCTTTGTCAGGAGACATTCTAAAAGGTCAGGGCAGCCTTCTAAATTATCAGTCCTCCAGAATCATGCTCAATAATTGCACTGATCAGAGGTGTCTTTTATAATTGAGCATTTCTACAATGCTGTTGTTATAGTACAAATTGTTCTGATCATTCTCACTCTGAGACACTTCAAAGTAAGGTTCTGGTAATGCCCCCTCCAACTCTCTATTCTTCATTTGTATAGAATTCTTCTTGTGTCCTCCTCAACAAGTAGGTAAGTTCCCCTCCTCCATTCTTTCCCTTTTCTTCCCTAGTATACTGTTCCTCCCTTACTTTCTTCTTTTACTATAGTTAAAACATAATAAAAACTCACTCCCAAGAGTTCAATGATTTAAGTCCCTCTACAACCTGAGATAACATTATAATTGTGAGCATTTGCTTGTATAATCCCTCCCCACCCCCACAAGAATACAAACACTTCACCCTTTAAAAGTCTTTTTTTTATTTCACAGTTGTATTTACCTTTTTGTTTCTCCTTATTCCTATTATTTCAAAGTTCTTAGTCAGTCTTTTCATCAGGAATGTCAATAATAGTCAATGGGCAATAAACATTTATTAAGCACACATTATGTGCCAGCCACTGTGCTGGCTGAATGACAGATGGATTTGACTGGGAGACATTAGAGGCAGGCAGATTCACCACTGGGTTATTACAGTAGTCTAGCCATGAAGTGATAGAGGCCTGCACCAGAATGATAGTAGGGTCAGAGAAGAAAAGGGAGTATATCTGAAAGTTATTGCAAAGACAAAATCAATAGGCTTTGGCAACAGATTAGGCATGGGTGGTGAGAGAGAGTAAGGAATTGAAGATGACATGTAGGTTGTGAGCATGAAGGCCTGGGTGGATAGTGTTGCCCTCTACAGTAATAGGAAAGGTAGGAGCTGGGAAAATTTAGATCAGCGATTCTCAACCTGTGGGCGCGACCTCTTTGGGGATTGAATGACCCTTTCACAGGGGTCACAGGTGTTGCCTAAGACCACTGGAAAACACATATTTCCTATGATCTTAGGAACCGAGACACCACTCCTCTATCCATCTCTAGGCAGGTCTGCCCACATGCAGATATGCCCACATACAAGTATTAAAGGGTCACAGCATTAGGAAGGTTGAGAACCACTGGTTCAGGTGGAAAGGTAATGAGTTCATTTTTACACATGTTGAGTCTAAGATATGTACTGGATATACAGTTTGAGATGTCTGAAAGGCATTTAGAGATGCGAGACTGAGGTCAGCAGAGAGGTAAGGACAAGATAGGTAGATTTGAGCATATCTCCAGCATAGAGATTAAATCCATGGCAGCTGATGAAATCACCAAGAGAAGTGGTATAGTAGGAAAAGAAATAAGTAATGTTGTAGGATACCTACAGGAGTGATCAGATAGGTAGGAGAGAGTGGTGTCCCAAAAACCTAGAGAGAAGAGGATATCGAGGAGGAGGAAGTGGTCAACAATGTCAAAGGCCATACAGAGGTCAATGTGATTGAGAACTGAGAATAGGCCATTGGATCTGAATGAGCATACATCCAGGGAAAGAGAGGAGAAGGATAGGTAAGAGTAGAACCAGGAGAGAGTGGTCTTGAAAAATCTAGACAGAAGAGATTATCAATGAGAAGAGGATGAACAATAGTGTCAAATGCTGGCGAGGTCACGGAGAATGAGGATAGAGAAAGGGCCACTGGATTTGAAAACTAAGAG
This sequence comes from Pseudocheirus occidentalis, assembly GCA_028646575.1. Lineage (NCBI taxonomy): Eukaryota > Metazoa > Chordata > Mammalia > Diprotodontia > Pseudocheiridae > Pseudocheirus > Pseudocheirus occidentalis. Next base: position 35,170,645 of record CM053600.1, read on the forward strand.
ATAACTTTCATTAAAGGTCCATTTGCTTTTCTTCCTCTTTGATTATACTCAGTTTTGGGGGGTTAATTATTCTTAGTTATAAGCATGTGTCTTTTTCCATTTGGAATATTTTATCTCATTTACTCTATATTTTATACTGGTAAGTGCTAAATCTTGTGTGATCTTAGCTATGATTTTTCGATATTTGAATTCTTTCTTTCTAGAAGCTTGTAAGTACTTTTTAAAATTCCCTTTGATATAGATACTCCAGTGTTTGGTTGTCACAACCTTCAAATTTTTCATTTGGGAGTTTCTTCTGAGGGGTGATTTGTTTTCCTTTTTCACTTATAAGGATTTCTTAGGAGTATAGACTAAGTGCCCAGAGCTTTAATCTAAGCCGGCTTCATGGTCACACCCAGAGCTGATCACAAATACAACTCAGGACATCAGAAAAGTAATCATTTGACACAAAAGAAACAAAATGTTACTGAAGTGACGTTTGGAAAATTCAAATGAGCCAAACAGAAGTTAATATCTCTATGAGACAAGAAATATGAAACCAGTGAAAAGATGAAAACATAAGAGAAAATATATATCTCATATCAAAAGCAATTTGGATAACAGATCAAGGAGGCATAATATAAGGGTCATCAGACTACCAAGAGTAAAAAAGAGCCCAACAAGCCCTTGCCCTGTTTATAATTTGCTATAGGTCAAATTTTTAATTTTGGCCTGGAAAAATGATCTACTATAATTTTTCTCTTGATTTCCTAATTACTGCTCAGTTCAGTATTCTTCTTAGATCAATGTTTGAGAAGTTGGGGATGGGGCTGGCCTATATTGCTTCCTCTTTCCTGATGTCTTGGCTTGTCCTCTTCCTCCACCGTCTTCCCAAACCCCACACAGTCAAATAAAGTAGTGATGTTTTAAAACAGGATCTTCAACCAGAAGAAGTAATGATGGAGGGTATAGCTTATCAGTTCTGGTCAGTGGTAGGAGAAATTTTTTAGTGATAGCCAGACACCACCAGGCTGCTAGTCAGGTCAGTGATCAAATCATTCCGATGATCCTGGGTCAAAATGACCAGAAGGCCAAGGCTTAGAGTCATTACTTGCTATTCAGTGGCTACAGAGTGTTCATCTCTAATCTAAAACCTGGAAATCTATGCCAGACAAGTTGTCTTCTAGTACTTCATAGAAATGGAAGTGAGGATGAAGAAGAAAAAGAAGAGGAATACAATGAAGGGGGTTGGGTAATCAATTATAAGTCATTTATGCAGCGTTACCTTTACAATAAATTGCTTAATTCTTGGGCATGATAGGGTTCAAATGCTGCTTTTGCTTCTACTAACTCTATGACCTTGGACAAATCACTTTGTCTGGGTCTCATTTCTTCATCTGTGAAATGAAGAGGATGGACTAGATGGAATATAAAGTCTTTGTCAATTCTAAATATATGATCCCATGAGGCAAAGAGGGTCTTCTAACCAGGGTGGTTAGTTGAAATATGCTTTTTGCTGTTTGCACAGTTTGGTTAAGGGCTCCAGGAGTGAAGCAGATCATGCTACATATACCAGTTAGGACCCATTCAGGCCCAGGACAGTAACTATGAGACTTCGTCAATCAAACAAAGACTTAGTTGTCTTGTCAAGAACACTATGCTTAGAATCTGAAGACCTGCATCAAGGCAATGTGTATGATTACTGACCTTGACAGGGGAAGAAAATCTCAAGCTCCCTAAGCCTTAGTTTTCTTATCTGTTGAATGGAGATAATAATTTTTGCACTGCTGGGGTTGTTGTGTGAAAAATATTTTGTTAAAGGCTCACATAAGCATGAGCTATGATTACTGTTGTATTAACCATTAGTTATAAACACTGTTTTCCTCTCATATTTTGAAATAATCATTTTAGTAGCTCCTATTATTAATGCACACTTTACCTTTTTTTTGACTTTTTTTTGGTGGAACAGGGAAGGATAGGGTGGGAAAGAAAGAGTGCTTTACTCTTTCTACCTTTAAAAAACTTGCTTAAATTTTACATTCATTTTCCCTTACATAGATAATTTGGGTATTGAGGTGAACCTCTAGGGCATTTGGATTGATTAGACCAATAACAGGAATTGCTAATGTGGTTTCTATTGAATATGATAGATTCACTAGGTAGAATCATTTGCTAAATCAAGAGTACTCTATTTTTATAATATTTATCTTTGTCCCTTGGATTCTAAGTCGACACTGCTGACAGCACTGTTTTGAGCACCCAAGAAACATCCAAAAAGAGATTAACACCCCCTCACACATAACTGCCGGTTTAACAGGAGCCTATTTGAATTTATCATTCAGAACCTTCCTCTCTGAAGCAGAAACAATAAGGAACCTCAATCCTGACAGCCTCATAATTGAACAGTCCACAGTACAGTTCCCAGATGTAAGGATACCATAACATCAGAGGGAGCAAGGGACAAGTTTTAGTTGAAAAGCTTTATGAAGTTGCCTCCCTGTCTCCTTGACTTAGATGAAGCTGGATGTTCTCAGAAAATATAGGACTTTGCCCTTCCAATATACACAGTGGGTATCTGGCTACAGCAAGCCCAGGAACTGACATCTAATGGGAAACATAACACATAAACACTCAAATTTCCCAGGAACAGAACATTCTAAAGGCTGACAGCAAGGATATGATAATTTCAATAATTCAAGCACCATTTACTTAGGAGTTTTCCTTTGTACTGCATGTAAAATTCAACAATAGAGTTTGATAACAATAATTGAAATTTATATGTGATACAAGGCTTACAAAGTACTTTATATGCATCTCCTTTCATCTTCCCATAACTTTGTGAGGAAGATGATTAGCTAGATAGATGAGCAGATAGATAGGTAGATACATAAATAGGGAGACAGAGAGGTAGGCAGAGACAGACAGACAGATATAGAAATAGAGGAGACATAAGAAAGAGAGGAGGACTGAGAGAATGCAGAGAGAGAAAGAAGAGAGGGAAAAGGGAACAGAGAGAAGAGGGGGCAATAAAGAAAGAGAGAAGAGGAGAGACAAGGAGAGATGAGGAGTGGAGAGAAGGGAAGGAGAGGAAAGGTATGGACAAGGAAAGGGAGGAAAGAGAAGAGAAAGAGGAAGAGCAATAAGGGTAGAGAAATAGAGAAAGGGGGAAAGAGAGAGAGAAAGAGAGAAAGAGAGAGAAAGTGTAATGGCATGTACAAGCTGCTTTCCAAAAGAATGCTACTGTGAACAGTTTTAAGGTTCTGATTACACAGTATAGTTAACACTCTATTCCATAACAAATCAAAGCAAAACATTCACAGAAAAACAAGGTACAACATTCACAATATTATAAAATTGTGATTTTCTGTGATAAGTTGTAATATTGTTGGTTGCAGCCTCCAGAGGTTCACTGAGAGAAATTTTGACTGTCCTGCTGGTGCTCTTCCTTATATACAGTATATCACCTCCCTGTTTTGCCCCTTCCTGTTACATCAGCAACTTCCTCCCAAGGTGTTAACTACTTCTGTGTTAATTTAAAATCTTAAACAAGGTGTTAACTTGAAACAAAGTGGTAAGTACCTGCTTACTTGTCAATACAAAAAAAGGAGTAATTACCATTACTGAAGGAGAAAGGGAGAGGCAGAGACAGAAAAACAGAGGGACAAATAATTGGCAGTTTTTCAGAAAAATCATTTCTCAGTGTTAATTACAAATGACTTTTCTGCAATGTTTCACTCTGTTTTTCTTCCTGGCCACTGTTTCTTTGGTACCACTCTTTCTTGGGATCTCCTTCTAACTTAGTGGCTGAATCTCATCATTGTCCTTTGTTGGATCATAATCCATAACTTACTGTACACCTTTGAGAGTCCTACAAGGTTCTTTTCTGTTCCTTCTCTTTTTCTTTCTCTACACTCTTTCTTTAGGAAGTCCCATCAACTCAACAACTTTGATCATCTCTATGTAAATGATTCTCTAATCAACATTTCTTACATATATTCCTAGTCATGATTCCTCTCCTAAATTTCAGTCCCACATCACAAGCTTTCTTATAGACACTTCCACATTTATATTCCATCTGTCAACAAATCCTCCACAATTTGTCTCTGACTGCCTTGTAAGTCTTATCACGTCTTATTTCCTTTATGTGTTTTACAGTTAGTCACATTCTCTCCCCTACCTTTTCCTCCCATTTGTTTTCTTTATGCTTGCACAATACACATATTGCTTCCTTCCAGTAGAAAACAACTTGTCAAGACTGGCTTTAACACTTAGCCCAGATGCCGGGATTGAAAGTTACTAATAAAAACATCTTATGATTGTGATAAAGTGAGACTGGTCAGTCCTGACAAACATGCATCATAACCTTATTATTGACTGACAGAGATAGTATTGATTAAACTATCATCCTTATCAGAAACATCTCCATTCCAAATGTTCAAATGAACTACTTGTGCCTGACCCATGGTATAACCTTCCAAGTTCATATTGGACTGATCAGTCACAGCGAAACACATTAATTCCCTGACCCCAATATCATGATGTCACTGGTCCTCCTCTAAAACGAAGGATGAACAACTATTCCAGCAATTAGTATAGTATGTACTTACTAGGTAGTGATAGGTAGTCAGTACTTAATCAATGCTTGCTGAAATGCTTGCTGACTGACATTATCTCAGCTCCTTCTGATCTTTAGCATTCTTGATATTATTTTTACAAAACTTCTACTCCCTTATTCATTCTTTGTTACTTAGCCTCCCTTACATCTTCAGCATATTTCTTTTCAAAATATAATTGGATAAGGTGGATGGGAATTCATGCTTATTGATTTTTATTGTTATTTTGAAGGACAGATAGGATGCTCTGAATTTCTTCATTCAGAGTTACGCCCAATAATTCTCACTACATATGAAAGTTAAGTTCTTGAAATGAATTCTTTTTAGAGAAAATGGACCTTCTTGAGTACTCTTTGTAGCCATGAAAAACTGGTAACAAAAGTTCTTGTTCATAGTTTGAGGAATTGTTGAACAATTTGTACTGCATGGGTATAATGGGAATATTGCCATGCCAGAAGAAAGGACAAATATGAGAAATTAGGGAAACTTGGGGAAGTATGCATGAAATGATGTGGGGTGAAATAAGTAGAACTGGAGGCAGAGTCAAGATGGCAGCACAGAAGTACGAGAACTCCATGGCTCCCAAAATAACCACTTCAAATGCCTATAAAGTATATCTATAAACAAATTTTAGAGCTCCAGAACTCATAAAATGACAGACAAACAAGGCTCCCACTGAAGGCAGCCTGGCAGATGGAGGGAAAGGGCTCATCGCAGCATGCTGGTAGCAGAGCCCATCCCTGTGTAGTATTAGCCCTGTGTGGCCAGGACAAGATGGCTGGAGCTTTCAGGAGAGTGGATCACCAGCAGCTGTGGCAGTTTTCAGAATTACCAACCCATAAGAACCCAGAAAAAAGTGAAAAGGTCAGTGGAACTCAGCTAAATTTTGGTGGAAAGAGTCTGGCTGTCTGCCTGCAGAGCTAGAAGCAGTCTGAAGCATAGGCCCTGCAGCCACCTCCACAGGGCTGCTTGAAAGCTCATGGCCTGCAGATTGCAAGGGGGCCAAATGATCTTTCAGAGGCTAAATGCTCTTGCCTTGAGCTGCCCGGATCAGGATCACAGATTTGGGTGGTGATCCTGAGGTGTGTTTTCAGTGAGCCAAAGCTGATGGGGGCTGCAAAGACTGCAGCCTCTTGATAGATCCAGTAGCTGCAAAAAACCCCAGCAATTAGGGACAGAGCTCTCCCCTCTGAAAGGAGAGTTCTACTGAGCCCAAAAGTCAAGTAAGTGATTGACAATATGAGCAGGCAAAGGAACAAAGCAAGCCCAGCAATCCAACTTTAGATTCCTTTTTGGGGGACAAAAAGGATCAAAGCATGGAATGGGAGGAAGACAACACAGTCAGAACTCCCACACCAAAAGTTTCCAAGAAAAATGTAGACTGGTTATAAGCCATAGAGGAGCTTAAGAAGGATTTTGAAAACCAAATCAGAGAAATGGAGGAAAAATTGTGGAGAGAAATGAGAATGATGCAAGAAAATCATGAAAAGAGAGTCAACAACCTGACTGAAGAAAATAACACCTTAAAAATAGATTAACTCAAATGGCAAAAAAGTCTCAAAAAGTCAATGAGGAGAAGAATGCCTTAAAAAGTCAAATTTGCCACATGAAAAAAGAATCTCAAAAGCTTTATGAAGAGAATAATTCCTTCAGAATTAGAGTAGAGCAAATGGAAGCAAATGACTTTATGAGAAAACAAGATACTATTAAACAGATCCAAACAAATGAAAAAATAGAAGGCAACGAGAAATATCTCATTGAAAACATCACTGACCTGGGCAATAGATCCAGGAGACACAATTTTAAAATTATTGGACTACCTGAAAGCCATGATCAAAAAAAGGACCTAGAAATCATCCTTCGAGAAATTCTCAAGGAAAATTGCCCTGATATTTTAGAACCAGAGGGCAAAATAGAACTTGAAAGAATTCAGCACTCACCTCTTGAAAAGAAAACTCCTAGGAAGGTTATAACCAGGTTGCAGAGTTCCCAGATCAAGAAGCAAATATTACAAGCTGCCAAGAAGAAACAATTTGAATACTGTGGAAATACAATCAGGATAACCCAGGATCTAGCAGCTTCTAAGTAAGGGATGAAGGGGCCTGGAATATGATATTCCTGAGATTAAGAGAGCTAGGATTAAAACCAAGAACCACCTAGCAAGCAAAACTGAGCATAATGTTTCATGCGAAAATATGGTCATTCAATGAGGTGGAGGAATTTCACGCATTCTTGAGGGAAAAAAACAGAACTGAATAGAAAATTTGACATTGAAATACAAGAATCATGAGAAGGTAAACATGGAAAAGAAACCATAAGGAACTTATTAAAGTTGAGCTATTTACATGCCAACATGGAAAAATGAGAATTGTAACTTATGAAACTTTTCTCAGTATGAGGATAGGTGAAGGGAATATAAAGGCGCGTGTGTGTATGTATACATATGCATATGCATATGTCTATATAGGAGTGTATATATGCATAAGAGTACATATGTGAGTGTGTATGTATACATACACAGAGGGCACAGGATCAATTGAATAGGAAGGGATGATATTTTAAAAGATGAAATTAAGAGGTGGGAGAGGAATAGAATGAGAGGAGACAGGGAGAGGCAGAATGGAGTTAATCATTTCATGTAGAAGAGGAAAGGGATAACTATTACAATGGAGGGGAAGAACAGGAAGGCAAAAGGGGCATGGGTCAACCTTACTCTCATTGAATTTGGCCTAGGGAGGGAATGACATACACTCTAAATTGGGTATCTTCCCCTGCAGGAGAGTAGGGGGGAAGGGATGAGGGGGGGGATGTTTGAGGGGAGGAAAGGTTGGGGGAGAGGGGTTGTTAGAAGTGCATGGTTCTGTAAAGGGACAGGGACAAAGTAGAGAATAGAACAAGGGGATGGCAGGATAGAAAGGATGGAAGTATTGTCAGTGTTACACAATATATCCATTGTGAAAATGTTCTGCATAACTACACATGTGTGGTCTGTATTTAATTGCTTGTCTTCCAAGTGGGGATGGGTGACAAGGAAGGAAGGGAAAGAATCTAGAATTTAAAGTTAAATTATATGTTTTATATCTACACCTTTTATTATTATTATTATTATTATTTACATGCAACTGGGAAATAAGGCATATAGGCACTGGGATGGGAAGATCCATCTTGCTCTACCAGAAAGTCAGAGGGGTGATTGGGGGGATATAGGAGAGAGCAGATTGGGGAGGGGTTATACAGGGGATTGCTGTTTTGGGGGGAGTGGGTAGGGGAAAGACAGGGAGAAAATTTATAATTCAGAATCTTGTATAAATCAATTACATAAACTAAAAATAAACAAAAATTAATTTTAAAAAGAATGGGGATAAAAAGTTTTAAAAAGAAATTAGTAGAGCCAAGACGACCATACACACAATAAGCACAGCATAAAGACAAACAACACTAAACATTAGAATTCAGATCCCTGCTATTACTAATCTTAACTCCAGAGATCTGATGATGAAACATATAGAACATACTCATTTTTTCACAGAAGAGAAGCTATAGACTATAGATGCCAAATGAAGTATATGCTCTCAGACAGACCAAGATAGGGGCTAGATTTGCTAAAATGTGCTTTTTATTGTTATTATTTTAAGTGAGAATTCGAGGTTGAAGTAGAATATTGGAAAACAACAATTATACTTTCTTAAAGCATCAAAAAAATTTAATAACATAACAAAAAGAAAATTAGCTTAATGCCGACTAATAAGAACATGGCATAATCCAAGTTCATCCAAAAAAAGAAAAAAAGAGAATTTATCTGTCAAAATGGTAAAAGTCTAAACCCTGGCTCACATTTTTGTCCAAACCTAAAATCTAATGAAATCCTCCCAGTTACAAATGGTGTCTCAGGGTCAGACAATTTTGCTCATTCTCCCCTGGGAAGAATTAATTTTAAGTAAACTTATTAGAGATTAATAGTTACATATTTTCATTGTTTTCTTTGTAATTTTTACTGATAGCATGAAACTTTTCTCAAACAGTAGCTATTTCTAAAAGCTTGCAGGTTCTCATTTTAAAAGAAGCTGGATCCATCTTAATATTTTCCTGCCACAATCATCTAAGGCCAATTTCTTCTAAAGGAATTAAAAATGCAAATCTAATATCATAATTGTGTAATACGATAAGGATGGCAGCTTAATCAATACTATCTCTGTCAGTCAATAACAAGGCTATGATGCATGTTTGTCATGACTGACCAATCTCACTTTATCACAAGCATAAGATATGACATTTTATTAGTAACTTTCAATCAATCAAATCTAATTTTTGCATTATAGAGATTCATATTGTCATCTTAGAGCCTGGTAACATTACGATGGCTCTGGGAGCCAGACATCTGATATTCAGAACCTTGACTTTTCCAAGGATTCATGGAGTGGAGGGGGGGGGTGTGGAAGCACTGGATTTAGAGCCAGAAGACCTGAATTTGAAGTTCACCTTGGCTCCTTCTAGGTGTCTGATGCTGAAAAAACGCTACATCTCTCTGGGGCTTAGCTTTCTTATCTGTAAAATTAGGAGGGTTTTATACTAGGTGAGCTCAAATATCCCAGCTAGCTTTATAAATTAAGATCCAGAGAGCCAATTTACAGTCATACATATGGAACTCTTTATCATCTATCTACCATCACTGAGGTTGATCAGCAATTACGCCTCTACTGACCATAGACATGTAAAGCTCAAAAGAACTGAAAACAAAATGTCTATCAGTAGAACTGTGATGTCATATAAATCAGAAGAGTACTGAACTGTGAGTCAAGAGGCCTCATTTCAAATTTTGGTGGTCTCAGTCTTCCACTCTATCCTCGAATAAGGCAAACTCTATTCTCCTCATTTTTCCCAAATGTAAACAGGGATAACAGCTGCACAATATAACTTACAGGGGATTTGTGAAGAAAGTCAGTAGATGAATAAACATTTGCTAAGAGCCTACTATTTATTAGGCACTATGCTGAGCACTGAGAGGACAAAGAAAATCAAAAGATGTAAACCTTAAAAAACTATGTACCATGAATTGCTTTTTGCATAATATCACCAAATAGTATATATCACCAGATATAGACCAATAATCACCAATATCACAATATCACAAAATATATCAATTTTATAGATAAGAGAATAGAAGCATGGATAATGTACCATAAATTACCTTATCCATGCTTCAATTCTCTTATCTATAAAATCACTAAGCATCTTATTTTAATGCAACATTTCACTGTTTACAATGTATATTTATAAGCATTGTAGTATGTGACCCTCAGCAACCATATAAGATTTACTGAGATGGGATATTCTGTGTTGGAAACCAAAGAAGGATCAACAAAGGGATAGTAGCATTATTTAGGTAGACAGGATGATAATCAGAAAGATAGTGATTAGACTGAATTTATCAATGGATAATATCCAAGGAGAGGGACTTTGGACTGGAAAGGATAGAAAAAAAAATGGTTACCACAGATGGCGAATACATTAAGTCCCAAAACAATACTAAGTCCAAACAATGTTTTAACTTACACATTTATAGGGCATGTATGTATGTATAATAAAGAGAAATATGTTTATGTTTCTTAATAGCATAGTGTAAAGCTAATCATAAGCAGCTCTCCTGAGCATTGCTATTGTGAATAACTTTAAGGGTCTAATCACATAGAAAAATGAATTCTCTACTTATTCAGAAATAAACTAAAGCATAACATTCACAACAACATAATGTAACAACTTATTACTACGATGGCCACATAATTTTAAATAAAACATGTCATTAAGTATTTCTTATAGTCCTCTTTAAGGGGGAGCAGAAAATACAAAAATCATCCACCCCTAGGTGACAGTAAGTTACAATTCTCAGTCAATACAGAGTGTCCAAGTAAAGTCCTTGCTTCCAATCATCTTTAAACCAATTATCCTTAAGGGGTAGCAGAAAGTACAAACACAATATACCCCTGGGTCACAGTAAATTACAAATCTCATCAGTCAATACAGAGTACCCAAAGTAAAGTCCTCCTTCACCTTAACTTGAAGCTGGCTTCCAAACCCCAAGGTCCCTTCTCCATGGGATAAACACTGCCAATTCTTGCTCAGTTTCACATGTAGGCAACTCTCCACTCCTGTTCCATATCTCAGCTCACTGGAACTACTTCACTACAAACTCTTTGCAGTTTCTGTTTCTAGGAAAACAAAGCTTAATAGGGCTACAACAATATTTAAACATAGTACTAGCACTAGCATTTCAATTTACTTTCTGTCCGAGAAACAAATACAGAACAGACAGGGATTCTGAGAAATCAACACAGACCAGTAGAAAGGACTTCTGTCTGAGAAAGTAACACAGATAAACAGACAGAGCACCAATATCACAAATATTGTTTCTCTCAGTTCTGTCTGCTCCAAGCTCTGTTCATGCTTGTATCTGCTGCTTCTTGTTCCACCCTCTTTGCAAGCTCTTCCCAACATGGGCTCCCATGTGATTACATTAGGCCTATTGAGGGGAGGGGAGCTCTTCAAATACCCTTGGGCTTATTAGGAGCAATACAATGTATACTGTTTCCAATTAAAGACTCTTGGTACAATCAAAGGTGTAGCTCAAAGGCACTAGACCAGCTAAAACTCAATCCAAAAAAACAGCAAAAAATCATATTTTGCTTGCCATTACATATAGCAGCAAAGTATTCAAAGAAAAGCTTAATTAAATTACAAAAAGGCTTAAATAGCAAGCCATTAAAAGTAGGAGATTATAATATTCCCCATAAAGATATGACAATCTAAAGAGAAAAAATGAAAAGAAAATTTCACCTCTGGGAAAAAATGTGGGGAAACCCCTGAATTTGACTGGTTTAAGGACCAGGTATGACTCTTACAGAATATATTTATTTTTCAATGAACGGATTTTATTTTAAAATTATCCTATCTGAGATAATAACCCATAAATTATAGTTCTATATAGGTCTACGGATGATATCCTAATAAATGAGGGATATAAATGCAAAATGATAGGAAAAAAATTAAAGAGAATAATAGTGATATATTATATCAGACTTTGTGGGATATAACTAAAGCAAATTGTTGAGGCAAACATATCTTTTGACACATATGTTGACAAACCGGAGGGAAAAGTGGACTGACAAACTTTTAATACACTTTTTTTAAAAAAGACAAACATCTTAGTCATCCCCAAACTAGCACAAATAAGTATATTTTGAAAAATAGAAGTAAATGAAAATTTAAAAACAATTTAATAAATAAGTATTAATTGTTAGGCACTTTGGATGTCAATATAAGGAACAAAGCAATTTTTATTTTATTTGTACTATTATTTATTATATTTATACTAATATGAAAATGTTTTACATGATTGCATATGTATAACCTATATCAGATTGCTTATCACCTCAAGAGGGAAAAGAAGGGATGGAATATGAAGCTCAAAACTTTTTTAAAATATTAATATTGTTTTAACATATAATTTGGAAAAAATAAAATGCTATTTAAAAATTTTTTAAACATAATTAGGAAGAGTCTTGAAGTAATAGGTGGATTAGATAAGGGAGAGGTAAAGAGACAGATCATTCTAAGCATTGAGATGGTGGGTATAAGGATATGGAAAGAGGCAATGATGTGTCATATGTGATGAAAAAAGAGGTCAGCCTGGATCACAGAATGCAAGACAGGTAGTAATAGTTTAAGTAGGTGACTAACATGGACAGATCTGTGCCTATGGAAAATCACTTTTACCACAGTGTGAAGGGTGGTCTATTGTGTAGAGTAACTTGAGACAGAGGGATCAGTCAGGAGGCTGTCACAACAATTTGGTGACAAGTGACAAGAGCCTGAATTAAGGTGGTGTCTATATGAGTAGAGAGAAGAGATTGAATGTCCAAAATGTTGGGGAGATAGATATGGCAAAAACTGGCAACTGATTAGACATGTGGGATGAAAAAGAATGAAGAGTGGAGCATAATGCTGAGGTTGTGAACCTGGGAGACTAGAAGAATGGTGGTGCTATTGGCAGAAATAGGAAAATTTAGAAGAAGGGTGGATTGAGGGCAGGGAGAGGAAGATATTAAATTCCATTTTTAAATTATTTGGTATTTATGTCTCCATACATCTACTTTGTAATGTCCAATATATGGCTAACAAAAGGACGCTAGATATCTGTATCTATGATTCATCTGTATAGGACTGATAATTAAATCCATGGAAACTAATGAAGTCACCAAGGGAGAGAATAGAGACAATGATAGAGATCAATAACAGAGACTTAAGAAATATCCAAATATCCAAAGGATAGGTGTGATTCAGATAAAGAACCAAAAAAGGAGATGTAGAAAGAATTTTTACGTGGTGAAAGAAGCAGAGACAGTATCATGAAAATCCAGAGAGGAGAGAGACTATACAGAAAGAGAGGGTTGTCAGTATTGTCAAATGAAGCAGATAGAGTAAGAAGAATGGGGACTAAAAAAAACTATTAAATTTTGGTAATTAAGAGATCATTGGTATATTTGGAAAGAACAGCATCAGTTGAATGAAGACGTAAGAAGCCAAACTGCAAAATAATTGAAGAGTGAGAGGTCAGAAATGGAGACAATGAATATAGACAACTTTTTTCTAGGAGTTTTGTTGGAAAATGGAAGAGAATTATACGAATATTGCTTGTGTGTATAAAAGGGCCTAATTAAGTCTATTTTTTTAGAATAGAGCAACTTGGGCATGTTTGAAGGCAATAAGAAAGGAATCAGTAGGTAATAAGATATTAAAGAGTAGAGGCGGGGAAGATGTTTAGGATTACAATTTGTTTGGAGATGTCAGGAGTGAATGAGTTCAAGTGCATACATAGAAGGATTGACCTAAGTGAAAAGAGCTACCTCATTAGCAGACATTGGGGGAAAGGAAAAGAGAGTACAGAATGATGCCAAGGTATTTTAAGAAAAAGAAAATGTTATTACAGCCCATTAAATGGCCTAAATTTTCTCAGGGCAAAGTCAGGAGGGTGGAACAGAAGGCAGAAACCCAGACGAATTCTCCAAACATTCCCCTCCAAACAACTTTAAAATAATATTTCAAATAAATTTCTTTTAAAGCACAAGCAACAGGAGAGGCTTATACGAATTGATGCTAAGTGAGAAGAGCAGAACCAGGAAAAATTTGTACACAGTCACAAATACATCATATGTGTGATGACCAACCTTGATAAACTGGACCCTTCTCAGCAACGCACAGTTAAAAGACAACTCTACAAGTCTCAGAATGGAAGGAGATACCTACACTCAGAGAAAGATCTAGAAAGACAAAAGTTTAAATGGAGACTGAAGCAACACATGCTATTATTTTTTCCCATGTTTGGTTTTGTTTCTTTTTTTATTATTTTCCCATTATTCGCTCCATTGGTTACAATGCTTCTATACAAACTATTGTACAATGTGAAAGTGTGTGCAGATCAATACGTGATTGTACAACACCGTGAGGGGAGGGAGAGAGGGGAGAAATCTGAAACTCAAGTGATTCTGTAACTGAATCTTGTAAGCTAAAAGTAAATAAACAAGTCAATAAATTTAAAAAATAAAACACAAGCAACAAAAGGTCAGGTGAAACATTATTGCAGCCCAAGACAATTTAGATTTTCAGGAGAGTTCTATGGCAGTGCAGTGAAGGCCAGCCTGGAGCATACCTGGTAGCAACATGAACAGTGGATCTTGGAGGCAGCAACAGCAGCAAACTTTGGAGTTCTCATTCCAGAGATGGTAAAGGGATTGAACATCTAGTTAGAAAGAGATTTCATGGGACTCCCATGTTGACACGGGATACAGGCTTGGATGATATTTGGCAGCTTCATTGCCTATACACAATACTGGGTTAAAGTTCCATGCTGGAGAAGAGTGTTTGTTGGGGAAGAGAAAGAGTCCTAGTAGAAGTTCTAGACCAGAGAAGAGCACAAGTGCATGTACCTGTGGTGGGAAGGGGAATAGGTTACAGTTTCAGGACTGAAAAGAGTATTAGTGTTTTTAGCTTCAGAGGAACAGGAGTATTCCCTGAATACCAGAACACAGACCAGGACAGTACTGACCACATCACTCCCCAGATGAAGGCATCCTGGAAACACTGCTAACTTGAAGACTCCTAAAATGAGCTCTGAAAACAGCAACATGAAAGAGCCTGAAGCTTGGGACAGTGCCTTCTACCACCTGCTAAGTAGAGTCTAACTTTAACATAAAGTTCAAACTCAAGAAATAGGTTGGGAAAATGAGAAAACAAAACCAATGCAGCCAAAATTAGAATGAAAGCAGAAAACTGAGGGGAGGGGCATTTAAAGTAAGTTCTTTGATAAAAGTCTCATTTCTCAGATAAATAGGTAACTAGGTCAATTTTTTTAAAAGAGGAACATTCCCCAAAAGAAGAGAAAGAAACCAGGTAGTACTCAAGTCTGTTCTAATCATATCTATCAGACTGGCTAACAGTACAGAAAAAAATACAAATATTGCAAGTGATATAGAAAAATAAAGATACTAATACACTGTTGGTGGAGTTGTGAACTAGTGCAACCATTCTGTAGAGCAGTTTGGAACTATTATCAAAGGGCTTTCAATTTGTGCATACCCTTTGACCCAGCAATCCCATAACTACGTCTATATCCCAAAGAGATCAAAGAAAAATGGAAAAGGACCTATGTGCATGAAAATATTTATATCAACTCTTTGTGGTGGCAAAGAAACAAAAATTGAGGAGATACTCATCAACTGGGAAGTGGCTGAACATGTTGGGGTACATATGATGGAATAATATTGTATTATAAAAATTACAAGGGGGATGTATTAAGAAAAAACTTGGAAGACCTATATGAACTGATGCAAAGTGAAATGAGCAGAACCCAGAGACCATTGTACACAAAAACCACAATATTATAAAGGTGACTATCTTTAGATGTAAAGATAGTAAAGTATGACTTACCTATTCTGATCAATATGGTGATCCAACACAATTTTAAAGAACTCATAATGAAAAATATTTTCCACCTCCAGAGACAGAACTGATAAACTTTGAGAGCAAATTGAAGTATAATTTTCTCACTTATTTTTCTTGATTTTTATTTGTAACATGGCTAATATGGAAATAAATTATACATTGTTTCTCATACATAATTGGTATTATATTGCTTGCTTTCTCAGAGGGTGTGATGGGAATCCAAAGATCTTCTCTGCCCCTAGGGTCTTTGATAGGATTAAGTGGCTCTGAGAACCTTCCCTGATTTGAAAATATACTCTGCCCTCTAATAAACTGAATGTGGTCACATGGAGCCTGTGGCATGAGGCTTGTTCTTCAGGAATGCCTATGCCTCATTACTTTGTGATTGGGCAGTGGGTCAAGAGGACTATGACATTCTCTGATCCAGGAGAATGCTATATATACCCTGAGGTGAGTTTTTGCTTTGGGACTCACTTTCAAAAGAGTTGTGTGATTTGGCCAAATGAGACTCTGGGAAGCCATTGAGCCCCCAGCTTTGAAAACCCAGATGTTGGTGCTAGCCTCTCTGGTAACTAACTAGATATGAATGTAATGGTCAGATGGCTGGAAGCCTGTCTGCTGATCTGTTTCTTTGTCTGCTTGTAACTTCTGTTTGTATTCTCTGAAGTTCAGATGCTGATTTTTTTCCCTGAACTAGGCAAATTGATTAAAGTAAGATTATTAACCCATCTTGAGTTGATTTCCTTTAGAAAAACAGATCTAAGAACCTGTGCTAGCAGCCACCCTGGGTATGCTAGGGTGCTTTCTGGTACAGAGGGGAGGGAGGTGCTAGAGGGAGAGAGAGAATTGGGAACTCAAAAAAAGTTTTAATTTAAAATAGTAAATTGAAAAAATAAAAAAGGGGAAAGGGAAGACATGGAAGGCAGAAAACAGAAAGAAAAGGATAAAAATAAGTTTTGTCAGAGTGAGATTAGGAATTAATTAGGGAGGAATGAAAGGTTTGATGTGATAGTAAAACCCAGTTGAATGTGTAGTAAATAAGGATAAAGCAGAATAAGTGAACAATAACATCAATGGCTATTGATTTTAAAAAGTATTAATTAAAATACTGTCAAAGAAAAAATATAAATATAGCACAACAAATTGTTCAATATGACCAAGTTGGATATATACCAATAATGAAAAATGACTCAACATTAGGAAAACAATAATGCAATCAAATATTAATAACAAAACATGAACCTATCAATAGATATAGAAATGGCTTTCTATAAAATGTAGTAGTTATATTTCAAACACTAAAAAGAATAAGAATAAAAATGCTCTGTTAAAACAAATAAAAAGAATCTATCTAAAACCAAGAACTAATGTTATTTGTAATAGAGAAACAAAGCAAATGTTCACCTGTGACTAGTGAGGCAAATACATATATCTTTTTTTCATATATAAATAGCAATAAATCAAAAATAATTAACAGAATAAGCATTCGTTAATAGAGAAAAGTGCTCTTATTTACAAATGTCATTATGATTTATTTAGAAAACCCTAGAGAGCCAACAAAAACTTGAGAAAAGTAGTTTCAATGAAGCAACAAATAAATCTATAAAAATTATCTGCATTTTAAAATAACAAAATAGAGAAATTATATTTAGAATAACAATGAATTTCATTTAACATACCCAGTTCCTACCACAGTACTTTGAAAATTATAAGTAACTAATAAACACTTGTAGATTCAATGATTAATTGACTTAGTGGTTGATTCAGAGGTTAATCAAGGCACACATGGGATTCATGTAAATAGAACCAAAAGGAATTTTTATAGAATTCAACAAAGATCCAAATAATTAGAAGCATATTCCACATTTATAACTGGACTATGTTATTGTGGTAATGAAGAAAATTTTAACCAGATTAATAATTAAAATACCTAAAGTATGCCTTAATAATAATAAAATTAATATGGAATTAGAAAAAGGCCAAAAATATCAAAGGGAAAATTGAAAGGAGTAAAATTTTAGTGGTAATAGATCACAATAGGGATCTCTGAAGTATTCTGGAGAATAATAAAGATGGCACAAGACTGGTGACAAGAAATCATTACAATTGTTAAAAGAATAAAGAAAACCTAGGCTTCAAACTATAAAAATGTTAAACAGTTGTGCATTATTAAGAGACTGGTTTGTGAGCACCTGTACATTATTAAGAGACTGGTTTGTGAGCACTTAGAAGAGAAATTGTTGATAATTAAAAGTCAGCTTGGGTTAAGCAAAAGTGATAA
The DNA here is from genome assembly GCA_028646575.1 of Pseudocheirus occidentalis. NCBI lineage: Eukaryota > Metazoa > Chordata > Mammalia > Diprotodontia > Pseudocheiridae > Pseudocheirus > Pseudocheirus occidentalis. The sequence goes on from CM053600.1 coordinate 35,188,513, forward strand.
CAACTGTCCTTATTGTCTTTTTTTTTTCTCCATGGACTAACTAGGATGCCCTTAGTACACAATCTAAACTGAAACTAAAACAAATTAACCTCTATTTTACCTTTGAGAAGAGTCCTGGCTGGCATGAGGAAGAGGAGAAGTGTAGAGGGGAGGGAGAGAGAAGGAAGGAAATTGAAGGGCTCTTGGTTGGAGTCTGAGGATTAGGGTCAGAAGTTGTGGCTAGGATAGGGGTCAGGGGAGTGGGGGGTGGCCTAGGACCTGGGGTATGGGAATTTTGCTTCTGCTGCTACCAGTCATTGACATCACCAGTGAGAGTGGCCAGAATGTAAGCCAAGGCCATGGGCCTGGGGTGCCTAACCACCCCCTCCCCTCGGGTCTGGAGTCTCCTAGCCAATTGCTGTGGCCCATACTTCCCACCCTTGAGGCCATAGGCATAGGCAGGGAAGCCACCTACAATCTCAAGCTTCTGAATCTGAGTAGCAAGTATGTGAAGCTGAAAGTGGGAGCCTCACTCCACTCCACCATGTTGCAGACCAACCAAGCAGGATACCATATTCAAAGCTATGTTCAGTGACCGCATGGAGGTGCTCACAGACTCCAAAGGCTGGGTGCTGATTGACAGAAGTGGTCATCATTTTGGGACACTCCTGAACTACCTTCAGGATGGGTCAGTGCCTCTTCCAGAGGGTCCTCAGGAGTTGAGTGAGCTGTTGGGTGAGGCATGATACGAATTGGAGCAGGGGCTAGCTGAGGATTGCCAGTTGGCTCCACAGTAAAGAGTGAAAGCCTTTCCAAACTCTGCCTTATTCTCATGGTGACATCTCCACTAGAAGAGCAACACTTTCTAAACCACTGGTAAAGCAAACATGATGTTTTTACTGGGAATTTTTGTTTGTCCTGCAAGACAAATTTTGTGAAAAAAAATTTTCCTTGTCTGGCAAAGCATAGGTTTATTACAGTTTACTCTTAAACAAAGTTTATACTTTACTACACAATCCTGGTCCAATCACAACCCTGGTCAGACCACATCAGGAATATTTGATTCAGTACTGAATACCCCATTTAGGAAACATATAAATAAGTTGGAGTGTATCTGGAAGAGTTTGTTGGAAAGTCAATAGGAAAAATGTAACAATGACATCAAAGGCTACTGATATAAAATATTTTGGTTGATGGGAAGTCTGTATAACTGAAAGATCATTAAAAAGAACAACAAATTTTTAGTTAGGAGAAGAAAAGACTTGGAAGAGACTTTATAGCTGCCTGCAAGTACTTAAATGGCTGTCATGTTGAAGTATAATAAGTCTTGTTCTACTTGGCCCCAAGGGTCATTTATTAATTGTATTAGGTGTTGGTGATACGAAGATAAATAAGAAACATTTCCTTCCTTCAAGAAGCTTACCATCTGTTGGAGAAAATTAGGTGTACACCCCCCAAAAAAGTGATTCCATCAATTCAATAGTTAACTTCAGCAGTATACATCACTACTGATGCAGACCTGACTATCCTGTGATACTCAGTTCTAAATCCTCCCATAAGTCTGCTGCAGGGGGACACCCCACAATGTACTGAAGACTTTCCTGTTTACTACAGATATTTTGAGAGTCAGGGTGAAGTGCACTTACTTTCTGTTACTTTTGCCCTATTATTTCTTCATGACATCTTCTATTCCTTTTCTTCTTTAGAAGAACTTTAGTATTACATAGAATGTAATACTGAAGTGGAAAAATAGATATTTAAATAAAATAAGAATGTATGAAGATTGCAGCATACAAGCAGCAAAACACTGCAGTTCTCCCAATAACCACCTCAAACACCTATAAAATATGACTCTAAACAAATTTAGAGCTCCAGAATTCACAAAGTGACAGAGAAACACATCTCCCACTAAAGGCAGCCTGGCAGGCAGACGGGAAGGGGTTCATCAGAGGACTCTGGGAGTCCAGACAAGCACTACATGAACTGGAGGCTGGAGCCACCAGAATAAGCAGCAGCTGGAGCATGAATCACTGGCAGCTGTGGCGGTTTCCAGAATTACCAATCCATAAGAAACAAGGTCTAAGTGAAAGGTCAGTGGAACTTGGATAAATTCAGGGGAGAGGGTCTGGCCAACTGGCCCAGGGCTAGCAACGGCTGAAGTTGTGGACCTGCAGCTGCCTCCACATGGCAGCTTCAGAAACCCCCAGCTTGCAGATTGCAATGGGGCCAAGGGATCATTCAGAGGCTAAGTGCTGTTGCCTTGAGCTGATGGATCCAGATAGTGGTCTTTGTTGGTGGTCTTGGGGTGCATTTTCAGTCAGTCAAAGCTGCTGGGGGCTGCAGTGGCAGCTGCAAAAACCCCAGCCATTTGATATAGAGCTTTCCCCTCTGGAAGCAGAGTTCTACTGAGCCCAAATGTCAAGTAATTGGCTGGCAACATGAGCAGGCAGAGGAAGCAAAGCAAGCCCAGCAATTAAACCTTAGATTCCTCTTTCGAGGACAAAAAGGATCAAAGCATGGAATGGGAGGAAGACAATACAGTCAGAACTCCCACACCAAAAGTTTCCAAGAAAAATGTAGACTACTTAAAAGCCATAGAGGAGCTTAAGAAGGATTTTGAAAACCAAATAATAGAAGTGGAGGAAAAAATGGGAAGATAAATGAGAATGATGAGAGAAAATAATGAAAAAAGAATTAACAACCTGACTAAAGAAATTAAGACCATAAAAAATAGATTAACTTAAATGGCAAAAAGGCTCAAAAAGCCAATGACGAGAAGAATGCCTTAAAAAGTCAAATTTGCCAGATGGAAAAAGAATCTCAAAAGCTTTCTGAAGACAAGAATCCCTTCAGAATCAGAGTGGAGCAAATGGAAGCAAATGACTTCATGAGAAATCAAGATACTATTAAACAGTTACAAAAAAATGAAAAAATAGAAAGCGATGAGAAATATCTCCTTGAAAAAAACCACTGAATTGGAAAATAGATCCAGGAGAGACCATTTAAAATTTATTGGATTATCAGAAAGCTATGATCAAAAAAAGAACCTAGAAATCATTCTTCAAGAAATTCTCAAGGAAAGTTGCCCTGATATTTTAGAATCAGAGGGCAAAATAGAAATCAAAAGAATTCACTGATCAGCTCTTGAAAAAGATCCCCAAAAGAAAACTCCTAGGAATATTAAAGCCAGATTCTAGAGTTCCCAGATCAAGGAGCAAATATTTGTAAAGCCAATCAACAGTAGATTCCTGAGTGAATGCTACTGTGAACAGCTTTTAAGATTCAGATTACACAGTATTAGTGAACACTCTGTTTATTCCAGTACAAAACCAAGATTCAGTACAATATTCACAGTATCAACAATTCACAATATTATATACAATATTTAAAACAAGGAAAGTCTCAATATTATATCTTATTACAGAAAGGAACAAGGAACAAGAGAAGAATCACCTAGTTTCCCTAAGAGAGAAACCAGCTTCACATTTAAAGATTCAATAAGTCCAGCTAAAGACTCAATCAATCAATTAACAAAAGGTATGACCTAGTTTCCCTAAGAGAGAGTTGATTCAATCAACAATTCACAATATACTGATCTGCCACTCATGGGGCAACCATTAACTTTAGTTTCCAAATAAAGTACTTAGAAAACCACACAATCCTTCCACCCTTGATTTACAACAAACCTCAGTTTAGTCCAAGGGGAGGCCTTTTCTTCATTTTGACTCTGGGTAGCCTCTCTGATTCCCTGGATCCTCTTCCCTGGTTCCAGCTGCCTCCTGAGTCTGTCAAACAATCACCTAATGTCAGGAGCAGAAAGCTGACAGGTTCTCGTCCAGTCCTCAGGGATGAACAGCTCCCAGGTCCTTGTCCTCTGCAAACATCAGTTTCATCCAAGGGGAAGCCTTTCCTTCATTTTGACTCTGGGTGGTCTCTCTGATGCCCTGGATCCTCTTCCCTGGTCCCAGCTCCCTCCTGAATCTGCCAGACAATCACCTAGATTCAGGAGCTGAAAGCCGCCAAGCTCTCGTCCAGTCCTCAGAGATGAACAGTTCCCAGGTCCTTGTCCAGTCCTCAGGGCAATCCCTGGAACACACTGAAGTTCACCAGGTTCAGCACACCTC
>CM053600.1:35193115-35217042 GCA_028646575.1 Pseudocheirus occidentalis
ACCATTTGAATACTGCGGAAGCACTATCAGGATAACCCAGGATCTGGCAGCTTCTACACTGAGCGATAGAAGGACCTGGAATATGATATTTCGAAGATTAAGGAAGCTGGAATCAACTATCCAGCAAAATTGTGCATGTTATTCCAGAGGAATATATGGTCATTCAATGAGGTGGAGGACTTTCAAGCATTCTTACTGAAAAACCCAGAACTCAACAGAAAATTTGACAATCAAACACAAGAAGCATGAGAAGGTAAACATGAGAAAGAAATTATAAGGAACTTACCAAATTTGAATTATTTATATGCCAATGTGGAAAAACAATAATAGTAACTTATGAAACTTTTCTTAGTACAAGGATAGGTGAAGGGAATACAAATGGATAGATACATATACTTACACATATGTCTATATAGGAGGCTATATATGCATATGAATACATATCTGAGCATGTGTATATATGGGTATATAGAGGGCATAGGATCAATTGAATATGAAGGGATGATACTTTAAAAGACAAACTCTGAGGTGGGAGAGGACTAGAATGAGAGGAGACAAGGAAGGACAAATTGGGGTTAATCATCCCGTGTGGAAGAGGCAAGGGATAACTATAACAACTTTACTTTCATTTACTCTCATTGAATCTGGCTTAGGGAAGAAATGGCATAAACTCTAAACTGGGCATCGTGCCACACAAGAGAGTAGGGGGCATGGGGTTGAAAGGCAGGATGACAGAGGGGAGGGCAGGGTCTGGGGGAGGGATGCTGGATGCTCACACTTCAATAAAGGGACAGGGACAGGGTAGAGAACAGAACAAGGAGGGGAGGTATAGGAAGGCAGGACATATGATCACTGTTACAATATGTCCACTATGAAGATGTCCTGTATAATTATACCTACGCAGCCTGTATTGAATTGTTTGTCCTTCCAGCAGGGGTGGTTGACAAGGGAGGAACTGAAAGAATCTAGAATTTAAAGCTCTGCAATACCTGCAACTAGGAATCAAGATATACAAGGGCTGGGGTAGGGAGACCATCCCTGCCCTACCAGAAAGTTAGAGAGCAGACCAGGGGAAGGTTTCTGAACTGGAATTGCTGTTTTGGGGTTGGGGTGGGGAAGGGACGGGGAGAAAATTTGTAATACAAAAATCTTATGAAAATGGATGATGTAAACAAGAAAACAAATAAAATTTATTACAAATATTAAAAAAGAAAGAAAAAAAGAATGTAAGCTCTTTGAAGTGAAGGATCATCTTTCTACTTACATTTGTATTCCTAGCATAGTGCTTGGCACATTATTAGTGATTAATAAATTCTTTTTCTTTTTTGGTCTTTTTGGAGGGGGGAAGGCAGGACAATTGGGCTAAAATGACTTACCCAAGGTCACAACCCTATGGGTCTGTGTTGATTTCATAGGCAGAAAGTGAATTGATGAGGATGCCAGCAATGTGAATGAATATTATTGTGCTTTGTTAAAGGACATTGCTAGAAAGTGTTAAATGTCTCAGGCCAGATTTGAACTCAGATCCTCCTGACTCAAGGACTGGTGGTCTATTCACTGTGCCACCTACCTGCCTCCATGACTTGATTTTCTAGATATTTCTTTTTTGGTAGTCTTTAAACCTTCTTTTCTCAGTTAACCATTTGCCCTCTGTCATTCTAGCAGGGCATCTCTTTAAATACACAACTATGCCCCATTGTTATAACACCACATTACCCATCATTTTAGGCAACATATAGGTCATCATTTTGATAAGCAAACACCATTTTTATTGGGAAGCTCACCCTTAAATTTCATACAGGTCTATAGTATCTGGCAGATCTTAAACTCCTGTGGCATAAGAATTCTGGGTTACCATTCTTAATATCTCATTGGGGCAGGACTTTAATGGAGGTGCAATGGTATACAACTGCATTACTTTATACAAATTGATTTTTACACCATTACAGCTGTGTTTCCTCCCCCACCCCAATTCAAGTACTGTGTGAGTTTCATGTGTGTGTGGCTGAAAGGAAGGAGAGAACAGATGTAACTATAGAATCTCTTCCCTTCATCCTTCTATATGGAATACTCCTAGTTTACTGCTAAAAGGAGAAGTAGAAGGTTAGTCAAAGAGGTTTCTACGCATTCTCTCTGATTTCCTCAGAGAAGGATGGCAGGCTAGAATTATATCTCTCTACCTGCTCAAATGTTATATTCTAGGAGATATAGTTTTGAAGTTCAGTCTAAAATCTTGATTTCTATTCCATAATAGGGAAAGAAGAACTTAAAGTATGATATCCAATACTTGACTACTTTCCAAAAAAATACATGTTCTACAATAAATACAAACAGAAAATATCAAAAGAATCTGTTTATCCAAGTTGATAGCAAAACAGAAAGCAGATAAAGTGTGCATAGGAAAATGTACACCAGACAATAGAGTGGAGGAATTCTCTCATTGAGAGTGAGGTAACTAAACAAAACCAAGGGAGAGAATCCCAGCTCTTTCCCAAGGAGAAATTCCCTGAAGTCTCATGTGTAGCAATATGGAAATGGGGACAAGATGAAAGTTCCTGTATTGGCAATGAACCGGGTACTTAGCAACTTGTTTCAGTTCATGATTATATCAAGTATTAAGATCCAGAACTTGTGAATCCCATACTGGGAGGAAGTTGCTGATGTAACAGGAAGGAGTGGAACAGGGAGGAGTTAATATCATATATAAGGAAAAGCCCAAGCTATAGAGCCAGAATTGCTGAGAGGAGAGAGAGAGAGAGAGACAGAGAGAGAGAGAGAGAGAGAGAGAGAGAGAGAGAGAGAGAGAGAGAGAGAGAACTGCTTGGATCCTGAGAACTTCAGAGAACTGCTACCAATTGAGAACAGGATGAAGGATGGAACTTGTGGTGACAGAATGGAGAACTGAGAAAAACCAAGAAAAGAGAATTATTGAGAAGAGAATTAAGAAGAATTGAGAAATCAGAAGAGAGGAGAACTAGGAGGAAGCATGGCTGTGATTCTGGTACTTTGTCTTTGTTTTGGGGTCTATATTGATTTCATAGGCAGAAAGTGAATTGATGAGGATGCTGGCAATGTGTATTAATGTTATTGTGGCTTTGTTAAGCTTTGTTTTCCTGGGAACTGTGAAGGACTTGAGGTGGACTAGACACTGTGAGCTTCAGTATGGAACAGGAACTCCACGGGGAGCTGGACAAGGTACTGAGAGGTGTCTGCCTTTGAACTCAGGTGACAATTGGGTAGATTCAGGCAGGAGCTGGGACCATGGAAGAGGAACCATGGAAGCTGAGAACCTGACTCAAGTCAAGATGGAAAGACCTCTCCTTGGGTATTTAATGCAAACTGAGAAGATCATGATTTACTGTGGCCTAGGGATGGAGAACTTTGACCCTTGTACTTTGTGTGCATTAAGGAGGCAAGCCTCCTTAAGGATGATTGAATTAAGGGCTTATTAAATGATTGATTACTAAATGAATGTACTTTATTTAAAACTACAGTCATTTTGGTGACAACTATAGCTTGTTATATTATAACGTTGTGAATGATGTACTTTGATTTCTGCGAATGTTTTGTCTTTGTTATGGAATAGAGAGTTCACTTTGCTGTGTAATCAGAACTTTGAAGCTGTTCATAGCAGCAGTCCTCTGGAAAGCTGCTCAAGCTTGGCTTTACAACCAGTGAGGAGAGAGTGACCTAACCAATGAGCTATGAGGCTCAAGTTACAGTAAAATAATTAAATTTACTGACAATGAATGTTATAAACTTTTTATGTCTTTTTTTAAATATATGTCTTTTGCTAATATATGATATGTCTTCTGCTGCATTCATTTTTAAATATAACTTACTGTCTAACTGGTAACACAATGTACTGGGTGTGAAGTCAGGAAGACCTGAGTTTGAATCTGCTGTAGAGAACTTACTAGATCACTTACCCTGGGCACTTTAATTAACTTTTGTTTGCCTTTGTTTTCCTCAACTATACAAGGGTAGTGATAATAACACTTATTTCACAGTGTTGTGAGGGACGAGATATTTGTTAAAAGTACTTAGCACAGTAAGAGGCATTTAGAAGGTGCTATGCAAATGCTTATTCCCTTCACCTTCCCCCATTAGCATTGCATTCACAAGACCTTGACATGAATTTTTTAATTCTTCATTGAGAATTTAGTTCAATAATTTAGTTTACCACATTGAATATCAAGTTTACATTTAATAGTTGATTTTCCAAGTCTACCCCTGATCATAGCCATGGTTTTTCAATGAGATTTAAATAAGGCAATTTATCAGACCATTGCAGCATGCTTATATACAATCCAAATTTCTTAGATAAATTTCTGAGCCTTTTATGATATGTGTTGTGGTACAATGTTGTGTGGCAGTATTTGATCTTCATTTAAGAATTCTTGTAATTCTTTTTTATGTTTTAAATAGTATTTTATTTTTTTCAATTTTCCATAAAGGCAATTTTCAGCATTGATTTCTATAAGATTTTGAGTGCCAAAGTTTTCCCTTTCTGACCCTTTTCTCCTCCCTCCCCAGGATGACAAGCAATTGGTTATAGGTTATACAGGTACAATTACGTAAAACATATTTCCACATTAATCATGTTGTGAAAGAAAACAAAACAGAGCAAAAGGAAAATACATAAAAAACAAGTGGAAATTCTGTGCCTCCATCTGCATTCAGATGCTTTCAATGGATGTGTATAACATTTGCTATCATGGGTCCTTTAGAATAGTCTTGGATCATTGTATTGCTGAAAAGAGATAAGTCCATCATAGTTACTGCTACTTTATTTGTGCTACTTTGTACAATGTTCTCCTGGTTCTGCTTAATTCACTCAATGTCAGTTAATGTAAATCTTTCCTGGTTTTTATGTAAATCTGCCTATCTTTTCTAATAACATAGTAGTGGAATTATTATAATTCTTAAGGAGATGAAAATGCCCAGATTTTTATAGGCTCTCACTGACTTCTGAACTTGGTTTTGAAAATTTTATGAAGTTGTGAAATTATGAAAAAATAAGTTCCATCAGTAAAAATTACACTTTTCCAATCTTCAGTACTCCAGTCTTTGAAGTGCCTTGACCTGACAAGATTTTTTTTCTTCATAGCAATGGTTAGAAGCTGTTAATTTTTTTAAACTCATCTTGCTTTCCTTTGAATTTTAAGAATCCTACTCTGTGCTTTTCTTCTTTTTTGACGGTCAATTAGGCTACTTTTCCAGAAATAGTTTTCAATTCTTGGTGTTTGCTTTTGTCACTACTGTTGTTTTCAACCACACTTTTTCGTTTATACTTTAGTGCAAATGATTCCGTTTCATTGTGGGCTAAAATAAATCTTGAAATTCTTGTTTTCCCTACCACATCAGCCATTGCAATACCTCGAATATTTGTTGAATCTTCCTTTTTAAGAGCTACAACATTTGTATATTTCATTGGTGTTATATCAATTCTTAAAAATCACATAATTTTTTTAAAAAAACAGAAAAAGAGAACAAAGAAATACGTGTGCAAGGCATGAAATATAGCACTCAACTGATAGAAAACTAACTAAACTTGGGGAAACCAACTTAATTCATTTTCAACTGGTCAAGGTCAGGCATCCTGAGTCAGCTTATTATCCACAGAAGCACACATGCATGACCATTGCTGTCACAAAATGAAACTATATCAAAATTATTGCTTGTTCCAAGTAATTTGCAAAGTATTTTAGGTATTCTACTATAATAATGAAAGATTTTTTGTCACCATGGTAGATATATATAAACACATACTAGTAGAGCCAATGTAAAGAAACTAGCCAATTTACAATAATTGCGCTCTACCAATAGGTCCGATTCCAGATAAATTTTAGGGTCCTTCACCTCATGTAGATATCTATTTAAGACTTCTGGGTCTCTCTTCAGATAAGCAAACTGCTATCCAAGTGAAAATTAGTGGCCTTAACTTTATTCTCTCTTTATAGCTCATAAAAGCCAAATGGTATTAAGTAGGTAATATCATATTTACTCACTGATAGGACACTCTAAAAGGATATCCATATTTCAGTAAGTTGTGAATGTCCCTTAATGATCTTCTGCCTTTAGTTCCCTATGTCTTCTCTCCTCTACTGGTACAATCAATTTTTTAAACCAAATTGAAGGACTTTACATGTATCTTTGCTAAATCTCATCTTGTTTACATGGGCCCAAATTTCAGTCCATTCAGAGAACAGGATTTAGAGCTGGAAAAGTAATAGTAATCATCTCTCCAACTTTTTCATTTTGTAGTTAAAGAAACTGAAACTTGGAGAAAATTTTGCTTATGTTTTCTTAATAGTAAAACAGAAGGCTAGATCTGAAACCTAGCTATCTGAGGAAAATTTTCTATCTTGATCATCGATTCCCCCTTTTATCTTTGTGTCATTTGCAAACTGTTGGAGAATATTTTCTGTCTTTAATTCAGTTACTCACAAACACATTGAAAACAATGGAGCCAAGGACAGAGACCTGTGACATCTGACTAGGTACTTCCTATCAGTACCTATTACTGATTTTTTTTTGGTACCTTCCTATCAATTCCAAGACAGTTTTCTAAACCAGATATTAATAGTCTATGCAGGGGCGGCTAGGTGGTGCAGTGAATAGAGCACCAGCCCTGGAGTCAGGAGGACCTGAGTTCAAATCCGGCCTCAGACACTTAACACATTTGACCTTGGGCAAGTCACTTAACCCCAACTGCCCTCCAAAAAAAAAGCAAAAAAAAAATAAGATTAAAATAGTCTATGCAAATTATCATTCAATATATGTTCATATCTCTTATGCAGAGGTATATTACGAAATTTTTCATCCAATGCTTTGCTGAAATTATATCTCTGAAAATAGCTTTACTTAAAAAGAAGGTTACTTTGTAGCTTCTTTTAATGAAAACAGTATCTCTTTTTTAAAAAAACATTATTTCAATAAACACTACTTTTATGAGTGAATGAAAAAGTATTATTAAGCTTTAAATATATGTCAAGCACTGCTAAGCTCTGCAAATAAAAAATAGAAAGATAGTCCTGGTTTATATTCTAACTAGGGAGAGCATATTTGGATGGAAAGGTCTAGAAATTTTTAGAATATATGGGATGTCTAACCTGCAGGGTGGGGAATCTAAAGGGCCCACTACCATTAGAAAGAGAGGAGTGGGCAGGAGGTAAGAATCAGGATTCTGGCAGGAGTGAGGATTGGGACATTGACAGAGAGGGTGGCTACAATGGAGGCTTTGGTAGAAGGTGAGCTTCTGCTTGGCATTATTTCTGCTAAGGACTTCCAGGAACCCCCAGATAGGCCATTTATTAAAGTAAAATTTTATTAATATCTTTTGCCTTTTATATCACCTACATTTCCAAGTGGATTTTTCCTTCACCCTCCCCTGCACCGAGTACAATCTCTTTCAAAATAAAATAAGGAAGAAATAGACATTTTAAAATAACATTTTCTTAAAATTTGAAAATAAAACTTTTGCTCTCACTAAAATATATAAATAGTACTTGTAATAGTAAGAGCATTGAGATGGAAACTGCTTTTAAAAAGAATCTTAGTTTTACATTTTTCAAGAGAGTAGCATCAACAGCCATTTGTTCAAAATCTTTGAGGGGAGACAACAAAGAAGGATAAATTTGGTGACAAGTGCTTGACTCTGTAAAAGTCTAAATGATCTCTACATGAGGCAACCTGACTTTCTGCCCCCTGATCACAGTTCTCTTCTATTCCAAATGATTTGCAAACCTTCACTTACATTCTCCAAAAATTCACGACATCAGTGACCCATGGGCTTCTGAGAAAGCATCTCTATTGGAGTTTTTTAACAGAATTCTAGAAGATCCCATTGTGTTTATTGTTATCAATTACTCTTTTTAAAAAGTAGCCTTGTTCAATGACCTAATCTTAAGTATCAGGCAATAGATAAAGCTGGGGCATGCTTGCTTACCAAAAGTAAACTGTGGTGGAGGGGATCTAGCATAGAGTCCATATGAAAAAGAGATTTTCTATAGATGATGAACTCTTCCAGGTGCTCCCATTTGGGGTTGATATTATATTGACAACATCAATTAATAGAACATTACCTGATGTACTAAAAACGAATTTATAATCACTCAAAGGATCTATGTTTATCCACAAAGAAAATATGAAATGAATAAAGAATGTTTGATGCCCATATTACAACACACATTTGGATAAGCAAACTATTAACAATAGTATACATAACTAGTCCTGTGAGTTAGACTCAGCTTTGCAGGAGAAGAGCAGGCTCCTTTGACTTCAAGACATTCCTAAGCTTTTATTGACTTAAGCTTTCCATGAATACAAAGACTTTTCCTTTAAATACCAACATTCTACTATTGTTGTTATATGGTAGCAAGGTATGGAATATAGCAGCCTTCAAAGAATTTTTTAAAAAATTATTGTATAGAAGAGAAATATCTTTAGCATCAGGAATTTTGTATTGACTGAACTATGCGCTGAAGAACCAGCAGTGTGTTGTGGATAGATAACTGGCCTTGGAGTCAAGAAAGCCTGTGTTTCAAAGTCCAGTCTCTGAAACATGCTGGCTGCATGACCTTGGACAAATCACTTGACCTCTCAGTCTCCGAGAGAACACTCTAAGGGTAGTTCACAAGAAACCCCCACATCAATGAAATTATAAGGCTGAAAAATCCATCTGCATATCTAAAAACCCAAACACATACCCTGAAATTAAACACGGAGCATTGTAACATTACAGAATATTCTCCATTTGGGAACAAATGGAGAAAATGTGTATCTAACAATTCAATGATACTCTTCCCTTAAAATGTATTGACCTTTATCCTGTGGGGACCTGGGGATTCTGAGTGCTTTCAAGGAATGGGGAAAGAATGATACTTTCTTTAAGTTCTTAAATGCAGAAAGAATCTCTTTGGAAACCATAGCTCTGATACAGGACTTGCAAAAGTTTTAGGGCAATTTTTAAGAGTTGAGGTATTATGACACCTTTGTACAAGTGCCAGTCTTGACGGCATTTCTGCATTTAGCCTTTTGAGACATAGATAACCATTTTTGGTCTTTGTTTAGCTAGAATGAGACATGACCAATCCTAAAGTAAATTAAGACAGAAGTGACATATTCTTTGAAGCTAAGATTGAAATAAACCTTTGGTCATTGGGAATCCTTTGTTGTTACTGAAACAAAAGTCAAAGCACCACATCTGAGTTATAAATAAGATTATATGTACTCCAAGACTGCTTCTGTCATCAGATCAGTTTCTTTCAGTGGCTATCTCCAAAGTTTGTGTCTTTAGAAACCTTTCAGCTGGCTGCAGATGAAAAACTTGACGGGGCACAGAAATAAAAGAACACTTTGTGGTTCTGCACTTTAGCTACCATCATTCTACCATGACCACAGCATTAACATTATTATACATTTGTGGAAGCAAGCCTGACCACCTATAAGGGGAGTTGTTTTAAAATTTTAAAACAGGACTGAGATATAAATGTGATGCCAGTTCTGAATCCTGTAGGGAGAATTTTCTTTATGTTTTCTGGATGTACTATCATGCAGTGGAATGTATTCTGGACATGGATTCAGAGGACCGGGGCTTAGATCACAGTTGTGCTATTTATGATCTGTGAAACCTTAGACAAGTCACCAAACTTTTCTGGGCCTCAGTTTATTCTTCTGTAAAATGAATTTCAAAATATTACACTGAAAGTTCCATAGGGTACAGGACAGCTTTTATTGGCTCCTGCTTGGTTCCAGGCTTTCTCTGTGTTCTGAAGACATCTAGAGTAAGGTTATCCTACCTTCTATTGTCCACAACAAGAAATTATCTCTTTGCTAAATGATGTAACAAATAGTTTGGGCTACTCTCTTGCTCCATATTCCCATTCAACAAGGCCTTTCTTCCTTGATCTAACTTTTGAGTTACTTCTGGCACAGCACATCTAATTTATCAACATATTTATTTTTACAGGTACCATATTTACTGCTAAGAAATGAGATTTAGCTTGTGACTAGAATAAGAAAATGGAATCCTAAGGGAGTGAAGTTTGGTGGTAAGGATTTGCTAGAGATGAAAGGATCAAAATAATATCATATTGTCCCTCAGTCCAATTAGAAGAAATAGATGCTAACAAGATTACTTATGAATATAAGGAACATCATCTACAATTGACATCTCTACTTCATCTCTCTTCTAAAACCTCTTCAACCTGACTTTGGATTTCACCATTCAACTGGTTTCTCCAATTACCCATCTCTTACTTGCCAAATATAATGGTCTTTTCTCAAACCCATCCTTCCTGACCTCTCTCCAGCCTTTAACATTATTACTTACGGTCTTCATATGTGTATTCTCTCCTCTCTAGTTTCTTTTAATAAGGCTATTCACTTCCACTTCTTCTCCCACCTATTGACTATCTCTTCTCATCTGTATTTCCTAACATACCTAGCTTCCTTTAATTCAAATCCCACCTTCTGCTGGAGGTCTGTCCTGGTATTTCATGTCCACTACATATGTCCTATACATTTCCCCTGAGATTATCTTCCATTTATAGTATTTATGTCTTGCATATAGAAGGTTTAGAGGGGTTTTTCAGGAGAGAGATTTTTTTGATCTCTGTTTTGTCTCTCACATTGCAATATGAACTTCTTAAGTACAAAGACTCCATTTTTTTCCATTTAATTTGCAATCTCAGCTATTATAAGAGTGCCTAGAACATAGTGCTTAAATAAATGCTGATTGACTAACTGGAAAAAAACTCACAAAGTTGTCTCAGGCAGGATATAATTTTGATTGGGATAGCCACAGAGAACTTGTGAGTGATGGCAAGATCAAGAGTACGACTATCTCTGTATGTGAATGAAGTTGAGTAGAAAAATAGATCATGGCAAATGAACAGGTTGAGAAACGAGGAAGTAAGAGTATATGAGGGAGTATCAGTATGTATTCTGAGGTCCTGCAGTTTGAGGCAGGCATTAGAGAGTAGAGATAGACTGTGAGTCAAATGCTGAACTCATTAAGGAAAGAGTGTGGGTGCCCTGGACAGCAGCTACATGATTTTTGGTTGAGTAGTATACATGGATTGAGTGAACCTCAAAGGAGGAGAGATATAGGTAGATGGAGAGCCTGGAAGTGATGATTGAGAACAAGGAATATTCCAGCTCTCTCACTTCAACCAATGAGTCAGGGGAATAGGTTAAAGTGCAACCAGTGCTGAAAAAAAATGACCAGGAAGGCTGTGTCACCAATGGAAAAGAAAAAAAAAAAGATTTAAGATGAGGCTTGACTCTGAGCTCTGTAGATTAATTGAATTCTGAAAGACTTTTTTGAGAAACCACCATAATGCAAAATTTCCAAATGATTCACAAAGGGTAGTTTACCTTTCACACCTTTCCCAATGCTTCATCTCTTCCTAGAGGTCATAGATGCCATATGCCTAGATGGTCTATAAAGCCAGCCTTATTTCCTTCTATGACTAAAGAAACAGAGTGGTCTAGATAGTGTGCTTTGTTTTGAGTAGGCAGAAAAACCTGGATTTAGGATGAAAGCAAGTTTGGTGTCTACTGAATGTGTATTTCAGAGCACATAGTAGAAAGAACAGGCTGCATGATTTTGTGACATGAGGGTAAAGGGAGAAAGCTGGATTAAATGGGATGGGATAGCATATAATATATAGGTAGCAAGAGCAATGTATTTGAATATTCTCTCAGAATTAGACAAATAAATCTAAAAGAAAGTTAAACATAAAGGAAGATATAGAATGCAACAACCACTGCTGAATTTAGAGAAGAGTTAAGGTCTCTTTTGAATGGAAATTGTAAAGAACGTACATATGCATACATATATATTTCTCAGCAGCACATCACACCAAAGATCCCATACTAGAGCACAGAGAAATGATAAATAAATAGCAGTAATAGATCTTAAACTGTGTTATAAGGCAGTGATTATCAAAACAACCTGAGACTGGCTAAATAATAGAAAAGGAAGATCAACGGAAAGAGTAGACATACAATTAGCAACAACAAATAAACATGATAACCTTGTATTTGACAAGTGTAAAGACTTAACATTTGGGTTTAAGAGTTCATTATTTGATAAAAAAAAAATTATTGGGAAAACTGAAAAGTAGTATGGCAGATATGTACTAATATCTCACAGCATTTAGCAAGATATGGACAAAATGTATACATGGCCTAGATGTAAAGAGAGATTTTACAAGGATTAGACAAATATGGAATATATTATTTCTCAGACTTGTGAGTAGGGAAACAATTTATGAATAAACCAGAGACAGAGAGCAAAATTAGATGCTGAAGGGACAATTCATGCCCCTATAGTGAGTAAGTTTATTTTGCCCCTAAGATGACCTATCAAGGACCTGTGCTATGTAATTTAGCTGCTATTTATCATGTCCCAGGAACTAGCCATCCCTGGCACCAAAGCATGTTTTGAGGAACTGGTTATTCCCCCAAGCTTGCCATTAATTAACTTTTATCTTGCAGTAGTATGCAACCCTTCCTTGAGAGGGGGGAACACAAAGGGCCAGGCACCAAGCTTCCTGGCTTGGAGCCACTTTTGTTTAGAAAAGCATGAAATCCCCTATGGCCCCTTAGCCATTTTGGAATCTCACCCATGGAGGAAACATCCTGCCTGGGACCAAGCAGAACCCTGATGGCTGTACCCAGGATTCCCCAGCTTGTGTGCTCAAGTGTTGGTGCTTCTCCGCATCAATGATGAGTGTAAAGATGTATAGACATATTCCCCTCATTGGTGATGTTGTTCTCTTTCATTCTCAGCTTACCTCATAATTATCCCTATAGTTATATTCTTCCTGTCTCTATGTGTATTGGGACTTTGCTTTCATTTTTCTGAGGCTACCTGTATTATTCCATGAGTATAATTAAAATAGATATTGTTTCCTAATTGTGTAGTATGTCATTTGTGGGAACGAATATGAACCTAAGTTCTATTCAAAACAAATGTAAAATGAATAATTTAGATTACATTGAATTTTAAAAGTTTTTGTACAAAAAAAATTTACCAAGATTAGAAGGAAAGCAGAAAATTGGGGAGGGGGTGATTTATAAACAACTTATCAGATAAAGGTCTCATGTCTAAAATGTAAAAAGAAATTTGTGAAATCCATGAGTATGGATCATTTCCCAATTGATAAATGGTCAAAGGATGTAAAAAGAGTTTTCCAATGAAGAAAACAAAACAATTTACAGTCATATAAAAATGCTATAAATGATTACTTATTAGAGAAATGCAAATTAAAACAAGCTTGAGATATCATTTTATACCTACCAGATTGGTTAAAATGATAGAAGGGGAAAATGACAAATCTTAGAGATCATGTGGAAAAATTGAGACACTAATTCATTGTTGGTGAAATGATTCAAACATTTTGGAAAGCAATCTGGAATTATGCTCAAAAAGTTACTAAACTGCCCATAGCCTTTAACCCAACAATACTACCACTCGATTTAATTCCAAAGATGATTGTGGAAAAAGGAAAGGAACCTATATATTCTAAAATGTGTAAGTATCTCTCTTTGTGGTGGCAAAGAACTAGAAATTCTAGGGATGCCCAGCAACTGGGAAATGGTTGAACAAGTTGTGGTATATGACTGTGATGGAATACTGTGTGCTACAAAATATGATGAGCACAATAATTTCAGAAAAAACATGGAAAGACTTGCACAAATAATGAAGAGCCTAATGAGCAAAACCAGAGAACATTTTATACAGGTTACAATATTGTTTTAAGAATGACTTTGAGCAACTATGTAATTTTGTTTATTATAAATACACAAATTTGCTCTAAAGAGCAAATCTGCATCCAAAGAAAGAACTGATAAATAGAAGTATACATAGAATAATGTTACATATATACATACACACATATGTACATGTATATATGTCATATATGCATGTGTATGTACATACACACATGTGAAGATTTATGTTTAATGGTAGCTCTCTCCAAAGTGGGGGTTACATGATAATTTCTTATATATCTGAAAGGAATAGCAAGCTAGGTCTAGTAGTTTTGCAATTTCATATATAATAATCTTTTTTATTGAACAATGTTATGGAAATCCTTTCATTCAATAAAATGAAAAAAATTTGAAAAGAAAAAAATAAATGACTACAAGATCATTTATAGTTTACAATGCAATAAAATAGCAATCGGTATGAAAAGCACAAACAAAATATCAATATATGAATTAATACTTAATAATTACATCCTGAAAAAATTAGGCTAATGAACAAACCACATATAACAATTACTAACTTTGTGAAAGATGTTGAGGCAATATACCAACATTTCTAGGTTGAAGATAAAGTAGTTCTCAGAGTAAAAATTACATATGTACAAACAAACAAAACAGAGGTGAACATCTAATATTTTTTATTAGAATGACAAGTAAGTAAATCTAAGTTGAAAAGAGGAACTCTTGAAAATTAGAAGAGAAATATGTAAGCAGTGGGAAAAACTACATAACTAATACACAAGGCACACTAACAAAATATATAAACTTGGGGCAAGTAGGTGACACAGTGAACAGAGCACTGGCCCTGGAGTCAGGAGTACCTGAGTTCAAATCTGGCCTCGGACACTTAACACTTGTTAGCCGTGTGACCTTGGGCAAGTCACTTAACCCCAATTGCCCTCCAAAAAGAAAAAAAAACAATTATAAACTTTAGAGACAGATAAGAGCCACAGACTAGACTTGGAGTCAGGAAAGAACTTAGTTCAAATCTGGCCTCAGACACTTATTAGTTGTGTGACCCTGGGCAAATCCCTTAATTTCTGTTTTCTGCAGTTCTCTGAACTGTGAAATGGAGTTGATCGTAGCATTTACCTCACTAGATTGTTATGAGGACTAAATAAGATATTTGCAAAAAGTGCTTAGCACACAGTAGGCGCTATATAAAAGCTTTATTCTTTCCCTTTCTCTTCTTTAGTGAATCTGATTTAAAAGGAGGAAAAGCAGATTAACAAAATTGTTCAAAAGCTGAAATCATTCCTAAGAGAAATAAAAATAATTCTCAGAACATGCTAAATGCAATTTCATGCCCAAAAGACCAACAATTTGAAAGCAATGGAGCTTTTTCTACAGAAAATATTCAAATTAACAGAGCACCAAATAGAGATTTAAATAATCTGATCCTTTAAGAGAAAATTAAACTAGCTGTAAAAGAGCTACCACAGAAGAAAAACCCCATCCAAATAGATCCCTTTCAGTCCTGTAAATAGCAATTAATATGTATCTATACTATACAAATCATTCACAGAAATCAAGAAGGCAAACACTCTGCCATAGTCCTTCCATGTGACATATATAGTACTCATTGATTGAGTGAACTTGAAGTTAAAAATGAAAGTACAACATGGCAGCCAAAAAAGCTAATGAAGTATTCAACTGCATTATGTATAGATAATTGAAGCTAATAATCTCACTATGCTCTGCCCTAGTCATACCACATGTAGAGTATTACATTCATTTTGGAGCAATATGTTCTAAGAGAAACATTTACAAATTGGAGAATATTCAAAGATGGGTATCAAGACTATGCCAAGAAAAGGATTAGCTAAATGAACCAAGGAATGTTTAATCTAGAGAGGAGAAGATTTAGAGAGACTGTGATAGAACTGTTTAACAATCTGAAAAGCTGTCACATAGAAGGGGGATTATTATTGTTCTGATTAAAAACTAGAGGAGGGAAATGGGAGAAACCTGTAGAAGAGGCAAGGAAGTAGATTCTTGGATTGATACACACTGAAACAAATACTTAATGAATAGACCTATCTTTTTTTCATGCAACTGGGAAGATATACAGGCAATGGGGTAGAGAAATCTGTATTTCCCTACAAGAAAATAAAGGGAAAAGGGAAAATGGGGAGAGCATGATAGAAGGGAAGGCAGACTGTAGGAAGGGATAATCAGAATGCATGCCACTTTGACATGAAAGGGAGAGGAGAGATGGGGAGAAAATTTGGAACTCAAAATCTTGTGGAAATGAATGTTAGAGACTAAAACTAATATTTTTTTAAAAAAGGAATGGACTACCTGCAGTGAATGAATGAACAGTGAATCATTTTTCAAAGAATAAATATTTTTAGAAAAGCCTATGAACTGAATAGAAAAATTATACCTCCTGAGTAAAAGGCACAGTAATGGGACTGATTTTTCAACATATAAAAAAAATGAATATTGTTTTTCAAATTAGTTACCTGATTCAAAGAGAAAATTATTTGTCTTTGCTCAAAGGAGTTTTAGAATTTTTCTTTTGGAATTATTTACATCCAGTTTATGAGCCACACAAGAAATTAGACTCATCATCTTTGAGTTACCACTCCTTTTGAACCAAAGAACATATTAACATGTTTGCAACTTACTATTATACTGACTGCTTGAGAGAAAGAGAGAGAGAGAGATAGAGAGAGAGAGCACATATGTATATGTGTTTGTAAAAGCTGTCTCACGAGGAAGTTGATCACTTCAAGCACCCACAATGAAAATGTTAACTGTAGTATAGATTTCTTTTATGTTTATATTGCCTGTTCAATTTTATTTACTGTTTGGTGAAAAAAATTAATAAAAAACCTAGTTATTAAAAAATCCCACAAGTCAGCTGACAGTGTCGAGGCTGGAGAAATGCATGCATTTGACTCCACAGTTATTTCTGTCTCCCACTCTCTCCCCACCCCCAACAAAAGTTCAAAGCTGAAAGCTCCTCCATTTACAGCTGAGAGTAAATGTATATGACCTTCAGTTCCACAGAGGTTAACCTACTCTGATTAACTTTTCCATGTTATTCCATTAAATAAAAACAGTTTTGACACCCAGAGACTAAAGCATCCTAGAGATAATACAATAACCTCATGCATTCATTCCAAATTGGATTGTAATAATTCATTTAGGTAACCATACATATTTGTTATGTGTAATATGAAACATCACAAAATGAAATCAATAGAAATGTTTCTTGTTAATGAAGATATACTGGGCTGTTATGTGTAGGTTGCCAACTCAATACCACAGAAATCTTATTTGTGTTATGAATTTCAAGGTATCATGAGAGTTATAAATGAAGATAACATTACTTAAAGAAGCAATGGTTCGTCATTTAGAAAATTATATGATACATTTTATATCATTTCTTAGTCTTTGCAATAGTGCCCTAGTCCTAAAACTAAGGTGAAAATGCAGGTGGAGTAATCACATTAAACTGTTTGCAAATGGACTTTTATCCAAACTTACATTTTAAAATTGCTAAAGGTCAAAATTATGTTAATATTGACAAGCCTGACTGAATATTCTTACCCAGAGAAGCATTTTGTACATTTCATTTTATATAAAAACTGAATTGCATTTACTTACACACATAATGTATATTTATATCTTGACTAATCTATAATGACATCAAAGCCTCATTTTGATGCTATCTTCAACCTGATAGGTGAAACCATCTTATAAAAATGTTGATTCAATAATCCTTCCCACCCACCCCCATCCCAGAAGAGGCCCAAAGAATACCCACCTCATAAGAAACCCTACTCCATGAAAAATCTAGTGGGTTTCCAGTAAATAGCAAACTGGATAGAGAAAGAGGTATGTAATACCCCTGACATCAACATATGTGAATTAAGGGAGAAAACTACCAGACTCCCATCTACAAATGTAAGCACTTGAAAGGATCAGTGGTTCAGGATCAAGGAATGAAATAAGATAGGGCCTTGGGCACTACCAATCCAAGTAAGCCTTTCAGACATTAGATTCTGCCAGATTCTGTCCACCTTCCACCTGAGGATTATCCTCAAAACCTTGGTTGATTTTAGTATTTATGGGAGGAATCTCTCCTTTCAAAAATTCTCAGCCTCCCCAAACCAGGTAGAAAGTAATTTCATGAAAGTAAAATATAATGGAGCACAGTATATAATATAATATACTGAGAACTGTGAAACCTGGTATTGACTAAAGTCTGGATCTGGATTCAGGTCCTGCCATTGATCAGCTTTATGACACTAAAATTCCATCACAAATATTATTTTCTTTGTTCAATGAAATTAAAACAGTTCTTTGGGTGACTATAGTGTGAACAGTATTCAAATGAGAAAACTGTGTTTCCCTTTTTAAAGGTTCTGCCTTACTGTGGTAGGGAGATCCATCCTGCCCTACTGGAAAGTCAGAGGGGTGAGGGTGAGGACATAGGAGAGAGCAGATTGGGGGAGGGGTTATACAGTGGGATGGCTGTTTTGAAGTGCTGGATAGGGGAAAGATGGGGAGAATATTTGTAACTCAAAATCTCATGGAAATTAATGATACAAACAAGAAAATAAATAAATGAATACCAAAAAAGGTTCTGCCTTGTAACAAATAGAATGATGTTAGTTAAGTTTCATAAAAAGAAGAAAATATACACTTTGTAAGCTAAGGTTGTTGCTAGACAATGTATTTCAGTCAAATACCAAAGAGGTCAGAAATTATATCATTTTTTTAAAGAGAAAAAGAAAATAAGCAGAGACAAAATGACAGGAGATACTTGAAATCAGGGGAACTTAATCATGAATGAGGCCTTGTATGATTATAATACTACCACTTAGTTTTTCTTACTATTACTGCCATGTGAAAGGAGATATTTTGAGAGCAGAGAAATTTCAAAGTAAAACTTTGGTGTTGACTAACCAGGAAGCAGTTAGAAATTCTGCCTAGCATAGATAAAACTATAGGGCCCCAAAAGTGTAGTAAACTTAATGACTTTTTCACAGAATGAGCCTGAAGCTCCAAGGTCATTCACACAGCCTGAAGATTTTGCCTCCTTAATAGAAAAAATAGAAAACACAGTCTATCAAATCTATGTATGGGATTAAGATCTCAATAATGCAATTCAACAAACATTTATTAAATACCTACTATGTATATGGAACTAAACTAAGTTAAGCTAAGAGTTACAAGCTTCATAGATAAGGTGCCATCTCTGCCTTCAGAGACTTTACAGTAAGTAGGGGAATAAGACACCAGCAAGCACTCTAATTTACAAGATTATGTCTATTGCCCTCATCTGAAGTCACAGACATGTCATTCTCCAGATTCATCTTCAAGGAAACTTTCTAAAGAAAAGCAATTCAAAAAGGGTTAACAATCTTACTTTAATCAAACATATGTCATACCTAGTTTAGGGGGGAAAGTAAGCACCCTGAATTTCAGAGAATACAAACAGAATTTACAAGCAGACAAAAATACAGACAGAGAAAATAACACAATTCACCAAACCAACAGACAGGGCTTCTAGCTGTCTGACCATCACATACATACAGTTAGTCATCAGAGAGAGAAGCATCAACATCTGGGTTTTCAAAGCCAGGGTCTCAATGGCTACCCAGAGTCTTATCTGGCCAAATCACACAATTCTTCTTAAAGTGAGCCCCAAAGCAAAACCTTACATCAGGGTAATATATAGCCTTCTCCAGGGTCAGAGAATATCACAACTCTTGTGACCCACTTAACTACAAAGTAATAAAAGTTGTGCCTTCCTGAAAAACAAGCCTCCAAACCACAGGCTCCATGTGACCACATGCAGCCTATTAAGGGGTATAGTTTATCAAACCAGGAAAGGTCCTCAAATTCACCTAAGCCTATTAAAGGGCAGGGAAGATCTTCACATTTTTGTCTACTAGAAAGTGGGAAAACAATACCTACACTTTCCCATATTCCAATGGCTTTTAACTTTGAAGAACTTCGTCTAAGAAGTAGCAAGTTGGGGGAGGCTAGGTGGCACAGCGGGGGCGGCTAGGTGGCACAGCAAGAAGAGCACCGGCCCTGGAGTCAGGACCTGGGTTCAAATCCAACCTCAGACACTTGACACACTAACTAGCCGTGTGACCTTAGGCAAATCACTTAACCCCAACTGCCCTCCAAAAAAAAAAAAGCAAAAAAAAAAAAAAAGAAGTAGCAACTTGATGAACACCTCTTCAGATGAGGAGGAATGGAGAATGGAGAGGGTGGGGATAGAGTAGACCTGACATGCTGGTGATCACAAGCCAAGGTGCTGAGAATGTAGAATCTGTTGTGGTGTCACTACAGGAGTTGCGGTGTCACAATTCTATCATCAGTGATATTCTTGGAGTCCAGTCTATAGTCCTCCTTGGATTTCTTTTCTTTCCCATTTTTAGAACTGGGAATTTGTTTGCTAGTCAATTGTCACTTCCTTCTTTGCCCTCCAATTTTGTGGGGACTGTGGGAGTGAGAACCACTTTTTATCCCTTCTCAGCTTCCAGGAAAACCAGTCATTGTTAGGAAGTCAAGATTTCCTTATTTATGTGTATTTTATTTCTATGACATTTAAACTAGTATTTTAAAAAACTAGCTGGCCATTTGCCATGAGTGTATGAATATATGGGAATGGAATCGAGAGAAAGAAAGTTGTAACTCAGTGGAGAGAGGAGATTTTTATTGTTGCTGTTTTTCAGTGAATATTGGGTGGTAGGTGAGCCAATTAAAGTTTATGCGATTTATTAGCAATAGATTAAAGATTATTCATATTGTGAATATCCTGCTGCAATCTCATGTAAGAGATGAGCTGATAAACCCTAGAAGTGTGGGGTCAGTAGCTGTTTTGCACAAGGGCACCTCAGCAGTCTCCTAAGGTAGGCTAGAGATGGAGCACTTCCTCATGTTTGCACTTTGGCATGGCAACTGCTAGCTACCCATAGATGCCTGGGGTTAAAGGACTCGTGGTACTACCCTATATGATCATACCCAGGAGTTCTTTTCTCATGAGTTAAAAGGGGAAGTGAATGAATGTGACCCCTTTCCCAAAGTCCATTGGCATGAGACCCTTTCCATAGACCCTCTCCTAAGGACTCTCCAAGGGTCAGTCCCCTTTTAGGCACTCTCCAAGCAAAAGATGTCTTCCTGTAGCATGAAGTAAGCCTCCAGATCTGAGAGAGATATAGAAGAAACCAATCCCACTTCAAGATTCTAAACAAAAATACTCTGGGAAGGAGCAACATGAAAGGAGCTGGCAGTCTCTGTCATTGCCCTATCTCTACTTGTTACTCTAGAGCAGTGGTTCTCAACTTTCCTAATGCAGCAACCCTTTAATAATCATATGTGGGCATGTCTGCATGTGGGCGGACTTGCCTGGAGACAGATAAAGGAGATTCCTGAGACCATTGAAGGGGTCTTAGGCGACCCCTGCGAAAAGGGTCGCTTGACCCCAAAGGGGTCGCAACTCACATGTTGAGAACCACTGCTCTAAATACTTCAGGCAGTTTCCCCTTGCATGAAATCTAGGACCCTCCTTCTTGGTTGAGCTGAGTTATCTTGCTCCCAATGGGAGAGCTCTTTCATTCCATTTTGTCTACCATATTTCTCAATGTACACTTTCTCTGACTTCTGTCTTGTTACTGGTCTGGCTAAATGGGTTCCTTTGCTATTTGTGCTGTATATTCATTATGGAACTGATATTAGGTGGAGAAGTGGATGGAGACCTTGGGGTCCTCTTTCTCCTCAAAATGAGAAAATGATCAAAAGTTGTATATCATCTGATCATATCTCCTAGACAAATAATATTTAAAAAGGCAGATAGATATACTTCTAATTTCATACTCCCTTTCTCTGAGGAAAAGAGTGTTAGCCTTCCATACCAACCTCCTGCTTCCCTTTCTGACAGGAATGTAAGTCAGCTTCAGAGAAGGATGGAGGGAGAAGAGGCTAGAGATGTCCATCCAGCCCTCCCTTTGAGCCATGCAAGATGTCTCTCAATGCAAAGAGCCTCACTACACATGTGGGGGCCACTCACCTACCTCTCCTATTGCTACATAAGCATATATAGTGTCTAATGTGCCAGACACTGTGCTAAGTGCTTAGTAAGTATTATCTCATTTAAACCTCACAACAACACTGAGAGGTAGATGCTATAATTATCCATATTTTCCAACTGAGGAAACTTTAAAGCATCTGCTAAAGAAACTTTCTAGTTTTGCTAACAGTTTTTATCAGAGTAATTTCTTGCCCCATGAGTTGGGGTTCTTGCTATTACCAAACAGAACATTACTGTATTTGTTGACTTCTGGATCTAATACACCTAGACCCAGATCTGCCCAGTGCTGCCTCACTGATCAACTTTTTTCTTTAATCAGTACCAAATAATTTTGAAGATTACTACTTTGTAATATAGTTTGAGACATGATACTCTGCATTTTTTCATTATTTCTTTGAGATGTTCAACCTTTAGTTTCTCCAGATAACTTATTTCTCTCTAGACCTTAATGTACTTCTACATAAGCCTGTGTGTTCAACCCTCCTTTGACTGGTTCAGAGAAGAATGAGATTAATAAGATGTCCTCTCCTCTCCCTTTTTCTCACATAATTGTATGTTGTTTTTAAGCATTAAAATTATGAAAAATAATAATTTGCTCTTCTTTTTCCCCTTTCTTCCTACATGTATTACTTTCCCCTTCCTTTTTTTCTCTTTAAAAAAAAGGAAAATAATTCCCTTGGGTGCTCTCTCTCTCTCTCTCTCTCTCTCTCTCTCTCTCTCTCTCTCTCTCTCTCTCTCTCTTCCTGTCTCTCTCTCTTTCTCTCTCTGTCTCTTTGTCTCTGTTTCTCTTTCTCTCTCTCTCTCTCTGTCTCTCTGTCTCTCTCTCTCTCTGTTCCTCTCTTTTTCTCTCTCTCTCTCTGTCTCTGTCTCTGTCTCTGTCTGTCTCTCTCTCTTTCTCTGTCTCCCTCTCTCTTTCTTTCTGGAGAAACACTTCTGTCTTCTTCCACGTTTTATCACTAGGTGTCTTGCTCCAGTTGCTAAAATGAATTCACCTTTCTAGGTTTCTCTTCACTCCTATGTATACATTTGAAAGTTTCTGTTGTATTCTGGTCTTTTCATTGAATATGCTAAAAGGGCTCTTTTTCATTAAAAATTCATATAGAATTATATGAATAGAATTATTCTCAGTTTTGGGGAATACCTTATTTTTGGTTGTAGGCCTTTATCTTTGGCATTTTTAAATATGGTACCCCAAAGCTTCCTATCCTTTACTGTCCTATCCTTTCCTATCCTTTACAGTAAAGTCATGTCATCCTAACTATGGCTCCTTGTTACTTGTATCTTTTCTTACAAGTTGCTTGTAGTGCTTTTTCTTTCATCTGGAAACTTCTGGAATTTAGTTATAACATTCCCAGGTATTTTCCATTTAGAATTTCTTCAGGAGGTTGATTCCTTGAGTTTTTACTTCGGTCTCTGGTTCTAATGGATTTAGACATTTTTCTTTTAAGAAGTATCTTAAAATACAGTTTCCAGATGTAGATTTTTTTTGTTATGGTTTTCAGAAAGTCTGATTATTCTTTAAATATCTCTCCTCGGTTCGTGTGCGCGCGCGCAAACGGCATCCCCTGTCTCTCCCCCATCGAGTGTATACGCCCCCCCTCACGCACTCACGCACGCACCCAGCATTTCGTACCTCCCTCCTTCCCGGTTAGCGCAGTGATTTGGTCCGAGTGAGTGTCTGCCGCCGATTGGGGCAGCTCGAGCGGGCCGCCCTGCTGCTACCAAGACTGAAAGCATGGCTATCCTTTTCGCAGTTGTTGCCAGAGGCACAACCATCCTTGCCAAACATGCTTGGTGTGGCGGAAACTTCCTGGAGGTGACAGAGCAGATTCTGGCTAAAATACCCTCTGAAAATAACAAACTCACTTATTCACATGGAAATTATCTATTTCACTACATCTGCCAAGACAGGATCGTGTATCTTTGTATCACGGACGATGATTTTGAGCGTTCCCGAGCCTTCAGTTTCCTGAATGAAATCAAGAAGAGGTTTCAAACTACTTACGGTTCCAGAGCACAAACAGCCCTTCCCTATGCCATGAACAGTGAGTTCTCCAGTGTTCTGGCTGCACAGCTGAAACATCAC